>JAHLSL010000022.1:14950512-14979710 GCA_025920805.1 Petroica traversi
TGGGGAGAACAGAAACCAGAGAAAATTGCAGCGGGTTGTCAGCCACTGGAATGGGCTGCCCGGGGAGGCGGGGGGTTCCCCGTGCCTGCAGGTGTTTAAGGAAAGGCTGGACGTGGCATGCAGTGCGAGGCGGCGATCGGTCGCTGGCTGCACTCGATGAGCTCAGAGGGCTTTTCCAGGCTCGCAGGTTCTGTGAGGGCCTGAGCCGCACGAAGGCAGCGGGGCAGCCCCGGTGCTGGGGCAGAGCCAGAGCCGCTCCCGCGGGAGCAGCTGCTCCGAGCCTGCCACCAAAACACGGCTCGCTCGGGCACAAACCAGCGCTGCAGGCCTGCTGGAACGGGACACCGCGTACTTCTCCACCAGCATCTTACATTCTCCGTTCAAAGCCAAAAATACATTTTTTTAGACCGATTCCTATGAGAAAGTCTCTTTATAACCAATTCAATTAACCTGCTATTATGGCTTGAAACCTACCTCAGGCCTTGTGTAAACAAGCACAACTCTTCTAAAATTAACAGAGTACATGTCAGATGTGAGTCTGAGATTCTTTGACCAGTGCTGTAGTCCTTGGCCCAGCTGGGCAGCCTTTGGGCAGGCCAGAGGCTGACTCCATCAAATATAAACGAGTTCAGACTCTTCCATAATCACATCAATCAGTCACACAACCAGTCACTCTGAAGGAAGAGATCAGGCCATGTCAGCAGTTTGCTCAAGGCAGGTGCACATGTGAGGCCATCGTGGTTTCTGTCAGAACCCTGGCTGCAGAGAGCACAGCTCTCCCAGCAGAGTCCTGACTGCTGAGCAGCTGCCTTCACCTGAGTTCCTGAGAAACCGTTCTCTTGTGTTTTTGTGGTAAACCTCTCTGTTGTCTGGCTCCTTCCACTTCCAGGCTCTGGTCTCCTGACTCTTTTACCTCAGGAAAATAAGTCCCAGGAAGAGTACAATAACAATAATTATCCTATTAAATTATGGAACACATTTTCTATAATTAAATGTGCAAATGACTGCCTGTGTTTACAACAACACTGTGCCTATTTGTAATGAATAATCTAAAAATTATTGAATGTGTGGAAGTTATTGTAGTTTAGACTGTGCTTTGCAGCAACGCAAGAAAGCAGAATTTCTATACCTCTCTAGTGTTTGTTGTAACTGTGGGGTCTCAGCATGGATCAGGATGAGGACTTGAATTTGGAAGGTATATCCAAACAGCAAAGTATTCCACTAAGGCTACTGAATCTCTTAAAATCAGAGAGTAGTTGTATTCTGGGATTTGATTTTTTTTTTCCACTGCAACCTTAGAATTAAACTATTCAATGTGGATATTAGTCCTGATTCAGATCATAATCCTATACCTCACTCAGAATGAAGTGTTGGTCAGGATGGCATTCAGATCTTTGACTTTAATGATGAGCAGATGCAAGAAAAGAGGAAAAACCTGCCCTAAATGAACAATTCCATAACTCATGCTTATGGATGTGATGTTCTAGGCCTTCTTTGGAATGCCATTTGAGAACAGGTTGTCATCCTTCAGGAGGAACTGTCTAGTCCTTTCAATTTGAGATTGGATCTGAGTGCTGCAGTCAGCCTGTTTGCTGACTTCATATCTATTTTAACTCTGGAAACCAGGCCTATTACAGGAATCAGCAATTGGATAATTAAGGTGTCTCAGTCTTTCAAAACAATAATATTATTTATTCATTGAAAGATGCACAATGATCAGGACATCTTTCAATAAACTTTTGTACAGTTTTTTCATTAAAGCCATCTCTGAACAGGGAGAGACATCTAGCCTGCTGTAATTCATTGGTACCTGTCTTTTTCCTTGCCTGCTTTTCAGTACTCATCAGGAGTCCTTGCTTACTCCTAATAATTAGCCCAATCCCTTGAATAAGGCTGGGAAGGTTTCTCTTTTTATCACTTATTGTCCCATTTGATTCTGACCCCTGATGTGGAAGGGCCAAGCCATAGCAGTGTGGTTAGCCCTCCCTGATAATCAGTCTTCCTAGAAGAACACTGGCTATTTTTTTTTAATGCTATCCTGTCCCTCTTGATTTCTTCTCAGTGACCTCTGCATTCCCAACAGAATGGCACAGAGCAGATCAATTTGTCTACATATAAAATTTATAATTTTGCATATATACTTTCCTTATTCTACATACACTGCTAAGGGAAACATCTGATGGTGGAAAACTTGCATAATTCATTCCAAGGCAGGACACTGTTATGGAGAGACAGAGACAGACAGACAGACATCGACTTTGCACGTCAGAGTTTCCCCTCATGCTTTAGACTTGCATGAAGTCTGCCTGGTTCCTGGTTTGATACCGGGCTCAGACAAGCAGAAAAAAGTCAGGTCCATCAGCCTCTACAAATGTATGCATTCAGTGTTCCTGAGCTTTTGATTGCTTCAGGGATGTGACAAAGAAGGAAAGACATCTTGATAATGATATCATGTACTCTCACCATTAAAATTCCCTGTCCACCGTGTTACAGACATCGCTATATCTTTGGCCATGAAACAGATGGGAAACTGTTTATAGTCACTCCCTTAGGGCTGGATTTGTAATGAAAGGACCATTGCACTTCACGTACCCTCAAGGGACTGTACAGTGGCTGCAGAGTGCAATGCCCTTATGCAGGCACTGAGAGAAGTAAAGGTGAGAAGGACCTCCATCCAATTTGTTCCTGCTGAAGCAGCTGCAGGGTAACCTTGGCAACAGAGAGGAGTGTGTCGGTAATAATCAGCCATTACCGTGACAGACAACCTGGAATAAAAAACAAAGAGCTCCCTTGGTCTCAGTCTGTGTCTGAAAGACACCAGGGAACCTTTGGTAAGTTCACTTAAACCATCTGCCTTACTTCCACAGATTAAATATGGGGATAATGGTATTTGCTGTAGAAGACTGCAGAAACAGCAATGGGTCGAGGAGCTAAGCTGCCAGCACTGCTTTGTTTAGCATGAGCTCTGAAATTCATTATGGGAGAGTGTCCCCTTATCTACACAGCTATCCTCCTGTCTCTCTCTGCCATCACAAGTGAAAACAGGCCTTGAAATATGTAGGTTCTGTTAAGGCTGTCTAGGTATACACACATCTCAGGAGCACGCTCCACTCTAGGTGTTAAAAGTCCTTAATTCATTGGCACTCTCAAAGATTTCTCACTCAGGGTACTCATGCACAGTGTCCAGCAGAAGCTGAGAGGCTCAGCCACTTCAGAAAGAAGTTGACAGCAGCCTACAGGTGTCCTGCTGCAAAGACTAATCCTGCTGTCCTGTTTCCACACTGTGAGGCTGACCCGTGTGTTGTTGTGAGTCAGGAGTTATGATTCACAGTGAAACAAGCATGATTGCTAAACTCACCAGTCCTTCCCAGCAGAGATGACACACATACACACGCTCATTCTTTTTTGCTGCTTCATGAAGTAATTTGCAAGGTTTGTAAAACTGGCACTATAGCTGTCATATTAATGGAGGTTCCTTTTAGGTGTGACATCCTTAAACACACTCAGCACATCTGTATGATTTCACATAAATGAATAAAAGCAAGGAATGAAAGCCGTCCCAGAGCTCTGGGCAGGATTCCTCTGGAGACCACAGTGCAATGTAAATGATTCTGCTATGTCTGGCCACTCCTTTTCTAAAGAATCCAGCCTATTTTTATGAAGAAACTACATAATAATCTTTCTCTCCTCCCTTCTTACAACAGCCAGTGCTGAGCACTCCCATCTGTTGATCTTCTCAGTGTCTACTTGGTTTCTGTGAACAGTAAGGGGGATTTAAGACTATAAGCACATTATCTCTGGGCAATTAAAATACACTGCTTACAGTCAACACCGTTTAAAAAAGCATTGGTGCTGTGACAGAAATCAGCTATTTGGGGAAGAAAAACAAGGAAAATATTGTTTCAGCCACTCTGAAAGCCATGGTTGTATATGAGAATGATATGCCAGTATTTTTCAGAGAAAACCAACACGTATTTTGAAAATCATTAACTGAGACTTGCATAATGACCATGAGTAGATTGCTGATTTTGTTCTAGAATAATATGGTTGCTGAAAATAATATTAAAAACCTTATTGCATGTTTTGCAATTTTATTTTGCTAGATACAAGGTGTAACTTATGAGATACCACATCTTACTTCTCTGCTGGAAAATGATGACAAAGGCTAGCCACCTCCTACTTACATAAAATTTTGTTCAGATAAATTGGCTAATCGTTTAATCCCAAGTAATGCAAGCAGTAATCTTTAAACCAACTATTTATCTTTCTGCATTGTGTAATGAACCTTATACCAAGGACAGCTTTTAGTACTGGAAGACCTAAATACTATTTTTTAAATGTCTCTAAAGCAACCATTGAAATCATAAACAACAATGATAGAGAAGTAGATTACTGTTTAGAAATGTTAGATTCCTTACAAAACATTAGCTACATTTTACACAATAAGAAAACAGCTTTGATCTTTGAATTAAATCTATTATCTACTGTACATCAACAATAAAAAGGGTGAGACAACACATTTCAAAGGACACAGCAAGAACAACAAAGTTTGGATGTTAGAGTTTTGCCACAGTTGCACTTCATGTGCACTTTATGAGCATACTCAACTGTGAATGTTGTGAATTTTTCTTTTCATAGCAAGGGTAATTGTATCCAGTGGAGCACAATATATATTTACCACTCAGATCACAGAATCACTTACATTGGAAAAGACCTCTGAGACCATTGAGTCCAACCTTTGAGTGATCACTGCCTTGTCAACTGGACCATGGCACTGAGTGCTAAATCGTGTCTTCCTTAAACACCTGCAGGGACAGGGACTCCACCACCTCCCTGGGCAACCCATCCTAGTGTTTAACAACCCTTTCTGTGAAGAAATTTCTCCGTATGTCCAAACTAAACCTTCCCTGGCACAGCTTGAGGCCATGTCACAGCCTGTCTACATCTCCCAGCAGAGACTTCCTGCCCTCCAGCACAACAACCCTCCCACTCAGCTTGGTGTCATCTATGAACAAATCAATCCTCTCAACTAGAAATCACAGATTACCTGACAGACCAAGCTGATAGGAAGTGTTTCCTCTCAGTCTTAATGAAATAAAAACAACTAATATGTGTCCAAATCTTACTATTTCTACTTTGGTGCCTTGGTTTTTCAAAAGCCACTTTGTGATTTTCTTTGGATTTCCTGTGTTGGAGGACAGCTAAACATGGATTTTATGAATACAGTAAACCTGCTAAAGAAGACACAGTAGCCATGGAACTGTGTGCAGTTCCTTTCTGCTTAAGCAAGGTTTGTATTTCTCACAAGCAAAACAAGAGAAAGCAACTGTTCTGAAAGAACTCTTCCCACTTTCAAAGAGAGTATACTTCAAATTATCATTTCAATGGGGGGAAATATGGAATGGAGTGAGTTTGCTTTTTAAAAAAAGTTATTTCTCCTTCTCCAGTTGCATTCAGCACTTAGTATGGTTAATGTAAAGGGGGAAGCGAAGGAAGAACCCCTTCCCAGCTGTGAGACCATCTTATCCATAATCTCCTCTGAAGAGATAACGTGCCTCATCCAGCATTAGGTCACATGCACCTGCAGGATTAGCTGTGAGAATGGGACAGGGTGGATTGACCAACCACTGCCATCAGTGTCCTGCTCTTTGCACAACACTGGTTGTGCAGTTCTGGTAAATCAGAGAATCTGGTGGGCAAAGGACAGAGACATAATATCAAAGTAGGGATTGCCACGTAAGCCAACAAACAATTTGTATTAAATCTACAATGATCATTGAAAGAAATGCACAGAGAAATGTAAATTCATATGGGGGCAAATCAGGGCCTACTATGACAACCAGTTTTATCAGGTCAGAGCAAAGGCCATCTGTCACCAGTGACAGTAGCTTTGCTTAGGCAACAGCACAGAGACAGGACAAGCATGAAATAGTACTTTCCAAGAATGTCACTGCAGACTTGAGCAGTGACCCAGGCCTTTTTGAGCCCATTATGATCGTGACTTCATATATAATAGCTGCATTTCTTTTAAAGAGCAGCAGTATTTCCCTTTACAGAAGGTAATTTCCCATCCATGTATTTTTAACCAAATAGAACACATAGAACCTCCTGTGGCAGAGTTGCACAGATTAACTACATATACGTCTTTATTTTTGTTTTATTCTAGCTGCCTATCACCTTCACTTGCTTTCCCTTCCCAGATTAGGCTCAGTCTATACCACACAGGATTTTGTAGATGTCCAGCACACCCTCTCATAGTTCTAATTTTTTCAGCCAGAGGAGTCGTGATCTGTTTAATCATTCCTCATATGGAAGCCATTAAAACTTCATTTATCATCTTTTCACTTCGTTGTACACTTGCTTTCCTGATGTATAATTTTTCAGATGAGAAGACTTAACTAGAGAAAGTCCAGAAAAAAAAAAAATCAGTGTCCTTAGGGCTGAAAATAAGATATTTCTGGTTTATTCTATGAGAGTTTTTTAGTATTTTCTAACAGTCTGCTTGTTTTAATAGTTACCAGTTAGCCCTCAGCTAACATTTTCATAGATCTGTTGATTATAATGTTTCCTAAATCCTTCCATTGCCTGTTTATTCCTGTCCTTTTACTCCTACTGTTTAAACAGTATTTGTCTGTTTGAAATTCTGCCCTCCCATTCATTTTTGGGTGGTAATAGCCAGCTCGGTGCTCTTCATTACAAATGCACTTTTAGGATGTTTTCAAAAGAGGATCACAGGGCAGAAGGAGAGAATTTCTTGCATTTTAATTTGTGCTCGTTGTCGCTTATCCTGTCATTGGATACTGCTGAGGGGAGTCTGGCTCTCTCTTCTTTACTCCACTCCCATCAGGTGTCAATCCACATTGACAAGATTCTCCCTGAGCTATCTGTTCTCCAGGCTGAACAGCCACGAGGAATGCCATGAGAAATTCAAAACTCTCCTTTATCTTGCTCTTTACCCATGTTGGCGTTTTCAATAATTCAGAAGCTGCTACTGACAGGTGGCTTACGGATACTCTGGACTTCAAGTATGCTGTCCTTAATATAGTCTGCATTTCACCTCCATTCTACCCTTCAGTCATCTTTAAAGGGTTCTTCATTGGAGTTTTTTTGGGGGGGTTTTTTAGGTGCATGATTTTCCTCTTTTTGTTATTTCTGGAAGACTACTGAATACAATTGTTACTCTAAGACATTTCATAGTTACATTTTGACTGTGAGTCCCTTCCAACTCAGGACATTTCATGATTCTGTGATTCTGTTCCCGTCATCCAGGTCAATATCAATAGTTGTTCTTCCTCTTGTGCTGAGCTATCTGTTTAGAGATGTGGTGGTGCATTCTTTCTTGCTCCTTGGGGCCACACTACAATCTCAGAAACTCTCATTAGGCCCTGGTTTTTGTATAATTAGTTGTGAGAAGGGTCCATTGACCACAGCAGGAACTCTTACAGGGCTTTGGTGGGGGCTGCACTGATCACACCAGGTACTCCTGTTCCTGACCACAGTGGGGGAAAAGAGATAATCCATCACCCCATGACAGCCTTGGGTCATTCCATACCCAGTTTGTGCCCTGAGTGGAATTGTGACTGGACTTTTGAATATTACAATAATTATTGAGCTGTATTGAGGCCAGAACAGAAATTTACTGGTAACTAAAGCAAATTGTTTGAGGAGCCTATAGACAATGGTTCTAGGGGGCAGCCTTTGAGCTTTCCTGAAGCACAGTGGGCTGTGACCAGCATCTCCCTCTGAGTGGGACACATCTCTGAGCTCACCAACTCTCACGTTTACGATACTTGAAGGCTGCCACTGAAAGCTGAAGACAGGGCTGATATTCCCAACCACTCCTCAAGGCTCAACCCTCACCCACTGAGAAATAACAATGCATTTGATGTGAGTATTTCAAAAGGCATTTTTAACAGGTATATCCCTATATATTTATGTATATATTTTTTTTGTACCTGGGTGTATGTGTGTGTGACCTGATTTAAATATCCTATAGCAAGTATAGTATGAATATTGCCATCTTATATCTATAATAAAGTCACTGTTGTTGTAGTAAATCCAATTGAGTTACTTTGTAAACGTTCAATTAATCCTTGATTAAGTGTTGCTAAATCCTTTAAATATAAACCACTTAGCCAATCTGAAACTAAGACTGGACCTAGCTGTACTTGGATTCCATCAGGAATTTAGGAAGCAAGGTGTCCCATCTGAACCTCATGATTCAGTGGAAAGGTCTCCTTTATCCTTTTGCATCTCTGGTCTCCATGTAAATCATTCTAAATTGATTATAATCTAATTTTCCTTTGTATGTTTCATCCATGTAGCAAGTAATAGAGTGAACCAAACTTTGTTAAGTCACACTTTCATTAAATTTATATTAAACCTGTTTTTTCTAATTCCTTTGATGTCGATTCTTTAAGTGATCTAAACTAGGCATTCCCAACTCCCAAGGAAGAAATTATTATTTTTTTTAAATACAAACCTTTATTTCTAGGACCATGTTTTAGAGCTAACTGAAGTTTTCATTATTATTTGAGTTTCTTGTCTTCTCCACATGTCTGAGAAGCTCTTCACTTCATTGTCCCTGGGGTCACCTTGGTCAGGCAGTCCATTGCACACTCCTAATCCTACATGGTGGTTGTCAGCCTGTTAAGTAACCAGTTTCCAATCAGGAAAAGTCTTAATACTAATATTCATAATAACCATGTGGCTCAAAGGTTGCTCTAACATCCAAGACAACTGATAAGATAGGAATTGCAAACCTTGGAGAGAAGCCACACAGCAACTCCTTTATGGTACATGGGAAATGTGGCAAAGGGAGTGGAAATGGCCATGTGGAAGAGGCTGGGCTGGCTGTCTCTGGCAATATCTCCAGCAGATGGAGTACCTTCTACGTTTGGGCTTCATTGTGAATGCATGGGCATTAGAAAGAAATTCAGCATGAAGAATGTGACATTCTTTTCTCCTTCATGAGCACAGTTCATTTCACCCGCCAATATGCTTGGCAGAGGACCCTTGTTTGTTTGTCCAACAGAGAGCTTATGCCAAGTTTTGTGTCATTAGGCTTTGGTTGAAGCACGTTCCTTGCTAGGTGGCCATGGCAGCATGATAACAAACATCGTGCATCATTAGGTCTTCTTTTATAAAAACTGTAGCACATCTGAGTTTGGGAAGGATTTGCAGTATTGTGTTTGAGTCTTGCACTTTCACCAGGTTTCTCTTGCACTTAGAGTATGCTAATATTTTGAAGCAATCTCTTGAGACTGCTGATAATCTACTGCATCTCCCTTTTAAGAAGAGATATAGTAGCCAATTCTTGCTATTAAGTCTATAATAAAAAATTACAGTGATTATATAATATATTTTCATAATCCCTTTCTCCTGAGTGTTTTCTGTAAAATTTGTAGGAGGATCTTTGACATCCACTGAAGTGAAGCTCTTTGAGGTGGAAGCCAGAATCTGTGGGACACATCACCCTGAAGATCAGTTTAGAAGACAAAGCAAGGCAAAACACAATCCTGATTTGAAACTGAAGCCAAAACATAGGTGGACGCAGTCAAAATGTAGTGATGCTAATAGTAACCTTCTACTGTTACAAAAATTGCAATGGAAATCTACAGCTCATGTTCATAATCTTTTTCCTTATTTCTCATCTGATACGAAACAGGGCCAGTAAATGAGCAAATCTCCTTAACATCAAGCTGAGGTACTGATTTCCTGTTATTTCTATATTTCCATTGCACAAATGCCTGGAGACTTTCATTAGAACAGAGCCCAACTGTATTCATTTCTGCAAAATCACAGGCTTCTGAAATTGTTGAAAGAGAAAACTATCCCTGCTTATTCAGGCAGGAATTTTTCCTATATCATAACAGCTTTTTGTGGTGATATCTGTCTTATGATAGTGATCAGGCTACGTGTCCTGCATAGCAACATTAAGTATAATCTGCTGTCATCTCCTCATGACAACATGTAAGCTAAAACACTTGCAAATAAACCAAAATATTTTCTTCTGGATCAGGAGTTTGAATTAGATGACTGTATTTTCCTGGCATGAGAGGATTATTCCTTGTCTTTCACCTAATCCTCCTCTGTTATACAATATATATAGTTACACACAGTTTTTTGTTTCCCATGAGTTTGAAAAGATTACTTTTCCACTGGGTTTCCTGCATCACTGTAATACTTCCCCTTGATTCTCTGGTTTCGTCTGCTCAACTCTGTTTATGGAGCGTCCTATAACCTGAATGAAGTTACAGTTCTTAGATCTGTCATTGAGTCTTTGGATAGACTACTAGAGGCCCCAAGGTCTTGTATTTAATCCTTAAGATCTTTTGTTCCATCATCTGCCATCCATTGTGTCGAAGTAGTTTTTCCCACAGACTTTTCATTATGAAGTGATACTTAGTATTTGCTAAGGACTTTAAAGTCTTTGGTTTCCATTTGTCACTTGAGCTTTCCACCTCAGGTCCTAGAAGGGCACTGAACTTTGGAAGCACTTTTGCAGATCTCGTATGTATTTGATCCTTTGATCTTAAGAATCCTTTGCATTCACAGTTGTTTTGACAAGATAATACAGGTTTAAATCATCTCCATTACTATTTGAGCTGGTGGGGCACAGTATGTTCACCACTGGTTTGAAGTCCCATGCTAGCAGTAATTTCCTGTTTTCTGTGGCCTTTGGGTGATTGTGCACCTTCAAACAAAATCGTTTTTCAAGGTGCAATACCTGTGTCTACTAGTAACTACTAGTTACTAGTAGAAAACTCAGATGTGCTTTTTCATCTTTATTGATAACTTCATATTTTAGCTTTTTCTCAGTTCCTGTTATGATCAGTGAAGTTAATCTCCACTGAAATGTCAGCACCATAAAGTTCATATAGATTTTTTTACTTGCAGAAAAGGTCTTAGCTTTACAGTATGCTTCAATACATTTATATGCAAGTGTTGTTTGTGATATTAGAGAAATTCCTCAAATGGTAGTAAGAAATTATTCAATTTTTTTTCCCTATAGGGGCAAACAACCTTTGATGTTAAATTGCCTTCCAGGAACCTGACAACTTTTTATAGAGCTATTTAACCATGAACTTTTGTTATTTTGAATCTTGGTAGGTTGCAATATCTGAATGCAGACATTGAGCATTAGAGGATGTAAACCGCCACCAGTTCTGTACCAGACCTTGTGTTTTCATTTACTACCCACTTATGCAGGGTTTTGTTCTGCTCCTGCAAAACTACAATCTCATGCTAATTTCTGTATAATCAGATCTAATTCATAATGGTTTCCTCTCATAAATCATGCACTTTGCTTCTTTCACACTCTGCAGTGATTTCATGAACAGAATTCCAGGATGTTTTTAGTTTTCTGTTGTTTTTGTCTCTTCTGTATTTTTTAATTTGATCTCAGCTGTGATTTCTTTGTGCATCACCTTACATTGCTTAGTTTTTAAAAGTTGCTGAACGAGCAATTTAAAGCATGTATTTTTCTGTAAGTTTTCATTTATTTAATCCGATTTGGTGTGTTGTGATGAGAGGAGAATGTTCAGGGCTATTCAAAAGGAAGTATTTTTATGTCATGTTTTCAGGATGAGTTCATAGACTTGTGCAGGCAGAAATGACTGGAGATGAATTTATTAATGATAACCAACAGTCAGCATCTTGATCTATTTGTGATACTCCAATATTTCCCTGTACTCTTCTAGGAAGGATGATGTAATTTATCAGAAAATGTCAGCTTCTTGGTACAAACAAATATGAACATGGTAAGAATTGATGTAGAGCTGTTCTCAGGGACAGAGTTCACCTAGATGAAGGATCTTGGAAATGGGGAGAGCTGTGACCTGAGGTCAGCATACAAGAGTGACTGTGGAGATTAATTTGTGGAGGGGAGACAGAACAGAGGAGGCCAGCCAGGAAACCAGAGGATGCTTTTCAGCTACACAGAAAGGTCTGAACAGATCAGAAATTCCTCCTGCCTTGAAATCTCAGCCTAATTTTTGGCCAAACAAAAAAGAAGCACAGGATCTACACTAGTATCTTTTATATATATGTACAAACCAACAGCTCCTCAAATTGCCTACAGCTTATTATGTTACCCTTTGTATTCAATGTAAACAATCTCTCCCCGAGCATGGCTACAGGATATTTCATGATATATGACTTCTCATACAAACAACAGGTGTACCACTCTGGCTGAGTACACATGGGCAAGGCTCTGTTACGATGTAGTTAAATCACACCAGGGTGACTTGGTGACCAGGGTGCAATTTTGAGCAACTGGATGTCCTACAAAAATTAGATTATATATTTATGTTATTGTTCCCTTCCTTTCTTCATCTATAAATTCAGTACAAGAAAATAAGCTCCTTTACAGAACATTTCTAGTGATGGAAAGCATCATAAAAGAGCTAGACATTGCTATAGAACCACACTGTGAGGCAGAAACAGTGAGAAACTTTAGCTCTGTGTGCTGCATTGTGTCTCACAAGGACTACAAAAGCAAAGAAAGGTGATATTAGAAAACTTCCTTTTGACCTTCAGATGCCTTAAGACAGAGCACATCCGCAGGCTGGCTGACGTGGGAAAGGCAATTCTGTGTTACAAATATAAGCAGTACTGAGCACAACTTCCTTTCATTCTAAAGTTGCCTTGCCTGCTAAGATCATATTCCAGTCAAGTTCAGTCAGGTCCTACCTCTTCCTTAATCTAAGATGAAGGCATAGTCCTGCTGTGCTGCCTGTAACATCTGAGGAACAGCAAAAGGAGATTGTACATGGTCTCTGTGCTCTGGGAGCAAACAGTGCAGGGGCACTCTGCCAGATGTGATTACCTCTAAGGAGAACAGGGCAGCCCCAGCCTGCCAGTCATTTCCTCACTAATTCCACAGAGTTGCAATAGATTACATGCACAACTCAATGTAACCCAAAGACTGTACTAGCAACATAGAAAAGGTTCATTTTTTTCCCCCACAGCTTCCATGAAAAGTCTCTTCCACCAGGATGAGGGATCCAGCTGAATGCAGGTTTCAGGATTTTTCCTTTCAATAAACAAAATCAGAGGAGGGTTTTTTTGTGTCATAAATATGTGCTAAATTGTGTGGCTATGAGCAAAATCATGCTATTGATTCACTTGGTATAAACAAAAGGCTACTGCTTTGTCATTCAGATATTCATATGTACCATTAAAGGAGTTGGCACATTCTGCCTGGATGTTACAGGGAACTACAGGCTTTAAAGCTTTATCGACTCTAAAGTCAAAACTAAATTAACTATTAACTTGAAAAAGAGATTGATTAGGTCCAGGGCAAAAGTTGAGATTATAACCATCTATAGTTTAGGAAGCCTGTAATGTTAATATTTTCTCACCTGTCAAAATGCAGGCCTCCTTCCTAATCCATTAATATTCAGCAGCACATTTTCAGGATATAAATTTATTTGTCAATACAACAAATAGGTACCTGACTGAGGGACTGCAACACGATGAAAAGAGTTTGCATAGCATCCACAGTCATGTTTTGACTAAAGCTAAAGGGTGACTTTATCAGCTGCTCAAACACAGCACAGGCATCCAGGGAACAAGGCACAGGCTGCAGAAGCCTCTCTGAGAACATGCTGCCGTCAAAGGTGGGTATTTTTTCTTTATTCCCACTCACAGCTATGTACCCCTGCAGCCTCCTGACCACGAGCAGTGGGAAAGTTGCAACTCCTGATTGAAAACAAACTGTGCAGAAGGAAGGTTTCTGTCAGATCACCAAGTTGCTCTCCCTTCTCTGTGACTGCATTGCATGGGCAGAGCTGGCACAGGTGCAGGGGCAGAGCATGTAAACCAAAGGGTGTGAGGGGTCCCCCCCACTGTTTTAGGTCCACTTTAGTCACTCCTGCAGTCCCTACTCAGTATGAATTTAGACATAAGCTTTATGTCTATAAGAAAATACCTTCATTTCTATAGCAATCTACTATTAAAGTAGCTTGCACTTCTCCATATTAATTATGTCAATGAAGCTGGAAAAAAAGGACTTTTATCTCTACCAATTCTCTTCCACTTTTGTTCAGCTTTATTTCTGGGAAAACTTGTGAAAACATTTATACAGGCAAATAAGTACCACCGAGATCCATCTTGATTCATAATAGAACCTGTAAGTCAGAACCTGGCTTGTTACAAAGAATATAACCATTTGCTTCAAGTACCACAGTTATAGATTCTGCAGACAACTGATGAAACCAACCTTTTTTTAAAAGGAGATACTACTTTCAAGGGTAATTTCAGTCTAGGAATTCCACCCACCAACACTATGGAAACAGGATACAAAATTGCAAACATTACATCATCAAAATTATATTGCCTAATAATACCCTTGTGTACATGAAACAGGAACTAGAAGCTTTGGATAGTGGTTGACATCTTCTCCAGACATCTCCTACACTACTGGGCTCACTGCGGTGTCCTGGGAGTTCATAACAAGCAGATCATGTACCCACAGGTGATACAATCTTCCCTTGTTTTCAAATTACTTGGGGGTTATATACAACTCCAAACTCTGTGATTCCTTTCACTTGTTGTCTCTTTTAATTTTTCCTGAGTGGTGGTGTGGAGAGTGATACAAATCAAATCAAAACAGGATTGTTTAAGGAAAGAAAGAAAGAAACGTTTCTAATAAACTTGTTCTAAGACTGATAAAATCTGATGACTTGGTAAGAACGGAGATACTTCTCACCACTGTGAACTAGATCATTAAGTATTGTTTTTCTAAAATACATTAGAACAAGAATTTCACAATGAATATTTAAATATTTAAAGTTAAGCAGGCACACAGAATTCAGAAAGTTTGAACTAATAAACTCCGTAAAGGATCACAGGTTATTTTCTGCTACAGCAGGACTGCAGAAGTATTAAAAGTATGGAAATTGCTTGAACTTTCTAAGTGCTTGAGGGAAGAATTGTAGAATGGATAACAAGTAAAATAAGCATTGTCATCTTGTGGTAGTGTCATGTTTTATTTATTGTTTTTAGAGCTTTCAGACTTTGCAGTTTTCTTCCAAAGCTGGTTCAACCTGCATATTGATCATGCCACAGATAAGACGTCCGAGATGAGACATGGTCTGGATATAAATTCTAAGTAAGCAATCAAGGGCTGAATGGCCTTTTTTCCACAGTTCTTCTAGTTTCATGCAACACAAGATATTTCAGTAAAAATACATGGAATTTTCCTCTTAATTCTGTAAGGTCTGTGCTACATCCTTTTCTCAAAAACATTATAATGTATTTTTCTCTACCCTATTTTTAAAAGTATGACTTTTTAGTCCTAGTTCATGAACTTTTCACTGTACAAACAGTCTGATCTCTTTTTTTGTTTTACATGCCTCATCTGGAACCTGACTGCCTGGCCCATTCCCTTCCATCACAGCACGGGGTGTATGTACGTGCATTGGTGAGGAAACCTGACCATGGACTGTCTGTGCACTCAGCATTCAGCCCAGTGAAAAACAGAACATGATAGGTTCATAAATTGTTTCCTATGACCTAAACTGATCTGTCTAAAGTCTGCTCTTTGGGATTGTGTAATAATTACTGTCTAGAAGCTTCTTTCCTGGTTGCTTCCTCTCAGCCCTGGCAAAAACCCCATCTCCTGACAAGTGTCCTCCCAGCAGAAAAACACTTAAGCGTCTTTCACCTTTTGCTCTCAACTTCATGCTGAGCACAGAAGGCTGGAGGAGGCTGCTGAGGGGCAGTAAGAAGTCTTTCTTCTCCCTGACTGTGTCCTTGTGTCTGCATTTCTGCCACTGGCTGGTATCTGGGAAAAATCAGTGTCTCTGTAGTGCATCATGGCACACTGGTGCAATACTGAAATGCACCAAGTCTAATCCTATGTAATGTAGTTCAGATGGAGCTAGACTCTTGCAGACATGGCATACTCACAGTATAAGCACAGATAACAACTGAACTCATTTGCCAGGATTACTTCTTTCACACTGGCAAAAGTTTGGAGTCAATTTACTGATGCTGAGGAGTTACTAAACAACAGCTGAGAGGCTACTGGAGCAGCCAGAGGGCCTTTCTGCTCCCCTGTGGAGGTTACACTTTTCTGCACTGCACTGGGGCTCACCAGACAACCTGTAATGCCTGAGTCCAGATGGCTAATTGTGCCCTGCTGCAATCTCAGCCTGTATTTCCATAGATCAAATCTTTTCTCTTTATTAAGCATTCAACCTTGCGGGCAAAAATTCCAAACGTTCTTTATGCTCGTGCTGGGCCCTCTGCCTTATGGAAATTCATGATGCATTATGGAATTACTAGCGGAAGCCATCCAGAATCAACAGGAATGACAGGTGAAACTCACAGTTTCCCTTATTTTACTGCTCTCTTGTGACCTCTGATTGCTTTAATAATTAGCATTGCTATTGATCTCTCGCTGGCTAGCATGGAGAAAATACTCTTAGAGCTGTCAGTTTTTAGCAATGTATGTAACAGTCCGCCAAAAGTTTTGCAAATAGAGCAAACCTACCAGGTTTGGGCTGTGTAATGTTTTTTCAGTGGTACTAGTCCATACCCCATCAGTGGCAGGAATAGTAGGAAAATAGTAATGAAAATACTAGGAAACTGCACGTTGACTGGACACTAGCATGGAAATAATTTTTAGTTTACTTGCCTTTTCTGTAATCCTGCTTTTGAGGTCCTCAGCTGGCAGCAAAGGGCTCTGCTGCTGACCTGGCAGGAGCTGATGACAGTGAAGCACTGGAACTCTGTTGCAGTGGGTGCCAAATTCACCTCTGCAGCACCCACTGGTGGGGCCCCCCTCATTGCTCAGATAATTCTGGTTATCAGATAAACTTTGCCAGGTTCTTCTCCCCACAGAAAACCACTAGCCAATTCAAGGTGTGTGCACTGAGTACTTTTACTCCAGGTTTTCCTTCTTGCTGTCTGTCTGGAACTCAAAAACTGAAATGATAAGGTATAAGACCTTTTGTATGATAGTCCGTAGGAATTTCTGTTCTCCAGACTTCATAATCTGTGTGGGAAGAAGCTGCTCACAGCACTATGCTCTGCAGGCTGTAAAGCAAGGGCCATGAATGCAGGAAGGTGCTGTCTGAGCATGTTTTCATTCAAGGCTGTTTGTATCCTCATGAGTCTCAGGACCTTGCTCAATATCACCCATTCTTTCCTATATTTGCTTCGGCCACAGATGTCATCTGTAAGATTATTTGAGGATAAGGCTTTTTACACTCAATTCCTTGTCCTTCTCTGTTGAGTTGGACACTAGTCCAACTATTAAACAAGCAAGCTGAAAATATGTCTCATTACTTCAACGCTTAATTTATTTTCAGTATAAGGTAAAATTATTGAAGTTGGTGCATTGAAGAGAAGAGGAACATATGAGCCATTTTGTGTCACCTGTGACAAACTGAGAGAGGAACACATGGCTGGGTGATTGAGGACTTCTGCTTTCTTTGAGTAGCAGTGTCCTAAACAGCTCCTTCCTGCACAATCTCCTTTGATCCACCTTCCCAGCTATGTTTTGGTGGTAAGAGTTCACTACGGCTGACAGCTGACTGAAAGAAATGAGGAGAAGTCTGAGGAAAGGAAAAGCCAGACAGCGTATTCACAGACCTTTTTAAAGTGATGCATCCATTAGGTACTTTCAACATTGAAAAGGACATTTAGTGGCTGAAATCTGCTCAAAACATCAATATCCAGGTAGCACCAAAAATAAAATTTAAAAAAAAATAGAAGTTCTAGCCATAAACAGCAGTCATATATTATAATATTTATATTTACCATCATATGTCGTCAGCTTACTTCTTAGGATCAAATTAATAGAAAAGTCTAGGAGCATCATAGGAGTCCTTTTCCCACAGTACCAGGAAAATTGCTACTAGATGTGTTCTCCAGAAGGGTCTACAGCCTGTCTGCTCCAGTATGAGATACATAAACACCACTTACCAGAGGAGGCTTCCCTGTCAGAGTGCCCAGCTGAGGGGTTAGGGCTGATTTAGCCTTCTGCTGTAGACTTTATTGCAAAGATGTTCTGGCAAGGAATGAGTTCCTACTGTTACCAGTCTGTCCCAGTGCCTTTGACAGCTTTGAAAGCTCACTGAAGTCAGCTTTAAAATGTGACATGAGGATGATTCTGTGAATTCTCCATCCTGTTCCAATGCAAACAGGTGGCTTCATAGCAGTCAGAGGTCTGGTTTGGTCTTGTCTTTCTCTTAGCACGAGAGAGCCCTCATGTGGCATGGATTCGTGCAGCAGGTGTGACATTCCTTAGCCTTTCCTTTCATCACTTCCGCGGCTCTTGATAAAGACATCCTGAATATCTACTTTTCCCAGAAGGCACAATTGAGTTGCTGTCAGTAGAGATAAGAGGCATGGCAGTCCCTAACAGTGCTTACTGAAAGGTTCAAACAGCCCTACGAGTGCCACTGCAAACAGACTGATCCTAACCATGCACCAGCAGTTAAGTAGGAGCTGTCATCTGGTCAGCCTCACCTCGGAGATCCTTGTGGGCCCCTTCCAGCTCAGAATATTCCGTGATTCTGTGCTCACACCTGGGTGCAGTGTTGGACACAGAGGGTGGACGCATGGGCAGCCCTTGCCCAGGATTGGCATGGTGAAGCAGCAACTGGAAATGCGTCTCCTGAGCCAGGAAAGTTGTGGTGGCCTTAATGTGCTTTGAAAGAGCCCCATTAAACATCTACTGCCTTGCCAGCTAATGGCACAGTAGGACTGCAGGGTCATTTCAACACAGCAAAGCTAAGCTTAGTAAATCCTCTGCCACCCACCTAGGAAAGCTGAGAAGGTTGGTGTCTGAGGCATGCCCCAAAGAAGCTGCAAAATAATGCACCTGTGGAAAGGTATAATGGATTTACTCATGATCAACCTGTTTTGATGCAGCAGCAATTTACATGAGATTTTTGTTGTAGCAGATACTGATCAAGCCCCAACACTCCCAATTTCTTGCAGACTTTGTAATCAGCTTGCAGAAATAGCCAGCTCTGCACCCTTGGTTTTCTCAGGCAACATATGGAATTACAAAAAAGAGAATGTTGCTGATAAAATCTAAGGCATGATGAACTTGGAAAATTCTATGTAAATGTTTTAGATAAAAAGATATTGATGTGCAGCAGGAAAAAAAAATGCTTTGTACTGCCTAATTTTTTTTAATAGTAATTAAAGCAGCATTGATACACAAAGGAAAATTACACCATTTTGTTGGGTTTTTTTAATATACCAGCATGTCTATCCTTCAAATACTTTTTGATATCATATCAGAGAAGACCAAGGGATCAAGCTATTGAATAAATTCTGTACAGACTTTATTTTATCATTAAATATAGTTTGTTTGATTTTCATATAAACTACTTCTATCTTTCCTTCAAGGTTTCTTTTTTCACTATTTCAGCTCCCCTATAAGTCAGCTTTGTTTAACCAGTATCACTGGTAGTCTGCTAGTCCTACAGCAGGCCATGGTGTCTTTTCAGAAATAGCAGGACACTGCACAATTCTGTTTTGGGTGTACCACTATGAAGAGAATGTCTAACCCAATGAAACCTTTATGTATTTTAGCATTTGGCGATAGCTGCTATAGCTATCATAAATTTTTGATCTTGCAAGAAACAGCTGGTGCAAAAACATTTAAATAAGTTAGATGGGGGAAATATTGATGCAGTCTGACTCTAGAAAAGAAGATAGGAAAATTGTCCTGGAATTGTATACAGTGCCAGGGTATTTGTTGTTTTCCAAGTGGGAACCATATGTAAGGTGCCTTTCAGCATGTCTGTAGAAGAATAACTCGATTTTCTGTCACTGTAAGGCAATATTCACAAGCCTTTAGCATTATAGGAGTATATTAGTTTCAAGCAGGAGCTTTTAAATCCTAGAATTTCAGAGAGCCTTGAAGCAGAAAGAAGCGAGCACCAGAGCAGAATTTGCCCCGTCAGTACAGTCCATTAGAACAGTGCCATAAAAGCTCATTCCTTTACATTGACTTCAGAGGATGAATAGCACAAATATCTGCACCTACACCACAGATGTTACTCCAAATCCATCCCCACTGCACTCACTGCTTGGCCAAACAGGGCCAGGCAGGGCCAAGCACAGTGTGATGTGAACAGCATGGAACCAGAACCCAGGCCAGCCACTCCCAAGCTGTGTCTGTGACCCAAAGAGGGCCTTGGCAGCCTTGGAGTCACAGGACTGACAGAAAGGCAGTTGTTCTGCTGATATTTTGTGATTCTGAACCTGACACTGCAGATGGAAAAGCTGAATACCACAGCTCTGATCCTGCAGTAGTTGGTTACCCTCACCAAACACACTTGCTTCATCTAGAATGGAAACTTCATGGCTGTCTCAGGAAACAAGGGGCCCTCCAATTTCATTGTTGTCCACTTTCTTCCTGAGTGCTTTTGTGGTTGTATATTAAATGGAAGGAAGAAAACAGTGACACCAAGATGTGGAAGGAAGCTGCTGTATAAAGGAAAATGTCTCTTCGTTTAAATATTCACACAAAGAAAGGGGAGGGAGGCACTTGAAAGCACTCAGGATACACTGTATGTAGAATAATGGGACATAAATGAAAGAAAGAAAAGCCAAAGCTATTAAATTATGTTTTGTCTGTCCTCGATGTTAAAAATTGTTATTATTCAGCAGAGCCCAGTCCATGTTTGTTTTGTTTTAATGTCTGGAATACTTTGCATTTCACTCTAATAATCCACACTGTTCTAAATGTTTATACAGCGTGATTTACTACAATGTGGATGTGTAATTATAGTGATGATTAGACAAAACATCTTTGACAAGAAAGGAAAACAGTAGTTAATAATGTTTTCCATCTGTTTGGTAAGACCTCACTTAAAAAGAAAGAGCCCCTTAGCATAAAGCAGGGTCCAAGGCAACACCTATGTGAGTACATGACAGCGGTATAAATGCCTAATGAATTCATTCTGATCATTGCTCACACGTTTTTGAAAGCACTACCATCTGCTTTATACATAAATATTACAGTAATTAATGTCAGCACATGTTTATATTATATCATTTCCAGAGTCTTATTTTAGAGCTAAGACCTTTTTTCTTTTCAGGCAGAATAACGGCATATTTTAAGCTGTTGGCAGGAAATGCAATGCTATTAGGATAAAATGAGTGAATTTCAGTAATGGCTCGCATCTTTATTGGAAAACTTTAGAGCATTTAATGCTTCTGTTCCTCATTAAAGGATAAATACTGGGTCGGTGCCTACTCATGGAAAGCCCAAAAGAAACTTAAGCACTGCTGAATGAGGTAAAACTATAGTGAAAAATACCATGAAACCTCTGAGCTCCTGAAATTGGTATTTTAAGTCCCTGTGGCAGCCCCTTGATGACTGGGCATTGAGGGTTTATTAATGCCTGGCATTGGGCACTCTGGCTCCAGATTATCAAATGAGCCAGGTTTAAATTAAATGGATGGGTTAGCTCTGGTGGGGTTACATCCCTCCACAGCCCTACTGTTTCTTGCTGTTTATTAAAGTTCTGGTGTTGGTATTGTCCCTAGTGCCTCATGAACATTGCAAGAATGCAAAATACTTTAATAAAAATGTTTTTGCTCCCCCATCCAGAATGATAGCAATGGTGTCCAGAGCAGTGCAAGACAAAAGTATTCATCTGATTCTCATTTATGGCGTCTGCTTACATGGTGTGCAAGTCACAGGTGTGCTGAAAAACCAAGTGAAGTCAATTTAAAGAATTCTGTTGAGTTCTTCGGGCTTCAAATGAGGATTTATCTTTACCTGTGTTCCAAGAAAAATATGATCCAGATGCACAAAAAAAGTGAATGACATTTTTGAAACATAACTGTTTTCATTGTGTTCATTATATCAATAACTTTCTCTCCTTTCCAGTGAAATTGAGTCACAGCTGAACTTTTCTTGTTCTGTTGCCAATACCCCATGCACCTGTACAGGGACCTGCTATTTGAAAATCTTTGCCTAGTGACTGACATTGGTGAAATTTGTTCCTGATACCATTTCAGTTACATCTCTTTTTCTAGATTACATGCTGCTAATTTCACCTTTCATTTGAGTATTGACACTGCACTTTAGCATGGCTTATAAGTATCTTAACTTTATTTTACTTTTATCTTATTTTAGTCTTTTATTTTATTTTAACAAGAGCTGCAGCAGATGCTGCAATTGTCGAATCTAGTTGAGATTTAAGTATCTCTGGAGAGACTTAAATCTTCTAACACTATTCAGTACAATCTAAGCCGCCAATAGATTTTCCTGGATGTCTTCCATCCTGGATTCCACTTAAGCAAGGTTCCTAAGTATCCATCTAAGTTTCCAACCAAGTAATTGCTGCTAAGGATTGCTACTTCTTGCAAAGAAAGCTACTCCATGTTTATTTCCATTACAAATAAATAACTGGAAAGGGCAAATAATTGGCGACTAAAAAGAGAATGAGAAATAAATAGTAGCCCTATTTACGTACAGATTGGAAGTTATCAGATATCAGTTACCTGATAGCTAAAACTTCAGAGAATCACAGAATATCCTGACTTGGAAGGTAACTGTCAGGATCATCGTGTCCAGCTCCTGGCCCTGTGCAGGACACCCCAAGAATCACACCATGTGACTGAGAGTGTTGTCCAAAAGCTTCTTGAACTCTGTCAGGCTGGATGCTGTGACCACTTCCCTGGAGAGCCTGTTCCAGTGTTCAACTACCCTCTTGGTGAAAAACTTTTTCCAGATATCCAACCTAAACCTCCCCTTACTCAGCTTCATGCCTTTCCCTCAGGACCAACCACAATGTCCTGTCACTGGTCACGAGAGAGATCAGTGCCTGTCCCTCTGCCTCCCTTGATGAGGGTGTTGAGGTCTCCCCTCAGTCTCCTCCAGGCTGAACAGACCAAGTGACTTCAGCCACTCCTCACACAGCTTCCTTTCCAGACCCTTCACCATCCTCATGGCCCTCCTTTGCATATTCTCTAACAGCTTAATGTCTTTTTTATATTGTGGCACCCAGAACTGCCCCCAGCACTCGAGGTGAGGCTGCCCCAGTGCAGAGCAGAGCAGGACAATCCCCTCCCTTGCCTGGCCATGCTGTGCCTGATGCCCCTCAGGACAGGGCAGGCCCTCCTGGCTGCCAGGGCACTGCTGGCTCATGTTCACCCTGCCTTGGACCAGGACCCCCTGATCCCTTTCTGTGGCACTGCTCTCCAGCCTCTCATTCCCCAGTCTCTACGCAGAACCAGAGTTGTCCCATTCCAGGTGCAGAATCCAGCACTTTCCTGTGTTGTCAGAGTTACAGAAAATTTGCTTGTATCACTGTGAATCTCCTGAAAAGTTCTCAAGATTTAACTGCTGCCAGTCATGAGACGCATTTACCTCTGGAATTATGAAACAAGCTTTTAAATACATATGCATTTGTGTACTTCTTCAGGCTTTCTATGTCTCCTCTTTCAGAGGATGCTGAAGGATGAAATATTAAATGATGTACGGTAGTCCCAAGAGTTAGAGGTCCCACCCCAAGAAGCACAGTAGCTGCCTAACAATGAATGATTTTGAATGTGAGCTGAGAGCTGGAAGTCAAGAATGGTCTCATACACCACTGGAACAGCTGGGGGGCTTGACTGAGTGGAAAGCAATCACATGTGTGGCTCTTGGGCTCAGTATTAGCATTGACACTACAAAAGTAGTTTAGGCTCTCTGCAAGTAGTGAGAGTCTCAGTTTTATGTCTTATCTAAAATACAGTGAGTGCCTTCCTCAGAAAAAGCCTCTCAGTACAGAACTGGGATACCCATTTAGTCTGCTTTGTTGGTAGAGCCCAATTATCACATCACCCATGCCATTGCCTAAACTTGTTCTGTAGAGATTTTTCCAGTCACGCAGTAACTTGGATTAATTCTGCCTATTCTGCCTACAGAGAGGCTGCATGTAATGTCCCTTGGTTACAAAGGTATTCTGCTGCTGATATCAAACAGAGTGCATGCAAAATGTATTACAGCGAGCAAAGAAAATGTTATGGCTATGTCCTGCAAACACTAGTGTGTGCAAATGGAAAAACTGGTATAGCCTTTGGCTCTCCTAAGTTACACACATAAAATGTAAAACAGATTAGCTCTTCTGACTACATAATTTTGAGCATCTCTAATGCATGAAAAAAGATAACAAGATAAAACAATGGATGTACTCAAATTGTACAGAATAATGTATTATTTCCATATGTATTTACATATATGTTGTATTTCAGTAACTGAATACAAACATATTAGTCAGGAAAGCAGAGTCTAGAGGAGAAAATCCAACATTACACTTACCCATCTGCTTCTCTTTCAACATTCAATTTCACTCTCTAATTAAGATGTGGGCTTCTAAGTCAAAACTCCCATTAAACAGAAAAGTCTAAATTATGAAAACCACAAAATTCAGCCCAAAGGAGCTGTTGTTCAGTTATTTCATTTCTCAAATTAAAGAATGAAAAAAGAATGATCCAGCAGCTTCAGGTTAGCATTACCAGCTCTTCCTGTATCACAGCTGCTCTCTGCTATTTTCTGGGTAGGTATGGCTGTGGGCCTGTTGCTGGTGTATTTCTGGAGAACTCTGTTGATTTAGTGTAACAGCACCCTGGAAGAAAAAGCAGGACATATGACAGTGGCTGAAGATAGCAAATCTACAGGACTACTGATAAAAAGGGTATTCGCTTGAGTGTTTTACCCTTAAGCCCCTGCTGAACTCTGAAAAAGGTTTTCTTGTGAACACAGCAGAAAGAGCCCAGCAAATTGATGAGCACAGCAAATTACAAGGACATGCTGTAAGCAGTAAGAGACTGTTAGAAGCAAGGCAGCAGAGAGGGGTGATTTGGAGCAGGGCAACAGCCCACAGTCTTTAGGTAATTGAAGTCTGCTGGAGATCAGGGTGGCAGGTGCACACATATGTGATATAAAGCTCTGCTACTCAAAATCCTTTCCTCTAAAGTGTTATTATGCTGCTAATGTCAATACAAAACAGTAGTTCAATTAAAGAAATCTGCCTGCTCCCTCTGCCATCACAGTTCCTGCCCAGCCAAAGGGAAGAAGAGGACTGAAACCAAAGGCACTGCATCATAAACCAAGAGTGAGAGAAGAGCAGAAACCCCTCCCCAGTACAGGTTCGCCTGAGCCCAGGCTGCCTGGTGGTTCCCACTGCACAGATACTGGCAGCGTGCTCTGGAGAAAAGGAGGAGGCTTTCCAGGCAGGGAAAGGCAGGCTCAGAGTAGGGACTGCTTAAACTTTAACCTGAATAGACTGAGCTCAAGTGTCTTGAACTCTGTAATGTTAAACAAACTTACCAAGGGACGGCTAAAGAGACACAGAAGACAATGGAGTTGCTTCTGAACATGTGTAAGCCTGTTGCACTTATTTCTCAAAAAATACAATATATGCCCCACTAAATTCATGCTCTCCCTATCTCAGCTATCACTGACCTACTATCTGTTGCAAAAGTTGATAAATGTACTCAATTTCTTTACTCTCATCTTCCCTGTTGCAAGAGGATATTCACTATTCAGCTAGAGCGTGTGTCTAGTATTTGAACTCGTACAAACGGTATGTGCAACACCCAGCTCACAACCTCCAGGTGTGTTTTTTACCAGCAGTTTTGTCCAAAGGATAAGAAGGTAAAAAAAATACCCGAACCTCCTCCTCTGCCCTCCCCCCACCAAAAAAACCCCAACAAAAACACCACAACCAAAAATCAAACCAACCAACCAACCAACCAACAACTATAAACCCAACCCAACCAGCCAAGCAACAACCAAAAAAAAAAACCAAACAACAACAAAAAAAAACCCCAAACAAACCAAAAACCGCACAAAAACCAAACAACCCCCCCAAACAAAAAACAATGCCCAAATCCCCCTCCCCCAAGTAAACCCAAAGCTTTTTTAAGAGCAGGCGTGTCCTAGAGGTTGGAACAAGTGTTCCTGGAGCCTGTTTTCTCAGGAGGATGGATGGTAAATGATTTAAGCTATCAAGAGAAGAGGCCAACTAAATCAGTCTGGATGGTAGCACTCATATTAGAAAGTAGCCAAGAAACTATAGAAGACTGTGATTAAGCACTTGATGAGTAATTTTGTATCCTTCATTGTAAAAACAGATTTTGAAATGGCACATTTCAAAACTTGTTTTTTCAGTAAATTATTTTTAATCTGTATCCCGTAAATTTTCATTCATTTTTCAGGCTGTTCCTCCCTCCTCCAGTGAAGATATCTCATCAGCAGAACACCCATTCTCCTAGTTCTCAGAATTAGAGCATCCAAAAGATTTAGATTGCCAATCTTAGTAGTTCTTTTCCTCTTAATAATTTTCCAGGTTTTTACATGGACAGTTAGTTTTCTTCTACTCAGATCCATTTCTTTTGCTAGGTGGATAAGATTTAAGATAAAAGGGCTTAGTATATTTTCATTCTCTGCAAAACACTTTGTTAAAAAGACTTGACTCTGACACATAATTTTAAACAGCACAGAGACATTCAAGTAATTTTTAGGAATTATAATCAGAGATATACATGAATTTTGAGAAGAAAATGTGCATTATAAATACACAGTCTTGGTTCAGTGGTGCTCTGAGCACCCAGAAATAGCAGAGAGATCTTTGTACCCTGTGAGTTATGCAAACACCACGTACCTGCTCTGTTCTCAGACACAACATACAATACCCTATTTAAAAAGTGACTAATATTATTTAAAATAAAAATGTGGCTTTTGAACAAATTAAGAGTATTAATGCTATCGTTTTTTTTAACTAACTGGTTGCTTTGTTTGATTTTCCATTATTTTTATAGGTCTCCTGCCAATAAATCACTAGAAATAAAAAAGAGGCACACCAGAAACTGTACTACTATGCATCTATTTTGCCACTGTGTAGCAAATAGGTATAATCCATCATCTCCAATACCCCTTTCAATAGTATCCTTCATGTTTCAAATAATTTAATAGTCCAGCGACAGTCTAATTCTTTCCTTTGATAGCCAAGATGATTTCAAAGGTAAGGTTTTTTCCCCAGTAGCACTTTCTGGATTCTCTACTAAAATAGTCTTTAGATGCAAAATGCCTTCCCTTTTTTGGCCAACTTGAGGAATGTTGGAAAGATCTGGAAAAGACATTTTCACTTTTCAGGTCTGTCCCAAAAACCTTCACAATCTTTCTGTCATTTCCTTTTTCAATCCATCTGACACTGGATCCTCATCAAATGCCTGAAAATATTTAGGTAAAATGTTTTGTCAATGGCAACCTCAAGACAGCAGATTGTGGGCTGAGTCTTGTCTTTCCTCCTGTCAGGTTCTATTAATGGAAAAAGAATATTTTTACTAGCAATGGGCCATGTATGGCTTATTTGATGAAGCTGGGTGCCATCATCCCTAGTGGGAAGAGCATGGAATAATCTCAGCATGTATGTTTGAGTAATGTCAGTACTTCTGTATTACAAAGTCTCCCTACTAGTTTGTATGAATAATGCAAACCCCCCTGCTTAGTACTGGGCTAAACAAAGAGCAAAAACAATTTTACAGCGGAACATAATTTAATCATTCAACAATAGGGTTCATTTCATCACTTCAGCACTCTCAGAGGCCTGTAAATCGACCTACTTGAAGCCTTCTGAGCAGGTCTAAGCCAAGAAGAAAAGCTGACCCTCAATCTATTGCTTTTAACCTCTTTTCATAGTGTAGGATGGTTTAACCAAGTGTGTTTGTAGCTCTGCCAGGTACAACTGCTTTGAAATGTTTTATGTGTCTAACACTCATGGTTCAACACCAATACCCAGGGGACACGAATTGCTAAATACTTGTCATTCTCTAAAGGAAAAGCAGACCAATTCAGGACAGCATGAGCTTCCCATCTGTGCCTTGGAGAGAAGCTGCTTTTCTCTATCAGCCATCAGGTTTCCTATGCTTAATAATGCAATGCATTTTGCTGTTCTTCACTTAGGCATGGTGATGACTGCAGCAAGCAAGAATTCAGTAAGAAAGGGAGAGATTCACATTTGCTGCTGTGGTATTTCATGTAGCCCACCTGCATATTTGTCATGCTGCTGTCTAATGCGGATTTCACAGAGCAGCTCTTTCTAAACACTACACTGAAAAATCTCATGTATCCTATTTGTCGAGACCATTTCCTTTCTGCATCTGTACAGCGTTGGCGACCCAACTGCTGTAATCAATGTTGATGAGGCAGCACAGTGGATAGAATTTATATAAAATCCATTCAGTTCAAGAATCCACATGCTTCTCACAAAGAGGCAGCGAAAGGAAAGCAATTGGTTTTGAAGTTACATAAGTGGTCTGACAAAAGCTTTACTGAATAAATAGTCCCTTTCAAGAAGGATGAGCTTGCAGTTCTTCTAGAATCAGAAAGCAAAGCATTGAAGAGGGCAAGAAGTTCAACAGCACCAGGAAAAAAAAACAATTGAAAAGAAAAACAGGAACGGAAAATATTGCTGGTTGCCATGTGGAATAGTATTACTTTGAAGACTGACACATTTTTACCTCTCATTTGTAAGCTAGAAGCTTTAGATTTAATCTTAATTTTCCATTTTGTATTCCATACTGTCTGTTAAAAAAAATATAAAACAAAAAACCATGAAAACAACAACAGCAAAACCCACAAGCCAACAAACTGAACCCTCTCCCTAAAATAAAACTTAATGCTATAGGAACTCACGGTCCTCATAATTCCTCCACAGCTATTACAGTATTCTTGCTAATATTTGTGTGCTATCATCCATTCCTTCATGTCACCACTAATCAGGCTCTTAACTATTAAATCATAGCACACTTAAATCACTATAAAGATGTGTTTTACATTAATCAAGCACTTTACACATTGCCTGAGCAAGAACTTCCCAACAGGATCTGCTCAAGATTTTATACCACCCTTGGCAAGTAAAAAATCTGACCTTTTAACCAGCCATAGCAAGGAGCTCCCCAGGGCCCAGCTTCTCCCCCAAGCGCACCCTCAGTACGGCAGGTGCCTGTGACAGAGCCCCTGAAACAGCCACTGCAGCTTTCAGTGCTGCAGAATCACGGAATGATTTAGGGCGGAAAAGACTCCGAAGATCACCGAGCCCAGCGTGAAGCTGACAGCTCTCCTGAGGGGCAGCAGAACGAGCTCCCAACACCGTCAGCACTGATAATGACCCTCAGCGTGGCCGCCCCGGCCCGGCCGCCGCTTCCCGCCGGGATCGCGCTGG
>JAHLSL010000022.1:14987769-15022872 GCA_025920805.1 Petroica traversi
ACTCTAAATCAAGGGCTCTTCAATTTTCTATGCTCTGCCAGCAAGCAAGGTGCACAAGAAGCTGGGCAGGAGCATGGCCGGAAGAGCTCGTCTGAAATAGTTGGAGGGTTGTTCCATATTGTGCTCTATAAAAAAACTGGGGGGATTGGCCTGGAGCCACTGATTGCTGCTTGGGGATGGGATGGTCAGCAGGTGGTGAGGAACTGCGTTAAGTGTGACTTGTTTTTCTTGGGGTTTATTCCTTTCTCTCCCTCCCCTTTTCATTACTATTGCTATTGCTATTATTATTGTTGTTGTTATTATTATTACTACCATTACTATATTTTATTTCAATCACTAAACTGTTCTTATTTCTACCCACAAGTTTTACCTTTTTCTGCCTCTTATCCCACCATGGGAGGGAGGGAGGGAGAGGGATTTAGCAAGTGGCTACCTGGTAGTTTGTGGCCAGCTGGAGTTAAATCATGACACTGCTAAAACCAAACGTTTCTGAAAAGCACCAGCAAACTTGATATTTCTATGGGCAGGTAACTTGGCAAGTCCAGAGAGAGCAATTGATTTCTTGCTTTCAGCTGTTCAGGAGTGTTTTATATTTTGAGAAAAGAGAAATAATTCCAGGCTTCCTCTACTGGGAGGAACAGTCTGTATTTTCATAAGCCATTTGAGGCTTTGTTTCCCAAAAACCTATTCTGTCTCAGCCCCATATTTTTCCCAACTCATCAGCTTCTTCTTACTTGCATAAAGACACCACAACTAAGAAGTTTCACTTCTTCATAATTCTGTTGTGCGTGCATTCAAGGACCACAGATATTGAACAATCTCTTCACTGATGTGATGTAAACATCCTTTGAAGAAAATTTAATTAACCCCAGTTGATTTTTAACTAAGTCAGTCTCCAGTGTAAGCACTTTTTAAGATAGCTTAACTGATCAATGATCAATTTGGTAAATAGGCCAAATGGAATCTTGTTTGAAACTGAGCTGGGTTTGGAGCCAGAGTATGGACTGTTCTGGCTTGCCACACTAGAATTTATAGCATATAATCTATGAAATGCAGCTGTAATATTAATTTATAAATGTCAACAAGAATTATCAAAGCTGTTCCTACCATGTTAACTCTAGTGTTCAATAACTCTAGTGTTTCTACTTATCTTAGTTCTTTCTTTGTACCTGAGGTCTCAAGTTGTAGCAAACAGCACTCTATCACCCTGAAAGTACTCCCTTCATGACCTCCAAAGTACTTGAATCTCTGACTTCTGTCCCCATGTCACAAATCATAAATCTCTTTCTGCTAATTGAGGAGAATACGTGACTTCTAAAGTATCTTCCTCCCACCAGAGAGCCCTGCATATTTATTTCTGGTCTAAACACCAGCTAATGAGGAGCTTACCATTACTTCAGAAATCCCCTTCTGAAAAAATATAACTGGATGTTTGACCTGGGCTATTTTATTCACTATTGTGCTGATGCAGAAAGATACCTTGTTGCTAATCACAGTCCATCTCTTGTGTTTTGAAACATTAAGAGCCATCACTGGGAGTTTACACTCACAGTATTGGTTGTAAATAAAAATATTTTAGCTTCAGCAGGTCTAACCAGTTTAATAAAGGTCTTATGTTTGCTGTAATGCAACTTCAGGCTGCAAATGTTAAACAGGTTTTTGTCTAAATAACGTTTACGGCAAGTTGAGTTTTTCTTCATTGAAATTATTTGGAACAAGAATTTTTAGCAAAAGAATATTTCACATACACATAAGTCCTATCTTGAAAACTTCTCTATTCTCAAAAAGGTTTCCCGAAAAACAATGCTAGCACAGCAGCTGTGGTGCTGCTTAGAGGGTTGTTTCCTGATTTGGAAAAATATTTCAGCATCAGCAAGCAAGTTTCAAATACAGTCTGCTGAGATTGCTCAGAGCCATCCTGGCCACAAATTGGATTCCGCATTGTTCCCATAGCCACATCTAGCCACAGCAGCCACCACAGGAGGTGAAGTTACGGGTAACATTGCCCTGTGCCCAGCTGCCCTTGTTATAAAGGGGTTTATCAAATAACAGCTGGGAGGTAGAGAACAGTTAATCCTGAAATTACAGTAAAAATAGATGAGGAAACATGCAAACTGTTCAGGTAATCACATGGGATCCAGTCATCACCACTGTTTCCTATGGCACTTCCAGATGTAAAGCCAAGAAGATTTACAAGACAAAACAAGGGTTACATTCCTGGAAACCTAAGGAACAATTGTCTGTATGCTCACTGGGACAAGCTTCCACAACTCATAAAAACCAAGGTTATGTACTTCATGGAGAACAGTTCTAGAGTCTCCATGCTAAAAATCTGATTTGAAGTTTCAGATTGCAGTAACATACCTACTCAACAGGAAGACAGCTCACACCATGCACATTTTGTGCTGTGTACACAATATTTTTATATTAAATCTTTCCAATAGTATTTTGTCTGTTCCAAAAATTATCAGTTCCATCACCTAGTGGCTTCATTACTTAAAAAGCAGAATAACCAACATTTTGCTCTTCAGTATGGACATAAAGGTACATTATGTCCATATGAAATATTGCATTCTCTCAATTTCTTAAGGGTTTGGCAATAAATGGTATCATGACAAGAAATTGCATTTCTACACAGAAGCCTGTTCTTCCTGTTCTGACTATTGAAAAGAAACCCATCACCTGAATGAAATCTTCCTTTACTCTTCTATGAAAGATGGAAGTGTGTCTAAGCCAAAACTGTGGCTCAGCTGTCACCCGTGTCATAAGCATGAACAAGGCTACTCCTCTGTGGGGACTCATATATCTAGGCTTGAGTAACACCCTAATGAATTTTGTCTGACATTTCCCATACTCAGCCCCCTGTCCAGTTGCACAGACTTCTGTCAAACATAGGCCAGAAGGCTACAGATTTTTCCATCCCTGCTTATGCAGGTTGAATTTCTGTGAATATTCAACAAAATCAGTTTGGCTGTCTCCAAGAGAGCACTATGTGAGCTAACTGCCCTGGGTTCCTCCTGCTGCCAGTGGTAAAGCAGGTATTTTGAGGGGAGTCATTAGGCCTCATTGAAATCTCCTGAATGTTTTCTCTTGGAAAAGATTTATTTTTTTCTTTGTGTATGTGTGTGTGTGTGTAATATCTGGGACTAACTTTGCATCAAAGATGTCACTCTGCTAAATCCATGAAAATAATCGGAGGACGGGTGTCAGGTTCTTTCTTGCAGGGTCACCTGGTGTTGTCAAAGCAGGCAAAACTAATACTGCAGCTGCAACAAGCAGCCCGTCTGCTCTGTGAGGTGTGGCAGCTATTCTCAAAATGCTGTTCTCACCCCCATCCAATCTAGAATGATTTGGTCTGACCTGAAGAGTCTTACTGAAGAGGGTCGGTGCTTGAAGCAGTAGATAAAATTGTCATCTCCTAATGCATGTCAGGTAGCATATAAAATCACAGGTAATGACAGCATGCATGGAAATTGTATTTTGTGTTTTACTGATGCATGGGATTTGCTTTTAAGTTTGCTTTAGAAAATGTTTTCTTAAAAGTATAAAAATTATGTCTTATAGTTAGATGTCAAACTGAATATGATGGTCTGATTTTTAACCAAAATACTTTAAAAAATAATCTGAAATTTGTGGAATTGTCTTACTAATGCATAAATATAATCAAATTTGTCTCTCTGGGCACTTCTTTCAAAAGTGGGGGGTAGGTCTTCCCTTAGAGCATGAAGGGTGAAGAGGCAGATGAGTCACAAATTTCTGAATTGATCAGGTTTTTTTCACAAGACTTTATTTAATGTGATGGTGTCACACATTACCCAAGATTTGAACTGATGGAGATGATCAAATCCATCTGCCAATGGATTTCACAGAATCTCAGTAGTTTGGTAGAGATTTCCAGAAGCCATCTGGACTAACTCCCTGCTCCAGCCAGAACACCTAGAACCTGTCACCAGGACCATGTCCAGAGGGCTTTTGAATACCTTCAAGGATGGAGACTCCATAACCTCCCCAGGAAACCTGTGCCAGTGCTTGGTCACCCTCACAATAAAAAGCTTTTTCTGGTGTTCAGAGGGAGCCTCTCATGTTTCAGTCTGTGCCTGTTACCTGTTTTGTCACTGGGCACCACTGAAGCCTGGCTCTGCTCCCTTTGCACCCCCCCTTCATGTATTTAAACGCATTAATAAGATCCCCGAGTCGCCTTCTGTCCTGAAAAATCCCAGCTGCCTTAGCTTTCCAGTCTCTTCATCATCCAAACCTCACATGTCTGAGTAATTTTGCTGTAGCTTTCCGAGGATCCCATTAAATGTATGTCTTGATTTGTTATTCATGTCACCATTTCTTATAACTGCCTCTGAGGTCACAGGTGCAAACACTAAGTAGTAGAGTCAGGATTACATTCCACCTGCACCAAAGGAACAGCCTGTTAAGACATGTCTTAATCTGTTGACTACATTAAGTGAGACATTTACATTAGTCCATTTAGCATTTTTACTTTATAGTGATAATCAATGTTTGGTGTGGTTGTAAGGTTTGATTGAAAAGAAGCCATTATCAGTAACATTCCCACTATCAACTGAATGCCTACTTCTCTGGAGTTGTCTCATGTTGGCTTCATGAGATGCTGGGGTTCGGCTGCCTGTGCCCAGGGCCAAGGCAGTTCAGCTGGGGAGAGGCTCCCAGAGGCACAGTGGGGAGGACATGGCCACTGCCTGCCCTGGTCTTGGGCCCTGGCAGAGCTTTGGCCACTGCTGTGCTGTAGTCCTGCCACAGGCAGGTTGTGGCCCCTGGTCCAGGTGCAGAACATGCCTCTGGGCCAACATGGATGTTATCAGGTGTTTTAGGATCCAGGCAAAACCAGAAACAGCCATTGGTTTACTTGCAGGATAATGCATTTATTAGTTCAGCCTGCAAGGTCCTGTTATGCAATAGGAGGATGTTTTGATGATGTGCCTAACTAAAAAGTCCATCCATGAGCACATTTTTCAAAGAAACATTAGGGCTCTGTGCCATTAATTCTGTATTTATGTTGCTTCTGTTTAGACCATATCGCACTAATTGCATTTATGGTTGTACTCAGAGAAGGGGAGCCAGGTGTTTAAGTGGTTTGTCCAAATGTTATATCACTTCAGGCTCTGACTGGAAAAATTAATAGTTTTTCAAGTATTGTTCCAGAGTCACATTTATCTGATTACTGAATACGCATCCTGCTAATGGGATCCTTCCTCTGATAACAGTATTGAGAGTTTGGAGACTGAGGGCACAGAATCGTTAAAAATACCTCTGTGTAGTTAACGATCTGAGATTAATTGCAAACTCCAAAGAACATTGTCACTAAAAGCCTTCTGTTAAACACAGATTTTTTTTCCACAAGTAATTTATCTAAGTACAATTCAGATTTTGAGAAGAACATAATTTCTTCAGGAGGAAGGGGCAGTACAGGTCTCTGCAATCATGTTGGACAGCAGCTGATGAAGGAAAAAAAAAATCCTTTTAAACCTGTTTAAACTAAACTGGCTGAACGCCAGATCCCTGAGGGTGATAATCTGTGGCACAGGGTGTAGCTGGAGGCCTGTCACTATTGGGGTCCCCCAGGGTTCAACACCAGGCCCAGTATTGCTTAACTTATTCATCAATGGCTTGGATGAAGGGGCAGTTCAGCAAGTTCACTCTCAAACAAAGCTGGGAGCAGTGGCCGATACCCCAGAGGGCGGTGCAGCCCCTCAGAGGGACCTTGACAGGTTGGAGAGATGGACAGAGAAGAACAAGGACAAGTGAAGGGTCCTGCACCGAGGGAGGAATAACCCCCCCCACACCAGGACACTCTGGGGGTCAACCTGCTGGAAAGCAGCTCTGTGAAGAGGACTTGGTGGTCCTGGAGGACAACAAGCTGTCCATGAGCCAGCAGTGGGCCCTGGGATCCCAGAAGGCCAATGGGATCCAGGGCTGTATTAGAAAAAGCATTGCCAAAGTTGAGGGAGGTGGTCCTGCCCCTCTGCTCAGTGCTGGTGAGGCAGATCTGGAGTCCAATTCTGGGCTCCTCAGTACAAGAATTACATGGACCTCAGGGAGCCAGTCCAGCTGAGGATGACAAAGAGGGACTGGAGCATTTCTCTTATGAGGAAAGGCTGAAGGAGCTGGGCCTGTTCAGCCATTGAGAGGAGATAACTGCAAGAAGATCTCAACAATATCTCTAAGTAAATGAAAGGAGGGTGTCAGAGGATGGATTCAGGCTCTACTCAATGCTGCCAGGCAAAGGGACAAGAGGCAACAAGCAGAAATTGATGCACAGGAAGTTCCACCTGAATATGAGGAGAAGCTTCTTTACTGCATGGGTGACCAAGCTCTGGAGCAGGTGGAGGGAGGTTGTGGAGTCTCCCTCGCTGGAGAAATCCAAGAACCATCTGGACACAATCCTGTGCACTGTGCTCTAGGATGACCCAGCTTGAGCAGGGAGTTTGAGCCAGACCCACTGTGGCCCCTTCCAACCTGACCCACTCTGAGATTCTGTGAATTCAGAGTCACATGCAAGGATTGCAAAGGCCTGTTTATCTGTTCCATTTATGATGTCTGGTAGGACAGAATAGGGCTCAGGACTTTCTCACTGCTCTTACAGTACTGAAGTTTGTTTCTATGTTTTTGCAGTCCATTCTGTTGGCTTGTAGATATCTTTGCCTTCTCCTTCAGCTGATTGCTGCCTTCAGGGCATATCTTTGAGCTATTATGTCATCTGTGTGGATTTTCCAGGCTATTTTTCTGGTCCTATACCCAATGTATTTATCAGACACAAATGAAAGAGTAGTCAGTGCTCTACTATTGCTGCCTTACCCTGTGTTACAAACTGATAATTCTAATTGTCCTGGCTGCAGCTGAAAATCCCTTTGCCAGAGTATTTTTCAAGATAGGTTTCTCACTGTATTTCTGGAGGCTGGCCATGATCTTGTTTTTGTTCAAATATTCTGACCTTTGGGACATTTATGGCAGATTCACAGAAGCAGTCAAAAGCAAAACACATAGAAAAGATAAGAGAGAGATTTCACAGTACTGACAGAGCAGTGATTGTTTTGGTGAGAGAAAGCCAAAGAGCAATGCTGGCTGCAGCCAGCCAAAGTTGGTCCTTCAGTCTTTCAGAATCAGACCTGTCTGTATAAGGCTGAAATTAATAGATACAGTCACAACTGTGCAATGTGGAGATCTGTGAGAGTTTGTCACACAAGTAACGTGTGTCCAACACACCTTTATCTACTCCTGCTGTGCAAAGCAGCCCTGTTAGATTACTGCTTTGACGTTGACGTCAGTGCTACAAGGTTCTTGTGTTTTTGCACAGAAAACAAGTACAACAAATGTGTGTTTCCCTGTTTTGTAATTTGCACCTGGGTGTTGGTCAGGTTATGCCACACCAGAACCACTCTGGATTTGAAATCCTCCCTGTGCCTTTCTGCAAATGTATATGTATACAGTTAACTGGTCCTCACTTCATTACCATATTTCCCTCCAAAATGTTTGCGCAAGATCACAAGGATCTCTGCCCATACAGAACCATAAACTCAGGATGACTCAGGTAGTAAGGAACATGAACAAAGAAGTGGTTAGGAACAACGATCGTGGATTTTCCACAGAGATATGATGGCTGGCTAGCCTGATTACCTTGAAGAATGAAAACACTGAGGAGAGAGTGTTTTTATGCACCTTGATTCCATAATGACTTTCAGAAGTGTCCCAATGCATCCTTGTAGCCAAACTGGTGCTAGGTAGATTGAAAAAGATGACTGTAAGCTGAGTATCCACTGGACTGCCAGGCCTAAAGGGTGATGTCGGCTGTGCCAAGTACATCTGGCAGTGAGCCAGTAGCAGCACCCTGCAGGCTCTTTTTTAATAGCATAGCCAACATCAAGTGAGGTGAGAGCATTTGGCACAATGAAAGGGAAGGCCACTCTTCAGAGGGACAAAGAGCTTTACAGAATCTTCATTGTTTCCAACCATGGTGAATGCAAGGGCTTTCACCTGGAATGGCTCAGCTCCCCTGCACCTTTTCTACACATGGACCAGGGGAAGCACCACAGCATTACAGTCCAGGGGCTGGCTGGCTGCAGAGCAGCCTGGACAAAAAGGACTGGGGCGTCCCGATGGGCAGGGGACTGAACACGCGTTCACTGGGCACACTGACAGCAATGAAAGCCAGCAGCCAGCTGGGCAGGGACCTCTTTGCTGTATCACACTGCTGCAACATGCACCACCAGTACACCACACTTGACTCATTATACCCCTTTTAGAACCCTGGTCCAGCTCTGGGCCCCCCACTATGAGAAATACACAGATAAGCCTGAGAGCATTCGGCATAAGACCACCAAGACCTTTGGGGTGGTGCACTAGAGCTAAGAGAGACCAACTGAACTTTTCAGCCTGGAGATCAGATGGTTTCAGGGGGACCTCATGGATACTCGATGCCATGGAGAATACTATCAGAACTGCAAGGGACAACTTATCATAATTAGGGAGAAAAGGGAGAAATAATACAAAGCCCTGTTCCCATATTAAGAGACTATAAACAAAATTTCTTCAGTGTCTTCAGGTAAATGTCTGTATTTTGTCACTGGAACAAAAGCAGGGCAGGTATTAGGGTTACAAAAATTTAAAGCAGGAGAGCAGATAAGGGACAAAAAAATTCAAATAAGACAAATATACACATTAGGAATGTTTCTTTGAACTTTTTTACTACTCTTGTTTATTTGGGCTTTCATAAAAATTGCTTAATTAATAAAAAACATTTACTTTACTGTGTGCTTTACAACTGGTAACAATTGGTAAATTGTTAATTTTTCTGAAGACATAAGCAAAACACTAGGTTTTTGAAATTCACAACATCACACTTTCAAAAAGATGCCTGTATTTATAAACATTTGGTAATGTTAAAAAATAATGATATATTAACAATAGAACATGACAAAAATGCTTATGCAGCTTTATGTGTATATTTACTGTTTAGAGGTGCAAATATAAAATTTTCATCAAAACCTAAATAGAGTTTAAAAAATGCAATATGAAATAAAAATGTAAAGGTATTTACCTGCTTATATCCAGTTAAAACTATTGAAAATTAGGATCAAAGACATTGAAAGTAAAAAGTCAAACAATTGACTGAAATTAACACAGCTAGCAGAATAATGGCAGAAGAACCTGGTGTAGGGTTTTCTGGGTCAATGCAGAAGAGAACATTCAGAATCACCAGATGTTCTACCCTGTCTGCAATGACATATTCTGAGGTGCTACAAAGGGTCTGAGTATTGTTCAAGTTACACAGTTCCTGATTGGGAAGATTCCTACAGACGGCTCCCATCTTCTTCACTTTCAACCACAGCATTCTTCTTTTCAACTGTTCCTTTTTCACTGCTTGTTTCTTCTAAAACTACCACTAAACTTGACAGAGTTGTGTGAGGATCAAGCAGTTTCACAAGAGGTATGTCCACCTTTCGCTCTCGAAAGACACGGTTCTGAATAGTCATAGCTAACATAGAGTCTATGCCCAGAGATGAAAGTGCTGTATTCATGGTTAGTTCATCTGAGTCCACTCCTGTGAGGTCACTCACCAGTGAGGTGATGTAGTCCTCAGATTTGAGAAAGGCAGTCTCTGGGACTTCAGTTTCCTCAGAGATTTCAATCTTGTTCTTGAAATCTTCTGACAAAAGCGAGATGAAGCGACTTTTGAGTGAAATAATCCGAGTAAAAACATGATGATACAAAGCTTGAAAGTTCAATTTGACAACAGCCTGCTGTGGGTTGTTTATAAGTAAGGCCTTCCTGAGATAGTCATGAATTTCATGCACTTGCAGAATATCTGTGCCCTTGGATCCCAGAATGTTCTGAATATGGTTTTGATCGAGCAGAATGCCAAGGTTCAAACCACCCCAGTTAATGGCCTGGCCTGAAAGGCCACAGTTCCTCCTGTAGAGGCAGAAGACATCCAGGAAAGAGTTTGCAGCTGCATAGTTTGTCTGGGTGGCATTGCCCAGAAAGGAAGTAACAGAGGAGTAGCACACAAAGTAGTCAAGCTCCTGACCTCTGGTAGCCCAGTGAAGATTTAGGGTCCCTGCTACTTTTGGGCTCAGCACTTGGTGAAAGTCAGCCAGCTTCAGGACTTCAAGGTGGCCATCATGTAAAGCAACAGCGCTTTGGAATACACCTTTGATGGGACTCCCCACAAAGGTGTTGGCAATGGACTGGAAAGCTTTCTCAACATCAGTGGTCAAAGCCACATCACACTGCACAGACACTACTTTGCTCCCTTTGTACTGCTGCTGCAAAGCCCTCAACTCTTCTTGCTTCTCACTGCTGGGAATCCTCCTGGAGAGTATTGCAATACCCCCTCCTCCATTCTCAGCTATAAATTTCACTGTTTCAAAGCCAAGTCCAGTGAGTCCCCCCACTACCACGTAAACAGCATTCTGCTTAAACATTTGCTTCTGAGGCTCATACAACGGAATATCTGAAAGCCCACTGATGGCCTTCTGCCTTCTCAGGACAGCTAGGGGGACAGAAGTGCAGGTAAAATGGGACATCACAGAGTTTAGCCTTTCAAAGTTCTCAGTCTGCTGAAAAACAGCACCTGAGAGATGTCTAAACTGATTCATATCCATGGAACTGATCCAGGCATGCGCAGTCTTCTGCAATTCCTTTAGAGGTGCTTTCCGGAAAAGGCTGGCAACAACAAGGATATGAAAGCTGATGTTTTCATGATCAATTTCACTGACATTCTGGATACATTCAGACTGTTGATTGCCACACACAATCACTACATCTTTAAGAAAGTACATGTAAGCCAGATCATCCTGAGACAGTCTGTTGATTGGAGGAAGGACAACAAGGGCATGGCACAGGTTGATATACTGGAACACGTTAGGAGTGGGCTTTGCAAGAACTGTTTTCCAACCCATTTCTTCTGCTGCTGCCGAAAGAACGTGGCACAAAACTGATGATGGCTCTGTGGTAATAATACCCAATGTTCTGCCATGTTTCCCCTTCGGCAGCCTCTGAGTGAAGATTTCCCATGCAATGATGAAGTATGACATACAAGGGACATTCTGGAGGAATGGGAATTTCTTTGCATTGAAACAAGCTGTTGCTGGAATCTGAACTCTGGATGATGCAGCAGTGGGATAACATGAAACCACATGATCTCCTACTTTCACTTTTTTCACATCAGTGCCTGTTGCAGTGACTGTGCCACTGAAATCAAGAGCTAGAAGTCTGTGTTTGTCTCCTGCTTGTGAGTTCCAATACAGTGTATTACCAAAGTTGCAGCTAGAAACACTAATGGGAAAATAATCTTCTGAGTGGAGACAAATTTTATCCACTTGAATTTCAACACTCTGTTTGTCAATCTGAGTAGCAGTGCTGGTGGATAGTTCCCCAGACAAGTCTCTCGCTGTGTATGGATCAGAAGTGTACAAAGTGAATGTTTGTGATTTCTGGAGAGATCTTACAGGTTGGATGTAATCTGCATCTACAAAAGGTGTGCGTCTGATTTCGGACACATAAATTCTTCCCTGGCTGATGCTCACTTCTGGATAGCCCCCACCTTTGTATTTGACAAGAACATCTGCTAACACTGAAATGTCCAGGGAAGTGGAAAAGCTGAGGTCAATCAACTGAAATGTGATTTCTGGAACTTCAACGACACAAGTTCTGGTCATGCCATACAATGCAAACCCACAGTTAACGTGGTCCACATATCTCCCTGTTGCTCTGTAGGTTATGACTCTGATGGAGCAGCGGGATGTCTTCTCTCTCAGTGCTACCACTACCTGGCGAAAGGCTTCGCAGCACTTTGCCAATTGATCGACCACTTTCCTTGGGAGATCTTCATTTAACTTTTGGATTCCCCATAGGAAGAGGATTTCATCATAATCCTCAACCACTGCTCTCATTTTATTCTGTGCATCTCCTTCCACAAGGCATTCCCAATCTTCATATATAACATATCTTGAAGCAGGATGCAGGTATTTTTTGAGCTGCTCAGCTATCCCAAATTTGTCTGCAAACACAACGACTCTGGGCTTGACCCCTGGATATCCAATTGTCTGTGAAAGAGAGACTTCTTTCAACTTGTTTTCAAATAGGAACTCATTGTCTCTAGAAGATGCTTCCTTCATGAAAGTGATGGCGACACGCTTGAGTTCAGCCAAAACAGAGCCATGTTTGTCCACAAAGCATCCACAGACCTCAAGGCAGTTCCCAGTGGATTTGCTCATTCTCATGTATATCATCATTTCCTCCTCAAGCGGGCGGAGCACAACCAGGCTGCCTATCCCTGAAGGAAAGCCTGCTCTGGACTGGAATGTCCTTGAGGTCAAGACAGCAGTCATCTGCAGAAAACAGTCGAGCAGCACTGGGTGGATACAGTAGCTGTACATGTCTCTGATGGTCTCCTCATTCACCTTTATGCTTGTTACAGCTTCCTTTAGCTCCTGGCAATAATGCACATCACTGAGCTGCCTGAATATGGAGCCATACTGAAAGCCAACCTGAGACAGTGCTTCATAAACCTCCTCTTTGCTAATCACTGACCTGCATCTTCTATAGATGGCTTGAAAGGAGATGCTGCTTTCTTCCACCACACCTTCAAGCCCCTTTGTCACTTGGCCAGCAGCATAAACTGCGTCGGAGGAAGAGAGAACCTCAAAGGTTGTCATGGCTTTTTGCGGACTCAGCTTGATCTTCAGCGCTTGGGAATTCTGTGTGAGAACACACGGTGCAGAAAAACTGATACTCAGCTGGCAAGTGCTCAGAGGCACTTTAGGTTTAGAGCTGCTCATCACAGAGGCCAGACCAAGCTCCACATAGAAAGCACCAGGGACTAAGGCCACCCCATTGTTCTTGTGCTCATATAAGTACGGTGCTGTGTCCTGGGACACCAGGCAGCCGAACTCCACATTGTCATTGTTTTTGCCATAAATCAAAGGATGACTTGCACTGACACCTCTTTGGTTTGCTTGTTGATGGATATCCAGACAGGCCATGAGTTTTTGGCGATCAAATTGATATTGTGGAATGGCCACTGGAACACTTTGATACCCATTAAAAAAGTGCTGCCAGTTGGGATTAAATCCCAGTTCAAACAGATTACCTACCAGGGTGAAGAGCGTCTGATATTCTGCATCAGTTTGCAAAGAGGAGAATACCTTTGTGTCTTTTCCTAGAGTTTCCTTTATGCTTCTCTGCAATGCTCGGTGAGGACTTATTTCCACAAACACCACATTTTCTCTGCCTCTGGCTGCAGTTTGGATGGCTTGACTGAAAGCAACAGGCTCACGAGTATGCTGCACCCAGAATTTGCTCTGAGCAAAGTCATTTTCAGATGCAGCCACCCCAGTCAGTGTTGAAATCACTTCAAATTCCCCCTTCTGTTTTACTAAAGGCTCTATCTGCTCCTCCAGCTCCCCAAGTATCATATCCATACTGGGGCTGTGGTATGCAACTGGAACATTTAACACATGAAGAAATATGTTTCTGTGTCTGAAAGCTTCAGCTAACTCTCTCTGGACATCTTCCACAGCATCTTCACTCCCAGACAAGGTGCAGGAAACAGGGCTGTTGAAAGCAGCAATGCACACCTTTCCTGAGTAGGGGTTCAGGCGTTCAGCAATCTCTCCAACAGGGATGTTTCCAACCACCAACATTCTGCCGCTGGCAGTCTTTGCCTGCAGCCTGCTCCGGTGATAAATCACTTTGACCGCATCTGCCAGGGAAAGGTACCCAGCAATGTGTGCAGCAGCAACTTCCCCCAGCGAGTGGCCAACAGCAGCCACGGGCTTAATACCCCAGTGCTTCAGGAGGGAAGCTATGGCAACCTGCAGGGCAAACAGCAAGGGCTGGGAAAGCTCTGGGTTCAACAAGTCCTTTGGGCTACGATTTCTTGCTGGCAGGAGGCTGATGGCAGCGAGCTGCTGAAAAAGCTCTTCTATCTCCTTGCACTTGTCCCTGAACACTGGCTCTGAGTTCAGCAGTGTCTCACTGAATTCCTTCAGTGTTACGCCGTTGCCACAGAACACAAACACCAGCTGTGGTTCCCCCTTGGACATAGCAGGTTCAGTGCTCGCCGCCGACTTAAGCTCTTGCTGCAAGTGTTGGAGGGAATTTGTGGCAAAAGCTTTTCGGTACCTGTAGTTGGCATGGCTTCTTCTGCAGGCAGATGTATAGGCCAGGCTTGGGAGAGTTACAGAGTTCCTTGTGCTCAGCTGCTCAGCTGTATTGGCCATCGTCATCTGGAGGGACTTCGGGGATGCTGCTGACAGCGGAACTAATTCCAGGGGCTTCTTGAAGGCAGGAAGAGGCTCTGGCTGTTTCACCTGTCTGACTACAATATGAGCATTAGTTCCTCCAAATCCAAAGCAGTTGATGCCGGCTACTCTTCCATACTCACTGCATTCTTCCCAGGGCTCTACAGCGGTGGCAACAGCAAGGTTTAATTTCTCTGTATCGATACTGCTCATCTCCTTTGAGTAATGCAAAGATGGAACAATCTTTCCATGATGCATCATTAGGAGCACTTTGATTAACCCGGCTGCTCCAGCAGCCGATTCAGTGTGCCCAATATTTCCTTTCACTGAACCGATTTTTAGAATGGAAACTCGGGAAGACCTGTTTTTGCTAATGACACTACCCAGGCTCTCAGCTTCAGTAGGATCTCCAGCAGCAGTTCCTGTGCCATGGGCTTCAATGTACTGCACAACTGAGGGATCAACATGACTTCCATAAATGCTGCGCAGCAACTTCTCTTGCTCTATTTGAGACGGTCTCGTGATCGGAGTCGCAGACCTGCCATTCTGATTGACTGCACTGATGTTTATCACACCCCAAATTTTGTTGTAGTCTTTCTTTGCCTGTTCCATGAAAAGTTAAATTGTCTTTAATAAACTCATGTTTTCTCTGTAGAGAGGAGAACATCACAACAAAGCCAAGAACACACAGAACATGATGCTAACTTTTAAATGTGGATTCCTTTTCATATACTAAGGGAAGTGCATAAATGCTTAAGAAATGCTTCATTAATCTTCAGCTTGAATTGAAAAAGCTCTGGAAAAGTCATTATTAGACCTGAAGACACAAAATTCAGGCAAGCAACTAGTCTTATTTCAGGCTGCTTCACAAGCAGTCTTACCTTTTTGAGTGGTTTGAGGAAAACAACACCACAGCCTTCTCCCCTTCCATAGCCATCTGCCTTTTTGGAGAAGGGTTTGCTTATTCCCTCTGGAGAGATCATTTTTGCTTTACTGAGGGACACAAAAGTGCGGGGATCGATGATGCAGTTCACCCCACCACAGATTGCTGCCTCACAGTCTCCTGGAGTCAAACACAAACATACTCATGTTGAGATGGCCCTGGTGATAGACAGAATGAGTAGCAATCCTGATTTCATTACCCAGCATCTCCTCAGTCCCGTTACCTGATTTAATGGCTCGCGAGGCTTGGTGCAGAGCAAAAAGAAAAGATGAACAGGCAGTGTCAACAGTCAGGGATGGTCCAGTGAGATTAAATGTGAATGAGACCCTGTTAGCAGCAATGCTCATTGCTGTTCCAGTACCATCATAATGATTGATTTCACTCACTGCTCTGCTGGTTATGATTTCGTAGTCTCGATTCATGAGACCTGGAAAACATCAGATACATGTCAAGATAACCCAAGCCAGCAATACACATGTACAGCTCAAAACCTGATGGCATGGGTTGGTTTTCAGTGTTAAGACAAAACCGTGTGGCATCAGTGCTCCTGTCATGAAGCTTTGCTCCAGCAAAAGTCAAAGGCAAAACTCACAGCAATTTCCCCTGGACCCAACTTACACAAACATACCAAACACTTGAAATCCTTAACTGCCATGGAAACAACAGGCTTTCCTGATGGCTTAGCTCATTGGAGGGTGCAGCTGAGCTCTCTGTAGCCAGCTGAGACCCCTGTATCTCAGTTGGAGACTGGTTTGTTTAGTTTAGTTATGAGAATATTTATCAACTAGTTACAAGGAGGGTCATTTGGACATAAATGTACAAGACAATAAGTTCAGTTCCTCAGATGTACCAACTTAAAGGTCACAGCACAAACTACATCCAATACTTTGTATTTATCTCTTTTTTTCACACTGTGAGCTAGTAAGAAATAGTAAAGAAGAATAGGACCTGTGAGAGCAGTTGAAAGTCTTCTTTCTGGGAACACTATGCCTGAAATACCATGGATCCCCAAGTCCATGAGCACGTGTGTAAAATGCAGTACCTCTATCCAGAGATCAAGGAATAGTGCCCTCAGTGGAAGAAGAGCATCTCTCAGACTAAAAGGTAATCTAAAGCATTTCCCCCTATAGGCACATCACCCTAACTCTCCCAGAAAACTCATTTTTCAAGAGACACAGATTACACCAGCAATAATGGGCTGTTATTCCAGCACTGTCTTTTAATGTCTTTCAACAGCACCCAGTATCAACTCCTCCGTAACTTTTCTGGTACTGACAAAAGCAGTTGGACGAGTGCACCATGGCACGATTCTAATGTCCACAGGAGAATTTCTGCTGTTTCAAAAGGATATTAACCCCCATGATACCTTAACCAAAATTATACTGGGAAATAGTATACTGGGGAAAAAAGTGTAGGCCTGTGTAGAAGCCCAGAAGATAAGGGGTAATGTGTACGTGTCAAACACCAATTGCAAGATAGCCATGGAGCCAACCAAGGATCAGCTGGGCCGACACTGGAACCAGGACTGGTGATCTTTTTCTCTCTTTCTCTCTCCCTTTCTTTAATTTTTTCTGTCTTTCCTTTCTCCCTACCTTTTAATCCAAAACTCATTGCTATGTGCTGATATAGCAGGTCAGGCACTAACATTCCAATTTCCATGCCAAGTGAATAATTTACTATTAAAACTTTGAGACTTTTTGCAGACCTCAGCAATTACAAATTTTGGGCATTCCCTTCTCGTAAGGATGGAACATCCCAGCTGGGCTTGGGAGTATCCTTCCCAAGAAAGTTGGGTCGGGGAGACAGTTTGAACTGTTTCCTGCTTCACCTCAGTGCCTGAACACAGGAAGAAGAGCACCAAAAAGAGATACAGGAATTGTACCATGAACTTCCAGAGTAGCCTGGTAATTCTTACCAAAAGTAACCAGAAGTGCCATAGCACAGTAGCCTTAGATCTCCAGTCTAGATCCAGCCTAGAACCAGTGCTAGATAACACAGAAAGGTTATGAAGGACTGCTCCATTCTCAGTGAAGCTCAAACACACTTTCTTTGTCATGAAATTGTCATCTTACCAATAAAAACACCTGTTTTGGTGCCACTGACAGATTCTACAGGAACTCCTGCATCCTCCAGGGCTTTGTATGTGCATTCAATCAGCAACTTCTGTTGTGGATCCATACGTTCTGCTTCCGTATTATTAATCCCGAACAGGTGGTTGTCAAATGAATTAAATCTGAAAAGCACAGACCAGAGTAGGATATGACATATGTATATAAGATGCATTTACTTCTAGACTCGCAGTAAACATTTTTTGCAACTTCTTGAAAAGCAGAGCAGTAACTGGTGTTTAGGCCCCATTTCCCATTTACGAAATTCAGAAGAAAATGTTTATAAGCCAAAGATGTTTCATGTCCCACCACGAAATATGTCATTTTATCAATAATTCTGCATTTCAGAGCTAAAAGCCCACTCCTACCTATTTTTATTCTCATGGTTATTGCACTAGTACCAACTGGGCTCCTCAAACCATTAAATGTGCAGAATGAGACTGCCTCTGCTGTAATGTGATCATAGAGAAAAAGTTTTAACAAATACTTTTTTCTACATTTTTTAAGCCAATACAGACCAATGCTTTAAATTTAAAACCAAGAAGTAGAGGATCAGCTCAGGTGATTTCAAGGGATACTCACGCTTCTCTAGCAATACATTCATAAATATTGAGTGTGTGTTTATGTGCATGTTTTTCTTTAAAAGCATCTTCAAAATAGGCCCATGCTTACAAAAGACTAAGATGGAGTTTAATCTTGTATCTCAAGATCAGATCTATATGGCCTCCTATAATCTCTTGATTTCAGTGCAGGATGCAATATCTAACATGAGACTAAGCAATAAATTAATTCTGGATCCTATGATTCAACCCTGACAAGTATAAATCTCAGGACACAATAAGATTTCTTCTGTGCATATCAACTTCTCCATTGAGTGAAGCTCTACAGCCTGACAATTTAAGGTGAGTGGAATTCAAATAAAAGACACTTATTTTGACCCTCCTGAAAGTTGCTATTCTTCACAGTAGTCACAGCCCCTGAGCATCTGTACCCACAGTCTAAGCACTACAAAAATCAATGGTGCAGCAGAGTAACAGACTCACTCATCAAGAAGAGCAGCTCGTGTTGTACATATTTTTCCTGGCTTGTTAACATCTGGGTCATACCAGTCCTTGGCATTAAATCTCTCCGGGGGGATTTCTACGGTGCAGTTTTTGCCTTCCTCCAGGACTTTCCAGAAGTTGTCAATTCCATCTCCTGTTGTACAAAGTTTTTAAAACAGAACGAATGATGGGCTCCCCCTCCCCATGCAGACTCAGAAATGCACAATCAGCTACATGGACGTGCCATATGTAAATTTAGACTGCTCAAGTAGACTTGCCACAGAAAGAAGTGATCATTCTTTGGTGAGAGGAAAATGAAAAAGCATGTCTGATCCCCTCACTGCTTGTCTAAAAGCAAAGGAACCCCACAAAATCCTTAACCACCTTCTCTCCCCATTTCCCAACCATCTCACTGCATCTCCTCTACTACTGTAATAAAGCAGGAAGCTTTCTTTTAGGAAAACCCAGCCTGTTTATATTACAGGCAAAGCTGATGATAATGTCCAGCCCTTGATGTGTCCTGACCCTATGGATGCAGAGTCCTGTAACAATGCACATCACCCAGCCAGTGAACATGCAGAAAGTTCAGATCATCCCAGACCATCCAGCTTGTTTGTATGAGTTTCATGGGCAGCTCAATGCCCTGCCAGCACTGCATATTCTTCTGTCTGTCTGTCTGTCAGAAGACAAACTCAAACCATTTTGTTTCCTCCGCAGCACCACCTTTCAAAAAGATCCCAAAAGCAACAAAGCAACAAATTCTAAGGGACAAACATCTTGGTTTCCTCCATTTCAACAAAAGACTCTACTTTTCAGTACTCACTCACAGCCTGCTTTGCTTTTTACCCCAAACTTACCTCCAGGAAAGTTGCATCCTATTCCAACAATAGCAACTTCATCTGCAGTCTCGATCTCCATCTCCTGGGCTGCTCAAGACAGGAGCAGGGTCAGTCCAGTCTGACAATTCTGCATTTACCATTGAATGAATACTAGGTTAAAAGGTGAACTCCCACGAACACACAAACTTGTTCAAAACGAGATTAATCTTGAATCATCTACTATTGGTTTTGATGACAAATGACACTGCCCACAGATGACCAGAGCTGTACTATCTTTTTCCTCTTCTCTCTGCTTTTAGAGGAAACTCTCCAATTAATTCCCTAAATCCTCTCACGCACAGGTACTTCCTTTTTACTTTTAACCTCTGTTAACAAAAGGTGAAATTATTCAACAAATTAGATGGCAAAGAGAAGAATTCTCTTTGGAATCAAATTAAATACCCCAGGATAGAATTGACAGATGATTTCTTTTTCCTTGATTCTGAGAAAGGAACCTATCAGATGAGAATCGGCTGACTTGAAATAATTAGAATTCACTAGGATGCCCACCTCAAAACCCTGCAGTCCTCCTGGACTTCCTTCAACCCACAAAGAGGAGAAGGTTCCTCTAGAAAGCATTTGTGGAAGATTCTTGGCAGTGATGAGAGATTCTCATCTCAGGGATAGCACAGCAGGTCCCAAAGAGCCTATCTCAGTCCCTGACTGACAGCAGTGAAGCAGAGACAAGGCTGTTTCACAGCCCCACAAATCACTCAGAATTATCATTTCTTGGAGGTTTGCTTTGAAAGGTGAAATTAAGAATAACTGCTCAGATTCACACTTTGAAAATTTACTTCCAGTTCCATTAGCTAAGACAGAAAAAGTTAAAAGGCCACCTAGCAAAAATAAGAAGACCAGAATCTAGTTTTCTACGAGTAGATTCTATTTTAACAATAATGCAAATTCAAAATTGGCACAAGAATTGTTTCCTTTAAATTCTTTCAGAATTGTCTGATTTCCATGATTCTATGATTTCTTATTTTAATGTAACTGCTAAACTAAAGCTGCAGAGCCCAACAAAATACTTTTATCACAAAGGTATTTTTAAAAATTTTTCCTAAGTTAGTACATAAATAGCAAGTAATAGAAAATTAAGGACCTTCCAATCATAACATAAAACATACCTTTGGCATCTCTAGAGCTATCCAGTGAGCTATGTAACTCTTACCTTATATCATCCCGGTGGGGTAGAGCAATAGGCTGTCTGTGGAAGTCGTTTATATAGGATTCTTGGGGTTTCTTGGTTAAATGGGCATGCTAAATTGCTAACGCCTTTTAGAGGAAGAAAAGAAAATGAGTCATGTGATTAGTCAGACTAAAGTCCAAAACTAGTTCCCTGAAGTAGTAAATTCTTGATGTCATAAGTTTTCACACCAAAAATGTAGTAAAACCTCTGTCTTATCTAACTTTTTATAGTTAGGAAAACAGTTAATTGGAGATATCTTGCCATGAAATAGCCCATAAAGTCTTTATGATCCTAAGAATATGATTTAAAAGCCTCTGTCTTTAAAGTAACAATTCAATTTGGTTTGCTCTTAAATCAGTAAATATGATCAAGCCTTAAAGCCCCATCTATTTGTTGGAGGTATCATTTGTGAATATGAACTCCCTATAAACTTAAAACATGAGTCTCTTGTTTGATTCCACAGCTGCTTTATTTTACCAAGCATCACCATTTAAATGTACAAGCACAAAAGCCTTGTGAAAAGACAAAAAATCCCAAAATATTTCTGAGTCCACTGGGACATTAAAGGCAATATTGAGCTTTCTTTCTAAAAACTGCCATTTTAAGCCAAACAACACTGGAATATCCAGAAGTAACCTCTGAAGGAATCAAGTCCAGGAGTCACTGCTAGATCACTTTTTTCACTCTCCCTCATCTGAATTCATTCCAACCACCTAAACTCATTTTCCTCCTCTTCTGACTTTGTAATGGAAACAGAGGGTTACATTTACTTATGGTTAAAGTTTTCCTTGATTGTGAAACCCAGCTCTCTCCGAAGAGACAGAAAAAAATCATTATGCTGAGAATAAACAGTTTATTCTGCCACCAAGTAGCTTCATAACCTGCTCTGAAAAGTTTTAAATTCTGCTCTGCATTTAGTAGCTGAATGTCTCAGTTACTCACTTTTCTGAATTCTGAAGTTGTTGGGAGTTACTTAATGATTTTTAACCTAATTAATCCACTTCCCTGATATTATTATGAGGTTTATTAACAAGATGGCTAGTGTAAAAGTGACTTGAGAATCTCCATAGTTTACACATCTCTAAAGAGCACTCTTGTTAGTGCTGGTACCATTAACATTCCCTGGCAGAACAGAATGTGGATTTGTCAAGTGAACTAGGAATGCACTGTGGAACCTCTGTTACAGTTTCACAATCAGCACCTGAAAGCAATGGTTGCTAAGCCATATTTTCAGGTATTGGTAGAATATTGAAATGAATCCTGCACATCTGTGGCATTCATTTCAAAGCAAGTTAAACCCATCCGAACCCCAGTGATCCAAACACAATATGAACAATGTGAACACTAATGCAGGACTAAGAAAGAGCATCAGTTATAAACATTTTTGTTTACAGTTTAGCAGTGTGTTGCCTGAGTGCTGATGATTTGCACTAGTCTCATCATAGTTGTAGTATATTAATAAACCCAAGTGCTTGCTCAATCCTTCTGAGCAATGACAGAAACAGAAATAGGAAGTAAGAATGGAAGCACATGTAGCAATAATGGATTGAGCCTGTCACTGACATTGGCAGTCTATTTATAACTGAATTATGTTGGTTTGTCATCGAGCTTATTATGCATTTCATCTAAATTTAAAAGTAAAAAATTCAAAAGGGAAACAAAGTTATATGCATATATTTTGTCTCCCATGCCATTTCAGCGTTCACCTCTGAACAAAACTTTGGTTTCTTCTATCCAGACCTATATCTGGTAATTCCAAAAAGACAAAATATATGTGTATTTCCCCAAACAATTACATCCTACTGAGACTCAAATATAGGAAAATAGCTATTTATTTATCTAGTCTTTGTTATTTAAATCAAGTTTTACTGTCTTCTGCTGGGAAAAAAAAATGTATGAGTGAAGTATCTGTGGGATTGCATGTCTTTCAAAGACAAGATGGACAAAAAAGTTTTGAATGCTTTTTAATTTCAAGTAGATATTAAGACTAAAGTACCTGTGTGTTCCCCATTTCCATCAGGACACAAGAAGGGTTACTACACAAATCACAAGATATTATTTATTCATTGAAGCAGAGTTCTGACAAAATTGGAGGTTGTGATACAAATATGTCATTCTGCATTATCATGAAAACCCAGTACGAAAAGGCACATGGTCTTGGGAAAAACTATTTCCAATCAGTCAAATCTCAAAAATTAGCTTTGTATAATAATTAATGGATATTCATGTGTCATTGAATAAGGGAGCAGTTTTTACCTTTTTCATTCTACAGCTATGAAGTTTTCCAGCACACTTCTATCACTGTTGTTCTTATTGTTATGGAAGTCTTAATAACACCAAGCACAGCAGAGTTCTGCTATGCCAGGAGCTATACTAATCCATAGGGAGAAAAAGGATCCCACCACAAAGAGTAATATGTGTGACAATCCCTAGTTCTTTTTATTAGCTCTGCTACTCAGGAGGAACAGATGTAAAAGGAAGAGCAGCTTTTGTCCTCTAAATTATTTTTCTTGGATTTTTTTTTCCACTTTAATAGTAATCTCATGTATGATTGCAAAAATAAGCTTTTTATATGACAGTAAATGATGCAAAGCTGTCTGCATGCATTTGCTGAAAGCCTGAAACAATACTCAGGCCCTGCCTCATTCAGAACAATTGTGGATAGTGTGGTACCTTTGCTAATAGTTTGAGCATAGACAGAAGCAAATACTTTCCTGATGATCAACCAGTAGAAGGGAAGATATGGCATCATAGTATGAAGATGTTTGCAAAATTTTTTTAAAATTTGAATGATAAGGAAAATATGGAGCACAAGAGGATTTCTCTTTACTTCCTAGAGGTAGAATCTGGAAGCTGCATGCCTTATGTAAACTGAACATTGCTGGGACACAGATAGGATTCACTCCATTTAACCTGAGCTACCTAAGTGCTATGCACATAGTCTGTGCTAACCATCTAGCTTTCTTCTCCAAAGACAACAGAGAAAAACCTGCAGTGGGAAAATCAGATCAATTTAGATAATTAAAATTATATAAAACCACTTGCAATGGCAAATGCAGTAGACCAATAATTTCCCTATACCTATTCAACATTCCTTTTCATGTACGCAGGGATGACACTAATTCTTTTTTCCACACACTTAATCTGAGATGTGAAATAAGATCATTATCTAACAGTACTCCCAGGCTCCTTTTCATAACTGCAGCTTCTCAGAAGGAAATACCACATCCTGTCAAATCCCCACTTTCTCTGTTCCTGAAACATGATGTTGCATTCAGCTATCTCAAAAAGTTCCCCTGAAAATTCCACTACTGAGTAACTGCATCTGGTATCAAGGCTTAAATTTAGATGTTTAGGAAGTTATTTTTTAAAAAGACATAACATAACTGTGAATAAATAGTTATACCAAAAAAGAAAAAAGGTAGAACTAGCCTTGAGCCATGTGTTAGGCTTCATAGCAAATATAAACAAGCATTTTCATAGTATCATAGAATACCAGGTTGGAAGGGACTTCAAGGATCATCTGGTGCAATGTTTTTTTAGAAAAAGCACCAGATGGCCCAGCACCCTGTCTTAAAAGTTGGGGAATTCCACTTCCCTGGTGAGATTATTCCAATGACTGGTTGTCCTTTTTGTGAGAAATGTTCATCTTCTGTCCAACTAGAATCACAACAGGAGTAACTTGTACTTGTTTACCCCTTGTCTTTTCCATGTGTCTCATTTTAAAAATCGACTCTTCATCTTCTTTGTAGCCACCCCTTAAATACCAGAACCATTACCTCCATCAGGTGTCCCCTGAGCCTTCTTTTCTCAAGGCTGAGCAAGCCCAGTTCTCTCAGCCTTTCCTTACGTGGCTTTGAGCCCTTGGATCGCCTTTGTGGCCCTTCTCTGAACCCTCTCTAACTGCCCACGCATTTTTTGTGTAGCAGGGACAAAAACTGAACTCACTACTCCAGGTGTAGTCTGGCAAGTGCTGAGTGAGATAATGACTCAGCACTTCCTCAGAGATAATCTTTATCTCTGCTGGTGATGCTCTTGTTGATTCAGCCCAGGATCCTGTTGGCTTCTTTGCCACAGCAGCAGACTGTGCACTCATACTCCCCTGCTCATCCACCCGGGCCAGGTTCCTCCCCACTGTCCTCTGACTGAGCTGAAGTTTGCTCTTCTAAAATCTAAACCCTTTGTCTTAGTACAAACCCTCACCACACTCAACATGATCCCAAACTCCACCATGTTGTGATCACTGCAACCAAGGCTATCAATAACATTGCAACCAAGGCTATCATAACATTGCAATGTATCAACCAAACATTACAAGATATTACAAAGCAGTGCCTCTTTCCTTGCTGGCACAATGTAACATTTGTATAAGAAATCAGCCCTCTATGCACTCCGTGAACATGATGGATTATGTCAGCTGTTGTATTTTTCTTCCAACAAATGTCTAGGTAATTGAAGTCACCTGTAAGTACCAGTTTGGGTTCTGTTGACCCAAAGCTTTTTTAAGTCACCCAAATATTGCTACATCAGCCTTATCATTGTGGTTTGGAGGTTGGTAGAAGATGCCAAACATAAGGTCCACCCCAGAGAAGATTTTGATCCAGAGGCTTTCAATAGGACTTCAACAATTGCTGTAGTTGTCTTCTACATATTCAGGTTTTCCTAATCATAGAGTATGACTCATCTTCCTCTTCATCCCTGCCTGTCTTTACGAAATAGAGGATTGCCATCCGTCACAACTATTCAGTCATATGAGTTGTCCCACCACAGTTCAGTTATTTCTATGACACTGTAACTTTCTGACTGATGCACAAAGTTCCAGTTCCTCCTGTTTGTTCCCAGACAGGGTGCATTGATCAACACACACTTGAAGTGTGAGGTGGCTGCCTCCTGGTTCTCTCTGGCCAGGCAATCAAGGAAAATTCATCACTACTCTGTTGGCCTGACTTATTCCACAGTTGGCTGCAATGGCCTAAGTGTTACCACTTTAGACCCTGTCCCTGGAGTCCTCCTGTTGAAAGCCAAGCTCACCAAGGTGTCGAAACAGCTACCAAAGATTGCCCTTCCTCTTCCAGAGAGGTGGATCCCATCCCTCTCAAAGAGGCTACAGTCATCAGAGAATGTCCTGTTCTCACACCAACAGACGAGTGCCTCAGTACCCCTTAACAGTGTGTCACTCACTACAAGCATTTGTCATTTCCTTCTGTGGCATCCACTGCGTGGTACTGCTACAGATTGTCCTTGCAGATCTTGTTCATGGGTGTCCTCAGCAGTCAAAGCTTCATATCTATATTTGGTTGCTGGAGCGTGGGAAATGAAGCAGAGTCAGGCTTTTGTGGGTCACGAGGGTTAAAGATGCCACATTCTCTATGTTATCTGCTACAGGTATATGGTTCTGAAACCATTTACCTATCTCCATCTCAGCCTCCCTAGGACTGCACAATTTTTCAGTACTCAGCCGGCTGATGCAACACCCTGTGTACATCTTTAGCAGATATTTACCTTTCCTCCAGGAGAAGGGTATGGTCACTCACTGCAACCTACTGCCTCTACTGAAGTCTCTTTTCTTACCAGTCCCATCGTCTTGGAAGCCTCAAATATCTCAGAAGCTTTCTCTGTAGAAAGCCTGTGTAGGGTTTATAGCTGAGGCATATGCCTACACAATTATGGGACTTAGAGCACTTCCCTGGGCTGTGGGCCCACAGGCAGGGTGCACAGCCCTTCTCACATGTCCTTCTGTGCAAATTGCTGTACTCTCTCAATCCGTGTTTGCCCTCTCGATCCCCATCTGCCCATCCTGGGCACACACTGCTCCCCAGGGCCATTTCAGTCTCCCACAGTTGCTCCTGGCAAGGCCTGAACTGTGGAAGCCTCTGTCACAAGAGCTGCTGGCTGCAGGCAGGAGCTCCCTGCTCTGCCTTGGGTGTCCCTGGCATCAGGAACCTCCTGTACCCTTTGATCTACGCTCAGCCATTGCCACCACTGCATGCCTCACTGGCTTCCCTTAATATTCAAGAGCAGACAATTTATACTTTTCTCCGATATTAAATTATTGAACAATTAAGAATTTTAATGCAAAAATAAATTGCGTACATTTTTATCTAGCCTGGAACCAAAACAATTATAAGCAAGGCAGAAGCTCTCTATTTAACAGCTAATAAATTGCCGCCTGAGGCCTGAATAACAGCTCGATCAACTCAAAACTGTTCCTTTAAGAAGAGATGGTTTTCTTCCTGGTCCCTAAAAAGCTGTTAGAAGCCCTCAACTTAAGAGCCTGCATCAGCCTTTGAAGATAGGCTGACTGTTACAGATTACAGACAGCAAACAAGTTTTCACAGAAATTGCATCTTCTAGAAATTCGCAAGTGTCTTACGCAAGTGTGAGACAACCAAATAACTCAGTTTTAACACACACAGGTATTACTAAAGGAAGCCTCTAAATGGCCAAATGTATAGATTGCTTTGTAAGTCTTGTATGCAGCAATAACATATTTAATTATTTTAATAAATTTCGCATATATCGACACACAAGTCACGTACATCTCCCAAACATACAGCAGGCCATGAAGTGCAAATGGCTAATGTTAGGAAACAGAGAAATAAGTAAAGTCAAGGGAATTAAATAGTCCTTGAAGGATCTCAGATATCCAAATTACACACATTCATACTCACAGTGACAAAAAGCAGCCAACGTGTAACTGGTCATGCAGATAAGCACTGCACTGTAGAGATACCTCTGGGATTAGCAAGTGTGCAGACTAAGAGACAGAGCTTCTCACTAACAAAAGTATTCCCAAAACATAACACATGTTGTAGGCTCCTGGCAAAGCAAACTCAGATCCACCTCAGACGTTTGAAGTTCAGGGTACAGTTCCACTATTTATTAGTACTTCTTAACAGTACAATCACCAACACAGGGAACAAAAGGTGAACAACAGCCCGGGAGAAGGACTATTGGTGACTCTTCTGTCCACCTGTGTGCTTGCTTCCCTGCAGGCAGGACTAATTGGCATGTCAATAAAACCTGTGGGAAATGCAAGTGTTCTAGAATGGCCGAATAGTTTGGGTTGGAAGGGACCTATGGAGGTCTTCTCATTCAACTCCCCTGTTCAAGCAGGAACTTAAAACATGTTAATAGAGTTCTGGGAAAACTGGAAAGTTGAAGTGAGGCTCCAAAACACATTATTAATGGAAGTAGAAAAAAAATTACTAAGTAAGTGATTGTATGGTGTAGATACCAGCATGCAGTGACCCTTTTATTTTTTGTATTCCATGCTGCACTCCATCAAAGATTATTTTTGTTCTCTAATTAAAAGCATCTTACAAAACATGTTAATCTACCATTGTCAACAGGAAGACAGTATGGACTATATCCAAATGAAGTTTTTAAGAGCTACCTCAGGATTTCAGTGAGGGTCTGGGACTTAACAGACAAATTTAATTAAAAACCAAACCAAACCGAAAAAAAAAAAAGCAAAAACCCAGCAAAACCCAAACAAAACAAACTTGCCCATGTAGCAGAACAGAATGTGAGCGGATACCTCCATCTTCAACTTACAAGATCCCTGAGCTCCTGTTGTTGCCATCCTGTTCACACCCAAAAGTTCTGTGCGCTGAAAAAGTGCAAGCCTATGTGATTCCAGTAACTCACTAGACACTCCTGTGAATTAATCTGGTCTAACAGGCCCACAGCTTAACCAACACATGTGGATTATTTCAAAACATAGCACTGATGACATTAATTTCATTGAGCTTTGTGGGCACTGAAGATGGTGACATATTTTCAGCCTTTAGCCAGGGCTAATAAATTGTTTACCATAATGAGGTCATTCTCAGTCATCTACATACCTAAGCACTAGGGAATCACCAGGAAGACTTTGAACCATCTACACTGAATTATTTTTCAAGTGGAGGCACCCTCTTTAACATCCTCATGCAGCCACTGAGACATGCTGCTCAACCCTTCCTGGACAGTAGCTGTAGGCAACAGAAGGCCATTGAAGAAATTGGCACCTCTTTCCCTGGTTGCTCTTCACTTCTTTTTAACTCTAGGTACACAAAATTGCCCATCTGCAGCCTGTAAAACATGGCATGATGATGTCACCCAGAGTGGTCATTTCCTCTTTTTTACTGGTAGGTAGGATTTCTGCCCACTCTTAAACCTCTGCATTTCTTGTTCAGCCTCCAGAGCCTCCCATTTCTTCATCCCACTGGGGGATTATAGCCACCTACCTTTGGCTTCAGGATTCCCTCTAAAGTCTGTAAGTCTATCAGCTTGGTGAGTGTGCCCATCAAAGTCTTAAAGACCACCTACCCACCAAATGAGTTTATCCTTTCTGGCTACAATCTTCCTTGTAAATCCACAGTTGATTTCTTCTGAAACCTGTATAAAAGCTTCAAATTGTCAAGTGAGATGGCATTTCTTGACAACGTTTGCCACAGAAGATTAGCCTAAAAAGACTCATGAACTAATCTTCATCTTCCACATATTTTCTTGGATGACAAAAACAAACAAACAAACAAAAAAAACCAACCCAGAAACAAAATTTAAAAAAAAAAAAACAAACCCTGCATAAACAAGAGATTAACAATAAAAAACCCCTTTGAACTTTCAAAGTCACAGAGAAGATCCCATTCAGAGACAGGTATTATGCTCCAAATGAAAGCATAAAAATGTGATGCACGCTTGACCCAATATCCTGTAGCAAATAATTACCCTGCTTATTCCTGAGCAGGGCACTCCCAGCCAGGATTATGTTCTCTTGTTTATCCTGCATGACAAGAACTCTCTGTGAGAGCAATGACAAAACAAAGACAGGTAAGTACCGATGTTCAAGGAGTCTTTGGGAGAGGAACAGCAGTGTCCTGCTGTGCCAAAAAGAATTGCTCCTTTGGGTCTGCCTCTCTGCAAGAATTTCTGTTCCACATCAACTAACATTCCTCCCAATAAGGAAGAATGGGTTCGTTTTTTGGACTTTTGCTTCTTGATTTTTTAAACTCAAGCTATTCCCATTAAGCAAGAGATCTCAAAGTGATTTGAAATATAATAGTTTGGATAGAAAGTAACCTTTAAATGCTATCTAATCAAAGCCCCCTTCAATGAGCAGGGATATCTTCAACTAGATCAGATTGCTGAGAGCCCTGTCCAACCTGATCTTGAATGTTTCCAGGGATGGAGCACTTAACATGCTCCTGGGCAATCTGTTCCTGTGTTTCACCACTCTCATTGTAAAAAAATTCTTCCTTATATCTAATCTGAATCTACCCTCTTTTTAAGTTTAAAGCCATGAGTCCTTGTGTTAGTACAGACCCTATTAAAAAATCCATCCCAGTCTTGCTTATAAACCTCATTTAAGTACTGAAAGGACACAACAAGGTCTTCCTGAAGCCTTTTCTTCTCCAGGCTGAACAACCCCAGCTCTCTCAGACCTGTTTCATTGCTTTGATCTTTTGTACCTCTATATCTCCTCTGTACCCCTCCAACAGGTCCATGACTCTCTTGTGCTGAGCACTCCAGAGATGAATGCAGTATTCCAGGACAGCACCACAGATTAAGTCATGCACTTCACCCATAAGAGAGAAGTAGAAATACGTTTTTTGATATGAACAAGCAATTTAACGAAGTTTGGTAGTAAATGTGATAGTGGTTTAACGAGATTTAATTCAAGGAACACTTGATTTTTTTACTGCATAGAGGACAGTCAGACAAAACTGTCAGGGACACCCTCCCATTGAGTCATGAGGTTCAGAAAGAGCCCATTGCTTTCTAAACTGCTTTCCGAGAGAAGTTTAGATGCAGCTGGAGGGAGACATAGTCCCAGACTAGGTCAATGGTTTATGCCTCAAGGATAACCTGTGCACAATCAATTCTTTATATCACTCAGCTATGATTTCAAAGTTTAGCATTATATTAATCACTTACCAATAATCTGTTGCAGTTAGAAGTCTCTCAGCCATGAAGAGCAGTGTAGAGGGATTTCTGTTAGAGAATGGGCCTATTTGACAGGGCTGGACAATCCAAGCCTGCACGTCCTGCACATAGCTCAAGGAATAGGAGAAGCAGATGGGCCTCAGTGTCCTTGAACAGGGAAAGAGCTTCGAGAAGAATGCACAACACAGGTTACAGAGCCAGATAACAGAATCACAGATGTTTGCACACCCCACCATGAGCACTGCGCGAGATGACCAATAGGCTTAGCTGTAGGTGTGTGCATTTGAGCTATGAACCAATTGTGGAGATACCCTTGCCGCGTGATAGTCTAGTAAATATATAAAAGTGTGTTATTTTTAGCAATAAACGGAGAAGGATCGATAACCACATTGGTGTGTGTCGTTACTCTGGCCCCTCTCCCGCCAAGGCCCTCTTCAGAGCAGACCTGAGAGGTGTTCCTGCTCCAGAGGAGATCCTGGCATGCATTCACTCCCATGCAGGGCAGCTCAATGTGCCCAGGCTGTCCACTGTTCATGGAATAAGAACATGATTTACGGTCATATGGCAGCTGTATTTTGGGTTGTTGCATGCTCAATTAGCCCTGAACTGTTGAGCAAAACTAATTGCCCTTCGTTTTTGAGCAAGATTTAGGGCCCTTAGCTATTGTGTTGTTATCTGTAAGTAAGACACAACCATCACAACCACCAGGGTGCTATTTCTTAAGCAGCAAAAGGCAGGGTGGGGACTACAATGTCACAGTGGTGTCTCACAAAGGAAAGCAGAGGGGCAGAATCACCTTTCTTGATCTACTGGCCACACATCTTCCGATTCAGCCAGGATGCAGTTGTCTTTCTAGGCTGCGAGTGCATTGCTGGCTAAATCCAGCCATCCATCCACCAGTGTATCCCCAAGCTGCCTCAGCAGGGCTGCTCTCATTGCCTTCACCCCCAGCCTGGACTGGTACCAGAGATTGTCCCAACCCACATACAGAACCTTGCACTTGGCCTTGTTGACCCTCATGAGAGTCCCATGGGACTACTTCATCTTGTCCAGCTCCTTCTGGATGGCATCCTATCTTTCAGGGCTGTCAACTGCAACACTGAGCTTGGTGTCATCCAGAAATTTGCTGAGGGTGCCCTCAACTCCACTGTCTATGCCATTGAGAAAGGTATTAAATACTACTGATTTGAAGCCTGATGACACCACTCATGACTAATCTATATCTGGATATTGAACCATTCAGTACTAGTCTCTGGCTGCAAAAATTTGGCTCTTGTTTTGGTAACCCTGTAGCCTTAGAAGAAGCCAGAAGAAACTGGGCAGCTGAACTTTTGCTTTACAGAAAAGTTCTTAAAATACATTTTCTTCTAAACAGACTTCATGGCAGACAGGCACGTGAACTGCAGATTTACATACTAATCTGGCACACATAAATTGAAGCCTCTTTACGTGGAACTGCCCACCCACTCTAGATGATGACAGTAAAAGGATCTGCTTACATGGGACATGAGCTTCTAAGTGCCTTTAGCAATTTGTGGTGTGCTGATTTGGGCTGGGATGGTTAACTTTCTTCACAGTGGGGCTATGTTATGGATCTATGCTGAGCAGAGTTGATAATACAGAAAGTTTTTGTTATTCCTGAACAGGGCTCACACAGAGCCAAGGCCTTTTCTGCTTTTAGTACTGCCACTCTGGCAAGGAAGTTGGGAGTGCATGGGAGCTTGGGAGTAGACACAGCTGGAATATGTAAGCCAAAATGACCAAAGGGATACTCCATACCATATGCTCAGTATATAAAGCTGGGGACAAAAAGGAGGAAGGGGTGGGGGAGACACAACACATTTGGAGCAATTGTCTTTGTCTTCCCAAGTAACTATTGCACATGATGGGGCCCTGCTCTTCTGAAAATGGCTGAACACCCCTACCTGCCCGTGGGAAGCAGTAAATTAATTCCCTAGTTTGCTCTGCTTGTTTGCACAGCTTCTGCTTTCCCTATTAAACTGTCTTGATATCAGTCCATGAGTTTTCTACCTTTCTTCCTTCCAGTTCTCTCTCCTGATCCTGCAGGTGAGGGAGTGAGCGAGGGGTTGCCTGGGGCTTGGCTACTGAGTGGGGTTAACCCCAATAGTCCTTTTTTGGTGCCCAACACGGGGTTTGAAGGGTTTGAAAGAATGACAGATCTGATTGGAATGTGCTAGATTGAATTTCTATCTGTTAGTGCTGCTCAGCTGGTAATGAGTGGGCACCTGTGCTTGCCATGGGGCTCACTTGCCTGACTGTACATTAGAGCCCAGTGCTAGTCAGTGACTGCCTTGTGCTTTTGCTGCTTGCTGTAGTGCTCTGCCACTTACCACCTTACTGAATTGTGCCTGGGAACATCTTGATAACAGCCCTGGTGATGTGCTTGGGCTGTCAGGTGGCCAGGATGCTCCTGCTGGGAGCTTTCTGCCACGCTGGACACACTGGAACATCAGTGTGAATCTGAGCTGAAGGTCAGAGGGAGCGAGTGGCTGTGTGGTGCTTGGTTACTGGCTGGGGTTAAACCACAACTTCTGGTCAACAAATGCAATGTAGCCCTGAAGGGAGCTGTCTGTTGGACCAGTGCAAGTGGTCACTGCACTCCCACTCCAAGTAGATGCAACAAGCATAAGGAATGGCTGGGAAAGGAAGGGAAAAGACTCTTTCAGTTAGAGGATAATTCCCATCCAAGCAAAGTAAAGGGAAAGGAAGGCAGCCAGCATTACGTTTGTGTTTTACAATTAGAACTCTGAGAGCGCTGCTAACTGAACAGGAGTGATTTCCCTGGACCATATTCCAGTAGCTGACCAGTGAGGAAAAAGAAAGGGGTGAATGAAGGTATTGTGAGAAGACCAAGGTGAGATCACGATGCACTCTGATTCATTTATGAGAAGTAATATTTAGTTTGGCTGTCAATAGTCATGGATCAAAAAGGTCTTTTTCTAAGTCTCCATGTGATATGCAAGCATTCTAGGAAACACAGTCCCAAGCTGACAGGAATTCAAGAGGCTGAAATTCTCCACAGGCTATTTGTATGTAAAGCAGGTGCTGACTTCTCTGCAAATATTCTGGCTCACAAAATAAAGTTTTAAACCACATGTTGATAAAAATATACAGGCACAGATAGAGACAGACAAGCAGGCTTCCATGTTTGCACCAGCAACAGAAGAAGAGATTACCCGGACATGCACACCCATAATAAATACATAGATGCCAGGAGACATTGAATTAACCTGACAAGGGGAGACCTTCTCTAATATCCTGTTGGCACAGAAACACTGTAGAGCAGAAGGACAATGATTACAATGTGTTTGACAGAAAATTTCCCTGTTAGGGAAGTATAAAATTTCCTTCCAGTAAATGAAATGGGGAAGGATTTGAAAGGTCATGCCCTCTACGGATCACAGAATAAATGCTCACATTAGCCCCTGAAATATCTTTGTTGAGTCTCTGAGCTTTAATAAATCAGAGTTCAGTTCATGTTCAGATCATATTCTCTGATATATAAATATTTAAAGTAATAAGGTAGTGTTTAAAATAAAAGTTACCAAAAAATTTCAAGCAATGATCAAAGCAGGAGAAAAAGAGAGGCACTGTAGTTTTACTCTGTGGTTTTCTCCATAATAATGTGTACTTACACTTTCTGAAGATCTCCAAGACCTGACTGACCATTTTATGAGGAAACTTACCAACATGTACAAATATGTCTAAACAATAGAAAAAGAGTCTACAAAGATAACATACTCCCTAGTAATAACAACTGATCAAAGAGGCAAACCTTTTGCAGTTCTCATGGAAGCAAGTTGGGAAACCACTCATGTACATCAAGGAAAGTAAAATGTTATGGACCCTTTATTAAAATGTAAAAGTACAAAAGTTGATTAGGTTCTTCAGTAGTGCCATGTTACATCACATCATCACCTTCCAGGGTTTTATGCAGTCTTCTTGGGAAACCTCATGATTATGAAATCACTGTGGAGAGAGGAATTTTTATTTAAGTCAGCTTGGAAAGAAATATTCCCAGAATTAAAGTTATAAAATCTGGCAGCTCACCTTGCCTTTCTGGTATGCTAGACTGATAAGCTGAAATTCTGTTCATCATGATAATGTTCAATTGAGGCAGACAGTTTCTATCCCCAATATCACCCAGACAGTTAAAATACTTAGGCACTTTCATTCTTCCCAAAAACAAAGGTGAAAAATCAAATTAATGTAGTCTCATCATGCAGCAGAGAAGCCACTCATCCTGCCAGCATCCAGCACGTGGCAATTTCACAGATTTCTTTCAGAAATGGCACCAGCATAATTATGCTGCATTATGGTGGAAGAAATGGGACAGAAGGCTTCTTGATGTCACTTTTTGTTTTACTCCAGTGTCCAGTGTGTCTCACACGATTGGCAAGGCACTTTCCAAGGGCAGCCTGGATGCTCTTGGAAATGCCCCTCTCTTCTGGCATTCCAAAGAGAGGGTGAGAAATCAGCCATCTGACTGAGAGCTTGGAACTACAAACATCCATTCACGATGGAAGAACACAGCTCTGCATTTTGAAATTAAAATACACCGTGCTTTTTGAGACTTGGTTGTGTCATACTTCACCACAGTCTCCCACTGTGCTCAAATAATTTATGAAAATAGACAAACTAAAGGAATTCATTCCTTAGCTTCTTGAGAGCTTGTCCTGGGTTAGCCATATGACCTGTTTGTATCCCCAATCGTCCCCTTG
>JAHLSL010000022.1:15035491-15061141 GCA_025920805.1 Petroica traversi
TGCGCAGGGCCCGGGCCGTGAAGCTGCTCTATTACCTGCGGGAGGACGGCCCCGAGGCGCCCCACAGCCGGCGCTGGCTGGAGGGCTTCCTGCAGAACATCTCGTCCAAACTGGCCGAGCTGCGCCTCGGCTCCATTCAGGTGAGGCAGGGCCGGGTACGGCCGTACCCGAAGTGTCCGGGCAGCCCCATCGCGGAAAGGAGACGGTGGCGGGAGAAGCGGGCGGGGTGCGAGGGCCGCGGCAGTGCTCCTTTGCCAACGTGCACTTGCAGAAGGACCCAGAAGAAGAGGAAAAGTGCTTCATCTTTTCTTTCCTTGTTATTTTAACGGCAGGTGACTTACTTTACTTCGCTGTCCAGACAACAGGAGTTTGAAGGAAATACCAAGAGTGTGATCCCGCTCTTCTCAATAACATATTTCCTGACAATAACGTTTGCAGTCATGTCTTGCCTAAGGTAAAATGTCTCTAAGCTATGGTTCAATGAGCAGCGATGCCTGCTCTTCTTCACCTTCCTTAGTTGGTTTCTGATCTTGCCAAGTGCAGGCGTTCTTGAAGTTGCAGACTTTCTGTAACATTTTTTAGAAAAAAAATGTATTTCTTTGTTTTTTCTTGTCTACCTTTGTGTATTTCCCAGCTGCTTAGGTGGCAGATGAAAACCTGAACATATGTTCAGAACTTAGTTAAGGTTCAGGTGGATAAGATTCACAGATTCCTGCAAGTTTGGGTGCAGCTTTACTTGTTCTACTTGCAGGGTGAGCAGCTTGGTTTAGTGCTTGCTTCAAGCATCATAGCTATTAGAGCATTTCTTGTGGAATGCTTGAGCCAGCCCTCAGGGCTGTCTTGGCAAAAGGCTGGTAGCCAACCTGCCTGCTGAGAAAGTTTCTCTACACAGCACTCGCTGCCTGAAAGGTGCTTCCACTGATATGCTAAACAAGAACTCGTGTAAAATCAAAGAGCTTCTAGAAATTCACCATTTTTTTGGGTCACGCGAAGTCTAACCTCACTGGTAGAGCTTACGTGTCCTTATCTTGCCATCACTTGTTATTGATGCAAAGATCAGTTCACATCTTTACTTTTCTGAATACAATTGGGCAGTGGTAATAATGTATATAACACCTAGAGAAATTAATTTTGTGTAATGCTGACACCTGGGAACTCTTCCCGGCAGCTTTCATCAGGAGTTCTTTTGCAAGTGGTTAGCACTGGTATCTGTGCACTTGTGCCAAACATCTTGGTGAAATATTTGACAGAAAACTAAGATATTCCTTGAAATATTTTCAGACTGAGCTGTATAAGAAATAATGTCTGGCTTGCAAGCTGTGGAGTGCTTTCTTCTGGCTTAGCTGTATTAAGCAGCTTTGGATTGATGCTCTTCTGTGGAGTGCCGTTTGTGGTCACTGTGGCAAATGCACCATTCCTGATTCTGGGTAAGTAGAAAAAGTGAGTTGTATTCAGATACAAAGACCAAAGTGAAGTTAAAACAACCTAATGGCATCAGTGTTTTATGATGTGAATGTCAGATAATACAACATTTTCTCCTGAAGTGAGTGGAGGAGATAGCCAGAGCTGCAGCCTCCTCAGAGCACCCACAGCTCAGCTCAGCATGCCCACAGTGGGACTGGAGATGGGTTCTGGTGCAAGGGCAGCTTTTCCCAGAAGACAAGGCCTGATCTAGATCCACTGCTACTATAAATGAGTCAGTGGTAGGGTTAGCACTTCTGGCATTGTTATAGTGTCCATGGAAATGTAGCCAGGCTCATGAATCCTGTGCAGATTAACATCTATGTACTAACCAATCTCATTGAGCTACACAACTGAAGTGATGCACCATTTGTGCAAGCAGCTCCTGCCAAAACCCAAGGAAGTTGATATCACTGTATCCTTTTTGCACAAACCTTAACAGCCAAATACTGTTAGATAATGTTGCTGCAAACAAATTACCGCTTTTATATCCTTACTGGTCTTCTATATGACACATAATGTGATGTTTTCTTGGGCTTGGTCTCATGCTGAGGAAAAGATGTGGAGCTCCCAGGTTGACAGAGGTTGTGCATCATCCTAAGCTGTCCAGTGCAAATGCTCCTTAGGGCAGGCATTGTGTCTTTGTTTCCTGCATAATTCCAATGCACTTTTTATTTACTTTTGTTTGGTCATCAATTGAATTGCCTCTGACTATCTAAAAGACCCTTTTGTATCCTTGGGAAAAGGTTTAAGTCAGTCTCTTCAGTCCTTCAGAAATAATACGCAAACTTTTGTCTTCCTTGTGTTAAAACAAACAAATTCTCAGTACATCAGAGGATTTGCTTTGGAGGCTGCTTGCTTTCTGGCTCACTGCCATCCAGTAGTACCTTTTGACGTGCTGCTTAATTCATCTTTGCGTGCTTATTGGCAATTGCCTGTTCAGGCAGCAGGCAGTGATGTGATTTCATCTCTTCTGTGCCTGGCTAAATCTCACTCTGCTATTCAGATAGCTTTGCTTTCCCTTTTGTGTGATTAATTTTCAGTGAATAGAAGAGTCCATGACAACATGGAAAAATACTGAAAGGTGTGTGATTATAATCTTGAGTTAGTAGAGGTAAGAGAAGCCTACTGGCTCTTCTTTTTTAAACTTCAGCTCACTTGCTCTGGCATCTTAGCAAAAACCCAAGCCCAGGATCCAGTGTTCCTGGCAGGGTTTCCCAGGGATCTGGCGAGTAATATTTGTGAGTACATCAGTATAAATCTGAAGGCAAATGAATAATAAATCATAGATAAGTGCTGAAAGATAAGAGAATTGGAGGACTGCTATGTGCAGTGCAGCTTTAACAGTCTCTCCTCTTGCAGGGGTTGGCGTTGATGACATGTTCATCATGATTGCTTCCTGGGAACAAAGTTTAAGGAAAAAAGACAAATCCAGTATTAAATCTCTGCTGGCTGACACTTACGCAGAGGCTGCACTTTCTGTGACCATCACCACTCTCACGGATGTTTTGGCCTTCTTCATTGGCACCTGGACTGCTTTTCCATCTGTAAGGTCTTTTTGCCTCTATACAGGCACAGCTTTTGTCTTCTGCTATGTATATACCATGACCTTTTTTGGGGCAGTTCTGGTATTAAATCACAAAAGGGAGCAAGGGAACCGACACTGGCTGACTTGTATGCCTGTGGAAGTAGATAAAGATCAGGCTGAGAGCTCCTGCTTGTACAATGCCTGCTGTATTGGTAGCTGTTCCAGGCAGCCATCTGAGCCAGAAGGTGAGCATCCAATGAGCATATTCTTTAAAAAGTATTATGGCCCTTTTGTTACAAATAAATGGATCAAGCTGCTCATGGTGCTGCTGTACGGAGCGTATTTGGGCGGCAGCATTTATGGGTGTACTCAGATCAGGGAAGGCATCGATCTCCGAAATCTGGCAAATGATGACTCCTACGTTATTCCATACTATGATGATGATGAGAGATACTTCTCAACATACGGACCCAGGGTCATGGCTGTCATTACTGAGAGTGTAGATTACTGGAATGAGACGGTGCGTTCTGGCATCGAGAGCTGCGTGCAGAGTTTAGAGAACATTTCCTATGTAGACAAGAACCTCTCAGAGTCATGGCTGAGAGTATACACAGAACATGCCGGAAGGGATTGGATAAACAATAAGACTTTCTTCCTAAATAACTTACCTATACTGTTCAGAATTCATCCCAGTTTTGAGTGGGACATAAACAAGACTCAGGATGAAATAGAAGCCTCACGTTTCTTCATCCAGACGGTGAACGTGATGTCAGCGGTGGATGAGAAGAATCTCCTCAATCAGTTGAGAGAGGCAGCTGAGCAGTGCAGCATCCCACTGAAGGTGTATCACCCAGCCTTTATCTACTACGACCAGTACCTGGTAATAGTGCAGAACACTGTTCAGAACGTTGCAGTGGCTGCCGGGGCCATGCTCGTTGTCTCCCTTCTGCTCATTCCCAACCCCCTGTGCTGCCTGTGGGTGACTTTTGCCATAGCCTCTGTTATAGTTGGTGTTGCTGGTTTCATGGCCTTCTGGGACGTCAATCTCGATTCCATATCCATGATCAACCTGGTCATTTGCATAGGGTTTTCAGTAGATTTTTCTGCTCATATTTCCTATGCCTTTGTTACGAGTGGAGAGTCATCAGCCAATAAAAGGGCAATTGAAGCTCTGTCCCTGCTAGGTTACCCAGTACTACAAGGTGCAGTTTCTACCATATTAGGAGTAGTTGTCCTGGCTGCAGCAAACACCTACATCTTTAGGACATTCTTCAAGATCATGTTCCTTGTTATTTTATTTGGGGCTCTTCACGGTCTTATTTTTATTCCAGTGTTTTTAACATTTTTTGGAAACTTTGGCAGATTATCCAATACCAAATCTAGAAAATTTGAGCTTGAGAAATTATAAAGGTTGTTTGTGACTAAGTTTAATAAGTTTAATAAGACTAAGTATTATAATTTATATTTATTATATATGGATTTAATTGCAATGACTGTCAGGGAATATAAGGCATTAAGAAAATGAAGGACAAAAAAAAAAATAAACACAACAAGGAAGCAAAGGCTTCGGAAAAGCCAGGCAGGAAAATAACAGAAAGAAACCTTACAGGTTGCATTTGCATTTCTCATTTTTGTGTGTTCTTACCTCGACATCTTTATGTTGTTAAGTATTATTTTGTATTTACTGAATGTATTAAAATGATTATAAAGACTGACCACTGCATCATATTAATGGTCTATGTTACACGTTAATCGGGACATATGGGAAAGAGTAACTTCCACTGGACTGTATTTTCCACCTGTTTGCCTTGGTGCTGTAACTCATCCCAACAGAGCAGGAAGACAGTTTTTGCCCAAGAGGCTCAAATCTGGATGTTTTACAGCAAAATTACAAGAGGTCAGAACTGTCTCAGACTGCAATAACTCATAAGCCTTCAGGAGACAAAACGTGCTTAGGTTCCTAATGCAGCACAAGAAACCCTTGGGGAAGACTTAGCCCAGGCTGACTCCCATTTTAACAAGTTTGTGTGTAGCTTCTGTTGGGTGCAGTTTGCAGAGGGATGTGCTGTAGGTTATTGAACTTGTGAGGACCTCCTGAGTAACCACTCTGGGAGATGCTGTGCCATGGTATGACAGGGCAGGGATTCACTGGGGAGAATCACAGCCTGATTCGAGACAAAGTGAAAAACAATTCAGGTTTAAGCAGGTCAGTCTTAAAAGTGTAAACGCATAAATTCCATTCTGTTCATCCTGTGATGTGTTGCTAGAGCAGAGGAGCTCTCACTGAGTAAGAGCTAAGAATATACAAAGTGATCTTCTAACTTGTAGGGACAGGACACTCGGAGAAAGGAAAGGCGATTCATAATTTGGTGACAACATCATGAACAAACCATTGAAATAAAGAAATGATGGTAACTGATGTTTGTAATTCTAGAAAAATTGGTAGAACTTACAAAACCCTTCAGTCCAAGTCTGCTGCTGTGGAGGATTTCTTCTGAGAGACTGAGCAAATGTGATAGGGTTTACCTCTGTTTTCTAAGATTTCTGTCCAGTTTCATGAGACTCAGCAGACAGAGCAGGATCCTTCTGTTTTCCCCAGAACAGTATTTAAAAAGGGTAGTGAAAGACTGAAAACTCATATTAATCTTAGAAGAAATCTGCTCCTGAGCTCAAAGTCAAAATCCCATACTGAATCTCAGAATTACAGCTAGCAGCCTTAAGTTTCCAGCACCGGGCACTAACCACAAAGCCAGATTTGGGAAAAATCAAATGCGCTGGAGTGTACAACCCCATGCACTAGAGTCCCCACTATCCTCATTAAATGTTTCATTGTCCATACTCATGCACTAATGGCAAATGTTGCAGCCACTTATGCACTGATGATGCTGTGGAAGGAGCAGATGATGCTCTCACATTGGCCAACACCAGAGGAAGGCTTCTTAATGGACACGTGACTCATGCTTTTGGAAAAATGGAAATCTGAGGGAAGTAGAGAGAGAGGCCTATTTTAAGTGCGTACTCTCACCTCTCATCGTGTCCTTTGGCCATGTTTTAGAAGCAAAAATTGCTCTCCTTCCTTCTAGCCAAAGTTTCCAAGCAGATCAATAGGGCAGAGAGTTAGGAATTGCTTGATTGCTCTAACTTCACAGCCAGTTTAAAGGATCAAGATTTAGAAAACTCTTCTGACATTTCAGCTAACTCATGTCATCACAGGGTAGGAAGCAGCCAGGATGAGGAGGCCACAACTTTCAGTGGAAGTTTGTATTTTCTTTGTATTAAGCTTGCTGGTAGAATTCTGGCATGCCAGCCTTAGGAATACAGAAAATTAAGAATTATGTCCAAGTTTGAATTTATTTTTATGTGCCACCCTGCTTGTGACCATTTTAGAGGTATTTAAAAAGCAAACAGTCCATCTAGCACTTAGCTCTGCCTCATTTTCAGCAGCAGGAGGCTGTTTCTGCTTAAAAGGACAGAGGTTATTCTCACCCTCTGACTGATTTCTGGAAGCTGTTTTTGTGGTTGTGATGGGGTGACCCTGGCTGGACACAAGGAGCCCACCAAAGCTGCTCCATCACTCCCCTCCTTAGCTAATCAGGGAAGTAAAAACATGGCAAAAGGCCTGGGGGTTGAGATGAGGGCAGGGGGACATCTCTCACCACTTACCATCATGGGCAAAACAGACAAGTTTGGGAAATTAGTTTACTACCAATCAAATCAGAAATAAAACCAAGTCTTAACACCGCCTCTTCCGCTACCCCACTTTTTTCCTGTTTTCAACTTCACTTCTGCTTTTCTTTACCTCCTCCCCCTCACACGGTAAGAGCAGGGTGGGGGAGGGACAGGAATTGCTTTGTGGTCAGTTCATCACAGGTTCTCTCTGCTGCTCCTCCTCCTCAGGATGAGGACTCCCACTCTCACCCTGCTACTTCTCCTTCACAGCTGCTTCTCTCATGTTCACTCCTCTCCCTCTGTGGGCAGAGCTTCTTCCCCTTCTTGGTAAGAGAGTTGTCCGAGGGTTCATCAGCAGGGCTGGTGGGATCAGCTTTGGACTGTCTGGCAGTGCTCTGCTGCACTCAGGGAAGCTTCTGGCATCTTCTCCCAGATGCCACCCATGTAGTCTCCTTACGACAAAAGCCCTGCCACACAAACCCAATCCAGTATCTCTGTCCAGTAATTATGAAAGGAGAATTTCAGCTCTGAGGTGCTCCCAAGAACACCAGCAGTCAAATCCACTGCCTCAACAGACAAGTTTCTTGGGTACCCTCCACAAGTTACAGGACAAAACAAACAGGTAACACCTCAGTAACACTTGTGCTGGTAAACTGGCCAGAAAGCAAAGATACCTTTTACACTTTATGACTAATCTTGTAATAATCTTGCATGATCCACTGATCTATATCACTACTTTTTTTCCCTTTTTGACACCATCCTATGCATATAGCAAGAAGCTTTTGAATAAGAAAAATAAGTTTGACTTCAAGGACTTACCCACACCAAACAAGGTAATTCAACAGAGATTTTAGTAACTCCAAACAAGAAAATATTTTTTTGCTTCTCTTTCTAAATGCAAATTAAAATTATTTAGCTGTAAAGGACTCCTTTCAAGTCCCACTACTGCAGCAGCAATTGAAAAAAGGTGTGAATTTCTAGGGAGAATATTCCCTAGAAATCTTATTTAGAGCGAGTACAATTTTGCCATAATTCTTCAATTTATTTACAATTTTAAATGTTTTATACACCTCAATTTACATACTAGGGAACTTGGTATTACATTTTATAGCCATTTACAATGAATAAAAAGAAAACCAATGTGCATAATTAAAACTAACCTTTATTACTCCAAAAACAGATGCCAAATATGCAGTATATTTCTGTTTCTGTTGGCATATTTCTGAAATACATGTACAACTGTAACTAGTCAGCCTAGACATTTCCTATACTGTTTTATAACATTTGGAAATTCTCCCACGCTGAGCAGGATGTCACTATTAGTAAGCTGACAAAAACAGGCAAAAAGAAAGATGATCTGATTTTGAAAGGGGAAAAAAAAGCATGTGCTCTTACCAAAGAAACTAGGTTATAATCAAGCATTACTCTCAGAAAATTATAAAATACTATGTTACTTCTAGTTTTAGGTGTATCTACCAGTTTCCATTCACATTTATTGGCACCAGCCCAACTACTTTAATGTCCAATATGGTAACCCTCAACATTAATATGCTAATAGACACCCTCTCTGCAACAAAAGCTTGTAATCCCACAATGCCACAACTGATTGTGCAGAAGGGGTTATGATCAAGATGTGTTATTCCTAAAAACCTGTTCCAGGAGATCAGAAGAATACTGGCATACAATTGCTAGCCATCACTTCCACTTGATTGGAAACTGCTCGTTTTCAAAACTTTTTTCTTAGAATTTCCCGATGTTTCTGTAAGGATTGAAAGAAAAGGTTTTATTTCCCTACTTCTACCATAGAACAGAACTGGGAATGCTATTTGAAACAACACATGCTTCAAACATTTTCCAAATTACTCTTCAGTGAGCAATGCTGTCCTCTTCAAAGAGATTATCTGTTGGATTATCAAACGCCCGTACATAGTATTGATAGAAACTAGTTCTGTAGAATCTCCAGCAGTGTAAAAGCACTGTCATCAAAGCACTGCCATCTGTCTACTGCAGTAATAAAAAATTTAAGAAACTTGTCAGCAGCACATCAGAGTCACAGGTATTTTTCTTATCCCTGCTATGGTTCTACCCAAAACATGGTCCAAAGAGGCTTAGACACATTTAGCCTGTTGTTTTTGCATTAGTATTTCTCTCCCAGCCATACATGTGTGTATTTTAACCCCAGGAGTACTGGAAACATGACCACTAATATTTTTGTCTAGCATGGTGCTCCCACAGTGTAGCTTATTCATTCTTAGAGATGTTTTGTTACATTTCTGAATTAGAAGTCTTTAGTAGTGCTCTCTTGCCTCAGATGATGAGCAAGTTACACAACACACTACTGCTTTACATCTCAATCTGTCACTCTCCTTAACACATTCCAGAGCACATATTGTGGGGTGTCACTTCTAACACACATGTAGCAGCACGGCCCGGGAAGCTGTGCCAACACACACCAGTGTATCTGCATGTTTTTCTTCTCAGCTTCAACACATTTGATTGAATCAAAATGTTGAATTCAACCCTGAGATTTATCCTTCTGAATAGCTTCTTGTGCGAAGAGTATAAGGAGCAGAGGATGAGGAACTTGCTTTATTTTGTGTCATATTCTGATGAGACACAACAAATAGATGAGTAACAGAAGCTCACAAGAGACAGACTAATATTAAAGTGACACTAATGCCATACACACATCAGGAAGAGAAAAAAAAGGCTATGCTGCGTAAGTCTACTGCATTGCTAGATGTACATTCTTCAAATTATCAGTTACATATCCCAGAAGTTATCATCTTACTTCTAGTTTTTTCCCCTCTAGAACAATTTGGATTTCTTTGGCATCCAAAGTCTCATACTTCAGTAAAGCTTCTGCTAAATTCTTGTGTTCTTTTGCATGAGTCTTCAGGATGTTCTTTGCTCGCTCATAGGAGTCCTAATATTAAGAACAGGTAGAAGGAGATTTTAAGACTTTAGAACAAACCCAGCAGGATCCAACTTTATAAACTTCTTCCAGGTAACTATGGCTTGAGATAAACATTTAAAGCTGTGCCTTATATTTCAAATCTTGACTCACAAAGAAATTAATTAATTAATTCATTCATTCATTAATGAAAAACAAGCAAACACCTTAGGCCACCTTTGCATTTTGCACAAGTAGGGCTAAAAACAAAATCCTGAGACAAACCTCAGTATTGTTATCTATGACTTAAAAAAGACATACTAGATTGGAAAATTTTCTGACTTTTATAACAAAGTATTTTTTTTTAAAATATGAGCAAAGCTACAGCATTCATAGATTGTTCCTTAAAGACTAGCATTTTTTAATACTTAAAAACTCACAATACTATATAGTTTTAGAAACCTGAAAGCTACCTGCTACTGAAAGTCACCAGTTGCTGCAACTAGATGCCCACTGCCAGCATTCAGCTTTTAGTTCTACCCTGGCAATTCTCACAAAGCCAAGTCAGTTCAACAACAATTACAACAAAAGTGTTAATGGTTTAAATGTTACAAGTAATTCTCCTGCCTGTACCAAACTAAGGCAGATTACCAGTACAGTGATCTGAAGTTCAGTGATTATCAAATGTCACAAATTTTCCTAAGCACCTGACACTGATCCCTGTGAGGAACAGGATACTGAAGGCAACACTCTGATCTGATATGGCCATTCCTGTGATTTTATACAAAACTACTTATCTTGCAAGTTATGAAATGTGAAAGTTACATAAAACATTCAATCTGTTCTAAAATAATTTGTACCCACACTTTTCCCATGAACTAAATAAGCAAAACACCAATCATGACCAAATATAAGAGAAGTGTTAAAGAGTACATTAAAGAGCCCAACACTACCAACTTGATTCACACTACTTGTGCATAACCATCACCAAAAAGTTCTGATAGGCAGAAACTGAAAGTTGCAGCTATATTAAATGCTTGGGGTACTCTCCTCCACCTGTGTGTTTTCCCCAGTATCCATTACTTGAATGAATTAAGCAAGCAGTGTTCAGTTAATCTCAAAGTGTGAGAGTGGAGGGGGAGAGGCTCTTACCCGCAGGAGTGTCCTCACTTCCTGTTCAATTGCAGACTGGGTTTCAGGGCTGACTTTCCCTGGATCAGTGTAGGTCATAACACCAAGCTAAACAACAACAAAAATATCTTTATCTTGCCACTGTTGCAGTCATACATAAAACACTGTATGAGTTTCAGCACCTATTGCTTCTGCATGCAAACAAATAAAATCATGAGTCAAATGCCTGCTGAAATGCTTTCAGCAGAAGCAAAACAAGAAGCCTATTCATCAACTATGTAGTTACTGCAGAATTCTGTTTCAATAGGTCACAATACAGATCCTAATTAAGCACTTTCTTACTTAAAAACAAAAATAAAATGCCTAGAATAGAAATACTTGATAGACAATCAACATGACTAAAGAAGCTTCTAAAGAAAGTCTAGAAAACTCGTTGTTACCCCCATCAACCTCCCTGACTCAAAATTATCCTCAATTCCAAAATGTCTGGCTTTATTATAACTATTTCATGAAGATATTAGTAACTTTCAAGGCAACTTTGAAGTGAAAATTCTGCAAGGTTACTTTTTAAACTGTCAAATATACAGGTTTTCTAGTTGAGCTCTTTATAGCAGACCAGACCGTAAGGCTTACTCTTTTTGTGAAAACTATTTACCCTCATCTCAGAGATCACTGACAGACAAATAGGCTTTAACTACAGAACAGAACTTGGTTTTTCTCCATATAAATACTAATTGATTGATGATATTACCTTCTCACTCATTCCAAATCGAGTCACCATCAGCTTTGCAATTTTAGTAGCATTGTCAAAATCACTGGAAGCACCTAGAGAGCAAACAGATGTAAATTACACTACTGAAACCATGTTAAATATGCCAGTCCACAGCCTTGATCAAAAACTCTTTGAACTATCAATCAGCTGACCTGTTGTGATGTGATCACTTCCAAATATGAGCTCTTCTGCTACTCTTCCTCCCATACAGACATCCATCTGTGCGAGCAACTGGGACCTAGTTTCACTCCATCTGTCATTTTCTGGGAGCAAAGATACCTGTAAGATATCAAGAACTGCAGTCAGCAAACAAAAACTGAAGTACTGAAGTAATCTCAAAAACATTGGTATTTATATCCGAAGCAGATAAACATTTCATGTAGCTCTTTGAATGCTCTGGCCTGCCCCCACTGTATGCATTGATCAGATTTGCTTGGAGATGCTCAGTTGAACCAGTGAAAGAGCCTCCTCAGACCCTGAGCACCACATCAATGTGAGCAACTTACACCTACTGCCAGAAGAAACAGAGCAACCTGTTCTAGCAATTTCTCCTTACTCCTTACACTTGAACTGAGCACAAATCAACTTGCCCAGAGGATTCAGACCAATGGTTTTCATTAACTGAACACATTAACTTTGAAAAAGTTCAACAGGAAGATACATAATAGAAATATTTTTCTATTCAAATGCTTGGTAGATAAAGGCAAAATAGAAAAACTTATGGATATCTATGCTAAAAACACGACAGGTAACCAATGAAGTTTTAAAAAGCCACACTGAACAGAACAACCTGATAAAGGATGTTCGTGTTGAAAGTGCAGTTGAGCTTCTACTCACCAGTTCTTTAGAAGTTCAAAATCTTGCTGTAGGGTGCTTTTTTAACTGCAGCAGTATCAAACTTACATTTCTTTCCTTGTACATGTGAACTGTTATACTAGCACACACTAATTTATTACAAAATGAATAAAGAAAGCTTTCTGTGACACATAAAAGATGACCATGTGTTTTCCAAGAGATTGCTCATAACTGAGTATTTCAACAGACTACAATATTCATTAACATAATCACAGCAATTAGCATTGTTACAAATTACCCTACACCACCAAACCAACACAAAAATAAAACTAAATAAAGAAATACTAATAAACTAAATAAAATTAAGAAATACTACTAAAACTAGATAAAGAAACACTGACATGTCCCAGTGTTGTTCCTCGTGTCATGATTGTGGCCTTGTTGATGGGCATGGCATCCTTGGTGTAATAGGCAATGATTGCATGTCCAGACTCATGGTAAGCTGTAATGGTTTTGTTCTTCTCATCGATTTCTACACTTCTTCGCTCAGGTCCTTGAACCAAGGAACATTAAATTAACCTTTTTATACAGCTGACCACCACAATCCACACATCACACACACTCAAGCAGAGCACACTGCATGTAATCAAAGGGAAGCTTAAGAGCAAAATGTTTATGAGCCAGATTCTAATGTCTAAAAATGGACTCAAACATTCTACAGACAAGCTGCTTTTAAAGTAATAGATTTAAAATGAAGTCTAATTCCATTTCTTCTCTCAAGCATGGACACACCAGATTTATAGTGGTTATGTCTAAGCTGTTTAAGATTTGTGCTACCACATGAGAAGTTAAACAGAAGTTCCAGGTTTCTGGTCATAGGTATGGGGAAGGATAAGAAATCAAGCCTGTGTCTCCTTCTAGGCTGAAGTATAACATGCATAATTTTCAACTTTAAAATGGTATGACATTTTAAAGAATGTATTCCAGCCTAGATTTTACATACTACTCTCTGGTTCCAAGAGGTCCTATTCACAATTAACTAATAGGAAACTTTATTTGTTAAAAAAATCCAAACAAACAAAATCTCCCCCTCTCAACTCTACAAAAAAAAAAAAACCCCAAAAAAATCAAACCAAACCAAAACAAAAAAACAACAAACAAAAAAAGCCACAGCGCAGCAATCCAAAAAACAACACTATAAAAACGTCTCTATTTTCCTGTAGAAGTCTTCATCACACAAGAAAAACTCTGTGTATAGCAACATATGTGTATGTCTTTCATATAAAATCTTACCCATCAGAATTTTGTCCTTGGAGAATTCTAGTTCTTTCATGGTTACCATATCTTTTCCATCAACAGCTGCCTTTAAGGCAGCTTGATTTACAAGATTTTCAAGCTCTGCTCCAGAAAATCCTACTGTGCCTCGTGCAATTATTTCCGGATCAACAGCTGTAGAGGAAGAAAAAAACCCCAAAAATCCCATTTTGTTTATTAGAGTCCATATTGCTCCTGAAATTTTAAGCAAGAATCATATTCTATAAAAAACTGTGCATTAAACAAACAAACAGTTTTAAAAGAAATTAAGCTTATTCTCAAGACACTATGAACTCTTAAGGACTATTGAGAAACACGACATACAAGACGGCTTTTGTGGTTTTTATTAATAAAGCCACAGCTGCCGATGGAATAAAGGACTAATATGAGTGGGCTGATCCAGTATAAAAACTATTACATTAAAAGCTACTACAGTAAAATATTTACTTACATGGGTCATACTTGATTTTATTAAGGTACCACTTCAGAATTTCCGTGCGACCTCTTACATCAGGCTTGGGAACAGTAACTTGCATATCAAAGCGACCAGGACGTATTAGAGCACTAAAGGAAGTGACAATTTAGTACATTGATGCAAAAATGTTGCAGTAAATTTACTAATGTATATCAAGGAACAAAAATCCATTGCTTTTTCTAAAGATATCTACATAGATTATGTCCCCTGCACATTTGCCAAGAATATTTCTTTTATCTGATTGTAAAAAGACAGATGAAAGATATTTATTGCCAACTCATTTTAAAGGGTTTTTTTTGCATTTGAAAATTTTGCACTGTGAACAAGGAATGCAGATTATCAATTTAGCTGAAAAACTTCCAGAAATTTCAAATGCTTAGAAACATATTAATCATTTCTCCATATTTAACTCTGCAATCTAATAAATGCCAAGAACTGGCCAGTACATGTTCTTTTTCAGCTGGAAAACTCCAGCTATGACACATAATATTTGAAGATTATCACAAGCACTTCGATTTTGTTGCAGGGTTTTTTTTACTACATGGTCTGTAAAACAAGCAACGCATTATACTCACTTGTCCAATGCTTCAGGGAAGTTTGTTGCACCAATAATAACAACACCTTCATTTGGTTTAAAGCTGTGTGGAAAACAAGGTGATAATTATTTCTTTTCTGGACACAGAATTTACAATTTTGTCAGTAATTACTGCTATTGACCTCATTGGCCAGTCAAAAACATGCTTTCACACTACAACATGTGATCCAAGAATGACCATATTTTTAACCCAGCAACTAGTTAAAAACATGCTCTAATCTCAAGGCTGAACTTCTCCCTTTAGACATATAACCAGGCTCAAGAAACTGAGAGGTTATTTAAAATAAACTGCAGCTATTGTGCAACTACAACTCTAAAGCTTCTATATTCTTCACAGTAGGTCCATTAATGCTACTGTTGGCAATCCTATAAAATAGTCATAAATGCATATTAAATATATATCCTGAAAAGCATTACAAAAATTTACACAAAACTTCAAAGCTGTCGAAAAGAAAAAGTTCACCCACATATCCAAAATAGCAGTCAGTCAAGCACCTCTGTGCCCTCAGAATCCATATATTTACCCATCCATTTCAGCAAGGAGTTGATTAATGGTCTGTCTTGAATAGGGGTGCATTGGAGATTCAATTCTCTTCCCACCGACAGAGTCCAGTTCATCAATGAATATAACACAAGGTGCATTTGCTTTTGCTTCCCCTGACAAAGGAAAATAGCAGAAGGAGCATTGAACCACAGAAAAGACAGACAGTGTATCAGGTAGTTTAGGATTCTACTTTTTGTTATTCTTGGATTATAAAGTGTTCTATAGACATCAGCAAAACTATCTTGCTTTTAGCCAAAAAAAAAGGGAAATAGAATCTTGATTCTCTGTATCTCTCAATTCCAAATATATATATCAGCTTATTCTTTTCATGCTACAAGAAATTACTAGTAAAATAAACTACAAAATTGTTACATTTTGTATGAACTCCCTACAAGAGTTTATTTTATAGGCTCGGGTAGGGAATATTTGCCTCTTAAACAAAAACAATATGAAATGTGATGGGTCTCAACACTAACTTATTTTAATAGAACTTGCTTGTTATTTTACAGCAAAGGGCTCACACTCATATTTACAGGTATCAAAACACAAAATAAAAATGCAGTAATATACATGAAGACCATCGATTGGTACATGCATACCAGGATGCAAATAATCTCACTCCCCCAGACATATCTGTAACATTAATACTAATGTGTAAGTCAGGCATCTGCACTTCTGTAGTCAAAAGAAGGAAATGCATTTTTAAAGTACTACATATATAACATTTTGCAATCCGAACATGTGAAGTCACATTGTTTTCTACAAATCCAAACTACTTTGTACATTGTAGATATTTGACCCTATCTTTCATTTAAGGGGGAAGCTGTATTTTCTCTTCCCCAAAAGTATTTTCACACTTAAATTAGGAAGTCTCTTCTGCCAAAGTTATAAATCTAAACATTAGTTTTGAAAGTTATCTTATAATGCGCTTTATTCTGAGGCTTTTGATGGCAGTAAGAAAGGAAATCTCAGCTTATTGCCATGCCATGATGTTGTAAAGTTCTAATTCAGACTAAAAAAAAATTCTGAAAATGAGGGCAGTATCTGAGAAGGTTAACATAATTTTTAAATCTTAAATTTACAACAATTTATGTATGACTAAGTAGGTTACAACTTCAAGTATCTGATTTAGTTTATAGATAATTACATTTCTAATAAATTATTGCTTCTCTCTGGAACTGTTGTAACATCACTTAAAAGTTTTGCCATAATTTCATGTGATGGTTAGGAAGATTCTAGAGCTAACTGATGCTCGCAGAACTGTGACATGTTCCTACACAATTAGAGCTTTATTTATTAGCCACATACACTACTACTTTCCAGTAACCAGAATTGTAACTAATCAAGCCACATAAAGAACACTGAATACTTAATCTTGCATGTATAAGATTTCAAGCCCACAAATATTTAACCTACTGAAGAGGCTTCGGATGCGACTGGCTCCCACACCAACAAACATCTCATCAAACTCTGAGCCGGACGCGTAATAGAACGGAACATCAGCTTCTCCAGCCACAGCCCGTGCAAGAAGTGTCTTGCCAGTACCAGGTGGTCCAACCAACAAAATGCCTAAAAGACAAACAAAAAAAGCCACCAAAACCACCACATCCACACAGTCTTATTATATGAGTACTTTCTTCCGTGCATTATAAGAAAAAATGTACACTTGGCTCCAAAAAGCTCTTAAGATCCCATTTCAGATACAGCTCATTACTGCCAGTCTGAAGGAGCTTTCTGCAACAAATCTAGATACAATCTGATCCACATTCAAACAACGAAGACTTGTAAGACCATCAAAATAGAAGCATGAAGTATTCTGCAAATTTACTGTAGAGTATAGCAGCTGAATCCCTAGAAGTGTTTCCTTCAAACTGGTATTTTCCTAGCTGTTTCTGTGGAACCCTTTTTTTAAAAAAATGAATCCTTCCAAGTAATTGTCTTTAAACAGTGTACAGCATTAACAGGAAACAGATATATCAGGTCTATGCATTTAAGATTCACATGGACTTCCACTATGATCTTAATCGTCCTTTTACATAAAAACATTTGTTTCTGAACTATCTAAAGCCATTAGCAAGCACTAAATGTGCTAAAAGCCATAAGGAAGAAGTAAAGGCCTTTTAAGAGTTCGGTTAATAAACTCCCTTGCTTTACAGGACAAAGCACTACTGCTTATTAGCTCAATAGCTGAAGAAAGCACAGCAAATTTTGTCTAACCCCAAAATTTTAATCTGTATAATATATAAAGAAATAGTAAGAAACTAGGCTGTAAAGTAGTCACTCTGTACAGAATATGCCTCGCAGCCATGGTTGCATAGGTTTTTCACTTCTGCTGAGCAATGATTCTTACCTTTTGGCAGTTTACCTCCTAATACAGTAAATTTGTGTGGGTTTTTCAGAAATTCCACAACTTCTTGCAATTCCTGTTTAGCTTCTTCAACCTATACATTAAAAACATGCCACAAATATAACTAAGCATTTATAAAATACTGCAAGTTTTGTATTGGAGATTAAGTCCCTAATTGTGTATTGATCAAAAATACAAACAGAAAAATATTAAAGTGTACCACAAAATTTGTGTGGATACTGGTATTTAATTGAACCTACCCTAAAACTGTCTGCAGGACCAAGTAAAAATTAAACTTAGTAACAGTGAAGGAACAACCAAACAGCTCGAGACCAGATCTGACCAAAGAAATAAATACAAAATCAAAAATTCCACATCAAGATATTAGTCTTATTAATTAAAAAGAGATTAATTCTATCTTTTTGTCCAAGGGGAAGGAAAGGAGGACGTCCTCATTTTGCCTCTAATAATTGAACAGAAAAAATAGAGCTATCCATCAGCAGTGACATGCCTACTTCTTTCTGGGAATCTCCATTTCTCCTGCCCTAATAACATTGTCTGAAAGAGATGGTACGAAGAGTAAAAAGATCAAATGGCATTATCATCTTCTTGTACCAATTAACAATGTTAATCTGTCTTTTGCAGAAGTTATTTATGGCCTGCCATTTGCTATTCTAGCCTTTCAAAATGTTATTTAACAAGTGGAGAATGGACCTTTTATAAGGTATTAAGTGCCACAAAAATGAAGTAGAAAAAGAGTGGCTAAAACCTTCCTTCACCTTGGAGTGGCAAATGCATATAAAGCTTCAGTTCATACAAAGAAATTTCTTGAACAGAGTAAGACATTCATAATGATTAGTTAAACACCAGACTCATAATGATTAGTTAAACACCAGACTCATAATGATTAGTTAAACACCAGACTCATAATGATTAGTTAAAACAGGAACTCGCACACATTTTGCTTTTGATCTTACCCCTTTAACATGTTCAAAGGTGACATTTTTCAGCTGGATTGGATCAACTGCTGCATCAAAGATACTTGATGTTCGAAAGCGTACTAAGAGCAAACAGCAGACGACGAACAACAAATTTATACACAATGTCATTTCATTCCAAGACTGAGTGCTGCACCTGAACACATGCCAGCAAGACACTGACCTCACACCTGTCCTTTTGACAGGGCATGTGTTCATCTACAAGTGTCCAGCAGGAATAAGATTTATGTTAAAAAAAAATCTTTAAAATATTTGCAATTAATGCAGTAATGTGCTTTTTTTCCTGTAATACAGAAAGCTCTTTATCCAGAAGCATGTACACAAAGCCAGAACTTCTCCCTCAATGTTTCTATACATATCCTAATTTTCTTGAGACCCAGATGATAACTTAGCATAAAGTTGAATATCTCCAGTTATAGCAGCTCAGTCTTTTGATTGTTCTACTATTTCCAACATATTTCTCAAGATGGCAATCTGGCAATGCAAGTTCCTAGTTGCAGTAAACTAGTCTGTGGTTAAAAAACATTCAAACCATCTTGCCTATGGCTGATCTAGATAACACATAATCTAAATTCAAAGTTGAATACATAATTGGTGACCAGTCTGACTTCCCTGGTTCCATGTAACTGCTTCACCAAAAGAAATAAAATAATTACACTGACACAGAACATTTTTGTCTTTTATAAACGTTTTGTCACATTGTCATCTGAAAGGCTGTAGCCAGAAGCAGTAAATAACTCTTAGGATAACTTTTCAATGTACTAATCAAAAACATTATCATATCAAAACATATTTAATATATGCTAAATCTGCTGGAAGAAACAATGCAAATGAAAGAGTGTGGGGAAAAAAAGTTAACTAACCAGCATCAGAAAAGGAACCTTTCCCAGGTAAAAATGACGAATATACAGCAAGATAAAAACAAAGAACGAAGAGAAAGAAAGAAAGCAAACGTGATCTTCTTAAGGAATCTGTAAAAGAAAATAAAAACATATTTAACATGGGCTAAAATAAACTACGTTTTAAGTGCAAAGACAATGATGTAAATTAAAACAACTTACCAAGTGTTTTTTGCAGAAATACCTGTGCTTTCAAAAAGCCCTCTGCAAAACCAGTTTTAAAAGCTTCCTGCTGTGCCTCTGGGATGTTTTTTGTTTTCATTAGTGTGTCTAAGTTTTCAACATCAATTCGTCGCTTCCTCAGGATAAAACCCTGCAATATTTTCCAAAGCAGTGTTAGCATTCACCAAGTTTCAATGAACAGTTAACTTACCACCTGGCTAACATGGGTGACAGGACAAAAATAAAATTACAACAGCTTATAATTCAAGTGCTATTGGGTTAGTTAGATGATACAGGCCAGTAGCTCGAGGGTAGAATCCCAATGGTTTGAGCACGGGCATTCCCATTTTTGCTGAGCAAATGAGTTTTGGGGCCCTCCTGGATCCCAGTTCCAAACTGAAAATGCAGCCTAAGACAGATCTGTACACAGCCAGCTTTGTTCACTGGATTCAGTGGGACTTATTAGCTTAAGCTTCTTGCTTTATTTCCAATTGCAAAATACCTTTGCAAGTACAGTTTTGATGGAGCTTAAGCAAATATATCTCATAGGCACTATCAAATTTCAGAGCAGCACTGCATAGAGCTAGATCTGGTTTATCTTAATCCACAGTACACCTAGAACAAAGATGATATAAACCATATGCCTACAAGAAGAATTCAAAGATAATTTACACACACAGTAAAATGAAAAGCCTTAATTAGCCTGGCTTCTGTACAATCAATTAGAAGCAAAGAGTACCCAGGTTAACTTAGTTCCATTAGTGCTTTGGATAATTTTCTGCTGACTTGAAAACACACATTCTTGTATGTTAAACTAGCTGTATTTCTGTTTAAAGAAGTAATTCCTTTGACTTGAAGCTATTTTTAGTTTATATTCTGTTTTAAAAACAAAATACAAAGAATTTAATTTTTAGCATTAAAACCATAGCTATATGCTGAAACAGCTCTCCTAAAAACACAAATAATCTTATTATTGGTGATATATGGAGCAAGTGCATTAATAAAAAAACCCAATACATTATCATTAGCTCAAGTTTTAGAATTAAGAATTTTTTTCATGCTAGTGAAAGAAAACACCCTGCTAAATTGTAAAGGTTCATTCAAGAGAAAGAGATGGTCTGAGTAAGCCCAAAACAATTTCATGTTACTCATATTTACCTTCAAAATTGAAGACAGTGAACTTTTTGTTTCTGTGAATTGATCAGATGTTGACTGCAGACGTCTTCCTCTTGATCTCAAAGTCTTAAAGTTCCGTGACTGAATGTAAACTTTATATAGTAAGAATAAACAAAAGTTAAAAATTAATCATCACTACCACTACAAAACAAAGTCTTAAGAAATTTCAGAAACTACTATATGAAAGATTATGGAAAACATTCTTCCCAACATATCCACTGTATGTAAATAGATATTTATTTGATCACAAACCCTATCTGTAGTTTGACCTTACAAGCAAACTTCTAGCTGTTTCACATAAAATTTTATATTAAAATAATCAGGGTTTATGCTGTAAATTATAGCTAATTGGCCAACTCAGGGAGCAGGAGACATTCAGACAATTAAATCCAGGCAGGCTGACGAACATGAAACACTCAGAAGCAAATACAGAAGGATGGGAATAATGCTTTGTCTAAAAAGCTCTGCTGATAAGGTGCCCTGAGAAGATGTGGAATGGCTTCAGTGTGCTGTTAACTTTGGAAGTGACAAAAGAAATGAGACCATTTAATCACAGTTTATGGCACTCTGAGTGATCTTCTACAACATCAGAAAACTTGCGATGGACATTTTATCACAAGCTAAGAATAATTTTCTTCTTTCACTGTGTTTTAAAATAAACACCAATGCCAGTCAATTAGATTGTTTTCACTAAGCTTTTTATTATTCGAGAACAGCCAGATAAAAAGAACTTAAACAGCTGATCTTTGAGCCCTGCTCAAAAAAGATCTAACATTTCATCAGGTAGCTCTGGACCTTGTCTAGCTCAGTTTTGAAAATCTCCAAGGATTAAGATAACCAAACTTGTCCAGACAATCTGCTTCAGAACTTAGCCATTCTCCTTGTGACGATTTTCGAACAGGTTTTATTTGCTTTTACTTGGGATTGTTGACTCTTCTTTGAGGTGTATGTGAGAAATGTAACTGATATGGCTCCAATAGCAATGGGATCACTCCTTGCCTTCTGTTCAGCTAACCAAAACCTCAGGTTCTTCAGCCTCCCTCCTATATTAAATGCTTAAAAATCTGCAGCCTTCCTTGTGAACTACCTCCATGCTGTCAGCATTTCTCTTCACCACAGGATATAGACAAACACAGATACAATCAGATGTAGCATCAGAAGAACTGAATTTAGGACAATACCTGAACTTCCTGAACGCTTGATTATGTTTACACTAACACTGCCAGTCACCAAACCCCTCAGAAAACTCAATTGGATGAGTACTGATTTCAACATATTTATTGATTCAAAAATAGTCAATTCATCTGTGGTCTTTTCAAGATTATGATCCACAAATGCTGACATCTTGGAACAACATGGTATTTACTAAATTCTGGAAACACACTACTCAAATGCAAAAATAGCTTCCAAGAGAAACTTAAAGTGATGAAGTTTACTAGTACTTCCTGAGTGATGCCTCTATAACAAATGCAAAAATACTTTTCCAAAATGGAATAATACTACAGAGATTAAAACTAGTACAGTTTATTGCTTTATACCTGGCCAACACCGAACATCTGAACAGAAATTTTGGAGAGGATTAGGATGTTGTCTGTACAAACAAGATGAGCGTAAAGCACTGAAAATATCCACAAAACCTGCAAAAAGATACAACAAAGTGTAAATACACCCCATCTTAAATGGCAACTCAACATTACTTCTTGCAGAGTTTTTTAGTTTTTTATATATTCTGTTTTATTACGGTACTCCAGGCATCTTTAATTAAACAAATTACCAGAACATCTATCAAAGCTTTGAAGCATTTCCAACTATTTTGTTCACTTTCAGACAATCGTCACTGAGCTATTTTTATTCTATTTCACAGCACAATGCAATTTAATACTTTTTCTGTAATAGCAGCCCTGCAATATTTTTCTTGACACTCCTTCTTTCTACTGCAGTACTGTATAGGTAGTATCTCAAATGCCAGCTATATACTTCTTTTTCTAATACATTCTTGAGCATCTACAATGGTCTTATAATTTTAGACTAATTCCAACAAAACATCTTTACCTGCAAGGAACTGCTTTTGTTTATTTCAGCAATGAAACACTCTACATGGAGTGTTAACGGTTTGCCACCTTGAATTCCTTTCTAATTAATATCTTTGGGTAACATTGCTTCAAGCAAAAAATTGATAACAATGTAAACTGGAGATGCCTGTGACATAAGTAGATTAGCAAAATCTAACGTCTTGGCAAAACAAACTGGTGAAGTAATTCACAGCTCAGGCTCATCATTAAGAGAAATGCACTTATACTACAGCTGAGTTCAGAAAAGTTTAACAGCAACCAAATCTGAAAAAACAGTTTGTTAAATTTTCTAAATTTCCCAAGCTTCAAAAGCACCAGAGACAACCGTATACCACAAAATAAATACATTAATACTCTTTTTATTAAATATGTTTAGCTACAAACGATCACAAGAGATTAAACTAAAGAATAACAGTATTCACCTTTACAATTGAACTGTCACCAATTCTCATAAACACTTCACTCAAACATACCATGCTTATTTTCAAAGAAGGACTGAGCAGAGACGTATGACGTGTGCCACTGCGAGGAGACTTTGCTTTCTGTACAGTAGCCAGGAAGTAGCCTGTTCACCAACTCTCTGAACTGGTTAGCTTTCAAATCAGACAATCCCAGATCTCTTAAGTTTTTAAGTACAGACTGAAAAATATAAATCAATGTTCAAAATTTACCTAGGATTACCTTGGGGAAAAAACAAACAAACCAAAAAACCCCACAAAAACCCAACAATGGAATCACAACACAGTGGTGAACAGTACAACCCATGAGAGATTCCATGGTTTTCCTCCCAAAAATATGCTTAGTTACAAAACTTGTATGAAATTAGTTAAGAGAGAAGTGGCAATATCTAATACTACATGGCACTGTCAAAAGCAAGAAATACCCAATGATAATGAAAGATATTTTACCAGAAAAATAAAACCAAATATGAAATATGCCATTTATTCTCTCAAAAACCTTCAACACAAGTAACAGTCCTCATCTTCTCAAAAACAATAATGAAACAAACTTTGCTAGAACTCAGAATAAAAAAATAATATAGGGTTTATTAACAAAAAATTTCTTGCTACTTTACAGAAAAAAACATTAAGCTGGAAATGAAAACAAATCCCTTCCTCATTTCCAAAGTACTACTGAGACAAGTACCAGCTCTTTTTTTAAATGAAATACTGTATTTTTGTAGAATCCTTACGAGCAAAGCATTGACTGCCTGCAGTTCTGCCAAAAAGTTACATTCTACACGTTAACACCCTGTTTTGTTTAGTCTCATTACATTATTTCAAGTCACTCAAACTGATATTATTCAGATTTTACATCAGTTAAACCATCACTTTTTCAAAAGGTTTTTAGTACCTCACTCTTCTGAGGATCATACTCTGGGGAGGTGTCCCTCTGGACAGGCTGTATGGATGCTTTGCTGGCAGAAGTTTTGGAGCTTTTTGGTGAATGAAAGGCATTGATAAGGTGACTCAGAGGAACAGTAGCCTGGAAAAAAATTAGATAAAGACTTAAGCTTGTTTGAACTATTGAAACATACTTCTATTCCAAACTGTAACTTATAACTGCGTATCTTGTGCACTGCCTTTTAACTGAAGACTGAATTATAAAACTCATGATCTTCAACACTACAGTGTTAGCTGATACCTCTTTTTAAAGACAAAGAAACTTTAAGCATGTATGACAGAAGCTTGTACTTTCATGTCTAAAGCAATACTTTTATAACTTGAATTATCTATACTTTTTCTTGCATTATTATAAGCTACTCCCAAATGCTGCCTTTATATTTTCTTCCTTGGGATCCCACTTTCAACTTAAGGATCAAAATGAAACTATGCAAAGCACACAGTAAAGCTGCAGTTCAGCATCATTCAGCCAACTCCACCTCATGAACAGTACAGAAGTCCAGGTGCACCAGGTATCAGGGCTCCTCCTCTTAACACATGACTACATCTCTTGTGAACATATGGTACAAATACCTCCAGCAGATCTGAACTCCTCAGACTCAGTACACGTCACTAGGAATGAGCTGGGACACAACCCTGCCTGCTGGAATGATCCCTGATTGAAGCACACGTAGCTATGGCTATGAATGTCCTGCAGGGACTACAGTCTCTGTGTTGACTAGACAGAAGATCAAACGAGCCAGTGTTGTGAGACGTGAAAACTGCCTCATAACTAATTGTCCAAAGCTGTAATTTGACTCAGAGTTTGCGGTAAAACCACAAAGCCTCCGGAGGTCAAAGCCAACATCCCAAACACTAACCAAACTTTCCACCTGCCTTTCCCACTCTGGGAAATGACAGATTTCCAGAAACATAAATTCTTCCATTGCACTACTCTAATGAAAGCTTTAAACACTTTCTCCGCATGTGGAAACAACAATCAAATCCCATTGTGGAATCACACTATCCCACACTAATATAAAAATTAAAATAAAACCAAAACCACTAGTTCAGATCAAAGTCCATAAAACTCACCAATTCCATCAGACTCATTGTCTAATTAACGACTGTTTCCCGATTGCGTTTGGACTGTTCTGTGTAACAAATCACCGACGGCTTTCCTTCCCCTAACGCTTCTAAGTAATTTCCTTTTGGCTTTCACAACAACCCGTTAAAATTAACAGCATAGTTTAACTGTATTAAAACACGTCACCACCCCTTGTTCCTGCTACAAAAACAGACACTAAAATGCGCCTTAGAAGGTTATTTCGTCGTTTCAGGACGCTTTTATTCTTTACAGGCTTTTCCTGTACTTTTCTCTCTCCTCCATTTATGTGTCCATTTCCTCGATGCGGACCCCAGGCCGCCGTAGCCCCC
>JAHLSL010000022.1:15066141-15113855 GCA_025920805.1 Petroica traversi
CGGGCGTTGCTCGGGCACAGCCGGTGCCCCGGGACGCGCTGTCCGCACGGCCGGGCCCTGCTCCCTCCTCGCTAAAGTTCTGGAAGGTTTGGTCAGAGGAACTCTGATAACGACGGCTGCTTTTATAAGTATTTTAAATAAGGGGAAATAACGGCAAAAACTTTGCCAAGCGCCAGAGCGCCGTTGGCTTCTCGCTTGTAAACAGCTGCCATAACTGAGCCCCCTCAGCTGCTGCGCCTGCCTGGGGACAAAAGCAACGCGTCTGAGAGACGAGAGCGAATTATAAAAAACGTTCTTGCTGAACGTTATACTTTTAAAACCACACAAAAACCTGTTGCGTTTTCTACGTTGTTGCACAAAGGACTTCAATTTAGGCTTGTCATCAGTAAGAACTCCACCAATTATTGGTACAATTATTGACTTTTGATTAAAAGAAGTATAACAGCTGCCTAGTATGCAAGGAATAATAAATGTTAAAACAGTCATGCAAAACAGGCATTGCTCTGCGAAGCTATGTGTCTCTACACGGTTTTATTATGAGCATGTTGAGGTAAAAGCATTTGTGTGCTCTGTTTTGTTTTTTAGGTGATGAAGAAAGCAGACATGATCAACAAAAATATGGTTCATCAGGTCCAGGCAGAGAGGGATGCATTGGCTCTCAGTAAAAGTCCTTTCATTGTGCACTTATACTACTCTCTTCAGTCAGCAAACAACGTCTATTTAGTGAGTAAAAAATGGCTGGGGTGTTCTATGGTAGTCAAATGAAATATTTCTCTTCCTCTGTATCTTTGGGCTCTTTCCGCCCATGTTCCCCTCTGTTACAGGAGAAACTTTTCTTACAGCTACTCTGTCTTAGAAATATGTGGAAATCTTAGGAAAAACAAGAAATCATTCTGTTCAAGGGGAATCCAAGTAACTGAAAAATACTCCATGGCTCACTTAAAGCAAATCTATTGTACTTATGGCCAGTCCTCAAATTTTGTTATGGTTGTTGGGCTACATGACAGGAAGATAGCTGAGTGGCATAACTAAGTGCTGGTCCACATGGAGCACTGTGGAGCACAGCAGGACTTGTGTTTGGGCTTATATCCTCCCTCCACATAGGGATTCAGACTGTCTGCTAATGGTCTGGCACAATTTGTGTGGATTGCTGTAAGCACACACAGGGAACAGCTTGATGAAATTCTGAGACACGGTTGCTGTACACCTACAATGCATTTTGAGTGTAAACAAAGGCTTCTTTTTTGGGAATCTCTGAACTGCTGCATGGAGTAGAGGACTTCAGGGTGAAAAATTTGTAAAGGAGATGCTAGAATCATGTTTGAGTGTGTGTGTGTGGGTAGATATATATATGTGTGTGTGTGTGTGTGTGTGTATCTTGATGTGTGTATGGAAGACTATTGTACATTGGAATGTAAGTACTGGTGAGATTTCCTGACCAAAACCCCATAAATGCGTTCTTGGCATCAAAGAATGATTTTCAGAAGCCCTGCTGACTTTTATTTTGTTTTGAATATGACTACATGATGACTACGTAATATGTCTGCATAGTGGTTTATTGTGTGTATTCTTTTTACACTCTTTCATGTATCTTAAATGCACAGTATATCTCACTGTTTGCATTTTTGACAATTTGTATTTATTTCACAAAGCTGAGGTCTGAATTTAATATTTGTATAAGTGACTGCAAGATAAAGTATTAAGATACTTTGATTTGTATAGAACACGTGGTCTTTGGCTTCAGGCCTTGAGTTTCACAGGAATGCATTGCACTTCATTTTCTATACTATGGCAATATACAATGTTAAGCTAAATGTAGATTAATATGTGGATATAAGTATCAAATATAGGTTAACTATATAATATATATATAATACTTAATATAGAAATATATTTCTATAATGTAGAAAAATGTCTGTAGGCAACTTTCAAAAGCTGTAGTCAGCTTTTTGATTAGCTTCTAAAAGTAATCTAGGCAAATAAAACAAGCAAATGGTCTACAGAAAGAAAATGTTTCATGTCCACTGTTATATGAAACTTTGATTATTTTATCCAAGTGAAAAGTATTGTGTGGGAAAAGAAGTTTGCACAAAGGTACTTCTGCTTCTACTCCTTGAAACCATATTTTTCTGGGGCAAAAATTATTTTGTGTTTTACTTGCAATTTTGTAATGTGTTTTAAATTTTAACTTTAAAATGCTTGAATTACAGGTGATGGAGTACCTTATTGGTGGAGATGTCAAATCTCTTCTCCATATTTATGGATATTTTGATGAAGAAATGGCTGTTAAGTATATTTCTGAAGCAGCATTGGCTCTTGACTATCTTCATAGGCATGGAATAATCCACAGGTGAATTTTATTTTTTTTTTTACAAATAAGTATTTGGTAGTTTGCTTTTATTTTTTTCACTCTAACAGATAACCACCCTTTCACTGTGGCAGCTACCACAGGTACCTCATTTGCTACAGCACCTAGAAGCTCTTTTTGCATGTGTGTCCTGCAGCAGAGTTGTGAAACAGTGGCTAAAATCAAATCTGTCCGTGTGTGCTGAGCACACAAAGCCACTGCTGTCCCCTGCCAGCTCTTTCCCAGGCCAGTGGTGACTTTGCAGCTGTGATGGTTCAGGAACCCTCTGGCTACTGCACTCGTGTGCCTGTGGGACAAAGGGACACTGACTATCCTGGTGCTCCCCCACAGAGAGAGTTCTTCTGCATTCAGCCATGCAAACTCCTACTGGAGGTTGGCTTGTCACCTCTAGGAGCTGCACTTTAGTAAATGTTATGATTGTGCTACTTGTGAAGAACGCCTGTTGAAACACAAAATACACAGCTATTGACATGCATGCATGTTTTTACAAAGCCTGGGATGTTTATGCCATAGTTAATACTAAATATATTTAATTCTTTTGATGTGTTCCTCAGACTGGAATCTTCTGCTGGCTAGGAGATATTACAGCAAAACAGCTCTAACCAATGTTTTGTCTTGAGTGTTTCTAGTCAGTTAACTTTCTTGGTGTTGCTCAGTGCTTTTTGCTGACTTCAAATATATTCATATTTTCAGAGATTTGAAGCCAGACAATATGCTGATTTCTAATCAGGGACATATAAAGTTGACAGACTTTGGGCTTTCCAGAGTTACTCTGAACAGAGGTAAGAGTTATTTCTATCCTTTTGGTTGTATTAAAATATATTTTTGCATGACATTTCCATATTCTTGAATACTTTGCATCCCTGTAGCGGGCAATTTGCACTTAATTAAACTTTCAATTAATTAAGTGCAAATGTTGTAGTAATACCTGATTCTAATAGGTAAGTACTGATTAACTATGTGCTAGTAAGGGGTCAGCTCTTTGCATTGCACTTCAGAAGATAAAATATTTATTCTTTGGGACAAGGGTGTTTGAAATATGAGTCTTTCCTTTGGAGGGATATGGATATCAAAGTTTTCTGAAGTCCACTAGGAGATTTCAGTGGGTGAATGAGTAATTCTGGCTTGTTCCTGTTTCTCTGACTACTTCTGCCCTTCAACTCATGTCTCTCTGTCCCTGTATTTATTAATGTTCAATAAATTAACTGGGATGCTCAAGACATTAATTTGAGGGGTAGGGGGAGGTGCTAAATCCATAACAGAAGATTAGATCACTGCTTTGGCATGTGAATGTTCTCTTTCCAAGCAGGAAGTATAGCTGAGTAGTCATCACTGTCTGGCACAGGCTGCAGGTCTTGAGGTGAATAGCCAGTTTCTGAACTGATTTGTACCTCCTTAGCCAGAATATCCAAACTTATGCTGCACGGCATCAGTTTAGGTTTTCTGAGACAGCTGCTGGAGGGTACATCCTTTTCATAGAGTTAAAGGAATGTAGAAATTCAGAGTTGTCAATGGAGTTTGATTCATGGTTTTAAGAATATAAAGGAAAATCCTAAGTATGGTGCATTTTTTTGATAAACTGCTTGAACTGATACTCTAATGGGATAGGTTTTTGTGTCTAGTAGGACATTATAGGGAAGCTTTAAAGCTACTTACTGCTAGTGAGCAAAAAAGAAAAAGGTATCTAAGGTTGAATTTTCACCTATGAAAAATTCTTCTGTAGCTTTTTTGAGATGTCTTTTGGAGTGATGGCAGGTTTGGAATCAAATTCAGTATAGTGTTCCACTAGCCATAAGCTGGAACTGCTGCCTAAATACCAAAGCTGATATCAAATTAGAAAATGTAGTGCTTTTAGCATAGTATGTTGGAAAGGAAATTTGACTTCTACAACTTCTCTATGTATAAATTCATGGATGTATAAGAAGAAACACCTTGTGTTGAGTTAGAATGTGCAGGAGAATCTTCAATAGGGCTTGGTGGCTTCATTTGTATATTCGTTGAGTATGTGACTATATTTTTTCTTCCTCCTCATGAAAAATGACTTAAGTAAATGTCTGCAACTTTGCCTTTGTTTAATATCCAAATGAAAACCTGACCTATTTGATTTTGGGTTTTTTTCTTCTTTAGAGATAAATATGATAGATATCCTTACTACCCCATCAATGCCAAAGCCAAAACAAGACTACTCACGCACTCCAGGACAGTTGTTGTCTCTTATCAGTTCTCTGGGCTTTGTAAGTAATTTTTCACTGTCTTTGAAGTACTTCATCCTTCTAGTTTGTTTACTCCCTAAAATTCAATAATTGGCATGATAAGAGTATATGCATATGTTACGATGTGTTTAGTGTACTTGAAAATTCTGATGTGATTCTTTGGACTGTATTTTGATTTGCTGACTTACAAATGGGCATGGCCAAGCTCCAATGCAAACATAATAAAGAATGGGTGAAGTTACACTCTCGGTCCTGGACTGAGAATTAGTTCAGACTCCATTAACTTTTAACTATGCTTCTTTCTGCTTGTTAGTATACTCCTCCTGTAGGAATGAAAGTGCCAGGGAACAAGTCAAATCAATCACCTGACAGTCTGCATGGAGTGGTTTCTGCTGTACCTATGGCCCAAAAGGAAAATACCCCTCTTTCAACTAAATTATTCAAAACACGTGAGTATACCAGACCTTGTGCTGAGGAATACTCTGCCTGTAAAGTTGTGGTTTTTTAATTTTATACGAATAGTTTGGACCCACTTCATAAAAGGTGTAGTTCTATTGGTGTCTTGCTGTCCACCATTCCTCCAGTGTTTTACATCTTACATGTTTTCACCTATGCTACTTACGGCATCTTCTAAAGTGGTTTTGTTTGGTTGGATTTTTTCATATCATGACCTCTGAATTCAAAAATCACCCATTAACATTTTATGGAAATAGTGTCAGTTCTTGACATACTTTCACTGAAAATTGTTAAATATAGCAATGTATGTTTTCATTTAAATTGTCTTATCTTACTGCTTTCTCATTTCTAACCTGAAATGAGAAAGAAGGCAACTATGCTACTGATGTTTGCAGTGCTTTTACATTCTTGGCAAGTCCATAATTCAAAAAATGTGTGAATTGACTATGCAGGAAAGATGACAATAGAAATGGTTGTCACACATAGCTTTCCATAGCTTCCTTTGATGTGAAAGCTTAACACACTGTGAAGTCAGTATATGTTGCCTGTTTGTATTGACATTTGAATTATTTTTTTCTTAGATCTGGATAATTCTCAATTAACACCTGTGATGCCAGCGAGGAGTTTAACTCCTACTCTGCTTCAGTCAAGAAAAAGGTTTGGTACCTCCAGTGTCAGTAGTCAGTGTCACACATACCTGTCCAGTGTGGAATCAGAAAACTGCAGCAGCCCCAGGTGGGAGAAAGATTTAGAGGTCAGGACTGTTTCATCTTCCCACTCTAAATTAAAATTAGTTTGTACTTGTGTATGCAATGTTGCAAATGTCTTCTACTTACTTGCCTCAGTTATTTCAAGTGTTGAGAAACTTTCCTACAGTAGAAATGTTGAGCATGATTTTGGATCAAATGATGTAACCTATTTCTTCAAATATTAGTCCTGTGCAATATAACAGGAAAAGCAAATGCTATTGAGCCTGCAGCAAAGCAGTGAAAGAGAAGGCTTCACTGACCATCACTGGTTTAGCCCTATCCTGCACAAGGTGGGCACTGCTGGGAGCAGTGGCTCTTTGGAAGCTTATCCCTACAGTTTCATATGCTCAGCATTGCAGGCAAAAGAATTTCTTTAAAAGACAGAACTTGAGAAAACAAAAAAATAAACTTTAAACTTCTACTAGTGTTAAACTGAAAGAATTTAGGGCTTTTATTACTGAAGGGTTCTGTAGCAACTAACCTAACACCAATAATTATAGCTGATAAAATATTATCCTAAAGTATTTTATCCTATTTTAATTTGTTGATTAAATTCTACACAAATCTAACAGAAAATGCTTCTGTGCTATGCAGTTCCTTGCCATGATTCCTATTTAGTGCATACAGAACAATTTTCATTTAAAACAATTTATTATTCGATATCTACCTGTTTCTTAGGCCTTGGTTTTAGTATTATGTTATCAAAACATTAGTAATAGCAGATTTTCCTTTTGTCATCTGTGAAGTGTCATATACCACAGGGTATTATGATGGAGTTCTTTCCTTTGGAGTTTCTTGGAAAGTGAAAACTTCTATAGCTTAACTTCTTAACATAAAATCACAAATACAGCTTCAGTTGCTCTATTTTTTCATCCTTTAGGCATTTAAAAATATGGCATTTTCTATTTTTCTATTCTAGAAAGCTTGTGTTCTTAAAAGAAGTCAAATTTTCAAGTTATCCTTAATTTGGTTTTGACTTCTTTGTATTTTGAAGTATAGTTTTTCACCAGTAGTAGTTAGAATGAGTAACACTTGCAAATCTCCATCTCTTTATGGAGATTGTATTACAAAGTATTTAAATACTTCGTAATAAGTATTTAAAATTAAACATTTATATAATGCTGTAATCATATTTTTCTTGATACTCAAAACTTAATGTGCTTCTTTGCAGCAAAGTGAAGATGAACCTTGTTCTACAACATGCAAAACCAGTAACAGTGGGTCAGCTTCACCTCTCCTTTCAAATGTTATGTTGCCAAATAGTAGAGGTATTGAAAGTTTAAAGAAAAAAGAACTTGAGTCTGCCATTTCTCCCATTGCCAGCAATGATTCTGGCAGTAGGCAGAAGTTGGGAAGTGAATGTTTGGGTACAACAGATACTCCCGTGAGCACTCTGGATGTGAAAGGCATAGTAAGAAAGTGTATTTCTGAAAATAAGATTTGGAAAGAAAAAGTCTGTGTAAGTAAAAGAGATATGACTAATGAAACAGCAGAGACTTCCAGACTACAACAGTCACTTTCAAGGCAGAATGAGCCTGTCAAAGAGGAAGAAATGTTTGAAAAGCCAGGTGTAAAAAGAAGCTTTGACTCAGTTGACACTAGTCCTTGTCAGGAACTTAACTACGTTAAAAAAAGCAATGCAGAATATAAACGTGGCTGTCAGATCTCAGAATTTCCAGCAAACAAAGGGACAGGTTTGACAACAGAAGTTCAATCCTTAATGCTTTGTAATGATGGATGCCTATGTGACACCAGCAAAAGCAAGGAACCACTTAAGAGTTTTATTAGGAACCAGGAAACAGTAGGAAGATTGGTTACTCCAGCTATAGCAAAAAATCTGATGTGTGATCTGGATGCAGACTGCAGAAAGGATGATGAAAAGGAGTACATGAACTCAAGTTTTTTAGGTGCTGACTATGAGAAACCTTTAGGAGTCTTCAGTGTAGATTCTGACTTACTTCCCGAGGTGTCTGTTACAGAAAGCCATCTGGAAAAGCAGCTTTTGGATTTGGACAGAAGTGTTAAAGACCTCTCCTTTGAGGAACCAAAATCTGAAGGCGTGCTAATAACATCACCAGAGCCCCAAGATGCCTCACAGAATGGAGAGGAGGCAGACACAGTCCAGGACTGCAAGCCATTGCATCAGGAAAAGGATAATGACCAGAAACACATGGAAGAAACTTACCTGGACACAGTATCTTCTCCTTCAGAAAAGATGATGGAAGCACTGAGTGTCTTTAAAAAGAATGCTGTGGTTTTTCGGAGTTACAACAGTCCAATCAATTCATCCAATTTATCTGAGCCGTGCAGCATGGCTTCCTTGGATATAATGGATCTTTCACCTGCTTGCAGTGGCTCTTACCCAACAGCTATCACTCCATTACAGAAAGGAAGGCCATATCAGGTCTATCAGGTAGGTAAGGAGGCAGATAAAAACTTTGTGCATGCATTGGACATTAGGGACCTGAAATTATTTCAGTGGTAAATTTAGGGAAAACTCAAGTAGTTTGATGTAGTCTGTCAAAATGACCTTTGCTGACAGTGTTTTACTTGCTGCACTGTGTGGCCAAGATCATAATTTCTGTAATTTAGCAGTAGCTTTATGTTCACTGGTTTGCCTATGGCTCAACATGCATTGACTGTCCATCTCTCAGAAATCTTTGCTGTTACAGTGAACTGATTAAAAAAAGTCTGTGCTATTTTGTCTCAGTCTGCTTCTAGTGGAGAGTCATATTTTCTGTGAGTAGTTATAGATTTCCTAATGTAATGGGAAGTCTTTAATTGTTTTTTCTTTTTTTATCCTGCACCCTTCCCAAGGCAGTCTGTAAATGCTGTTCAGCTGCTGGTAACTGCCATTGTACCTGCTGCTTTCTATTCTTTATCCTGGTAAAAGTGATGATGTAATGTATTCTGCCAAGTGCCAGTTACAAGCCTGTTACGAAGATTGATGTAAACAGTGATGGCTGCTGTGGATGTGACACTGGAGGAAGAACTTAGAGAAAAGTTTCTCAAAGAGCAGGCATCTTTATGCTTCAAGAGTTGGGATAAAGCAGTGGAAGCACATTTCACACATGCTTTCCAGGGAATGTTTTGTGACTTGTTCTTGACTTGAACTGAAGTATCGATTTTTGACTGTATTATTAAGTATCAGTGTAATCCCTCAGTAAAGCTGGAGATGGGAGTTTCTGAGCTGGTTTTGTTTGACATCTGAAATCTTTGTCCCATCTTTTCAGACCCCTCATCGGGGGGATGCTGGCACACCGTACAGAACTCCAAAGAGTGTCAGAAGAGGAGCTGCCCCCGTAGAAGGTGAACGCATCCTGGGGACCCCAGACTACCTGGCACCTGAGCTGCTTTTGACACAGCCTCACGGTAAGACAAACCTGCCCTCTGTCAGTACTTGAATGGTGACATCTTTACATTTCTGAACATCTCTAGAGCTGTAAACCCTTCAAACAACAGGATAGGGGATTCTTCAAAAATAGTTACTGCTAAGCTTTTGCCATCCTGGATGGCTGTGTTTGCTTCAGGGGCTCCTTCTTTTTATTTACTGCTTTCATATAACCAGAGGTTTTGGTTGTCCATCACAGTCTTGCTTGTTGCCAATCAGCATTGGAAGCTGCTTTGGCAGCCTGAGACTTGTATGTGGCTTAGGAGTTACAACTTGGTCATCCTAAGTGTCCTTAAAGATCCCTGGGATGGGAAAGGGGGAATTTAGTGAAATTTTAGAGTGAAAGGATTAAGCCTCCAGTTATTTTTAAAATGTCTTCCATGTTTATTGATATTGAAGTGTTATGTGAAGCCAGACAAGTTTATGAAGTTGCATTAAAATCAGTTATTGAGTTGAGTGACCTCATGAACCACTTCAGACATCTGGCAGAATTTTTTGTAAGAGTGCAGTAGTAGCCATCAAATTTTTGGAGGTGGGTTTGTATGTTTTCAAAATACTACACTAAAATAACACAACTTTGAAGAGCATAAATTTCTTTGTCTCAAATTCTGGGATCCACTAAGATAAACAAAAAGTCTGAAATATTTTCTGCTAACTTGCAAGAACCATTAACAGAAATTAAATACAATCTATCTGTCTCTAATACAGTTGTTGATGTATAATTGAATTTTATTTCCATCTCAAAAGTATGCTACTATTTTGTAGAGCTACTGGTTTTGGGAAAATTATATGAGACAGAGACCTTAACTGAGAGGTAGTGATTACTATCCTGTGGAACAATAAAATTCTGCTAATATAAATTAGCTAAAACTCCATGAAGAGATTTAACAACTTAACTCTCAAAACTTAAAATACTAAACATATGTAGTTGTTGTTTTGCGCTTACATTTAGGATTCATGGTTATCTGGCAGATGCTTAAACTGGATAATATTTTGGAAATGTAATCAGTGCTACTTAGACCAGGTGAAATTTGGTCACAATTTTGGTGATTTCTCTGTGGTTACTGGGTTTTCAGGACTTCCGTGAAATTTGCAGAGTCTGGGGTTTATGTCAGGAAATTACAAATCTCCCATTACTTTCCATGAAGACAGGGTTTTTGGAACTCCAAATTTTCCCTAATTAAATGCTTTGCATGTTGTAAATGTAGTTCTAATCCTAAATTAATTGTGTTACAAAACTATTTTATTTTTTGTTTCTAGCTGGAATTTAACATTGTCGTCTTTCTTTTTTGTGGAATACTACCTTAGAAAAAAATACTCATTCCTATGCCTGCAGAGAATCATACTTGATTTTCAATATTCGTGTTTGTTATGGGTTTTTTGGCAATAATTGTAATATTTTTACTTCATTGTCTTTTCATATGCAGGGACTCTGATCTCTGGTGAGTTTTCTATATTCTGTGCAGAATTGAAATGTTCAGCATAACTGAACAGTCAAAGTATGACTAGATCACAATTTCTGAGAACATTGTTTGGGTGAACAATGTTTCTATGTAGAAAGACATGTTCCACATGCCTCTACATAAAAATGTGTGATGCTCACAGAGTCAGGAAACATCACATCAGTGTGACCAAGCTATCAAAAATCACATGTGGAAGCATGTACTTCAGAAGTCAGCATTCTTAAATTGTGTAACAGGACATAAAGCCAGAGACTCTTTTCCATTGCTGCCTTTCACTTTATTGCAGTCAGTCTTAGGTACTTTGTCCATGGGTGAAGAAGGCTCAGGTGTTCAAGACCTGTTGTTATTGCTTCTTGCTTCAAATCACAGAATATCCCAAGATGGAAAAGACCCACAAGGATCATTCAGTCCAACTCCTGTCTGTGTACAGGACAGCCCCAGGAGTCACACCCTGTGCCTGAGAGCATTGTCCAAGCATCTCTTGAACCCTTGTCAGGCTTGGTGCTGCGACCACTTCCCTGGGGAGCTGTTCCAGTGCCCAGCCACCTTCTGGGTGAAAAACCTTCTCTTAATATCCCACCTAAACCTCCCTGGCACAGCTTCATGCTGTCCTTGGGTCTTGTTTAGCAGGGAATTGGTAGGAGTTAATCTAATGTTAGTTAGACTTTGTGTGGGAAAAATTGCTGCTGAAACCTCAATATTAAATTGCTCAGAGCTGTGATCTTATTAGACTTTGACTGGAGCTGGGAGTATTTTACTTTACATCAAGTGCTCTGACACAGTGGATGGGAACTCACTGCTTTGATGTGCTTAACTTGCTGGGGCACTCTTACTGCTGTTAGGAGTTGCTAGAAGTGTTTTTAGTGATTACTGGTTAAACTCTTTGGTTTTCAGCATTTCTAAACAGTAGTCTTTGTGAAATGGCTCAAAACATTCATTTGCTTGGAGGTGTCTTAGGGTTTTTTTATGCCAAAAGAACCAGAACAATTAGATTTATTATCTTTCAAAGCAATTGTAGCATATACTCTTTATGCAGTGGAGTGGGCATGGCTTGACGATGCAGAAAGCTTAGAATGCATGCAGCGGTGACTGGTATTGCTTTGCCTGCTGGTTTCCATGTAGATTAACAAGAGAAATTGGCAAAAAGACAAAACCCTGGAATGTGGAAAACCAGAGCTATTTAATAACAAAGCAGAGATAGCTAATAACTACACATTGCCCAGTCAATTCAGCATAATGGAAGGTAATGCCAGCTTCATGGGTGCTGGCTCATTTCTGCAAGCTGCCTTCATGATGTTCACAGTAATCTAGACAAATAGAATTTAAGTTCAGTAGTCTGAAGTTTTGGTGACTTTTTTAAAGAACTGAAAGAAGGTCACAGGCAGCAGTATGGAGCAGTTATCCTGGCACTAGAGCAGACATGAGGCATCTGTTTCTTAGCACAAAACAATCTCTTGAAGAAGTCAGCTCCTGGATTCTCTGTGATGGGAATTGATAATTAGATGGTTACTAAGAGCCCCCTTGGTTTTATCAGTAAACCCCAGTGTTACTTATAATGAATTAAGGAGCAGAGTGGCTTTAAAAAACCTTTTAATATATTTTTAATCTGCATGAATATTAAATACAACTTGTTCTGTCTCTTTGCATTTTTCAAGCAACTTGCAGCATTTAAACACTTCCATTTCTGCTAATCTTTCAGTCTTTGCAAGTATCATTTGTGTAAGCGTAGTGATGTGGATTTATTTTACCAGGTTCTGCTGTAGACTGGTGGGCTCTTGGAGTTTGTCTGTTTGAGTTTCTAACTGGAATTCCACCTTTTAACGATGAAACACCATCACAGGTCTTCCAAAACATTTTGAAAAGAGGTAATCTGTTTCAGAAATCAGGATAAGTATGTATTTCCAATATTGGTTTTATGGTTTGAGTAAACAACTCAATTGTATCTTTGTCTGTAGACGTTCCCTGGCCTGAGGGTGAAGAAAAGCTGTCTGATAATGCCCAAAATGCAATAGATATTCTTCTAACAATTGACACTACTAAGAGAGCTGGACTGAAGGGTTAGTATTAAATTTTTCTGTGCAACTAATTGTAGATTTCGAAGTGATGATCTCTTCCTCCTGCAACTTAGACTAATAAACTCCAATTGCCTTACTAGGTTCCATGTATATACCACAGCTCTTAACAAGTTGTAGTATTTTCTATATTTCTTGTGGGGTTTTTCCTTTCAGAACAAGGTAATTCAGGGGCTGGGTTGTTCTGTTAGTTTTTTTGTGGGGTTTTTTGTGGTTTGTTTGTTTGTTTTTTAAAATTGATCTTCTGTTTTTCTTTACTGCTGTTCTGTTATGCATTTTTGGTGTATGCCATCTAATATACCAAAGTTCTCTCTTATCTAATGGGTATTTGGAATTTTTAATCTAAATGGAATTGAGGACCTTGATTAAAAGATGGTAGCTTGGGACAGAAGCCTCCTACAATTCAGAGACAGCAGTTTTTTCTTAGGAATCAGCCAGTCTTTGCTGAATCAATAGCAGAATACAAAGTTGGGCAGTATATACTATACAAAGCCTATTTTTTTTCCTCTTGTAAAAGGGCTTAAACATTTGCTGTTGTTAAACAGTGACTATGTTTTATTAAAAAAAGTTAATAGCGTGAAAGAAATTTAGAGTGAGATATATTGTAAATAGAGAAAGAAATCTTATGAGAACTGCTCAAGAAATAACTGAAGAAGGAAATTACTATGGAAATGCTTACACATAAAGAGATTAAATGCTAGAAGTTGAAATCAAGCCAAATTACAACAGAGAAGGTACAAGATTATGAATGAAGATTAATATGTCAACAGAAAATCCTGTGGTTTTAATATTTCCCAAAAAGCAATTTGAAGGTTTTTCAGTTAATACAAATTATTGTATTTATTTATGGATTTTAGAGTGAAATTTAATTGCCTGTCTATGGCAGAATTTTAAAATAGATGACATAATGATTTCTTCCTATCTGAGCTTCTTTGAAATTCATTCTTTATCAAAATTTACAACTGTGCCTGGCCTCTGTCTGATTTATAGTCCACTGAAGTGAAGCTGAATGAGTCATTAAGTTTTTCATGTTGTACACAAGTTTCCATCACTGTCATCTTCTCTCCCCTCTCCAGAGTGTGTGCTCCCTTATATTGCTACAGCATGAAGCCTTTTGTACTGGGAAATCCCAGCTATGTTTTTGTATTGCTGTGCTTCTCTAAATTCAATCTTTGAGGGTAAGAGCTGCTTTAAAGCTGCTTTTGGCTCAGAGGAATTGTGTGGAACAGGTTCCCTGGATGGGGGTGGCAGCTACTTGTCATGCCAGCAGTTCCTCCAAGTCAGGGGGAAATCAGAGCCCAATTTTATGAACCTCTAAAAAGGAACATAGAGCAAATCTACTGACAGCTCTAGATGAGGGAGCAAAGTGACTATGGAGCTTGGGCAAAAGGAAGTTTATAATGCTTATGTGAACTTCTGTTTCAGAACTGAAGCACCACCCCCTCTTTCACGGGGTGGACTGGGAAAATCTCCAGAATCAAACGATGCCGTTTATTCCTCAGCCGGATGATGAGACTGACACCTCTTATTTTGAAGCTAGAAACAATGCTCAGCACCTGACTGTGTCTGGATTTAGCTTATAGCATCAAGATAAGTGAACATTCTCCGTGGTTTTGCACACTTACAGGTTGTCTTGTGACCCTAGTTTGGTCCTGACTAAGTTTCCTTGCCGAATTTAGTGTGTTTCAAGTTACCAGTCTATTTCTATTGTAGCCTCCTTTGTTCTGAAGTGAAACTACTGTATGAAACTGGTATCAAGGGCCTTTGTGCTACTTTTTATCTCACTGCACCTTACTAAGAGGCCAAAGCATTGCATTTCTTGGAGCTAATAACTCTTGGCAATGACGGGGCTTTTTAATAGGAATGAATTATTCCAGTTAGGAAGTGTGGTGTTATTTCCCAGCTAAACATAATAGGGAAAGGATATAAATGAACTCTAATTATATTTAATGAATAACTTACCTATTGGTGTTTCAGGGTGGTGATAGGCTGGGTTGGGAGCAGTCCTTTTTGACCAGTGTGAATATATATTCACTGTGTAAAACTTGTAATTTCTATTCAGGGTGGCAAATTGAAATCTTAATGCAGCATTGAAGTGTCTTGTCTTCTGTTTGTCTCATTCCTGTGAAGGGATGAGAAGATACAATGGTGTCCCAAGTTAACTTGGCTAGAAGTGGCACTTGAGGAGTTCCTCTGGTTGTTATCCTGTCCCAGAGAAATGTGGCAGGGAGTGGATACTTGGGGCAAGTCTGTTAAACAAATGCTCTGCTCAAACTGTTGCCTTGTAACCACTCGGGCTGTAGGAAGCTGGACTGAACATACATTTTAGCAGTTACTGGTTTTATACAGAAAATGCCCAGTGTGTGTGTGTGTGTGTGCTCCCTGGTGTCAGAAGACAAGTGACAGGTGGAGTTTTGTTTTCTAACAAGTAGTATTCATACTGAAGCTGCCAAATATTAAAAGACCATAATATGTTGCAGACTAACAAACTGTTCTGTAAACTCACAGCCAGAACTTGGATTTTGACTAGAGTATGAGATAGAAATGTATATTCTGTATTATAAACCTGAATTAGGTGGAAGTATATTTAAATTTATATTTAAATGCAATACAAAACTTGTGTCTGCTAGGTTTTAGAGGTTTATTTGTAGATAATCCTGTTTAAATAATCTTCAATATTTTTCTTGCATGGGTACCTGTAACATGAAGATTTTAATTTTTCAGGTTTATACATGTTAGATAAAGATTGTCTGTGTTAGATGGTGTTGCCAGCCAAGGGCCATGTTCCAGAAGCCAAGCATTTTGCCAGTGATTTTAGCCATGTGACTTTTGGTTTTATGAACTGACTCTTTTTGTAGTGGTAGTGAGTTGTCCCTTCACTACCCTGCTTCCTGAAAGATAAGATTTATTGATGGAATACTGAGAAAAGAGTGTCTGCCAGGCTTCCTGCTGTCTCCTCAGGTTGCTGGTAGAGGAATGGGAATGGTGAAGAAAAAGGAAGTTTCCTAGAAAGACCTAAGGAGAGCTGATTCTCAATAGCTCAGAATGACCAATTCCAGTTCTTGATGTGATAACTCAAATTTGTGAAACAGAATCTTGGCAAGTTGCAAAACATACAGTGAATCTCACTCCCCTTGCTAAGGACTGCAGTTTCAGAAAACTTCTAAATTGTTCAGTCTCACTGCAACTGTTATGTGATGGAAAAGTTGCAAACAAATTAATGCACTACTGAAGGAGTATTCATAGACAACATTCTCTAAAAGTGATGAGAGGTTCTTTAGTGGTTTTCCTGTGTACAGTTAGAATATATAAACAGTGGGGGTAGGAGGGTACCTTAATCACTGGTATCTTACGCAATTTATTCTTCCATTTCTAGTAATCTGGTTTAAAAAAGCAAGTCTTACAAGAATGACCTATGATTACATGTCAAAGAAATAATATGAACTGAACACCACAACAGCTTTGTCTTCAGCGCTTTGCAAATGCTTCCACCTGTTCCCATTTGGCAGTATCACACATTCCCATCAAGGTGAAGGAAACTTGTTGCACTGGCATGATCTTTTCTAACCCCTTGAAATAGTTCTTAATCATCTACAAGCTTCTATAAAAACCTTACTTTAAAAGAAAATTGTGAGGTTTCTACGAGTTGATTATTGCAATATAAAAACATTGAATCTGTAGAACAGTAAACAGGCCAATTGACAAATCTGAATGTTTAGTATAGAGTTATCACTACACTGCTGTCCAAAATTTAAATTTTGCACAATTAGCCCTGAAGATGTTGCAATACCCTGTTCTCTTCATTATCTTGTGTTTATCCAGGTTCTAGCAAACATGGAGTTGAATGTCAGATGTTGATTCTTGAGATCTCTGATGTGGTTTTGTTTGTTGCGGGATGTTTTGATTGGTGGGGCTTTTGCCTTTTGTAAAAAGGTGAATCCTAGCTTTATTGTTCAACATGGAATTCCTTGTCAACTCTTAATCCCATTGGTTTTGCCCCACTTGTTGCTTGACTTGAAATACTACAGGTAAAAGTTTAAAAGGTGTATTTCTTCCCATTAGTAATGACCTACAAATAATTGTGTAGGCTGCCAAAAGTTTCTGATCCTTAGAAGATGTGGAATACCAGTTAGCAAGTTCTCCAGCTATTACATGGTGCTCCCTGAAGGCCTAAACTTTCTTTTTGTGCATAGCTTCCATATAAAGTGTAGCGTGCAGGTTATCTTGGGAGCCAGTTTGTCAGTCATTAGCACAGTCCATCTAAGAACTACAGAAGAGATCAGTGTTGCACTTTGTTACAGGAGCAGCAGGCTTGGACAGTTATTCCCAGCCCTCAGGTGCTGTGGGGCTCACCTAGACATGGGGCAATGTTTGGGGTCAAGGTGCTGAAGTGCTGCCATGCATTGCTGAGCTTAGAGGTTCCAGTTTCAGCATGATTGGGTTTACTCATGGGTTTACTCTGGCAATAAAATGCATTCTTTTCCTCTCTGCTCCATTCTCCAAAAGTTCACTTTGCACTTACTTCAAAAATTCATTTTACTTTTGTGTAAATGTAAAAAATAAAATAATGCAGCTGTGCTGTTGCTTCTGCATATTGTTTTTCTTTTACTGTGTTACTTTTGCCCCTGCTGGGAGTATGGGAGATGAATTTTTACACAAAGAAACCCTGACTGCTTGCCACTACCTCATGAAAGACAGTGATTAGTAAGTAAGGAAATGCCTAATGTTTTCAGTATAGGTGTGTGTGTCCTTCAGTGAGTTCATAACTTGCCTGTAAGCTCTGCAGTGATGAGGAATGAACCAATGAACGATTCAAGAAACAAATGAGTCAAGAAAGGACGGTGTCCTCAGCACTTGCTGTGCTGCCACAGCACCAGAACAGAAGAACCAGAGCCCTGAGGATGGAGCAGCTGCATCTTGCACACACTCAGAGCTGCCTCTGCTTCCCTGCTCTCAGCTGGGCAGCTCTGAGGGGGTGGAATGGCTCTAATCTGGTTTGATACAGAGTAAACTTCTGCCTTTCAGGTGAAGCTTGATTCACTGCAGGACACCAGCTCGATGTTTGCTTCTCAAGTGCAGGTTAGGGCTGGTCTGGCCCTTTCCAGTGCTATGCAGAACTGATCTGGCTCCCAGGCCTCTTGAGGAGAGCACAGGCTCTCAGGTATCCCTGCTGTGTGTCTCAGGTCTGAGCTCCAGCCATCTGCTTATCCTACTGCCTCCATATCAAAGCTGTGTCTCCTGAAACCTGGGCAAATGATTAAAAAAAAACCCAACTAATTTTCCTTATCTTTAAACTGAAATACCTGCCAACTAGGAACCTGTTCAAATTACAGTGAGTTTGAGATAGGCCCAGTTCTGAGTTACAAGTGAATGGTTACTCAAGTGATGATGTTTTGTATTACAGCTTTCAGGTGGAGACTGATTCTTCATGATACAGCTTGCAGGCTCTTCTGTTGTACAGTCACAGCATCTAATGTACAGTGTTAGTAAATATTAAGTTCAAGATAAAATACAAAATATTAAGGGATTGATTTATTGAAATATGAATAAATAACAAGGATAGTACAAGCCTACATTTATTTCAGGGGGAGGTTAACAGTTAAGTACCTTTGGGAATGTCTGTCCCATCTCTAAGAGCTCAACCCCTACAGGTGCCACAGTTCTGAGCTGGGGGAGGCACCCCAGGGTGGTTTGTCCTGGCAGAGGACATGCTGCTTCAAGAGGCTGGGGTTTGCATGTGACCTTCAAGCTCCAGTATCCTTTCTGTATGATTTCTATCCCTATGAGAAGAAATTGATCACCAGGGATTTTAAGCTCAGGCACAATGGCTTCAGGTCCCAGCAGAATTTCCCTTCCAAGATAAGCTTTGTTCAAACCTGAGTTTTCAGTACCTATCATGCCAAAACTCGTCTCTGCCACATGAAACCATCTGCTTGTTACAGCAGTCTTCAAAGAGGTTACAACTATTTTATTTTTTCATTCAGCTTTACAATAAGAAAATCAGAAGAGGGGAAAAGTAACTAAAAAAATCTGCATGTAACTAAAAAACAAGATTAAAATTTCTCTGGTAAAACCAACATTAAATTCTCTGATTACATTTTTATACAGTATAGCTTGTATGAAAAATGTTTTCCAAACTATAAAAGATTTTCAGGAAGGACCAAAAAAACTTTCCTTAAAAATTATTTGTAGGATGTAGTCCAGGTGGAAAATGAAAGCACATCAATAATGGTGAAATTTCTAAAGATTAAGAGCTTAACCATGGATTGTGTTCTGATACAAATTCTTCATAGCAAACTGTAAGTTTTCTGCCAAACCTAATTTTAGTGCATTTACATTTTCCAGAGATTCAGACAGTTATATATTAATTTATTTTAAAATTAAGTGTAAAGCATGCTTTTTTAAAGCAAACTTCACGAGGTTCTACCTCTATCTGTATATGAGTTAATAAATACTCTGTGGGGAAAAGAAAAATATCAGCTCTAAAATTAGCTGAAAAGGTTTTTTCTGAGAGGAAGTAGAAGGATAAGAGAGACATACCAGAATTGATATGTTTCATGATGTGACTTGGGAAAAATCCACAACAGATTAAATCTTACTTTAATTTAACATAAACTGCCAACAGAAAACTTACAGTGCACTGAGCTTTTTAAAAGCTTAGAGCTAGACTTACAGAGTTTTCATCTCATTTTAAAGCACCTTGTGCCTAAACTATGCATTTCAGGTAAAATAAGCTGTTGTCAACAAGAATACAACTATGAAAGTTAAAAAGATAAGGTGCAGCCTCTTCACATGGATCCCTTGTATCACACGCTGTTTCCAAGCTTGTATTTGACAGTCCCCCTGTTATTAATGGCTCTAACTTTCAGGATATATACAAATTCCCAAATCTTCTTTACAATTTTACAGGATAAGTGAAGGATTCAACTTCATTTCTGACCAATTTATATGGAAATTGCCCCACACTACTTTAGCAGCAAAAATAACAAGTTGAATTCCTCAGAGCTCCACTGTATTTTCCCAACAGCTTACAATGCATTGAATTTGTACTTTATTAGAGCTTTCACCTGGTAATATGTAATGCTGTGGAAAAACAGGCAGGGATCTTGGGATTGCAAAATTATTTCAATGTTAAAGTGATAGTTTTACGTATTTTTCACTTATTCTTTACAGAGAAGTTATTCTCTTCATCAGCTGACATCAGCAAGGCCAGTAATTACTGAAAGGCCATCCACAAGCACATTCCAAACTAATTGTTGTTCGTATGGTTTTGAGGATGGAATTATTAAATTTATTTGTAACCTAAGAGCGGAGAATCATTCAAGTTTCAATAATATTAGTCCTTAAACGTTTAGCTCAAAGGTAGTACAAAATATTAGTGTAACATAAGGAAGATCATCTCAAATTCTGAGATTCTATGAGAATTCAGACTTCCTTTGCTTTCCAGGGCTGTCTTCTAGAAGTCCTTAAGCATAATCATGAATTCTCAGTTCAGTTTTCTACAAGAGGAAACAAAGAAATTCGTTTAATGTACCTTCATGAGATGATTTTTTATTTATCTAAGCAAACAAATCAATTAAGGATACATGTGAAACCTTCCCATTTCAGTAAAACAGCATGGCTTCAAGATACTTGAAAATTTGCTCTCTTACACCAAGGAGTAGCAAATCACTAAGAATTTGGAGCTGCAGCTGGAATTCCTCAGAACAATCCCTGATCCCATGTCAGTGGTGTGCTGGCTCAGCAGAGCAACACTTAAGAATTGTTTTCTCCATCACTTCGTAAAACTTACAATTAGAGGGTTCTAAAATCTTGAGCTGAATCTAGGCAACTTTTATAATTACGATAATGTATTTCTATCTGGGTTTAGGGCCCTTTGGATGGAGGTTTTCAAGCCTTCTTCCATGAAGGCTCCAGGATGAGTACCCAGATTTCCAGCATTAAGTTCCCCGTAAGGAACAGGAGACAGGTTAAGAGGTGCTGGGAGGGAGCTGAGCTATCCCTGCCCAGGGACAAGAGCTGAACACAAAACTCTTGGTTACAGAAAGTCACCCCTCCACCAGTTACAAGGAATTTGCTCCACAGTGCAGAAGAGTTCAGAATTCATGGCTTCACAGCTGCAGTGTGAGAGAACTTTGCACGGCAGCAGAGACTTGTGATCTCCGCTGCAGCACAGTTCTCATAGCTCAAAACCAAAAGTGCACAGCCAGGGTCAGTGCAGGCACTGTGAACAGCTGTTGCCTCAGAGCTTGCACACCTTAACAGAGCACAAGCTGAAACTGGCCATGGGACAGGAGAAAAGGACTCATTTTGCAATTCCCTTTTCTCACTGAGTGTACTTGATCAGCTTCCTACACATTGCTAAAGGAGACAGAATTTCAGATAGTAACATGCTGCAGAAGCACATAGTCCTTAAATTCTGCTGATGAGTAGACTTCTTCAGAAACAGAGAGAAAAGCTCAAGAATACAGAAAATTCCTTTAGCTGTTTCTGTTCTCGAAGTTCATCTCAAAACAATCCATGAATGAGTAAACAAAACATAAGGCTATGCTATCTCTGTTTCACACTGACACTGGTATTACCACTAGTACAAGTGCTGGTGTCCAAACCTCAAAAAAAATGTTGAAAAACTGATGCGTTTGGGAATGAGCTACAAGAACCATTCTAAGACTGGAAAACAATTTTAAAATGAGATTCCAGTTGCTCCATTTGTTTTGTTTAAGCAGGAGATTATGAGATGACCTGGTGATAGCAAAAAAGTAACCATGGAAAACACATCACAGGCTCTTTGTCAACTACATAAAGGTACAGGAAAATCCAATGGATGAAAACTGAAATTAGATTAATTCAAACTAAAAGTAATGTACCATGTGTTTATTCATCAAAGCTCTGAATCACTAGGATAATATACTAGAAAAATTGTTGGAAAAGGTGCTTTTCTAAAAACTGATTTCTATCTGAACCTGTGGGTGGAGTGAAGGTGCTACAGAGGTCAGAACAGATGACAAAAAAGGTTTTCAAGAACAGCACATGTTCAGAGAGAGAAGGAGAGAACACAGCCATGCAAGAGCAATTACCAGAACAGTGAAGTTCACAGAAGCTTCATGTAAAATACTAAAAAATATAGTTTTGATTAAAAAAAAGCAACTTTGTCCTTGCTGACAATGGCAAATTTCCATTTGCTAGTGCAAAGAATGAGCAAAATGGCATAACTGCCTGAAAGCCTCAGTACTGCAATCTCTGTTTTCATCAGACAGTGCAGCAACAGCAATGCTGCTGCTGCCAGCTCTGAGCCTGGGGAGCTCCCTGGCAGATCTGCAGCCTCTGTGGGTGCTGTATTGTTTACAAAGCCATGGACTGGGCCCAAAGAGTGATGATCAGTGACAGGAGTGGAGCTGGAGGCCAGTAATTAGTGCTGCGTGCCAGGGGTTCCTACTGGGGCCAATCCTGTTTAACACCTTCAGCAATGGCCTGGATGACAGGGCAGAGTGCACCCTCAGCAAAGCTGCACATTACACAAATCTGGGAGTGGCTGATACGCCAGAGGGTGGTGCTGCCATCCAGAGGGACAACTGGCTGGAAACCTAAAGAAGTACAACAAGGGGAAGTACCGAGTCCAGCAGTGTTTGGAGAAACAACTCCAGGAATCAGTATGTGCCAGCTGGGAGGCAGCTTGCCAGAAAAGGATCTGGGCATCCTGGTGGACACCACGTGGAACAAGAGCCAGCAATGCACCCTTGCAACAAAGGCCAGTGGTGTTAAAGGCTTCCCTTCCTGCATTATCCCTCCCAGCAGCATGAGTGAGGTGATCCTTCCTCTACTCAGCACTGAGAGGCCCCACCTGGAGTGCTCTGTCTGATTCTGGCTACTGGAGAGACATGGACAAAGGGAGAGTCCAACAAAGGGCCATGAAGGTGCTTAAAGGACTGGAGCATTTCTGAGGAGAGAGAAACACTGGCACAAGTTGCCCAGGAAGGTGATGGAGCCTCCCTCCTTGAAGATAATCAAAAGCTGCCTTTACACAGACCTGGGCAACTGGCTTCCAAGTGCCCCTGGCTGAGCATGGGACGTTGCACCAGATGACCTGCAGAGCCTCCTTTCAACCTCAACCACTCTATGTTTCTGTGATTTACCACAGGAGAGAAAACCATACTGTAAGAACTAGCAAACATTAAAAAGCTAGACCAAATTCAGCTAATTCTCCTAAAATCCACACACATGCAAACTCTCTGCAGAAGAGCAGACTAAGCTAAGAAAATCAGGTGGGAGGCTGAAGTAAGCAAACAGCAACTAGAAAACACTCATTTGATCTTCTGATGTTTAGAGAGCTGAGAAAAGGCAAGATCAGAGTACAACTGTCCTCCAGCTGAAGGAAGTCAAGGCAGATGTTACAAAAATATCATAGTAAGATGTTAGTAGATGTTAAATATAGGTGTCAGATGGCACGCAACAAAGGATGTGATAGGGAAAAAAATTCTCATGGCACAATGGGACTGGGAAGTCTAGAAGCAGTGAAAATGGCTCAAGAAGATAGAAGGAGTGACAGGGTCAAAGAATGTTATGGAGATGCTTCCAAGGTATCCAGCCTCACCCACTTGTGTATGCTCAAAATTATTTATCCTGCATCACATGTCATAGATATAACTTAAATTGCCACACATAAAGCATACTACATATGAAGTCAAATTTACCAATAGTTTCTCCTTGACAAACTTTCAAGGCAAAGAATTTTCTGTCCTGTCTAAATAACATATTGGTTTAAACAGGTGACACACAGTGTATGTGTTCTATTAAAAGCACATCTTTACCTTCGCTTTCTTTGGAGATACACGTGTACCAACCACTGGGCAATAAATGGCCATACAATAGCAAAAGCTAAAATACCAGGAGAAATTTCAAAGGGCCACCATGATGGTTTCTAAGGAAAACAGAAAAAACATCCAGTCAGCAATCTGTGTGCACATATTGAATACCACCTGTATACTTCTCATCACTTCAAATGCTACCAAAGCAGAAAATAATGGTAAGACAGAAGAAAAGATTAATATTTCCTCAAGACAGATTATTTTTTATCTCCTAGTGAGACAATACAAAAAGCACATACCAGGAGCTAAAGTATTCAATTAATCTTTTTTCACAGTTCACACTTTTACAGATAATAAAAATAGTATTTTACCTTGGCAGAGGAGGCGGGCTGGTAATTTGTCTGTACTGCTGCAGATTTTGCCTTTAAATACAAACAAAGGCTGGTAAGTATAAAAGAAGGAAACTGCAATTAAAATTTTTCTGCTTCACAGAATGGGAATATGAGTTTTTTCATCTTGTGATGGCTTTGCAATCTGTATATATCACAGTTTAATGCACAGAACCACCCCCATGTGATCCCACATAGCTGCTAACTTGTCTCTCATGTTTCCAATCTTTGTAGTAATTTTATCACATCTCTGTGTCTTAGAAAATGAATCAGTGTCACTTACTGGACTTTTCGCAGTTTTTGAAGGCTCCCCTGCTCAACTTGTCGTAACTTTCTCAACTCTAGTCCCAGTTCCAACCCAGAGCAGAAATCACAGCAGCTTAATTTGTGTGATTGCGTGTCTCAACACCAGTCCATACTAAGGTCAAAACCACTGCTTTAGTTTCCCCTGCGCTACAGCTACAGGCATGTCTAACACCATAAAGAAATGAGAATACCCTGTTCCATGTCTTCCAAGCAATTCTGAACAGGGAAGTACCAGAAACTGTTCAAGACTATTCCCATACACTATTGTGGTGATTCCAGAAAAGCAAAGAAGCTGATTTTTTAGGTCTTTCTTAATTTATGTCAGTGCGAAACAGAAGCTTCTATTTCTCCTTAGGTAAGGACAGTAAGCACAGCATGAACAGCTGGGGAAGAATCTTTTACTATTTCTTGATATATTGCTCAGGCAAAGAAAGAAAATCAAGGTGTATTTAACCAAACATTGAATATCTGTGATGCAGCAAAATTATGGTTTTAATAAATCTTTTCTGTGGCTGCCTTAGATTTGGAGTATGTGCATCCCATAAGATACTGCTTGTACAGCTTGTTCATTCTCATGTAGATCAAAATATATCAGCAAGTCAAACAAAACCAAACATTTTCAGGTTGCGGGTTCAACTATATTCACAACATGCTCTATTCTCCCAAAGAATACAGTATTTCCATTGAAACAGAAGGAAAAAGAAACACTGTATCAATAATATCTACACCTATTTAAGATTTCTATTGGCTGGATGAGGACAAGACGTACCATTCCAATAAAGCTGGACTACTGCACAAGGAAAGCAAGCTATGAACAATCAAGTCTTCTGCTAACTGAAAAATGGAATCTGAAGTTCTGCCTGTGACTATTTACCACCTGAAAGATTAAGATAATTTCTCACTTTCTTTGAAAATGCTTTGAATTCCCTGGGATCATGCACTACTAACATTAACTATGGAGTCTCCACACAGAAACTGTGTCATGTATATCACTACATTGGCAAAGATTAGTCTGATCAGAAATGAGTGAAATAACATATGGTAAATTCCTAGGTCAAAATGCATGGTTTTGCTTACATGTACCAGAGTACTGAACTGTGCTCCTGAGAGTAGGTACCAATAGGAAATTTTAAGTTTGACTCAGCTACAGAATAGAACTGAAATATCTTCACAGTTCAAGAAAATATTGTCTGAAATTTTAACCTGAAAAGGCCACAAATATCCAAGGACATTTAATAAAAGATGATCAATTAACTCCAAAGACCAGTACCTGTGATGCTGCAACAGCCTCCAGCATGTGCAGCCTCTGCAGGACATTCTGCATGTCCTCCTGCAGCCGCATCAGCACCACTGCAATCTGCTCGTTGAGGCTCCCCCGGGGGGCTCTGTCGGAGCCCCAGCGCTCGCCGTCCCCGCCACTGCCCATCTGCCCACCCTGGGAACCATCTCCCAAGGGCTGGAGCCTGTGCCCTGTTTGGAGGGAGGAAAAACAGAAACATAAAACAGGATGTCTAACAGTTCCATTTTTCCCTCATCTTTCACCCAGGAGTGTGGTACTCCTTGTCACAGGAGTGTCTATATTCAGACAGTTCAGCACTACTGGGAAGTCACTGCAATGTCATCTGAGATGTTTTCCTTCAATCTCAGTGTGAAAGTATCATTCAAATTCCTAGAACTGCAAAAACACTTAGAAAAAGCTGTTAATACACCACCAGTCAAGCTCAGCAGTAAATTCTGCCCTAGCAAAAAGTAAGATCTATCTAAGTATGTGTTTTAAGTTTGGCAAAGTCTCCAGCTGAAAAACAAAGATCACTGGAATACAGTGATGAGAAAACATAATTATTTGAAATCTACAATACTCCCTTAAATGTGATACAACTACCACTAGAATGTCATGTTTGGGCCTGTAAGTAGTAAACCTCAGTAAAACAAAAAGAGAGAGAAGAGGAGATTAGTTAACTATAGTATGTTCTTCATAACAGTTTTCAACATAAATATTTTATTTGGATTTTCTTTTTAATTTTTCCATCTGATTACTTATAGTTGCTATATAAAAAGGCATGCTATATATAAACAAAACACTTTCTGCCTTTTTTTGGTTTGTACAAGAAAAACTAACTTTATCCTTGACTTTACAGATCATACCACTGGAATACAGTGCTTCTTGTAGGTGACAGTATTAGAAGATTATGGAATTAAAAATTGCAGAGGTCCAACATAAATTGAACATCTGGGCTATAATGTGAATAAGAATCATTAAGTTTTAAGAATCATAATGGATAATGTCAGGATCACTCAAAGGTGTGGCTAACATTCCAATTATATACAAAACAATGTGTCACTGATACATTCCCAAGGCATTCCATGGTTTCAAATAAATCTCCACAGAGAGATAAATGCATACGTATTTAACAGTAAATATGTACCTTCTAAAGAAACTCTTCTGAGGCACAAACTAGTTTTGAGAATTACATTTTTAAAAACCCAGGTGCCATAGGCAGTAGCTAGAGTATAAATTACCCACTGTAATTAGGATTTTGTTATCTATTATTATTGTGAAGAGCAGAAGCACTGTACACGTGACTGTCCCATGGACAGTGTTGACATGTGCTTCTCAGGCACCAGAAATTTATGGCAGTGAGGAGAGCAGGGAATGCAGGGTCACAGTACCTCTCCCTCTTCTGACACTGTAGAAATCTGCTTTTTCTCCACCTTTTTTCTCCTTGTGAGGACCCCCATTACTGGCTTTGCCATCTTCTCCTCCGCATTTGACTTCACCTTGTTCTTCAGCTACTCCCTCTCCAGTATTTCCAGGTTGGAGATTCCCATAAGTCATGCAAGTGTCCCTTGGAAAATCCGTATTTTCTAACAGAAGATTGTGATCTACATCCAAGAAATGGGATGAATGCTTTAAAGATCCTTTAGCTGATGTGATGATCTCCAAGGGCTACAAATTAATATTAGCAAGTAATTAAATTCTGTAAAATATGTCAGTTAAACATAAAAAAGAAAAATATCATCGGTACTTTCACATTAAGAAAATATTTTGCCTAGAATTAAGACTTTCTATTTAAGAGAAGTAGTTTTCCTGTAGAATATACTTAATATTGTCTAAATTTTATTTCCAGATTAAGAAGGCATTTCAGGCAAATCTCACAACACTGATACCACAGGAATTTCTTTAGACATTTCCAACATACACTAATACGCAATAATTACTAAAATAGAACATGAATGTCTAAAACCCCTGTAAAACTGGCTTTACTTCCTAGACAGTGAAAGGGTCTCTTCAGTTGAATTTGGGAGCCGTGGTCAGAAGGCCCCAGCTGTCAGCAGCCTTGGGCAGGCAGGGTTTGCACTCAGAGCAGAGAGCACACAGCTCACCATCAGCCTGCTCCAAACAGCCTGGGTGCTCCTGTACCTCCCACCAAACAAAGAGTATTCTGTCAACTTCTCACTCAAAACTGGGTGTACTGCAGGAAGGCAATAAAAAAGGTTGGCACAGGTGCTGTTCAGGTTCTTCATTGAGACTGTCTTGGTGGGTGGTTCAAGCAGCCCTTGGCACATGGCAGAGACAGGCCCTTGCACAAGGATATGCTGAAGCAGACTGGGGACCTCAGTTAGCCCAAAAATAACTTCATTTGGAGAAACCAAAATAAACAAAAGGAGGGGCAAAGAAATGGAAACTGCTGTTCAAATTTGCCAAATGGCAGTTCTGGACCATCAGAACTGAAGGGCAGAGCACTTGCTACATCTTTTCCAAGAAACAGCTGTATTTATTTATTTAAGTGAACCTCTTCTAGTTTGAACTGATTCACCTGCAGTTCTACTTGTGTATTTATTTAAATAAACCTAAACATTTGATATTTTGTGCAAAACTAGAACTTTCCTCATGCAGGTTGGGAAACTCTGACAAATTATCCACCCACTTCAATTAAAGGATCTCAAACAAGCTTGAGCGATACACAAGATTGGGAAATCTGCTAGATAAGACAGCTTGCAGCACTTCTATCAAATGACATTTCCCAACCATGCTTCATTACTGGGCAGAATTTCGATTTGTTAAAACAAATTCCCTGCATATGCAGGAAAGAGAATGATGCAACATTTGAGTGCTTACTGGCCTTTCTGATCCCAGGCACCATTCACATTCCTCTCCAGGATCAGGAAACGAGTACAAATCTACAAAGCCCACACTTAATCTGGGCCTCTGAAGGAGGTCTAGGCCAGAAAGCCAACTAAGACTACAGTTATGAGTAGTAATGAGCAGGAGCACAAATTCAGCCAAAACTACAGCAGCACAGTGTTGCTCACCTTTTATAGGGAAGTCAGGGGTGTACATTATGACTGAAGAGAATACAAGAGAACACAGGAATCTTTGTAATCCCCAACTTCTTTAGATCTAGACCACTTGTAGGCACTGGCCTACAGGCCACCTGTAATGCTTATTCTTTATTTATTCTAAGAAACAAATGCAGAATTCATCGAGCCAGAAAAAAAGCAAGCAAAAAGTGAATTGTTACAAAGATACTTCCCATTTCTTAAAAATAGCTGAATTCTGGTCCCTGCATATGTTTTGAGACCCTAAATTAATTTGTGGGCACAGACCTTAGTTTCTTTGTACTGTTTTTCCTTTTTTGAAAATTGTTTCTTTGTACTGTTGTTTTTGAAGCCTTCTCCTCACATTAATCTTCTGAGGGCTTCAAGGCTTTTAGATCAGCAGTAACCAAGTTGTAAAATGCTGACAATAAAAGGAACAAACCCCTATAGTTCAAACAGAAGGACATCATGAGCCACATCATTCACCTCTGCATGTCCATGTTCACCTAGCTGAGAGGAACCTTATAAAAAATAAGCAGCAAATCAGCTTCAAAATACACCCTGGAAAACTAAACCCCTACCTCTTCTAGTCCAAGCTGCTCCATAGAGTCACAATAAACTTCACTGTCTGAATCACTGGTTAGGTGCTGAGCTGCTGAGATCTCTTCAGTATTCTCTTCACTTGCACCTGCAGGGAAAGGGGAACAGCACACATGCTTTGTTAATGTGAACCACTTGCACAAACCCTGGCAGAGTTAAAATGTGTAGGTCAGCATCAATTCATGACCCTTCTATCTACAATTGTCATCCTAAACTTACATTCTGAATAAAGATTTTATATTAATTCAGGAATCATATAAAACCTTTACTAGTGGGGAAACGATACCTCATATTGGTATTTCTGCATTATTAATTTTGCCTTTTTAATTACCTTCTCCTTCCCAAGCTCAGTATAAAGGCAGTTTTCCTAATGTTTCATTAGTACTAAATGTATATATTCAGATCCCAATTTCAACAAACTGGCATTTATAAAATGTTCAGCTTCTCAGAATGATAAACCAGATGTAAGTGATACTTGTTTTACTACAAATTCACTTTCAAAGGCAAACAGTATTTGCATAGGTAGCATAATGGTATTACAAGAAAACAATTCTGTTTCTGTGGGTTTAGGCCTCTCTGTCTCTGAATTCATCTCTCTTTCTGTAGGGGATACTAAATGAAAGCTTTATTTTAAACTGGAATTAATTTATTATTTAGTATTCTGTCTTCAGGTTTCTACAACTGAAAGACACCACTGCTACTCTCTGAATCTTAGGATTAAGTTTTCAAGAAAGGATTATTTTTCATGAAAAACATGTGCAAATGAAAACATGCTCAAGGACATTACCTTGGTGAGCAGTGTTATGAGCTACTTCTAGGCTTGGCTCCATTTTATTTGTTTCTTCCTCTGGGTTCAAGCCATTCAAGGCAGATTTGGTCTGGATGCCATTGTGCAGATCTGGGATAAAGCTGTCCTTGTAGCCATTACTGACAATACCTTCCAAATCCTTAGCAGCTGCTGACTGGGGTTTCACATTCTTATAATCTGCAAAAGAACAGAAAACTTTGCAAAGAGAAAGCTCTGCACCTAATAGCTCAAAACATATTTCTTCAAGCAGCTAGCTTGCTAATAGACTGTATGTATAATGTATCTGCAGAACAAAACATGTAAATGCACTTAGATTCCCATTTGTGCGGATGTTCTTTTCTTGTAAAAAGCATAAAGAGCAGATACTTAAAACGTAAGTAAGTAAATCTGAAGTAGGTCTCTCTTCTAAACTAAATAACAATCCTAATGTCCTTGGAGAACATCTGAATAGAATTCTAAATATGTAATTTCATTTGGTTTTCACTAGATGCTGTTATTTCAGCATCCAGTTCTTTACAGACCCTCTAAATGAATCTCACTGAAAGTTCCATTTTATTTTCTCCAAAGGAAAAAAAGTAATTTTCAGTTCTAGTTTTACAGGCCATGTAGCCATTCACAGGTCTTACAAAAAACCACTGGCAACAAAACCCAAAACTATGCAGGGTACAGATACTTAGATAACCTTCTGACAGAACTTGCTGAACAAGTTAAAAATCATATGGCATAGCTCGCAAATTTGTACTTGTTGTTTTAATTCTAGGTTGAAACACAGACATCTTTCACATATGCATTCACATGTTTTTGCATCTAATTCCCTTGAAAAAGTACAGCATTCATGATACCGTGGGATTTTCTGCCACTTAGGTGGCTAAGAATAACTCTGGGAGACACAATGGTCCAGAAAACTTACCCTTTCCATTTACTTGCAGTTCTTTTTCTTCCTCTTCACGAAGCCCTTCTTCTTCTGATTCTGCTCCACTATCGCTGCTTTCAGCTTTTCCATTTACAGCTTTTATATTTGGAGTGGAATTCATAACATTACTGAGGTCTAAGAAAACAAGCAAAGAAAAAAAGATGTTTTTTAAAAGAATCAAACACACACCACCACTACCACCCCCAAAACTATCAGTCACAGTTCTACAAAAGTATTTCCATATTAGAAGAGGCACCAAATAATGGCAGCTTATTTCTGTAAGCTCTTTATTAATTGGTTTAATGTTCCTCTTTTGGGGCCCATCCCTCAGTGCCTGACTGCTGGTGCAGATTTTCTCAATGGCTCTGAGGCAGCTCCCAGGGAAGAGACTGCAGCCACTTTCAGAAGGAGTCTCACACCAAGCCTATTACTGTATTCAGGTTACAGCTGGGACTGATCTTTAAATCCAGAAGTCAGTGTTTTAACAGAATTTCCCTTTTGGGCTGAAATGCTTCAAACCTGCTCACAGTTCAAAGGCAAATCTTGAAACATTCTATTCAATTATGTGAACAACAGAATAAGGTAAATACAATATTCCACACATCTTCTGCTGTAATTTAGGCAGATGCAAAATATGGTAGGAAGACCCACATTTATACAGACCTTTACCTAGCAAATGACACATGGAAATCAATATTCTGATTTCAGTGAAAAAATTAATATATACACTGAGCATTTTAAAAATAAATATTTTAAAAAACAAATATTGAAATAGACAAAGTAACTACCAAATCCTTGTTTTCCACATATTTACTGTACAATTTACTGTAACTGTACAAAGAACTGAAAGGTAAAGATTCTTTAAAAATATGAAGTATATAAAGGACAATTCTACCAACTCCTGTAAAAAAAAGTTGCGGTCAAATACATCCTCATGATCAGTTAAGCCTCCTATGTTAGGACAGAGCACAAAGGTAAAAAGAGGGGACAGTTTCTGTGAGACACTTGCAGAGTTTACAAGTTGGGTCCAAGGCTGAAATCTGACTATTTTAATTGTCATCACAGAATTTAATTTGCATAATTTCTACATTCCCTTGTCAGAACCTTGCAAGGTTAATTCTTGCATTTAGGCTTAACACTAAATAGAAAAATAATATCCAATTACACTGGAGTTGCCAAACCAGCTTCACTACTTTCTCTGCTGCATGGTAATTTAAAGCTAAGGCTTTTTTCTACTTTAACCTTCTAATGAAGAGCCTTCCCACATTTCTCTGGTTTCCAAGCTCATCCACAGCTCTTTAAAAAAAAAGGTAAAATAACTTATTGCGTAGTAACAATGAATATGTTAAATATTAAGATCACCTTCATTTTATTGCAAGGTAATATTTCTGTGGGCACCCTGCATCACTGCTTTGGATTGATTTAATCCATCTCTTATCTGAAGATTAAAAAAATCCTACGTTATTGTAAAATGAGACTGGAAAAGCAATTGTCTTGTACAGTTCAAGAATATAAGCACTGTTCATTTTCTCATTGAAGGACACTTCTTATTTGCTTATTTTTTCTCACAAGTGCGGTTCTTTAATTGTGAATCCCAGTTCCTGAGATGTTTTAGCATAAGAAGGCTAAGGCAGCAGTTTTGTGCTCTCAGCATGAGCATTAGGCACAGACACAGCCCCCTTGGCACCCTAAGGCACACATCACCCTTCCCTTTAACAACAAGGGATGGGGACACCATCTCCATGTGTCCTACCCAGCCGTGGGTGTAACAGGAAAGACAAGACCAGGAGAAACACTGAGCTCCAAAGGTGAGTTAAAACTGTAAAGCTCTTCAGCCTACCAAAGATACTGTAAAAAGCCCCAGCTATACCATAAGGTTTTTACTAAGATTAATTTTTTTTTTTAAAGGAATGTCTTTGAACATTCAAGCATGTTCTTTCCTCACTTATTTTCAGTAAGGAGATTATTCATTTGGGAAAACTCCTAAATGATACATCACATACCTTTAAATTAAGAGGAAGAACTGAGAGAATGTATCAACAGTTACAGATTTATGGAATCACACCACAGGATACCTGAATAACTGAAATCCATCAGGACTGTATTTCTTCCACAAAATCATTCTTAGCAACAGTGCTCCCAAAGACCTTAAGGAAGCATTGCTTTGATGCAGACTCTAAGAACACAACCCTGTACAGAGTTTGGCCACCTGAAATGCCAGCCTAATTGCGTGCTTTTCCTCAGAACCCTTATACTGCTATCCTCACAGATCCATCCCAAATTCCTTTTACTACATGGTAAAACCATGGCTGGCTGCCATGGCTCTGAGTATCTGCTAAGGAACCAGATATGATGGCTACTCATCAGTTTCATCCTGGGGGTGACAGGTCTAAAGACTAAACAGAGCCAACAAGCACTGACTTCTACATCTCCTGTTAGTAGGTTAATGGCTGTTCCCTGAGGAATGTATATTCTTAATGTGAATGGCACAAGTTCAGCAAGCTTTTAAAACCTTACTTGGTTTGTGCTAATCCCACCCAGCCACCCCTCAGCCCTTTAATTTATTTACTCACTTCAACTGCATGCAAAATGTTAGTAGCTTTTTCTGCTGCCCTGGTTTAGATACTATAGAATTCCTCTTGCTTTATTACTTTCATCTCACTACATACAACATCAAACTGAGATTTGTGACAGTTTTTTAAACTAAAGCTGTACTGCTTTTTAGCCATAGAATGAGTTCTATTCTGTAAAAGCCTGGAGTGTGGGGTTGGGGTTCTTGATGCTAAATAGTAGGAGGTGTATAACAGTGACAACATGAAAAGAAAGAAGGATTTGACAAAAAAAAAAAAAAAAGCACGATGGAAAAGATGCAAAGAATGGACATGCAACTTCTTGACAAGCTTTCACTAGATGTTTATTTTATAATGTCAGCCCTATTAAGGGATTTCCTACAAGCCATTCTAAATGCATTTCTTTAAAGGCAGCACTACAGTTCTTCTCAGTGACCTGTATAATGGGGCTAAGTTTCTCAAAAGTATGTGATTTCTAACTCTCCACATATTTTGAGGCCATTTTTGTTACCCAGATGGAGTTTAAAGCTTAAATGCCTCTGTAGATCTGCCCCAGCTTGAAGGCCATTTTACAAAGAGAACCTTGCCTAGCAGGTTTCTTTCAAATGCCTTGTATTTTTGTTTTATGAACAGGCATGTAATTCTCATACAAAACTAACATGCACTGCTGTAGCCCAGTACACCACAAGATCAGCCTCACACAAGTTCTACAGCCTCTCACACACTTTGAAAATACCAGTGATCAGAAGCAAGTCTACAACAGCACATGAAAGATATGATAAAACTATCTATGTACACTCTCACTGTTTAATCAAAATTACTTGCTTTCATGAAATACCATAACTTTATTATCTGCTCAATAGCAAAATATCTTAACCACCAGAAGATTATTTCCATGACCTACACTTGTATCACCTTGTATGGGGTTCTCCCTGTGTGCCTGTGTTTATGTTAAGTCTCAAGAAGTCTATATGCTGTACAAAATTATTTTGATCACCAGGTAACTACAATTATTTTCTAGCCATCACCCCTGGATGATTCAGGCTTGTTACTGATCCAAGCAGGCTCCCTGCTTCAATTCCAAGTTTGTGCAACCATGATCTGCCATTTCCAATACATTTGGTTACATTAATCCCCACCTTGTTTTGAAACTGATGTACCAAAATGCTGCAAGGAGTGACTGCATGAGACATGAGGGGTACATGCAAGCATCTGGGAGCAATAAGCTCTTCAGCTAGAACAAGAGTTTCTAAACCCTCATTTCCTTGCATTCTTTTTAATATCGGACACTACAAAGAAAATTTCTGCAGGCCCAGCCTGCTCTGTAACATATGTTCTACACTACTCAAACAAGCAGCCATCACAAACAAAAAGATATTTTAGACGAGTCTGTCAGAAATACAGACTGAAAAATCTAAAATCATTACTTTAACCACCATGGTTTTATTTCTTTTAAATGTAAGTGCATTAGATGCAAGTTCTCTGGAAAATGCACACCCTAAGCACAGATATTGGGGCAGCCACATCTTCCTCTAGATACTTTTCCTCGTTTTTTGTGGTTTATTCTTCCTAAACTTCACTATAATAGAAAAAGCCTCTCCTCATTTTTATTTTTCTCTAAATATACTCCAAATGACCACAGCCTTGTCAGCATTCCTCTCTCTGCTTATGTGCTTTTCAAGCTATTATACTCCAAGAGATACCTCTGTATTCAATAAAACAATTTAATCAACAATACTCACATCTTTATTTACCATTAATACACATTAAAACAATAGTTTGTGGATAAGGGCAAGTACAGAAAACAGCAGCTTCTCATTTATATTAACTTGCAAGTACAATATTTAGGATTACTGTCTAGTGATCCCAGACCTTTACACTTTCCAGTATCTAAGGAGTTTCTCATCTCCACACATATCACCAGTACCTTTTCCCTTGAATTTTCAGAATATGTGCCATATAAATAAGGATGCCAAGTTTTGGGGTTGACTTGGATACATTTCCCTCCTCCCTGCTGCTCCTCAGCCTTCTGCAATAGAGACAGTGTGCCTGGGATTTCCTGGCAGAGAAGCCCAGGTGGAACAGCAGCTGCTCCTCAGGCATTCCCAGCACTGGCAGGTAGCTCCACAAAGGCCCCCAGATGTCCAGAGCTTGGGGTCACCACGCACACACAGCTCAGTTACATGATGCACGTGCAGCAGGACCAAGGGATCCAGGCTCTGCCAGATTCCTGTCAGCACCTCAGCCAACAGGTGAGAATGAACATGAAGAACAGCTGCTTCTTAGATGTGACTTGCAAGCATAGTAGCATCATTCCAGGATCCAGGATGTCCCCAAGTCTGGTACTCTTGCCTCTGGGAGGAGCACACCTTACTAAGCTCTCTTCTGTACAGAAGAGATACAGTCATCATTTGGAACTTTTCCTTTGCATGACAACTAGGAAGGAGCATTATTACACTCTTGAGTTTTGTCCCAGAAAATACAAAATGTGAGCACAGTGAACTCAAGACCCTAAAAGGAAAACTGAATTATGTTTGAAAACAACACAAGGCCATACAGCTGAGTCGCACATTATAGCCTGAATCAAAAATTGTTTTGGCCTATACTAGGAAAAAACAAAAATAAAATAACATTAAGGTCATACTCTCCTGCCATCTGCTCCAAGCCTACCATCTGAACTGCCTTTTGCAAAGCCTGTATCAAACAGAGCCTCAGAGGTAAAACAAATGGCTTTTCCAAGCATCTTAAAGGCTATAATTAATTATTTTTGCTATACCAAGTTAAACATGAAACACCAGTCCGTGTCCACCGGGAACTTTTCTGACAGCAATCAAGATACAACTACCTAGATCTGTCCTTCCCAGCCTCCCATACCTCTATCCAGTTCTTTGTAGCTTGGCTTTGTAGAATAGAGCTTTGAGAAACACAGATTCCAGTTCTTTCATCACAAGATCTTAACTACAACGAGACAGCTAAAATATAAGACACCAGAATTTTATAGCAAGTGGGTACATCTAGATTAGGAAACCCGAAGAGCTTTGGACATTTACTTTCCCTTTTGCAGGGAAATCTTGTCTGGTTGGAAGGAAAAAAAATCCATGTTCAACAACGAATTATGCGCCAAAACTGTTACTGTTGACTTGACAATACAGACACACTTCTCTTTCCATGGAAGAAATCTTCTCATAGATCCCTCCACTTAGAAAGAAACAATTTTTAATCTTACATTTTCACATTTGGATACTTTGCTGCTCACCCTGTGGCATTATATTCTCTACCACTTTGTGTGAGAGGGGAGCTGTTGACATAGTCAAGCTCAGAGCTATACTGATGCTCTGCCCTAATTTCCAGCACTGTCAGATAGCACTGACATAAAGCCATCATCTTGAAGTTGAGTCACAAAGGAGGCTGAGATTTGGTGTGTAAATCCTGAAGCAGGTATAGATTGCAACAGGACAAGCCACGGCTTGTTGAGACACTGTTTCCACATCTCACTGAGACTCTCCACTGACTGGCACTTGCTGGCCCAGCCCTTAATCTACAATAATCCCATCCTGCAGCAAATACTGGAGAGAATGTTCTAGACTTCTGAAGGTTAAACTACTGAGATATTAACAAAAAATATTTGTGCAGTAAGTTTCACACTAGCCTTTCTGAGTATCATCTGTAACTTTGATTATACCTGTTAATTTAATTGAAACTAGAAGAGGAGAAAAGCAGCTCCTCCTGCCTCAATTCACCTCCTCACTATAGTGCAGCCACTAACAGAACCTAATAATGCACTGCAGTTCACAGCAACATGGATTTTAGCTCTTTTTCCCCTTCTTATGAGTGACTAAGAAGCTTCACAGACATAGAGTTCCTTAAAAATCCCAGTGAAGAAAGGTGGAAGGAAAGGGCAGGAAATCTACTAAAAAAGTACCTTTGAAGTCAAACAGCCATGAAAGAGTGAGCTTATGAAGCAAACAGAGGATATTTTAAAGCAAAGGCTCAAAGACGAGCAGGAAGAGCCACCAAATGCCACATTAGAAAGCAAAGATGTTAAAAATAACCTGAGAAGGTCTTTGAGAAAACGAAACTATTAGAAAATAAAAACTAGTCATAAGCAATCTAAAGAAAGCCACTTGGAAAATATATTGTATTTTAAGAGTAAGAAAAGTATTTCTACCTGGAAAGTAATAATTAAGAACAGGTTCACTTTTTTCAAAGCTGACCTATGTCCTGTAGTAACAACTGCCTCTGAAATACAAATGTTTATATGTATTTGCTTGTTCTAAAAGCACACAGACCTCAGTGAGCATGGTCTTTTAAACCTAGCTCCCACACAGAGTGCAGGAAGACACCAAGCAAATTGTTAAACAGCTGTGTCTGCCAGTGAGCCAGGCCAGCTCCTGCCATTCACACAAGCAGAGCCCTGCACGGGTCAGCTGGTGGTGCCATCAGCACTGCCCCAAACCAGCACATGCAGCAGTACACAGCACCTTGCTTCAACAGACCTTCATCTGGTGCAACTGCAACAGCTGGGAGTAAAGCTTTCGAGAGAGAAACACTCTTTAGGAAGCCAAAGTTTAAGAGCATTATATGCTGAAACTTCCTACAGCCTCTGCAGTATGTAACTTCTTGTTGCTGGAGGCAACCCTTGGTTTTTACAAAGGTTTAGTAACACCACTACTCAGCATGCAGGCAAAAGGTCATCTTTATTTGGTAGGATTTTAGAACAGATTTAATTCCTTATCACAAAGCAGAAAGATTATACAGAAAAATTCTACTGAACAACTTGTGAACAACTTCCAGATACTTTTTGTAGTTGTTCAGATACCTTAACTCAGTGTGGGGGCCTGTCAGATAGGGATTTTCTTACCCTCCTTTGGATTTACTCTCATTCCAAAACAAGAAAACATCCACCAACATTCTCAGGGTAACATTCTGAAGGATGAATTGGTTCTGAACCTCTCAGTACATTCCACGCCATATCAGATCACTAGGGTGCCAATCCTAGCCCACCTTTGGCTTCTTCAGCTATTACACAACAAGAAAGCTTGAATGCCCATTCTAAACCTTTCACATTTACTGAGCAATGGTGTTTTGAAGCTTCTTTGTCTTTTTAACACTGACTCAGACATCAGATTTCTTGTACATTTACTAGTAAGTGCAAAAAAGTTAAAATGCTGCTCTTCTAAAGCACTCACCCACCTTATGTGACAGTGCCTCTACTTTTCCAGCAGCTACAGAGTCTTTTCTATAATGCTGCAAGAGTTGCCTTCTGCAGTGCTGTGTCAGCTAAGAGCCCACTTTCTTCTTCAATGTCAAGTATTTCATGTAGCCAGAAACAATTTTTCAATGACTATTTCTGTAAAAAAGCACTTCATACCTGTCAGAAAGGGACTACTGACAGCTTCCCAAAGAAGTCAAGCTTCTCACACAGCTGCAGGGTGACCTTTCCAAACACTACCCAGGTTACCTGCTTTCAAAATAACTCTCAGATTTGCTCAGTCTTTTAGAAGTATTTGTCTATTTTTCTTTATTTACCAACACATTCAAGTCTGGATACTTGTAACCCACAGATCCAGAAAGATTGTCCTGGTTTTCTAGTAGCTGTTACAAATAAGTTATTACAATGTTAGCATGTCAGACTTCTGTGTTCTTTATTAAGGAGCCACAGGCTCTATTGATTCAGAAAGACAGTATTTCAATGGTTTGTATTTAATATTTTCAAAGAAACCACACAGCCTAGAAATGCAATTTTAAAAGGCTATACTCCTCTGTTGAGGCCAATCTGCTAGAGACAATACACAAGCCATAACTGATGTACACTGAACTTACAGACAGTTCTCTTCCACTAATTCAAGACACTGTTGATTTTGAGGTAGTGGCAATTCTTAAACAGTAAGATAATACAATTCTTACACAATAAGATAATGATCTGTATACAGAATATAGTGAAAGGAAGGCAAACTCAAAACAGAATGGACCAGAAGATGGGGTACAATATGAATCAAGGTAGTCAAGAGAATTTTTCAGAACATACCAACTGCGTGCCCCTGAACAAAAAATCTTCTACAACAGAATCAACAGACTTTAGGGGCTTGGGAGCAAGGAAAGAAACAGGACTGGATAAACTCACACAATCAAAACATAACCGTGTGTCAATTTTTAACAGTATTGTCACCAGTGTCTACATCATCTCAGACACAGACTTGGGTACATTGGTTCTATTCTTTAGTGTGTATCTGTGACACTGAATGTAATCATGCTTCCATACTTCTGTAAAGTATTTTGATAAGTATGTAAAGTACTGTAAACAACAATAATTATTTCCAGCTTCACTTTTAATCAGGGAAGTGGTAAGAGCACCAAAGAAAGCTTCAAAACCTTAAATGCAATGGTAAAGTTGTAACATACAAGGAGCTCTGTGAAAGTTCTGACCTAATTTATTGTAGCATAATCAGATGTTGCACCTGTAAGTGGCATGAATGGTGACATATCACCACAATTATTGCAACAATGACAGAACAAGGTAAAGCTGAAATCTGCTATTCTGTTTAACTTACATTGCCATATGTTTAAGCTGCCTCTTTAAAAAACAAGTATGCAAACAGGCACAGTTTGACTTTAATGATTCTGTGTATCTAGGCAAGTAATTTTTTAAAGAAGTTGCTTCTGGCACTGTGCCACAGATACCAAGTCTAAATAAATCCTTATTACACAGATCACTGACCTGAATCTACTGATACTCTTACCTGCCCATCAATCCAGCTGTCAGGCAAACCGACTGCATCCCACACATTAAGTACACACAACTTCAATTGAGAAAAATGTCACACCCACTTTCAAAATGGCCATGCAAAAACTCCTACCAGTGCTTTTCCCCAAAAACAACGAAAAATATTTTTTTTTTTCTCTGATGCTTGATAATAAAATCATGTTCCTTTAAGGTTGGGGGAAAAAAGCCACATACAAAAGGCAACTTAACCAGCTGACTCATATTTCTTAAAGATATTAACCAATTTATTTGTGCAATGGATTTGGGTTTTAAAAACAGTTTCAAGTTTTGCCCTGTTGCATTTCAGTTTTTAAATGTCATTTGCAGCCAGATTTAAACAACTGTAAGACTTTCACGACAACCTTATGAACACATCACCTGTAACATAACAATTGGTATGATCAAAACATTCTCACAATGGTATTGCTAAATAAATACTGATTTTTATGCAGCTGTGACCCCACTAAGTTTGCCACCTCTCAGTAATTTAAAACATTTAAATATTTCCTTCCTATTTGAGCCTCAGAAAATGTATATGTACTAGAGAAGCCATGATTTAAAAAAAATGGGGTTTGAGTGTCAATTTTTTTTAAATTTTAGATTAGATTACAGAGCTGGATTACCAGAAATGGTTTCAGTTTCATAATCCACAGCCACATCAGAATATATCAGTACACATTAGTTGTTCGTTTTCTTAATGGAAAGGCACAAAATAGATTTGGTTGAGAGTGCTGTTTTGTTTTAAATACTCCCCTTTCTTCAAGCTTCTTTTAGCAGCACAAAAAGCCCATCAACATGCTGGTTAAACATGCAGCTTCCTGGACCTAATCACCTCAAAAGTAAAATAAAACAAAACCCAGACTAATGAGGTGGCAAGCCCAGAAGTCACAAGTGATAGCAGGAAGTTCCTACAGCACCAAAACAATGGAAATGAAGGATTTACACATAATTTATTATTCCTACCTTCCAAATACTTAGAGACTTTCTCCATTCGAACTGCCATACAGTAAAAAGAACGAACAGAGAAATGCAACATTTAGCTTTTAAATAATATACAGAAAACAAGCCCCCAAAAACACTGAGTTATGATTATTAGGAGTACAAAGAAAGTTATTTGTCCGAACCTGATGTTAGGTCAGATCCTCTGTTCTTTTTATCTTCTACTATTTCATAGAATGGGCCTATTACTTGTAGTAACTCTTCAACTTTGTCCGTCATTGGCATACTCTCAAGAATCTGCACAAGTCCAAAACATGAAACATCTTATGAAACAGCATTTCAATGATTCATTCATTCATTTCAACTGATTTTAGAAACTGCTGGTCATTGTAACACTCAATAACATTTCACTAAAACACTAAATATGTTATTCTGATTTTTTAATTTTTTTTTAATTATAGGGAAACAATATAAAACTAAGTTATTGAACAAGAATCTTCTACTTATATTACATTTTTTCAGGTGAAGACGAGATGAGAGAGTAAATGCATTTGCCAACACTAAAACACAGCCTTGACACAGTATTTATTAGTAGACCTTGGAACCCATTATTTCTGCAATTTTGAACTAAACCATCTCGAAGTTCAGCAGGCTGCTATTATCCGATATAATTATTTTATAGACAAGTCTTCCCGCAGAGAAAATAAAACAGAAATACTTTTTGATGTCATAGAGAATTCTTTTTACTGTAAAACCCTGCCATCTTCAATGGAACAAAAAGAGCAGATCAGAAGTGCACTACTAGGTCTTTCTAAACGCAAACAAAAAAATGGACACAATACAGCAAAACTGAGACAGTTTTAGAAGAACAACAATTTAGAACTAAGTTCTGCCCTTGAAGACATTTGGTGCATTTCTTCATTTTAAGTTACAAAAACGATACCTTGGATTATATTATAGGAATGCAAAATCTTAAATCCAAGATAAATTAAACAGCAGATATTCAATAGTTGGATACTATTTTAAAAGTACATGGTATTATTGTCCCATTCTAGTTTAAGTCCTTTCAAACAAGCTTTTTTGCTAATACCTTTGCCTCTCTTTCATCCACCACTTTTTTTAGTTACCATATTTTAAAAGTAGCAATAGCTATAGGTAAAAACTCAAGCTGAAGCAAACTAACAGCTACACTGCACCTCCTCCTCCTGAAGGGCAGCAAGAAAGCAACAGCACAGAACATTCTGCTCAAAGGCACCACGCACACCAGCAAGCACTAGGAGCAAAAGCTGCAGCGTTATTGCACAGAGCAGGAGCTCCAGGCAGGCTAACACCCAGCAAGTCAACACTTGCAAAGCACTCAAGGATACCAAGAGACAACAATTCTATCAACCTGCAGTTTCCTTGCCACTTCCCCGACCTGTTCAGTGTACATAATTCATTCTGTCTTTGCTAGGGAGAAATACTCAGATACAGAGCAGGATGTGAAAAAGAGACTGAACAGTTTTGTGGTTGCTGCTTTTTTTTTTTTACTTCAATAACATTGAGAGAAACAAGAAGCCTATTCTAGAATATGCAGCTCTGGGAACTGCTCCACACATGCATTTCCATGATGTCTGCACATTACTGCTCTTCATCTATCTATATTCTGTGCTACTTATAGCAATTCACAGAATTTTTTCTACCTGCCAGCTTTTAGATGAGCATGAAAAGAGAAAATACTTCCACATACAAAAACAACTGCTTGCTTATATCGCCACTAGGTTTACTAACCAATCTCAAAATTTGAAAGTGAAAAATTGTTGCTATGTATCCCGATTTACTGTTTTCCTTGGCTGTCACACAAGTCATATATACTCATGTTCTATATTAGAAACACCATATCACTCTTTTAATATGTGACAAAAAATGTATCTTCAATGTAAACAAATTTGTTTAAACAATGTTGCAAAATAAAACTTCAGAAATGCTACTGGAAACAAACTAACCTTGAATCTGAGCTCAGGGGCATTTTGTTTATTTTAAGTAAAAATAAGACATTTGGTCATCTCTCACCAGCATACCAAAAGTTCACCCAGACACATTCATCAACTGTGATTTTCAAGGTTACTATATTAGGGAGGGAAAAATCCCCCAAAACAAATTCAGAATTTTGTGACAGGGTCATCTGACACATGCATAGCCCAAACACAATGTGCAAATGCCAGGGAATGCCCCAGGGCTGGAGAATATGGCTGTCTTATACAGCCTTAAACACAGTCCTGGGATGTCAGCATACAAGCGGGTTTTGCCCCCTGAGACATGGATACCTATGCAGCACCAGCAGTCTGCTCACAGGAAATCCATGTGGATTAGTGCAGTATGTGCTCAGAGAACCACCCAGTGGATCCATCTGAAATACACTTCACTGGCATTTCAAGTAGAATCAATTGGGATGGAAAAGCTGAAGCTGGTATTCCAAATGTGAGAGCTGAAACAGCACCAAAGCTGTTTGGGGAAACAGATTCCCCAGTTTCAAAGCCGAGCAAGGCAAGAAGTCACTGGCTCTCCAATCCCTACGTGAAATCGACACAGAAGCAGAATATTTGTGGTTCATTAGGGTCAAGAAGCAGACTTCATCACAGGAGGCTTATTTTTAGAACAAACATTGCAGTTTCACTTTGTTTTAGTGTCCTGACCAAACCAGTTACTGCTCAAAAAAAAAAAAAACCATAAGGTAATCAAGTGAAATATCAACACATATTGAATCCAAGATTTGAAATGAAGCACTAAACCTTATGGCACACATTCAAAGGAATTATTAAAATTTAGGGAGATTTTTAATCAAACAAACAGTATTTGGCCTTCTGTGTTTTCTGGAGCTGCTTATTTTTCATTTTAGAGGAGATGCAGCAATAGCATCAGGAACTAAATTACCAAAACTACAGACAGGAAAAAGACCAGTAAATCAGGCTCCAGCTCCTTGCATAGTAAAATTTTTTTGTTTTATCACCCATTAAACAGACTCAGAGTTCGATGTCAAGATAGTGGCCTAGGAAAAAAGCAAGTGCATTTGGAGTAGAACTTTTTCCCCTTGATTATAACCTCATTATAATAATAAATTACAATTACACTTTTATTCAGTTTGACAGCAAACAATCTTTAAACTGGAAAAGTCATCTGTAAAAGTTTCAGTGAAAAGACTGCAGTGAAAAGGGTTAGTTAATGAAAGACATGAAACTTTTAACTGTTTACTTTAGTTAATGCTGCAATTCCTGCTTAATATGGTAACTGTGATTGTTTACAAGTTACACATCTATTTGAAAACAGCACATTACTCAATGCTAATAGTTTCACTGCAACTATAATATACATGGAATATTTTCATAAAGTAAAATATGTACAGAGGTACAGAAAATTCAAGTTGCTGAGTTCTTCCTGAAATACTGAAAATGATTAAGTTTACGTATTTGATTATACTCATCTCTCCAGTCATGAGAGTGAGACCTTTTCCTCTAAAGTCCTTCTGGAAAGTTGTTTTAGTCTCTTTTTCAGGACAAAGATCACTTACCTCTCTCAGCTCTAAGAATCAAGGCAGTTTGCAGTAGTTTTATTTCCTTAATGTCCATGATTTCAATATCACACTTCCTTTAGCTCTGTAATTTAAGCTTCCTATCAGCTAGAGCTCTCATGTTTCTCCGAAAACAACACAAATTCTGTAGCTTTCGAAGGAACGGGGTAACTTTCTTCTCCCCACAGGCCAAACAGCATAGTATTGAAATATAACAGTTCACATAAGGGAATAATTCATTTGGAGCTTTAGCAGGAGTAGTCAGCAAGACCCACCTCATATTTTTCTATTTGTGGAACATCTGTTCTAGAAAATCCCTTCATTAGTAAACATACCTTTTTCATTTCATCAACATAGGCTATCATGGCTTCTTCTTTGGACATGTTTCCCAAGGCACTCCAAGCATCCCTAGGAAAGAAAGTCACAAACACTTTCAGTATCTTCAGCATGTACCGGATTTTCTTCTATTTGGCCTTAAGTAGGTCAGTTATGTAATGTCCAAAGTTTCTCTGATACAAGTAAAATGCAAGAACGATTCACATGGTTTTTTAAGTATAAATACATAATTTGCTAGGATAATCACACAGTGGAAGAAGAAGCAACCAACTGAATAGACTGGAGACTGAAGAGTTCCTCACTGACTACTATGATTTTGTACCCAGTAAGTTGTAAATAAGCCCAGATATGAGACACACACATTACCCTTTTGACTAAGCTGAGTTTAAGATCATCTGCTGCATAAAACAAACAGGCCTAGACACTTCAGCCAGCACTTACAAACAGCTGTCAGTGAGGTAGAACAAGCTGCAAGAAAAATCTGTCCTTTTTGAGTTTAGCAGTTGGAGAAAGACACACCAGTCTAGTAGGCAAATAGTTACCACAGCAGCTACTTATGAATTAAATAAAATCTCCCCCTTTCAAACTCTGCAAGACAGAAAACTCTAACCAAATTTATCAGTATTGCACAAGGAGACTGTCAGAATACAGACTGCAATAAAACATTTCCTCAGCCTTGCACATGATTTGACATTCCAGAGTATTTGTCCCACTCATAGAAAACCACCAACCACTAAGGTTGGTGTCTCCCATTCCAGCTAGAACCAACCAGGTGGATGAAAGCTCACTGCCCAGTCGATCCCCTGCACTCTGGGCTGGGGAGGCTGAGGAGGAATAAAGGAGGGGGAAAAAAAGTCCTAGGAATCATTTCACACATTCCCAAGACCACCACGACCATAACACAGCAATAATACTTATTCTTCAGGACAAATCATCATTAAAATACTATAAAAACAACGTTCACATTGGCTTTTTGAAGAGAACTTAGCAATTTGGTGAATCAGAAGTATTCCCAGGACAAGGCAAACACAGAGAGTGGGAAGCCCTGCCACTGAGCAGACAAACCAGAAAGACACAAACCCAACCTCCCCACCAAGAGCTCGAAGCTGAATTAGTGGTTGCCAGTGAGCCCTTATTTACTTCAGGCTCACATGACACATGGAAACTCAAGAAGGAAGAACTCCAGACACTCATCCACACCACTAAGTCTGCAGAGCACCCAAAATTTAATTTTACAGCATAGGATAAACACTGCAGAGGTACCATGATGACGGTTGTCCAAGAAAAACCTGCCCACCTGCATAATTCAAGGGACTGTTTTCACCTGCTACTCTGAGAAGTTATGAATTATCTGAGCTAGAAAGTTGGAATACAACAGAAAACTAATTCAAGCATCAAAGATTGTAAATGTCCTTTTTATTTAAAAAAGAAAGAGTTTAGTGAGTTTCTTTCTCCAAGTGCTACTCTTCTAAACATCTCCACTCCAAGCATAAAAAAATCCCCAAAACAACAACTCATGAAAAGTTACCATTTGTATCTACCAATTGGATCCCAAAATCCAGGTCGAGGAATGTTACAGGGTCCTTGGGTTGCTTGCTTATAAAAGCTATAGAACTTGAGCATCATTTCATTCGTTGGCTGGAATGAACCTAGTGAAAGCATTTTAAAATACAATTAAATTGTCATCAAGAATATTAGTGAGTATTTTACAAGCTTAATGGTTCTGTGAGAAAACAGCCTGCAGCCTGTTACAGCCTGATTCACAGCAGTACAAGACAAGTCAACAGAGAACATCTTCACCTCATCTACCCAGAACCACTGAAAATATTTACTCTACAAACAGCAAGTTTCAAATGGAGTTTAAAGAACTATAACCTTTACTACTGCTAAGGGCAGACTCCACAATTAGAATAAAAAAGGTAATGAGTAACATACGGCCAATGTCCTTCCACTCAATTTAAAGGGACAGGTTTAGCTCCCAGTAAACACAGTATCTTGCAAGTCATTTTACTGTTAATAAATGATAACTTATTGAGAGCCTCCAGAACTCAAAAACACCCCAAACCAGACAAACACAATTAATCCAAAACACAGCCTTCTGCAGTGTTTTTGTTTACTTTAGGCATTTGACAACACTTTCAGTAACAGTTTCACTGTACCTCTCAACTTGGTTTTCTCTTCTTCTTTTGTGGAACATACTTTTGTAAAGGTAGAAAATGTAAATAAAAAACTCTAACAGCTGGCAAGGAAGATTCATAACCAACCCATTAAATCAAGTAGCTTGAGGTTGGATTGTGATCATTAGAAGTTTACACTGACCTTTACCTCAGAACCTCAAAAAAATCATATTTTACTTACACCAGAATTAATGATGTAATAATCAACTTTTAAAAATAATATGATCATAACTCTTCTCAAAAAGACACATTCTGATTTTTTTTTTTTTTTTTTTTGCTTTTCCATTTTGTCACCTCGTTCAGCAGAGGGGAACTCACGGTAACAGCTTTGTCAAAGCAACTTCAGGATTTCAAGGAGGCTGAAATCGCGGGGAGCTGACAGATCCCCTGGTCCAGGGCCCGACTGAGGAGCTCCCGGCAGGGCTCGGGAGCCCCGATCCGGCGTTTCCCCGAGAGGAAGGGAGCAGCGCTGCCGAGCTTTGCAGCGGCTCTCCAGCCGCCGCCGGGCCGGCCCCGCTGCCCGGATCCC
>JAHLSL010000022.1:15153855-15177817 GCA_025920805.1 Petroica traversi
GGGGCTCGAGAAAGTGGAAAAAACTTGTACTGATTTGTATCTTGGTTGTGCTTGCTCTCAGTAGCCATGCTGTTTGAGCTTATAATGTACCTCTCCCTGAAAGCAGCTAACTGGTTCCTAGGTTGGCTTGGTTACTCACTGTTGTTTTTGGCATGGAGTTTTTACCATTGCGGGGTACGGCTTAAAGTTGCTGTTTTGCTGGGGGTGGTGATACTGATTTATAGAGAGAGTTTAGCTAACCTACTAGGAATTGTTCAATCTATTTACGGTCTGTTGTTTTTCTTTCCCACCTTGTGTCCTAGTTTCAGTGGCATGTTCTGGGGGTTTGTTGATAATGGCACCCAATCCCTTAATGGTGGGGATGAGGCTTCCCAGCCTTTCCCTTTCCTCTTCCCCTTTCGATCTGTCACATTATCTGTTACATCATTTTTTGAAAATGCTCAGTACCCCCCAATTGCCAAAGAAACCACTTTGCTGATATTTCAGATGGTGAGTTTCTTCTATATGGTTTACAACTTTTCTAGAATGAGGGCTGATAGGCGTGGAGAGGCTGAGGAGACACCTGACCCAGTTGTGGAACATCCAGAGTGGTGCGGAGAATGGGAGGATATGGGCCAGATCTTGAAAGAGTTCTCAGAACCCATAGCTTGGGACTTCCCACGTGACCAAATACAGAACCCTACTAGGATGGCCAAATATCTGAAAGAGAAGTGTAATGATGGTTCTAAGGAGGAAAGGATCATTACAATAAGCTGGGCCCTGGCATATGCTTACCACACACTACTGGATGCTGTAGGGCAGCAGATAGAGGCAAGGGGCCAGGAAAGTGAAGCTGGGCAGCAGATAGAGGCAAGGGGCCAGGAAAGTGAAGCTGGGCAGCAGATAGAGACACAGGGCCAGGAAAGTGAAGCAGCTCAAGTCCCCCAGGTTGCAACTAAACCAGACACTGAACCTAAGCCGGCACCTGGACCAGATAGTAAGCCTAAGCCATTGGCAGTCGCTGCTGCAGGAAAGAAGGCCAAAACCAAAACAGATCGATCAGGGGATGATGATGAGGATGATGGAGGAGAAGGACCCTCACGGGCAGGCGATGGGGGGGAAGAACCCTCAGGGACAAAAATTGGCTCAAGGGCAGGAGACACTATCGATTCCTTTTCCCTGAAGGACCTTCGTGGTCTAAGAAAGGATTACACTCGACGCCCTGATGAATCTATAATTAGTTGGTTAGTCCGTCTTTGGGATGCCGCAGGCGACGTTACAATTCTAGACGGAACTGAAGCGAGGCATTTGGGACACCTGTCACATGAACCAGTTATTGACCAGGAAACAGTAAGGGGGGCTCTCCCTAGGAGTCTCTGGTCACGAGTCTTGGCAGCTGTGGCACACAGATACATGTGTGTAGACGATCTCTATATGCAGCAAACCCAGTGGAAGACAATAGAACAAGGGATTCAACGCTTGAGAGAAATGGCTGTGGCAGAGCTGGTTTTCACAGGGGATCCAGATGCGCCTAATAATCCAGATTTAATGGCATGTACACCCAAAATGTGGCGAAAACTTATACACCTCGGGCCACAAGAATACCAGTCTTCTTTAGCCCTAATGATGCGGGAGGAGAGAGAGGCGACTGTGGAAGAGATGGCGAGGAAGCTCCGAACTTATGGAGATGCTGTGTGTGGCCCCACACATGCAAGAATCGCAGCTGTGGAAGAACAACTACAGAAAATAGCAGAGAGCCACAAAGAACTTAGAAACGAGATTCTCCAAATCTGCGCAATACAGGTCAGAGGCTCGGTTACCAGACGTAGACGTTCTTCCCCAGAGGAGAGAAGGTACCCCTCACGACGTGAGCTGTGGTTTTACCTGTGTGATTGTGGGGAGAACATGAGAAGGTGGGATGGAAAACCCACATCTGTTCTGGCACAACGGGTGCGTGAATTGAAAGAAGATAAGACTCGGAAAGGAAGTTCCACCAGAAAGGAAGTAGCTCCAATTACCCATGGCCGAACTGCCAGGTATGATGACAACGATATGTCTGATCCCCTTGAAGGAACCTCTAAGATGTACACCCAGGGAAAGAAGAATGACCAGGCTTAGGGAGGCCCTGCCTCTAGCCAGGTGGGGGCTAGGGAAAACCGTGTTTTTTGGACTGTGTGGATTCGTTGGCCTGGCACATCAGAACCACAAAAATATGAGGCCTTGGTTGACACTGGTGCGCAGTGCACATTAATCCCATCGAGATATGTGGGGACCGAATCTGTCTCTATTGCTGGTGTGACAGGGGGATCACAGGATTTGACTGTGGTGGAAGTTGAGGTGAGCCTGACTGGAAAGGAGTGGAAGAAACATTCTATTGTAACTGGCCCAGAGGCCCCATGTATTTTGGGAATAGACTATCTCCAAAATGGATATTTCAAAGACCCGAAAGGACTCAGGTGGGCTTTTGGGATAGCTGCTGTGGAGGCAGAGGGCGTTAAGCAATTGAGTACCTTGCCTGGACTATCAGAGAATCCCTCTGCAGTTGGGCTTCTGAAGGGAGAAGAACAACGAGTGCCAATTGCCACTTCGACAGTGCACCGCCGACAGTACAGAACAACTCGAGATGCTGTGATTCCCCTCCACAAACTGATTCGTGAGCTGGAGAGCCAAGGGGTGGTCAGCAAAACCCACTCACCGTTCAACAGCCCCATCTGGCCTGTGCGCAAATCGGAAGGAGAATGGAGATTGACAGTGGACTATCGTGCCTTGAATGAAGTGACTCCACCATTGAGTGCTGCTGTGCCGGACATGCTGGAGCTCCAATACGAGCTGGAGTCCAAAGCAGCGAAGTGGTACGCCACTATTGACATTGCAAATGCATTTTTCTCCATTCCTTTGGCAGCCGAGTGCAGGCCTCAATTTGCTTTCACCTGGAGAGGTGTGCAGTACACCTGGAATCGTTTGCCCCAGGGGTGGAAACACAGTCCCACAATCTGCCATGGACTGATCCAGGCTGCCCTAGAGAAGGGTGAGGCTCCAGAACATCTGCAATACATTGATGACATCATTGTGTGGGGGAACACAGCAGCAGAAGTGTTTGAGAAAGGAGAAAAGATTATCCAGATCCTCCTAAAAGCTGGTTTTGCCATCAAGAGGAGCAAAGTTAAGGGACCTGCTCGGGAGATCCAGTTCCTGGGGGTGAAGTGGCAAGATGGAAGGCGCCAGATTCCCACCGAGGTTATCAACAAGATTTCAGCAATGTCTCCACCGACCAGCAAGAAGGAAACGCAAGCTTTCCTAGGTGCCATAGGCTTTTGGAGAATGCATATTCCTGAGTACAGCCAGATCGTGAGTCCTCTTTATCTGGTTACCCGCAAGAAGAACACCTTCCATTGGGGCCCTGAACAGCAGCAAGCCTTCACCCAGATCAAACAGGAAATCGCTCATGCGGTAGCGCTTGGCCCTGTCAGGACAGGACCAGATGTGAAGAACGTGCTCTACTCTGCAGCCGGGAGCCACGGTCTGTCATGGAGCCTTTGGCAGAAGGTGCCTGGAGAGACTCGAGGCCGACCACTGGGATTCTGGAGTCGAAGTTACAGAGGGTCCGAAGCCAACTACACTCCGACAGAGAAGGAAATCTTAGCAGCCTATGAAGGAGTCCAAGCCGCCTCAGAGGTCATTGGCACTGAAGCACAACTCCTCCTGGCACCCCGACTACCGGTGCTGGGGTGGATGTTCAAAGCACAGATTCCATCTACCCACCATGCCACCAGTGCTACATGGAGCAAGTGGATTGCCCTCATAACACAGCGCGCCCGTATTGGAAACCTGAATCGCCCTGGGATTTTGGAGATAATTACAAATTGGCCTGAAGGTGAAAACTTTAATCTCACCGATGAAGAGGAACAAGAGCAAGTGGCACGGGCTGAGGAAGCTCCACCATACAATCAACTGCCAGCAGAAGACGCACGCTGCGCTCTTTTTACTGATGGTTCCTGTCGTATTGTAGGGATGAAACGGAAGTGGAAAGCAGCTGTGTGGAGCCCCATTCGACAGGTTGCAGAAGCTACTGAAGGAGAAGGTGGATCAAGTCAACTAGCTGAGCTCAAAGCCATTCAACTGGCCCTGGACATTGCTGAAAGAGAGAAGTGGCCAAAGCTCTACCTCTACACCGATTCGTGGATGATAGCCAATGCTCTGTGGGGATGGCTGGAGAAGTGGAAGAAGGCTAATTGGCAGCGTAGGGGAAAACCGATCTGGGCTGCTGAAGTGTGGAAAGACATCGCTGCCCGAATAGAGAAGCTGCCTGTGAAAGTCCGCCATGTAGATGCCCATGTCCCTAAGAGTCGGGCTAATGAGGAACACCGGAACAACAAGCAGGTAGATCAGGCTGCAAAGATAGAGGTGTCACAGGTAGACTTAGATTGGAAACACAAGGGAGAATTGTTCCTAGCTCGATGGGCCCATGATGCCTCAGGTCATCAGGGTAGAGATGCCACCTATAAATGGGCACGAGACCGAGGGGTGGATCTAACCATGGACTGTATCTCTCAGGTAATCCATGATTGTGAGACATGTGCAACCATTAAACAGGCAAAACGAGTGAAACCCCTATGGTATGGGGGGCGCTGGTCCAAATATAAGTATGGAGAGGCTTGGCAGGTTGATTACATCACACTGCCCCAGACACGCCAAGGTAAACACTATGTGCTCACAATGGTAGAAGCCACCACAGGATGGTTGGAGACTTACCCTGTACCTCATGCCACTGCCCGGAACACCATCCTGGGTCTTGAAAAACAAGTCCTTTGGAGGCATGGTACCCCTGAGAGGATTGAGTCAGACAACGGGACTCATTTCAAGAACAACCTTATTAACACTTGGGCTAGGGAACATGGTATTGAATGGGTGTACCATATCCCCTACCACGCACCAGCTGCAGGTAAAGTGGAGAGGTGCAATGGACTGTTAAAAACCACCCTGAAAGCATTGGGCGGAGGCTCTTTTAAAAATTGGGAAAGACATTTAGCAAAGGCCACCTGGTTAGTGAACACTAGGGGATGTTCCAATAGAGCTGGCCCGGCCCAATCTGAGTCCCTGCATACAGTAGATGGAGACAAGGTCCCAGTGGTACATGTTAGAGGTCTGTTAGGGAAGACGGTGTGGGTCAACTCTGCCTCGAATACAGACAAACCCATCCGTGGGGTTGTCTTTGCTCAGGGACCAGGTTACACATGGTGGATAATGCAGAAAGATGGAACAACACGATGTGTGCCCCAGGATCATTTGATTGTTGGGTGAGAACCATGTGTAGATACCACTATTTGCTGAATTTCAGGGACATTTTCTGTATATAGCTGTACACTGTATATATATGTATCTAGGTACTGAAATGACGATATGGGGATAAGGGGTGGAATGTCCTGGGTTAGCCATATGGCCTGTTTGTATCCCCAATCGTCCCCTGGCTTATGCTGGACATTAAGTTCTGCAGCTTTAAGTTGGTCTAAGGAAGACAGTGAAAGTGAAGGTGGAGGAAGAGGCGGAGCGGCAGCAGGAAGCAGGAAGAGAAGAGCAGAGGAGGGAGCGCGTGGCTCCAGCGCGGCCGGAACTCGCAGCTCCCCGGGATCATCGCCCCCCGTCCCGCAGATTACTACGAACCAAGGTCAAGAGAGCGGAGAGGCTGCATTCCAGCAGACAGCGTTATCTCTTTTTTCTTTTTTTTCCCTCTTCTTGGGACTGGCTGGCATCGCGTGAGCCCAGGACACCAGGGAACGCCCGGGGGGCCCCTCCCCCACCCTCGCCGACTGCTACAGCCGGGCCCGGCAATCGTCCCCCCACTGGAGAACTGAACCGGACTCAGACGGACTCTGAATCTACCATCTCTTCAGAGGAAGGAGAGGTTTCATTGTTTTCATATTATCCAATTTTTTCCCTATACTTGTAAATATTCTATGTGTTAAATAAATAGTTTTTTCCACTTTTCTCTAAGGAAATTCTTCCCGGACCGGTAGGGGGAGGGGCGATTGGAATCGGCTCTTCCTAGAGGAGACCTCCCAGAGGTTTCCTCCTAAATATTTGCCCTAAACCAGGACATTGAGACACATAAAATCTTGTATTGGAAGCATGCTGTTGGAGCTGCTGAAGGAATACATTTAGGGGATCTCTGATGAAAAGGCAGACAAACATGATTTTGAGTGTAACCTTGGACCTGTCCTTCACAGGTGCTTTAGGGATGGTTATCAAGTTCAGTGCTGTTATGCCACAGGACAGTCTATCAAAGTCTGATGTGTGGAGCTACCTTACAATCCTCATTTTGTGCTCTTTGTGAGCTGCCACTGTCCCTTCATATCATTTTCATTTGTATCCTACTGCATGAGTTTTCTAGCAGTTGCTTCCAGTGCTGAGCTATACCCCAGTCCAGCCTGAAGAGCACCTTCATTTTACTTGAGGGACAAAGGAGTCAGTTAAATTATGCAAGTGAAAAGCTGAAACTCGAACCAATTATCCCTATTGCTCTCTCAAGGGTCTGAATCACAGCAGTGTATTTTACAGAATACTTTAAAAATGGTTCTCAAGAAAGTGGACCATAGTCTCTTATGCATTATGAGCAAGTTCTGTAAGCCACCAGATCCAAGAGCATGTAATTTTAGCAAGGCTTACTTTTTGAAGTATGTAATCCAGCAGGGAGGAAAAATGAATTATTTAAGACCTAATAGTCATAATTATGAAGAACTAAATTAGCATTACAATTTCTAAGTCAAATCTACATGCTGATGAAGAATGAAAAGACATTGTCTAAGAAGGGAAAGGTTTTTTGTAAGGAGCAACTTTCTACACTGTTTACAGTAGAAAGGTTAATGTTTCAAATAACATTTACTTAGAGGATTTTTTAATGAAATCATGAAGGAGATTTATGTCAAAACTACAGCTCTGGAGAAAGAGAACTATTTGCTCACCATGAATATGGCAAAAAGAGCAGCTGAAATTCTTTCACTTATGTAGGCCAATTCCTGTTCCTCAGGAAAAGCCCTTTGGGCTTTGGGTTTGACACAAACAAGAATGCTTTTAGGGATAGAAGTTTCCTTGTGAGGTTCAGTTACACCCCTTAATAACTTCACTAGAAATATCCATTCATTTCACAGTTGGGGATTAAGTAATGGAATTATTTTTAACCATTATTAACGGCTTCTTTGCCTAAGGATTAGCCTCCTTGTTGTGAAAGGCATTAAATATAACAGATCCCATTTCAAATCTCTTTTGAGCAATTCCATTCAGGTATCACAGGTCTTTCAGCAATCAATATTTCAACCTGTGTTTTTTGTTTTCCACTATGTTCCCCCACTTCACACATATTTTTAAAAAGTAGATGGAGTAACAAGAGTATAAGCTTAGATCTGTTTCACAAAATCCTCTTTGAAGAACAAAATATGATCATACTTCCAAAGACATTCAGCAGCATTTGACTTTGCATTGAAGTACACAGCACTTATGAAGTCAAAACTCTTTACAAGTTTATATCTTTGTAGGTTCTAAAGTATGATGCAGTTCCACATTGTGTCTTAAGCCCATCTTTTTTTCTCCAAGCCTCCTATTCATCTCTTTGATGAAATTTTTAATAAAGTTCAGTTTTCCATACTGCCTCAAGGTATTATGCTTGTAGAGCCAGCCATATAGTTATAAGAGAATTGTTCAAATTTTGCATATTCTAGAAAGAACATTTTAAAAATCCCATTCCCTTACAGAGCCATAAACTGAGCTTTGAAAAGTATGTAGTTTCATCTTGCAGCTATGACAAACTGTGTCTTATTATAAACAACAGAAGACAGCTCATAATAAATACTTAATCCTTTCCCTTCAGTAAAATACACAATTTCTGGAGGTCAAATGGTGCTCTCATTTACAATGATATAAATTTGGAATTACTTGATTGATTTGGGAATATTTATGGTGTTACATATTTTCATAATGCAAATTAGTAAGAATTTGACTCTGAAAAATCAAACTGTGTCTGGTATATTATTTCTGTTTTGACATTTGTGCTTCTTGTTCTCTCAGCTACTGCTGCTAAAGTTCTAGAAGCCTATCCTTGTGCAATTTGCCTCTTGGGAATAGCAAACTAAATACTGTGACTGTATCATATTAATGTCCTTATGCAATGGCATATTTATAGCCAGACAGCTCTTGTGATATTTTCCTTTCAGTATCTGGAAAGGGAAAAAAATGGAGCATCCTTACTTTAGGCATGTTCTTTTAAAATTCTAGCAAAATAATATTATTATTCTTTCTAGCAAATCTGAAAAATTACTTTGTGAAAATTTGATTATTTTAATTACATTCTTCATGAAACATATTTATCAGTGCACAGAGCCTGGAATATAACTGGCCAGCATCTTAACTATTTTCAGGCCTGTGTTTATCATTGTAGCTGTTTATCCAGGCAGAAAATAGAGCACTGTGCTTTTGGTCAATGGGTTTCAACAACCAAATTCAACAGATTGGTGAATTACTGGAGTGAGTCCTCCAACAAGCTCTCAGAAGGATTTAAGACTGGGTTTAATTGGGAGTCTCAGCTCAGGACCCCCACTTCACTGCAATCCCCATAAGCACCCAGCTCTTGTGCTCTACCAGTCGTAGTAAAGATCAGACTTCTGTGGAAATCAATGCCAGCTAGACAGTTTTCCAGTTATGAACCATGGATTTTTCACTCTCATATTCAGATCACGTTTGCTGCAAGACATTTCTAACAAAATGCATCTGGAAAGTTTTATGGGGAAAGAAGTTTTACATTCAGGAACTGTTTCAGTTTATACTGTTAGATCATTTCTGCTCAAGTGAAATAAAGGCATTGTCTTTGCTTCACAGTTTTGGAGTGATAAGTCCTATACAGTTCACTTAGATGGGGAAGATGGATAAACTACAACAATGTACAACATCTTAAGATCAGAACCTCATGGGTTTTGCCATTCAAAACAAAAAATTATTTATTAGACTGAGCATTCTAATGCAGAAAAATATTCTATAAATAAATAGGCTGCATGAAAAGTGAGGAAATCAAGTGTCTTAAGTGGTTTTTTACTTTTCTTTGCACTAAAATATTCTGATCACAATAACATATGTTCAGCAAGAGAAGCTTCTGAAATGATAGGTTAATGAGGAAAGACAGCTGTCAGTTTTGTTTCTCAAAAACTAGGAAAAATCGAAGAGCTTGCTGAATAGATTTCTAAGAAAATTACTGTTGTTTTTTGTTAAATAACCTGAGACGTAGACACAATTTAGCTATACAAAATGAAAATTGTATTTGAATCCATAGAAGTCTTTGAAGAGAGGTGTTTAAAGGTATATTGCAGATAAAGACAGAAATGCAGCCCAAAGTTAGTGGGGAGCTGGGCAGGCATCTGTCATCTGGAGTTGTCTAACCAAGGGCAGAGGGCAGTTTTGGGATGCATTATAAGTCTCCAGCTAAAGACGTATCCATCAAAGAGCCCAAGTCTTCAGTGTCACAGAGATTACTTTAACACGTCCTGAAATCAAATACTAATACCACATTTTGCCATGCAAAAGAAACTCAACAGCAAAATATGCCCTGCATAATATTATATGCATGTATTATATTAAAAATATCAGTTCTTAATCCTTATGCAGCCATGTCTACTAGATTACTAAGCTCCTATTATCCTCCTGAAGGGTTCTCTAACAATGCTACAAACCTGTATAAATAGAAATCAAGCAGCTCCCGGATTTCTTTTATTTAGAATTGAATTCAACAGTATTTTCACTCCAATGAATGAATTCTTTCACTGCTATGTCTTTCCAATATTTTAACATCTTCTGGGAATCTTCGATACTACTACTAGGTACTTGGATTAATGTCAGAGGCAATAGAAGACTGAAGTGTTGCCTCCTTCAAACTCAATATTCTCACTCCAGAATTCATTGGCTCTTTTGGATATCGAGGTGGGTGAAGGCCTCAGAGCACAGCATCTTCTCACCCTACTTGTAGTCAAGGACCCTTGTTATAAGTGTGTACTCTTAAAGCTTTTGTTTGAAGTGGTGGGAACAAGATTGAGTTGCAATCAGTTTTGCTGGTTTTGAAACTCGATTATGTGATTGTTCCATCATGTCAGTCTATTCTTTTAAATTTGTCTCTGTCTTTATCACTGTCCTCTGTGCAAATTTTATCAGCAATTATTTTATTGTTTTCTTGGAGGCTGATGAAAATAAGTTAACCAACAAGGAGTCATGATCAATATACCCTTTATGACCACTTTTGAAGCCTATCAGCCCTTTTTTATTTAATATGCACCATGATGATTTTCTGTTAAGATAATTATTTTAAAAAATTATTGTGGTTTCTTAACATTTTATTACATTAGATGTTTTACAGAAATGTAAATACATTTATATAACACATTTATCTATTCAATTTGTATTTCCACACAAAAGGATATTGAGTTATCCTGAAAATATGTATACTTCTCCATAAATTCCTATTGATTTGCATTCATTAAATTGTTCTTCTTTAATTTTTTCTTAGTGGAATCTCCTGGTAGTCTTTCTGCCATATACTTGGGATCGATATTAAGTTGATAGGACTATAATAACTATATATCTCTTTTCAATATTGGCAAAACCTTTGCTTTCTTTCAGTGCTCTGGAACTTCTCCAATGTTTGAAAACTGTCTGAGAATGAATATTAACAGTCCATAACACTCTTTACTGGCTCATTTAGAAGTCTTGGATGTGATTAAGCTTGTATGTGCTTATTTAGGAAGATCTAATTTTAGAAGATGCAGATAACTAGATCTCCCTTCTTTTTCTTTTTAATGTAAACAAAAATATGGGTTTTAAACACTGTGATTAAAGCTTTTGTTTGGTAGCATTCTCTGTTTCAGAGTCTATGTCATGATAAAGGTACTGCAGATGCTGTTTACTGACTTACTTTTTCAAAAAGTTTTAAAATAGTTAAATCTTTGGAGAATGTATTTGTGGTTTATAAGAGAGGGAAGAGTGCAGTAGACATGCATATTTGTACATACATGACAGAGTATAAAGTAGTGATGTTCTATATGAAATTGATGAGTATATTATGAGCTATTGGTGAAACCACAGAATGGTTTGGGTTGTAAGGGACCTTTAAATGTCCTCTTGTCCAAACTCACTGCAATAAGCTGGAACATCTGCAACAAGACCAGGTTGCTCAGAGCCCCATCCAACCTGGTCTTCAATGTTTTCAGGGCTGGAGCAGCTACCAGCCCTCTGGGCAACCTGTTTCCATCTTTCCCCACTCTCATTGTATAAAAATGTCTTTCTTGTATCTAGTCCAAATCTACTGCCTTTTAGTTTAAAAACTACCCCTTGTCCCATTGCCCTCATAAAATGTTTGTCCCTTTTAAGTACTGAAAGGCCACAACAAGGTCTCCCTGGAGCCTTCTCTTCACCAGGCTGAACAAGCCCAACTCCCTCAGCCTTTCCTCATAGGAGAGTTATTCCCTCTCTCTGATCATCTTGGCCTCTTCCAGATGGCTCTAACAGGTCCATGATAGGTCCATGTCTTTCCTGTAGTCAGGATCCCAGAGCTGGATGCAGTACTGCAGAGAAGGTCCTCCCATGGATCAGGTGGGTTGTGCTGTAGCTCACATGGCTGCACAAACCTTCTGACCCCATTCCCACCACAGCTCCCCCTTTATTCTGCATAAATACATCCAAAATTGTTTGTGGGACAGAGGAAGAAAAAGAGACATTCACAAATCAAAGACCAAACCATTGTAAGCACAGCCTAAATATGTGTCTTTTGGAGATAAATTAGCAGTTGTGTTGACTTATGCACATGTTCAAGCTCAACATCCTGAGCATCCCACTGATTGTGTAATAATAAAATGAACTATTTATAAATACATTTATATGTACATTTATAAGCCCTTGGCTGTCAGGAATTCTGGCCTTGTGGTTTTTCTCCTGCCACTCCCCAAATTTCTTGACTCGGATTTGCACTCACAATAGAACTCACAGATGGATACTTTCTGAATTGTTATGAAAGAGCTTAATGCTTGCTGGATGCTGTCATCTGCATCACCAAAGCATCATGGTAGTATATTTCATTAAAGAATCTCTGGCATAACTGGTGTAGGGAATCAATGCTAACAGAATAAATATGCACAAAATTTATAAAATTATTACATTTTTGACCACAGATATTGAAAATACTAAGCTGTCTTACAGGTCTTGAAATGGTAAATTTGAAGGTACAAAGAAATAGGTTAAGTCCTAAATCAGTGGGTCTGCATATTTTACATTATTGAAAAGAGGTATTGAAAAGTGATTGGGAATGACTTGAGAAAACACCGTTTGAACAGCTGGAGTAAAAGCAAGTGAAAGCTCATGCCCATTCTAGAAAGCAGCTCTGTGTTGGCTGTTCAGTCATTCCTTCTTTACTTTCTCAGCTCTGCATCTCTTTCTCATGTGCCCCAAATTATGTGCTTTCTGGTGGTGCCCACCATATTCAGAGCAGTTTGTTAACACACTGAAGGTCTTTAAAACACACACCATGTGTGCACAAAATGTCTTCATTTATCAGATTAGCTCAGAGACCAGGCATTATTCAAAGGAGCAGGATGGTGCCAGAACAAGGGTATCAACTCACCCTGTAGCATAACTGAATTCCCCCTTCAATCCAAGGCTGGGAATGAAAACCAAAATAGAACAAATTACTAATTTTCAAGCTTTACCCCGTTTTCACTGACAGAGGCAAATGACATTTTAATAAAGTAAATAATTTTTAAAACGTCTTTCTACAAATTCAGGCTGCATTCACACATTCCTTGCTAGTTACTTCCAAGAGGAAACCATCTCCTGGGCATCTACAGCTGCTGATTGCTGCCCCTCTGATCTGCCTCTGAACTCCTTCCAGCCAGAGTAAAGGAGGTTTAGTCAGAGTTCAAAGGTGCTGACCAAGTCCCTGTTACAGATTTGTCCTGGTGGGGCTGTGTGAGGATGACCAAGTCTTGGCCACAAAACCATTCCAGCTCAAGCCTCTTGCAGGGATGTAGAAGTCTGAGCAAACCTCCATGGTCAAGGCACAGCCTGAGGTTAGTTACACTGCCCTGAAGAACCAGGTCCCACAGCTGAGTTGAAGCACTTTGGCAGTTCACTAACAGGTATTTCTGTCCTGCTGGAGCAGGATATTAATGAGGTAGACACATTCATCCATTGACACAAAAGTCAGGTGTGTCCTAAACATTTGTATTAAGTAGATAGATAGGGTTAATTCTTTCATCATGTAACACAGCCCTCCCTGTATAACAGATGTGGCAGTATGTTTTATAGCATTCAAATTTCTGTCCTTTCCTTTCTACAAGCATGACATTGAGAAATGGTTGAGCAAAACCAAATAACTTTAAGTGGTAGGAGATGTGCTAAATTATTCTGGATTAATTATTGAGTAATATAATCAAATATCAAACCAGATTTCTACATGTCAGGAATAGTGAGAAGGAAGAAATTCATACTAACCCTCCAGCTAAAATCAGAGACTTACTGCTTTTGTTTCCTGAATTTAGCTTTCAGATTACTGATTCATAGGAAAATAAACCCTCTTGTGACTAAATCTCTTCCTACTAACCTACAGAGAAGGATAAGAAATATGAGATATATCAAATAGTGGTATATTGCTTTAATATATAAGTGCATGCCAGCTGAGGGCAAAACATGTCCTATCATTATTTTGAAGTTTTCCTACACAAATTCAGAAGACAAATGATAGAAGAAACCTGCTTGGCAAGGGGAGGAGGAGGAGGAACACACAAAATTCAACCTGCTATTTTGAGACTTCCAACAACAAATTAAGGCATTAATTTGGAACGGATATAATAGTTTTGGTATTACTCTGCATATGAATAAAAATTACTTAGAATCCTAGAATTGTCGAGGATGGAAAAGACTCCTAATATCATTAAGTCCAACAATTAACCCAGCCCTACCATGTTTCCCCCTGAAGTGCCCATCCACATGTTTTTCAACACTTCTAAGGACAGGGATTCCACCAGTTCCCTGGGCAGCCTATTCCAATGCTTAACCACCCTTTCAGTGAAGACATTTTTTTCCTAATATCCAGTCTAATCATCTCCTGGTGCAATTTGAGGCCATTTTTTCTCATCCTGTCCCTTATTACCTGGGAGAAGAGACCAATCCCCACTTGGCTACAACCTCCTTTGAGGCAGTTGTCGAGAGTTGCAAGGTATCCCTTGAGCCTCCTTTTCTCCAGGCTAAACAACCCCAGCTCCCTCAGCTGCTCCTTGTAAGACTTGTTCTACAGCCCTTTCACCAGCTTCCTTGACCTTCTCTCGACATTTCCTTTTATTTCATTAAAACCTTTTATACAAAAATGGTTATGCATTAGACGGCATAATTTATACAGTCTCTTTTGTGAATAAGCACTAGCAATGGATTATACATAAATTGTTAGATTGTTGCTGTGACCCTTATTCCTAGGCACTTATAAATAAATATATCCCCCTGTGGCTTTACTAAACCTTTGAAAAGTACATTCTTATGCAAATCTGTGAAAAGTTAGATGGCAGTGTCACCCTCAGCATTGCACAAGTTGCCCAGCACCATAGCGGACTGTGGAACAGTCTGACAGCTGATGGATTGGAAGCTCCAGGCCATTTTCAGTAGGTACATTTAGAATTAGAGGGTATAAAAAGCTGCATATAAAGTACAGAGGACAATTTTGCCATACTCAACATAGGTACTGGAAAACCTATTAGTATCTTAGTTGTGTATCGATAATACACAATATTTACATTGTCATTTGCTAACTCTTACTAACATTGGTTAAGTGATAAACAAGTGATCCTCTGATCCAGAAAATGGAGCTGTCTGCCATGCACCAAGGGAATGGTTGGCAGCTGCCAGCCTCCAGCCTAACCCTGTGTGTGACCCTGCTGGAAGGTGGCAGGAGTGGGACTGGCTCTCTGCTGCTCCAGCCAGCACCTCCCAGCTCTCAGCTGAACCTCAGCAATGGAACAGTGTCAGCTACAGGCTTGGGTTACAGGTTAGTGTAATTTATACCCATCACAGAACTGCGATGGGAAATCACTTTATAGTGATTTTATTGTGCTAATAGACTATTATAGCAGCAGGCTATTGTAAATAATACTTAAAGAGGTTACTGAAATGAGGCTTTTTCAGTTATGAAGACATAATATCTTTGAGTGAGGCACTGTATGTCAGATTTGCTGATCTTTTCCTAATGCAGACAAGAAAGCATTTGAATACTGAATTCTATTCTCTGAAATGAGATAAGGAATATTTTGGCCACACAATAAAAATAATTTAAAATTATATTTATTAGGCACTTGAGAAAAGATATTCAGCCCAACTCTTTTTTTACAAAACTTTTTTTTTTCCCTTCACTAGAAAACAAAGGAGTTTTCAAAAGACAGCCTGTTTCAACAAATTTTCTAGGATAAAAAAGGACCCCTTTAGGAGCTTCTGCAATAATACCCAGCCAAGTATGACAGCCAAGAGATGATGGCACTCCCTAGGCTGATTAACTGGCCAATACATTGTTTAAACTAGCTAAGGGTTTGGTGTGTGGTCAACATAAGTACCAACATTAGGATTTCATTTTTCAGATCTATGGCAAATGACCTTTACAGAGCAAGAGTAACTGGCAATGATTGTAGATTGTAGTCCACAGATCCCTGTGATTTTTTTTACTATTGTGAGAAAACAAGAGAAAATAAGGTCCTGAATCCAAGTCTATACCTGTGTGAGAAGTGTTTGTAGCTTTTTAGTGCTTTCCTCAGCCCACGTGTTCTCTGCCATGATCAGACATCACATATCTAAACAATCTTCATCTCATCATAGTTCCTCTACCTTTTCTTCCTCTCCTCCACTTTCACGCCTGTACAAGCCCCTCTATCACCCCCCTGCAAGTGCCTCCACATCTCTTCTCCCAGAATTCATCGTACTGTTACATTCCAGATGCCAGGGGATCCCTCTATGCCAATATCCATCATAGTGATATTGTATGGGGGGAAAGAAAAAAGCAGAGAAAATCCCTTGACCTTTGCAGGGCACAGTGGAACATTATCACCATAGCCCAGTTTCTCGGTGGATAAATTCTAGCTCTTATTATCTCTACCGAGAGTATGCAAATATATCAGTTTTGAAACTCTAGGAATTCACCAAATGTTGTCAGGTTTTTCAGGAAGAGGAGGAGGTATGGTCCTGAAACTACCTTCTGTTAACTACTGTTCTCATTTAAAATAGAGAGATCCTAAGGGTATAACCTCTTGGCTGAAATATTTGTAATGATGCTACAGAAAGCATTTCTTCTTGTTTCTGTCTCACAAATTCCTTGAAGGGGAAAAATAAAGTCTGAAATAGAAATATGTGCTACTTGGGCTAAATTAAGACTGAGAAAGGTATAAGCAACTAAAAGCAAAGCAAGTTTCACATACAGTACAGTGAGGGCTCTATAATACATCTTCCATGGAAAACAACATCTTGATCTCATTTTCAGTCAGAACAGTATGATTTTTTTTCTTAGCATATACGAAAAGATATCAAGTTGTGAGACATCTTTCAATTGATGTAAAAACCTAGATAGGATCTACCTTACATATTGAAGAAATTTTGAGAAGTACAAACATGTCAGATACAGAATGAGGAGCCAGACATTTAAAGAGAAGTGATGGCATGTATATTTATCCACCTCACATTCAGAATTGTTTTAAAGAATGTTAGAAATATTTTTAATACTGAATAAGTAAGTATTTATTAAATGACACAGTTTGAAAAGTCCCCAACCCTTAAGAAACATACTGGCCAGAAAGATACTGTGGGATTATTATGGTTATGACCAAATAAATTGAAACATTCATAGCTAATGGTGACAGCAAATAGTTGAGCACAGCAGGAAGCTGTCATCAGCAATTTACATATTCACTTCTAATTGTGCCTGTGCATCATTAAGATTATTCATATTTGTATTCACTGCCCTCTGAACCAAGTCATTTTCCAGTGGCATATATTCACTTTCACTGCAGGTAACTTTCATTAGTGGTAATTAAAGCACAATTTTTACTGCATTATGCTACAGGAAACAAGAAGTGGTTGCTGAGATTGATTAATATTTAAACTAAGTTTGAGACGTAATCAATCTCATAGGCACAAGAGATTGTTCCTGTTATGTAATGAAAAGTAACAGGAAAAATCTCTCATATTTATTTTGACTATCCAAAGCTCATCCTTTACATTTTGTTGGAATGCCCTAAGTGGCCCGATTTATTTTTAAATGTTCCCAACAGAGAATAGCCTCAGTCTGTGTTAATGACTTTTTACTCTCATTTCTGCACAGTCTGTGTTTGAGCTCTGACTGGGACAATACCAAAGAGGATGTCAATGTTATTTAGTGTGGAAGGGATTTTCTAGTAGACAACATCTGAAGGTTGCTGTGCATCCAATCTGATCCCTTCTGCCTTCAGTATTATTGAAGATGGTCCTTTTCAAACACTGCTCAACCCTACAGACTCAGCACTGCTTTCAGTTGAAGCTTTACTGTTTCGCTGGGAGCTGGAACAGACCCAAGAACTGTAATGTGTTTTCACTTGCTGAAAAAAATACTATTATGTTGTCCCTTATTTTGCCATCCAAATACTGTGCTTGGTAATACTATCACTGCAAAATTGCTGTCAAATATTTATTTTTATTGGGGAAATAGCACTCCTTCTGTAGTAGCATGATGTTATCATTTAATTATTTTTTCTTTTCTGCTTTGTGATGGAAAACTGCAATTCAATGAAGTATATATTTAAATGCAAAAGAGGCACACCAATTAATCAGTACAGAATACGAATGCTTTTAATCTGCATCAAAAAAACCAGTGGTGCTTAGAAAAACACAAATCTTTTAAACAGAAAGAAAAAAGTAATTCCTATCTGTGCTCAGATTTCCTCAAATACAATGAAAAATTGCAATTGTGCAATTAGATTATCTTCACAATAATATATTCTTTTAAGGCTTTGCATTATGCTAAGCAGATTTTGATAAGCCTTTCATTTCTTTTTATTAAAAATGAACTTAGATAGATAATTTTAATTGTAAAAAAAAAAATCCACAGAGATAGCTCAAATGTTGGCTCTGAAACACAGATGTTTTCTGGTTTTTACTCATCCACTGTACCAAACACAGAAACTAAGTACTGAAGATAGGACATAAATTAGTCTAGGTATATAGGGTAAGTTAGGTATAGCCAGGAGCATTAAGTAATCAATTTTGAGGTGTGGATAAACTAGGTGATATCAGAGTATGATCAACTCTCCATTATCGGGTTCACAGGAGACCGGGAACTGATGGAGAAGAGAAAAACACAAGGAGTGGAGCTGCTCCAAGAAACACCAGAGACGCTTCAGTTCTGTGTGGGGTAAATGTAGTCCAAAAAAGCTTATTAACTCTGTGTTCAGCACTCGGCAGTGGTCTCAAGGCATTGTTTGCAGTGTTGCATGAATTTGCAAAGCCATCTTAGGCTCTGCTTCTCAAGAAAGCAGTTACAGCTCTGCAAACAATGTCTGAGCCAGTGAGTCTCATTAAGCCTGGGGTGGCTCTAAATGCATTCTCCCAGGAACATTCTTGTTTGGGCTTTTCTCACAGCCTTCATCAGGCAGTGCAAAACAGAACAGAAATGGTGCTTAAGGTGTTTTCAGACTTCAAAACCTTTTCCAAGACCTTCCTGTTAGGGATGCTCACTCCAAAGAGCTGAGCAAGCAGGACACTGCTGATATGGGCCATCTACCCTTTCAGTGCCTGCTTCTAAATCAGAGCCATAGGAGACTTGGGGTCTGTTGTATTCCTGTTCACTGCTAATTATGCAAATACTACTTTTTCCTGGGCAAGGTGTCTCTCTGTCTGCATTTGACCAGAAGCTCTATGTAGGGTGAAAAGCCTTTCCCAGGAAAACTTTTATTTCATATATACATATCAAAGAAATTTTTCCCTTTTAAAGGATTGCCATCCTCCAACAAACAGCTATTAACTCAGGGAATCTCAACCTACCCTCTAATGAGTATGCCAAACCTGCATGGGTCTATTCAGAAAGCTGACTTTCACTCCATGCCTACCCCTTGCAATAAGATGGCTCTTTTCATATTTAAATTACCTTTCCAAAAATAAAAGAATGAAAAAAAATGCTAACAAAAAGGATTACTGCCAGAAGTCAACCTCCTGCTTTAAGTGGTTGCTCTAAAGCCAGCCCTTCCTCAAAATGTTTTTATAACAAAACAGTTTAGCTCCATTTGTTAGTGGTGTAAGAAGCAAGTTATCTTGTCATTTATCACACAAAAGCCATCTTCCCTGGTAGGTCTAGGAGAAAGAAATGGGCTTTCTTGAGGTTCTGCACATATCTGGAGCTGCATCACCATGGTCTAGATTCCCCCCCTTTCCCATGTTCTTAGGGCAGTGGATGCCTTGGCAGTGTTTTGAGGGGTTAAGACAATAAGCCTACCTTGTGATGGGCAGCTGGAAGGGACAGCAGCAAAAGGGACCTAGATTTGGAGCTGGGAATGGAAAATATGAGAAGAATTCCTTGTTGCAGTGAAAGTGGAAAGGAAAAATCAGGAGACAACCTGCTGGCCAGAGACTGAGCTGAGAAAGATGCAAGAATGAAAATCAAAATTAAAGAGGCCAAAGGAATAAGGGGTCCAGTGGAACACGAGAGGAAAACAACTGAGATGACAGATGGAGAAAAGGGTGGCAGAGGTGACAGAAAAGGAGTATTGCTGACACCAGAGTACTGCTGAGGAGCAAAGATAAGCATTCAGGAGGGATGAAGAGGAAAGAGTTTTATGAAAAATGAGGTTGAGACAGAAGGCAAATCCTGCAAGTGAAAATATATTAGAGGAGAAAGGTCACGTCAAAATATAGTAAAACTATTTATTTTTTGCCGCTCTTATCTTGTGCATTCTTGAAGCTGCAATTTTGAATCTTATTACTTCTGTGCTCCCCAGCAGCTCAGGCTGCCTAGCAATGCCTGGCTGTGCTGCCTTTGCTGCACAGAGCTCGTGGCTGCCTAGCAACTGCCAGGGGGCTGTGCTGGGGTCCCTGACCAGCTCCGGGGTACAGTCCTGCCCCAAACCCCTGCTCCCTGGCAAGACAGGAGACAGCATCTCCAGTTGTTACCAGCTGTGATGAAAACCTTAAAAAGATTAATTGGGAAAAAGGGCACACAGAGGTGACCACAAGAGCACAGACTGCTTGACAAATTGTCTCCAAAAACAGCCCCATTCATCTCTGCACTACTCAGACAACCTGTGATGATAACTGAAATATCAATATGGATTCATCAGTTCTGGTTCTTAAATAAGGCTCTGGGCTAAAGCAAAGGTTTAAACTGGCAGAGGAAATACAGAAAAAGCAAATTTTGGTACCAGGAAAAAAAAAGGTTAAGAGTATTAAGTACTCACACAGGCCAGTCCCAGAACAGCCATACTTGTGTAACTATCCTTGTAATCAACAAAAATTTTCTTACAAGGAAATGAGACTTGGCAATCAGCAGCAGAGCTGATGTGGCTGATCTGAACAGGCCCTGTGTCCTCTGTGCTTCCAGCTGCCCCCTCAGATCCCTCATCTCCCTTTCCATTGCACTGTCAGAAGTGCTTGTGCAGCTAAACAACCGAATCAGGAATCATTCCAGCTGAGAAACGGTCCAACAAAAAATAAAGGGTTATTTTCCAATCAACACTACTGAAGCAAGTACTGTTCGTTCCCAAGGGAAAAACAAAGACACATGCCAATCTATGGCCAAGGAAAGGGAATAGACATTTGCAGAGCTACACAAATTACAGTGCAGGAGAAGTTGCTGTGATACTGCTGCTTTGCTGCTGTTCTAAACAGCACTTAGAACATAGTTACATTTTTCTCTCCCAGCCAAAAACGGGCTATTGTCCCACAAAGACAGGATTGCCCCTGGAGATCATCATGCCCCACTGAGTAGGAGAAAATCTCGTAAAGTTGAGACACTGAGAGATATATAAGCACATTTTACTCTGGATAGAATCTCATTTGTGTGATCGTTTAGGTGGAGATTGATGGGCATAATCACTAGTTTTCCTCTGCCAGTCCAGCAGCCGAAGCCAGGAAAATTTTAATTCCCAGCTCTTTTGCACACACACTCTAAGCATCTTTTGTAAGTTAGGTGATTTTTTTTTTCTAATCAGCAGTTTATTACCTGGTGCAATGAGAAAGTGAGGCAAATCAAAACAGCCCAAAACCAAAACTAAAAAACCCATCAGAATAAAATAGTTTCTAAACAGAAACCCCAGTGAATGCAGTTTAGATGCACACTACTATCTTCAGCAAATGTCAGCTCAAGCCCAGGGTTTATTGATTGTGGCTTAGCGCTGGTTCTGCTAGATTTGCACTCTTTCAGGTGCTTTAGAATCACTCAATGTAACACCATGCAGACTCAAGGAGCCAGCTTCGATCTATTGCACCTGAGTCAATGCACCCTCCAAGAGCCTCAGACACGAGGAACACCCTGCAAAGACAGAGAGCTATTTATAAAGAAGGAGGGCTAGCATGGGGCAGAAGCCAATATAAGCCCTGCTGATCTAATCAGTTGAGCATAACCACACAATTCCCAGTACATCTTACATTTCGTGGCAGCACTGCCATGGCACCCAGTTGAAAGGTCCTGCTGGAGAGGACCTGGAGCCAGTTCGGATGTTTATTTGCCCCAGGTCTATCCCGCGGCATGGCCGCAATGCCGGGCCGTGCCACGGCAGCTGCAGAAAAGCCTGAACACAACTGTCACAAGGTGGCGACCTTTGATGGGCTCCTCCAAGATCTTCTTGGGCTGTGAGAACATTTTGAAGTGGACGTGGTGGGGTTTCAGGTCGAGAGTCGCAGCAGAGCATGGGGCTGCAAGTCCTCCTGGAGCCACAGCTCCACTGTGCGAGGTGGGTGCATTTCCCCCACTGCCTGCTCAGCTCCTGGCCTGCCAGACTTGTGGGACAAGCCTGCCCACCAAAGTAAAGCACAACACATTTAGCAAAACACACGCCACTCATTTTTCTCATACTGAAAAAAGTTGATGGGCAAGGCCCCACGCATCTGCTATTTCTTTTACAGGGGCAGCCCAAACATTTTAAGAAGAGCCAACAATTGCGCTACATTTGAGGATGTTAACAGCTTCCATGAAGCCAGTCTGTGATCTGTAGGCAATTACAGACTCATCCAAGCCAATGAGTGTTAAGCAATTTGCAGCCAAAGTGAATAGAGAAATTGAATTTGTCTTTGTATTAAAAATAGTTGAAAACAAGAAGTCAGTACTGGAAACAAGAAGCCAGTGCTCAAGGGGGGTTCTGGTTACTCATCCCCAGGGCACATTTAAAGCTCACCAATATCTCATACAAACAAAGTGAATTATTTTACATTAAAAGGAATCCAAAATAAATTGTTCTATTGCAAATTACATGCTGCCCTAAAGAGAGTTATTGAAACCCTTTTGGAAACAATTTTGCTGAGCTGCCAAATAAATTAACCATCAGAAGATAGCAATGTAGATGCATTACTATCCCATGGCAAGCGCTGCAGACGTACCAGCTCCTTCCACTCCTCAAAGGGTTCTCAAAGACTTTTCTTAGTACCTGTATGGCTGTTCCTAGACAGGGGGTGTTTTTTGTAACTCCAGCTGCAAAGACTTTCCCAGGTCCTTTGGTCCTTTCCAAGCTCCCTACCTTTCATCCTTGCTTCTACAATTCTGGGCTAAGATGCTGGACTTTGCTGATCTCAGAGATGAAGTGAGATCTATTTTTTTTTCCCTCTCCACCTTGATTTAGAGACAGCAGCAAATACACCAAAGCATCCTGACCAGAACAGTTTTCAGTGCTGCAAACAGGAGACAGACTGCAGAAACACAGGTGATGATCCTACATGATCATGCAGAGATGAGGCAGTCTCCTCTTACTATAATGTGCTTACGACTTTTTTCTGAAACATGCAACTTTTTACCACTGTGTACATTTCTTTGGGACAACTACTAAAATGCAAGGATGAACTGTGTTTGTGTTCATAACTGCAGACACACAGCACACGAACAGCAGGCCTTGGAGATGGCCTCTTCTGGGCCTGTTACTCATTGCAAAAGCAGGCACGGACATCCCAGCAGAGCAGTCACCTGCTGTTCTGGCACGATTGCAGAATAAGGATTTTGCTTACAAAAAACACACATACAAGAAAGGTTGTACTAAATAATCACCAGACCTTTGTCTTCCATACTTTTGCAAACAGCCAGAGGAGGCCCTGAACAATGATTAACAACTGAGGTAAATGAGTGGCAAGAATGCTGTATTTATCTCAGACAAGTATTTAAGCTCCTCTTATGAACCTAAATCCAGGCAATTGCTAACTGGTAGTAGTTATACTGGGCAGGCCTTGACAACGATCTACACAGGTTGGATTCAATATTTCTCCCTCCTCTTCAGGGGGTAACTCCCTGGAAGAGACCTGTTGCCCCAAACCATGATTCCTCTACTATCTTACTGGTCTTTTGTCATCTTTGGAATGTCTGTCCAGGTTGTTGGTGGAGTCACTCACCCTGGAAGTGTTTAAGGAAACACTGTACATGGCATTTAGGGCTGTGATCTAATTGACATGGTGGTGCCCAGTCACAGGTTGGACTCGATGATCTCGAGAGACCTTTTCCAACCGAATTGGCTCTGCGATATTCCACATTTCTAGCCTGCCAGACGGCCAGATAACCAGAGCACTGCTTCCCTCCCAGACCCCTTCGGCCTTTCCTGCAGAGAAGCGCAGCCAGCGCTGTGGGGCTGGGGCTTTCCAGAGCCGGCCGGGAGACGGACACCACTGTCTCCCGTCGTCTCTGGGCTCCCAGAAGGGCAGCCCGGCAGCCGCCCCCAACACAGGAGCCGCCAGGCCGGAACGATCCAGCCCCGCCGTGTTCCCCCCCGGCGCCGCC
>JAHLSL010000022.1:15182817-15283076 GCA_025920805.1 Petroica traversi
GTGAGCGGCGGGCGGGGGCAGGAGCTGCCCGTGGGCAGGAGCTGCCCGTGGGCTGCACCGCCGAGCGAGCGTGAGGCGGTGTTTCAAAATGGCAATCGGTGCCTCTCGCAGCCTGCCCGGCTCGGGCACCCCGCAGCAGAGATTGCAGGCTGGGTCTCTCGTGCTGGAAGAGGCTCCTTCGGTTGTAGCGTCTCTCCACCGGTCGACCTGGATTTATTTTTGCCCTCCCATAGATTGCCAGTGCTTCTTGGCCTTCCTTTAAGTCTATTCTTGTGAAGCTACTTTAAGCACAATTTACTATTATTATTTTTTTCAGGATTTACATCACATGACTCTAAGTCTGCGTATTTAGTCATACTGATCTGGATGCAGAACCATCCAGAGATGCTGAAACTCAGCTTTTTTTTTTTTTTTTCTGTGAAAAATTTGAAGGGGAAAGGCAAAGAAACCTTACTTAGTAGACAGCTTGTAGAGTGAACTTGTTGAATCTAATACTAGATCACCTGTGATAAGTATTTAATACAGGTTGCTAAAGTCTCTGGTAACCATCGTTGCTGGTAAACTATGCTTTTAGTAATGGAGCAGCAAATATGGAAACACATTTTTAATAATACGAAGTGATTTTTTTTCATGACATATTTGAATTAAAACTGCTCTAGCAACCCTTATTTTCAAGTTTTGGTTTTTTTTGTGGTATATGAGGTAGTATGAGTTAATGTCTATTTATGCTTCCATGTATTTGTTTGCTCCACCCGGAGAAAGCTGCTGATATAAATGCTTCTAAGAGGCGAGGTTCATTTGGTTTTACTCATGGGAAATATGACAAATACATGAGTATGGTAATTGCAGCACAAGTTTTGACGTGTCTCCTGCTCCTGACTTTTCCCTGTGTCAGAAAGGTGCAGAGAATCTTCAGTTATAGCATTTTCTTCAGAGTCATAAAACTTGTCTTTTCTTACTTCCATCAAACAAAATAAACACAACACTTCAGCAAATTCCCATCTGGTCATTTGGGGTGGCTTTTCCTTTTCCTTTTTTTTTTTTTTTTTCTTTTTAATTTGGTAGCTTATTTTCACCTCAAGTATCAAGGTCAGCTGGATGTGGGATTGGTAGGGTCTGTTTTATCTTAGTACAGCTGTGTTTACCCCTTTTGAAAGCAAGCTGGAATTCTAAAATTCCGAATGCAGTCTTGCACAGTAGCTTTGGAAAATGTATATACCTCACTTGTATTTTACATGTATTGTACATGCGCTTGGTAAAAATGATAAATATATTGATAAAAGTATGGTTTTTTGTAACTGTTTGATGGAGGTGGTTTTTTTAATCAGCACTTGATACAAAGCCATCTGCTGTCCAGTTGGACTGCTGAACAGATTATACTGCCAGTGCATGTGGTGGGGCTGCTGCCGGATTAGGCAGTGTGACACAGGGCACTGGGTTATGAGATTTGGGTGTATGACTGCGGTGGGAAGGGAGAAAAGGAAAGGAAGAGGCTTAACAAACATATAATATAAAATCTATGTGTTTAATAATGGAGCATTTTATAAAAAAGACCAGACCAGAGAACCTGGCCATGAAGTGAATGTTGGGATACTTTGCAAGTAGCTACGTATTGTAACTTACCTGGTAGCTGGTTCAGTGCAGCCTCTTTGAATGTGGAGGGATTTCTTTTTTTCTGAGGAAAAAGCTGAGTGCATCATAGTGGTAAAAATTACCATGTGCTGTTACCCACTCTGAGTTGTGCCACTGAGGTGGAACAGGTTTGTCAGACTGTTCTGAGTGCTGGCAGTTGTTATAGCAGACCGAATGATGTTCTCAGTGTTATGGTTTATATTCTTTGCTGACTTAAATAGGAAAGTAATTTCCCACCCCTTATATTGCTGTATTAAAGCTATATATGTATTTTTATTTGAAAATACATGAATTTTGTTTTGTGTCTTTTTCTTAAGCTGAGAATAATTCTGGTGAAATTTCAGCCATGCTGATTTTTTGAGGAAAACTTGTCTTCAAAATCTTTAGGGATTCCTTAACAAAAAAAAAAAAAAAAAGGAGAGAGAAATGGGGAGAAAGCTCACCTGGCTGGAACTTGACTCCCTGATGGTGAATAAAGCTGTGTGGAGAGTAAGTATCCTTTTACTGAAGCATTTAGGAAAGATGACAGTCTTCAGGAATCTCAAGTTGAAAATTGCTGTTCTTAGAAAAGCAGGCAACAGTTTCTTGCTAAGGCACATTGTGACTATATCAGAATGCTGCTGGTAACACAGTTTGCCCTCCAGATCATGTGTATTCCGGCTATCTAGAAAATTTATTTACTAGGAAGGGAGAAGAATTCAGGAGAAGTAGAGCAAATAAGCTAAGGAAGACTTGCAGTGCTAAAAGGAAAGTACAGTATGGTGGCAGTCTTGAGGGGGATGGATTAAAAAGGAAGACAGAAAAAAGGAAAGAAAACCAAATGTAAAAGTAGCAACTGAAGAACATTGTGCTGTTTTGGTTGTGATTTTTGCTTTGAATAGAAGGAAAAGGGCATTATAAGTACATTACTGCATTTAATCTCTGACAATATTTAAAATCTGTGGTATTTCTGGTTGGAAGATTCAGTAACAAGCAGATAGAAAATTAGATTCCTGTCTTAGAACTCTGAACAGTTTTAAGAGCAGGTTTTGAACTTTAAATCTTTAAGGCATACTTTTGCTTCTGAAGTAATTTTTGTTACATATAAATGTATTAATTTTTAAAAAATATTTTCAGAATGTAAGTTCCCATAGCTGATGTCTTCCCGAAATCTTTTACCTGTAGCTATATCTGGGACTAGTCCCTTTTGGTGTGCTTGCAACCAAAAGGTTATCTGAAAATCTGTAGCATAAAGCTGAAGATTCTGGTGAGGAGTTTCGTCAGTATCCCAGACGTATGAGCTGGGTCAGTACTACTTAAAACAGAAATAACAAGGAAATAACAATCTAGTTATGATTCTTCAGCTGAAAAACACTAACTTCCATAGAGATTCTCAAATAATTTTTCTGTCTGTATTGAGTTATTCTGGTGTTTTAAGGAACTTATTTACAATAACTGGCTTATGAAGCATTAGTGTGACACAGGAAATCAGCTTCTGCAGTATTACTGCACTGATGATTTTCTTCTGAACAACTTTGGTTGACTGGTGTATCCCAGAGAGGCTTCTCTGTGATAGAAAATGCTGCTTACAGCTCTTCTACTGTCTAAATCAAGTGTTCCTTATAGCCTTGTTTATGCATATGCAGATATACATAGTTTGTGTCAATCTCAGAGCTTCTAGACCACTTGCGAAGATCCATTTGTAATTTTAGTTTTTAAGCTCAAATATAATTTTAATATGACTGTGAGAATCTCTAAACAAACAGCTTGCACTCCTTGTATAAATTCTCATCTTGATGGTCTCAAGTGGGTAGATTTAGCAGCTTTAGAAAAATAAATTGAGAGACCTTTTAAGGAAGTAAGTGCTGTGTTGCCTATATGTGTGTTTTTCTGTCCTTACTTCCTTCTGTAGCTTCTGACTGGTATGTGGAAACTGAACAGTGAATTAACAAGCTATTCTGGGTAAAAGAGACAAACTGAAATCTGTCCATGCTTTTAACTGCTATTGCGAAAATTTAAAGTATCTTACCACTTGGTAGTAAAGTAAATGCGTGGCATTGAGCACAAACGTTGCATGCAGTAAGTTTCATAAATATTTGTGTTATCTTCCAAGACCCATAGAGGAATTCTTTTTGTTTGATAAGTTGGATGTTCTATATTTCCTATACCGTAGATATTTCCTTTCCAACACAAACAAACCTTTTTTTGGTGGCTTTTCTTTAAACGTTGGTAACTGGTTGATTTCATTGCCTGGCACACGGAAAGTGTCTTACCTTAGTTCAGTACAAAGAATGTCACTCAGAATGTCTAATTCAGGAAATGAGCTGCTCTAAAAGGATAAACTTCTTAAATTGTCACTAATACAAATCCTTTATGTACTGTGAGAACTTGCATGCTTTTATGTTCATAGATTAATTATTTTGTATTGAGAGTAAGTACAGTAAGTTTTTTTTATTCCCCACGTTTCGTTGCTGAATTTGGAACATTTAAGAAAAAACTATATTAAGTTATCTTTCTGTAACACCAAATATAATTCAAAATTAGAAAGCAGTGACATAAAATATGAATTTATCATCTATTATGCTTTGTAAGTTTAACTAATATTTTTTCAAAAGGGTATTGCATTAAATTTTTAAATAATGTTATTTTTATTATGGTTTAAGCAAATGTTTGCCAGCAGTATAAAAGGCTATTTTGAGTGTGCCTTTGGGGTTTTATAAATAATAATATAGGTACAGGTTGATGGGTTAGGCTTGTAGCTCTTCTGTGCCTTGTATGGGTCTTCTGTGCCTATGCATGTATCTTTAGGTTTTGGAAAATAAAGCTTTAGCTCATAAGCAGCAGTAAGACTGTAGCCCAGCTTCACTGAATCAGCAAGTGATCACCCTGAATTTAAAGAAAACAAATCCTAGAGTGTTGTTATTTCTGGTTTGTGTCCAGAGGAGGTAGATGATATGAAATGAGCTTTTTGAAATTCAAAACGTTTCCATTAATTTTGCTATATTTGGTTTAAGAAGCCAACAAGATGTTGGCTGCTATTCCTGCTCCGTTTTTCATTAGTATTTCAGCAGATCATTGTGTCAGCACTGTGCTACCTTAATCAGGTGGAGTAAAGTGGATTGGGATAAGCTTCTGCAGGTGCATTTTGTTTCTTCCACAGTGGAAGCCTCTCCACTGCCTTCTGTTTGTGCCCTGTTGGAAGAAGCTTGCAGGTTCTCTGTGCTCAGTGTGTACCAAGTGTGGTCCTTGCTCCCTGTGCTGCTCCTGCTGTGCACAGTCCTGTGGAATTGTTGGAAGGAAGAAACAAGTATGACTAAGTGGGGCAACAGTCTAATACTTCCCTCTGGTTCTCTGGGAGGTTGTTACAGTAAGTAGCTCTTATGGTAAAGAGAAAATGGATAGGCTTTGGGAAGGTCTTGTAAAGTTGGAGAGTGAAGGCAGTTGTAATGAAGGTAAGAGTACAGGAGCAGGCTGAGTACAAGTAGGAAGTGTTGTACCTCTGAGGCCAAAGTTCCTCTTTGTATCTAATCTAAGTTTAACAGAAAAAAACCCCCTGAACTCTGAAACAAAAGAACTGATGCAACTTCCCAGTATCTTTGTTTAGCATTTTGAACTGTCTTCATTTTACAAAAGCATAAGTGGAGGCATGGAATTTGCAACTGGCTCATACAAGGTCATATAGGGACATACTGTCAGATTTGGGAACAAATCCTGATTGTGTGGACTTCCAGTGCAGTTCCCCCTGCCACCCCACCCCTTTCCAGACTGCCTCTGTTACGCTGCAACACAGCAATAAGTGGGTATCCACAGAAACACACACAGTATGTACAGAGGCAGTTTAGTGACTCTTGGGAAAATACACACCTGAAACATCATTGAACTCCTTAACAGCAATTACTTTTAAAGAATTTTGTCTATCTCCTAAGAACCTTGAGAGTCTGATTTTTTGCTTTGCGAACTTCAGGAGTTACATAATGCTCCCAGTGCTGTTTGTCTGCGTGTTGGTGGGGCTTGGCAGAGGCACGAGGAGATGCTGCTCTATTTCTCACTGGTGAAAGCAGCCTGTGTTTGACATTTCTGGGGACTGAGATCTTGCTTAGCTACAGCGACAACTGTGTGGACGAGGTATCAGTCCTGGTGTAGCAAGACAGTCTTGAGGAGGGATAAGAGGGTATCTTGCTCTCTCTGCCTGTGTCAAGTCCTTGTTTAGTGACTTGGAGTCTAAAGGAGCATAGTGTGGGTTTTATTGTTGCATGGCAGGAAATCACTTGTGGGAGATGGCTTACTCAGTGTCCAGGCTTGTTCATAATTACCTGAGTGTTCTTGCTCTCTGTAGCACCTGTGTTCCCTAGAGTGGCCTTCCTTTGATGCTGTTCCTTCCACCTCATCCCAAATCTGAGCACTGGTGACAGGCAGGTGGGCTTGATCAGAGGGATCCTCCCCTCCCTCCACCCCTAAGTAAAGGGAAGTGACTGCTGGATTTGAAATAGTAGATACTGTGCCTCAGTGTGGTTCCTCCCTTTTCCTGACCTTGCTGGTGAGGCAGCAGCTGCAGAGAATTGATGTCTCCTGTGGCTGCAGAAGAGCTCTTTGCAACTCAAAACTTGCAGAGAGCCCTTGAGAGGCAAGATAAGGGTGCTGTGGAGAATAGGTCACTGTGTGCTCCTGAACACAGCTCTGAGCAAGATGGTACTGCAGGTGCCTTTCCTCTTGCACCTCCAGCCTGTCAGCGTGACCTGACTGTGCTGAAGGGGCTCAGTCAAGTGTTTTATCAGCTTAGTGCCAGGTATTGAAATGGAAGATACAGCATTTCTAACAGGTGGGCTCTTGAAAGAATCAATTTATTGTGTAGCAGATGAAAACAGAACTCTAAACTCTTCCTCCTGATTTTAGAGGGAATATGTTATTTTCCTTGAGTTAATTAATAAGAGTGTAGATGCCACCTTTGCTTGAGACTGTGCAATGAGTCTTGCTCATTACTTATGCAAGCCCTTAATGCTGTTAACAGGAGCTATGCATGATTGCTTTGCAGAACATATATTTGTTACTGTGATGCTGATACTTCAGAAGAAAAGGAGAGGTGGGGAATCCTGCATGAGACTTTCCACTTGGAGTGAAACATGAGCACAACGTTTTCTGGTACAACGTGTAAAATTCAGCAGTTTGTATTATGTGAGTTGGAATTAGTAGGTAACCTGCTGGCTGAGCTAAAGAAGCAGGTTAGTTTAACTCTGAAAAAGACTGACTACTTAAAAGGAACTTTATTTTTAATAATATTCTTGTCAAAAGTTCCAGATCAAATATGTTTAGTAAGTGCTGGGGTTTGGCAAACTGAAAAAGTATCTGAAAATGAAAACTTCCCTTAGTTTGAGCCTACCCTGTGATAAAGTCTCTTCATAACCTCCACAGATGATGTGTACCATGTTGTATCTTCCGACACTGGAATATTCTAAAAGAACAGTCAAGGTTCTCTTCTACAATGAAGAAGTGTTTCTTAGGTTAAGATAGTAGATGTATTTCTGATAGTGTCATCCCTCCCTTTCCACGCCCAAAATAATAAATTCTGTATATCCTTTATCCAGCAGAAGTTAAAGTGCAAGCACGCTGCTCCATGTGCAAGGGAGCTCTGATACGGAAGTGATGTACTGTTAAAGAACTTGTGGGGAAGAGAATCTGCATCACTGTCCTAAGTTGGTTGAAACCTAAAAGCCAAATAGAAATAAAATGTGGTAATGTTCCTACTTTTGTTAAGAAAGCAGGAAGGCCTCTTAGGACTCACACAGAGGAGTCTTAGTGAAACAAATGTTGGTTTGACATCCTTAGAGTTGAATGTAATGTTCTTACTGGGTGGTCTTAAAGTTATAAATAGTTCCAGGAAAAAAAAAAATGTTTGTTTACTACTTGAAGCATAACAATTCTTGGGAAAAAAAATGTAGTGTAGACTCTGCTGGCTACTTTCACACCAGTGTTTCACATGATGATACTTTTTATAAGCTATGCCTTACCAGGCAAGTATGGGGTTTTTTGTTGGCTTATTTTTTTTCTTCCACAGATAATCTTTTACCAGATGCATATTTTCACTTTCATTTTCTGATCTCCTTGTTGTACTTTTGGGTCAGCAAATCTGCCAAGCAGTATTTGTCCTGCAGCAGTCATTGTCAGCTGTGCATCTTATTTGACTCTGGTTGTAGCAGGTGTGCTGCAAGTTAGTACTTGAGCTGTGGTCCTCATGCAATAGTTTTGCATTTTCTGGAGCCCGTGATAAAAAACCTGCAGGCAGGTGCATCATATTACTGCATGAAGATCTAAGTAGCTGCTCAATGCCATGCCATGTTTTGACTTTTTACATACCTAGTAATGTTAGTTGCTCTTATGTCACTAAATATTACGAGTGACATTTCTCTCTATGTGCTTTACCTAGGCTGTGATCTTAATATGAATTTGCTGATTTCTCTCTCCCTGCACAAGTCTGCTTGCAGCAGATCGCTTGTTAGACCTTTTGTCTCACTCTCATGTTGTTGATTTTGTCTGATTTCAGGTCTGATCTGAGAACATATTCTCCCTTGCCTTTCGTTTAATTAATCTTTCTCTTATTTAACTGCATATTTTACTGCCTTGCAACATATATTATGCAGCAATTTTTCATTATGCCTTTTCAACAAAGAGTTTCTACTAGCATGGTTTGCTAGTAATTTGAAACCTGCAGCTACTGAAGACATTTATACACATTTCTTTTTAAAATTACCTGTATTGACACAGAGTTGAGACTAAAGCCTTATCTCTGCAGTAGTCTCTAACTATCTGAGGAAGCCATGATGAGCAGGATACAGAGGAAATGGAATGCAGCTGAGAAGACAATGTGAAATGGGACTGATATGATTCTCCCTATTACTAAAATTCTTAGGGGGCCTCTCTTATTTATATGCAGCCAGGCCTTTCCTTTATATGAAACCTGTCTTCTTCTGGAAGCTGGTCCTTTTGTTACTCTTTTGAGACTAAGGAGCAAAATGGGCTTAATAAAACTTTATTGCTTGGGGGGGCCTTTGGTTCTTATAAGAGTGAAGGAAAGTGAACGATGTTGATGTGAATGATGTTCTCTTAACATGCCTGTGTTGACAAAACAGAGCTGGACCTGATCCTTGAAGGTCTTTATAAAATATGATGATAACCTCCAGGGTTTCCACTGAGAAGCCTCATGGAGGTGGCTTCGATGATGCTTCAGTCAAGGTCCAGAGGGCATCAGTCTAAGAAGTAGAGATAGGGTGGATCAATGCACTTAGGTTGGCAAGATCTTTGAGACCTGGCTGGGGATTGTTCAGCTTTTGATTTGCTGTCTGTCTTGCAGGATTTCTAAATCTCTGCGAGGAGCTGTTGTTTCTGTGATGCAAACTCCTGGCTTTAGCTGCATTAGATAAAATATGCGTCTGGTTTGGAAGTGCTTGGCTCTACAAGGGCTCTCTTCAAATACTGTGGGTGTGTTTCCTACTGCAGCACACCATATGTTCTCGCAGCACTGAAATGATCTGGTTGCTGCAGTAGTCCTGGGATTTGTTTTAAATGGCAACAGATTTTTAATCTAATTTCTGAGGTGTCTTTAACTTCGAATGTTGAACAGATTTTTGTTGCCAAAGATGTGTTTGAAGCTTGGGCTCATGCAACGCAGCTTACTTTGTGCCTCTTCAGTAGTGGCTGCCATTTCTAAATGTGTATTTCAGTCTCTTTATCAGTCTGTCCTTTAACCAGTGCAGAATGATAACAGCCAGTGGAAAGCTTTCTCGCACGCATTCCCTCTTTGAAAACCTACTGTCCATGAACAAAAACTGTAAAATCAGCACTTCTCAGTACTCTGCAGTGAATGAATATTGACTGTTCAGAGACTGAGGGAAGTATTTTTGTAATTATGAGTGAAGCTTGTTTACGGGGGATAGAAGCCAAATATGCAGAGATATGGTACCTGTTGATTTCTGCTTCTCTGCTGGAGAGAGGAGTTGCTGATTTTGGTCCTGAATGTCATAAGTGTGGAGTATTTATATGTGTTCCTTGGGTATTGATGGAACTTTAAGAGCAGATAATCTATGTCGAATAACTTACTGCCTTGCTGATAGAAAATAGAAATGGTTTGAAGGATAACTGAAAAGCAGTTTGAGGTATTGAGAAACTCCCAAGTTTCTGGTGGGAATAAGAGCACAGGAAGAACAGGGAAGAGTGTGTGACCTTCCTTCATTGTGTTCAGTCACTCTCTTGTTAACTGTGCTGCTGAGAAGGACAATATGAAAAGCAAATACGGTTACTATTTGTTTCCTGCCTAGAGCAGAGAAGTAGCTTTGCTTTTTTTCTCAGGTTGCTGTAAGGGTTACTGCAGCAGCAGTGGGAGTGGGGGAGTATGAACTGGAACAGGTACTTTTACTGGATGCATAACATCCCACGAGGCCTGAGGGAATGAGTGTGGGGAATACTGTGAGTCATACTTGTCAGTCTCATAAAGCAAGAGGCTTTTTAAAATTGGCCTTGGAGGGGAAGAGGTGTTTAATGGAGCAGTTCTGCAGGAGTTATGCAAATTGAGAACATAAATAATGAGCAAAGGCACTCATTTAAGCTTCTTGCCTCCTCAGAAAATGACTAAATGCAAACAATTGCTGTGAAAGTTAAGAAAAATGCATCAGCATTTAAGTATAATGGGTGCAAAAATGTTGGCCATCCATGATGATAAGAAAATTCTCCTTTTGTGAATAACAAAATTAGTTTCTGTAGTAGTTGATCAGAAAATATGTTTGTTGTCAGTCTGTTTGGTTTTTTGTGCTTTCCAGTTTCCTTTGAAAAACAACAAGGCAGGAAGCTGGAAAGCAGTTCCGTAACCCAGGAGCTGGTGGGGAGGGGAGGTAGTAAAAAGACCAGTCTCCAGTTTTATTTTGGACATATCTTCAGTGTTTAGGCTGGTTTTATATAAAAAGTTTATTCTTTTCTGTCCCCCTCTTGATGCAGGCTTTCATTTACATGTAAATACTGTGTCTTCTTTGGTAACACCAAGAGCATGTTTTTAGGGTATAGCTGCTTTTTTTTTTTTTGTTTCTTTACTGACACAGCCACTTCTTGCTGTTTTAAATTAGAGTTTTGAACAGAACTTATGAAATATAATTGTTCCAGTCCTGGGATTGCTTGCAGAAGCTCACATCATAGTGAGAATCTTCTCTCTGATAGCAAGCCTTACCGTCAAGTAAGGCATTGAATTTTCCTGGACTACTGCTTCTGCCTCTTGCAGTGAAGAGAGGCCATCCCAAGCTTTGAAGCAGTTGGAATGACAGATCCACCATCCCACATGCTGCTCCACTGCTATGCATGTCCTCCTGTGGCCTCCCCTGAGTTTCAGCCCAGCTTCCTGCTGGGTGTGTGGATGCAGTGGCTGTGTGCGGATGGGTGGGTACCCAACTGCGGTGATGTGTTCCTGTGTGAGGGGCTGGTTCTGTGAACACAGCTCCTCTGCAGTTCTAATAAGGCCTCTCAAGCTGATTACAGATGAGATAGCAAGGTGTCCTGATGGTCCTATGGCAAATGCTCAAATAGAATAGTTCAGGTTTTGTTTTACTGCTGGAGCGTAGCGAGAGGGAGTGATGTGGATGTGACTGTTCTTATGCATCTGGTTGCATCTGGCAGCTCTGCTGTCATCTGTGTGACTCTTAGCACCTCCTGCATATGCCTAAACCTGCCCTCTACCTTGTTTGTGAAGGGTATGCAGTCTTTAAAATCATGTGAAGGTGCATCTTAAAAACACCAGTGCAACTTCAATACTGAATTGAAAACTTTGCTGTAATTGTGTCTGCAAGAGGCATTGCAGCTGTATTTCTAGAGGAAGTTACTCAATTGAACTACTGCTGTACTAGCTAACACCACAGCAATTATCTCACCAAGAACTTTGTTTAGAAAAGCCAAACAAAGCAATTCCCTCACTCCTGAACTTGATGCTGTATTTCCTATTAAAGAATTTGCTTGCTTTCTTCTGTTGTTTTCTGTAAGTTAGGTTTTACCTGTTGCTGGATGTGGGGATTACCGTATTTATTTACTTCTGGTTATCTATTTTTCTGATCACTTTTTGATGGAGAAAGAAATATTATTGACTTGCCATTCCTGCTCCTTCTCCATACTCCTGAACCATCTGTTTTGCTCTGTTGTGTGTGGTTTTTAGAGGAGATAAATTTCTATTTGCTACAATTGAAATAACCCAGTATGTAGAAGAGATTCGGCATGTAAGGTTTTGGAATGTTGTTGCTAACCATAGGATAAAATCTTAACGTAATAAAAATAATTATTCAAAAAGAAGCTGGATGTAGTGTGCTTACAGCCACTATCAAATAAAAATCGAACAGACATCAAAGTCTGAGCAGTATTTGCTGTTTATGTGATCAGATAGAAACCGAAACTAGGTTGATTTTTTTTTTTCAATTATGTGCAAGTTCTTATAAAAACAATCATTCCTTGTATTGCAGTCCATTACTTTATTACCATGAGATCATTGTATAGCCTGTGTGCTATGTGAGAGTATGCCTTGTGCTGGGAAAAAAGCTGCTACAAAATTGTGGGAATCCACTAGTCTCTGGTCTAAGTACATTGCTAAACACAGTGAGATATGTGATGATTTTCTGCTGGACTGAGTATATTCATCCTCAAGACACTAAATAGTCAGCAGTATAGTGATACAAAGCATGAGAAGAGAATTTGATCCTATAATGGCCATTGTTTTCTTTGTTTTAAAAATACTATGCTGTTTGGGAACTGCCTGAACTGTAAAATCTGGGCAGCAGCTGTGTGTCTAAAGTGACTTTCTTAAACATGAGAACTGTTCCTGAATTAGGAACACGTGCAATCCAGAAATTTGCTGATTGTCTGAAGTCCAGTGTAACACTTGGCTCTACATTTTGTTGCCTTGAGATTCTCCCTGGAGCTGGGCAGGCCTGCTAATGACTTTCTATGCTCTCTTTCCCCACTTCCCTCACTGCTTTGTTGTCCTGCAACATCTCTGACATCTCCATGGGGAGGAACTTGTTGCAGTGCAAAGTGTAGCTTTGAGCCTGTTTTTGGACCAATCCTTCAGTGGGTGCTGACATTCAGTGTGTTTGTTTTGCACGCAGATGTTGAGGTCACCCTGTTGTATGGGTTCAGAGCATTGTTGACATAAAATAGAATACCAGGTTAGAATGGGACCTTAAGAATCACCTGGTCCAACGTTTCTTGGGCAGAAGAAAGCATCATCTAGACAAGATTTCCCAAGCACCCTGTCCAGCTGAATGTTAAAGGTATCCTGTGTAGGAGATTCCACCACTTCCCTGACAGGGTTATTCCAGTGACTGACTGGTTGTTCTCATTGTGAAAATTTTTCCTATTGTGTCTAATCAGAATCTCCCCAGGAGTAACTTGTAAAAAGGGAAATTCCATCTTTTACATAGCCATCCTTTGAAGACTGGAACGTCTTTGATAATAATCTGTGATACCAGGACATGCTGAGCTGAAACTGTAATTTGATCTTTTATGCTAAATCTTGTTGTTTTAACCTTACTTGCTCAATGCTATCTTGTATGATTCCAGGCCTGCATAGAAGGTAGGGAGGACTAGAGAGTGATAATGTGGAAGGGAAAAGGTAGTCTTTGAAGCTTACCTATGGAAGTCATCAAATTTTAGCGTGTTACTTGTCTTCAGATATAGATTTGTTGAATTCTGGGTGTAGACCTTCAGTTTGATTTGTCAAAACAGAAATAAAAGACCTCATGTCAGCAGTCACCAGTCCTTGAGAGTAAACCGAAGAGATAAACAAAATCCATGGGAGGAAACATTGTTATGAGCATAATATGTTCAGAAGATATGAACTACAAAGCTTTGCTCCAAAGCAGGTTGCTCTGAGCTGTCTTGATTCAAAGGCTTGCATGACATAAAAGTCTGTCCAGTTCTGATTTTTCTCTCCATTTAGAGAATCTTGAGTTTGGTTCTGTGATGGTTTTATGTTGCTGGCACTATATTAAAGAGAGGATATTAATGTAACTAATAAATGCTGAAGTATTTCCTTCTCTTCTCACAAAAAAAAAATTTAGAAAGTGCAAAAAGAAGTCTCTGTTTTATCAAGGTGCATGTCTTGCCTAGATGAGCTAAAATTTGTGGGTGGGTGCCATCACTTAAGAAAGCAAACAGAAAGCCATTTTAATTTCAAGCCCTATTACAAAACCAGAAGATCAATATTTGAGAGACATTCTATTTGTTTCTCTCTGCACTTTAAGTTCTATAATTTGCTGTTATCTGCTGTCTAGAGTGCCAAAATAATCATATGCTCAAAAGCCTTGGGTAGCTTTCTTAGTGTTGAAGGAAGAAGACTGCTATGGAAGTGCCAAGGATTTTTTTTTTTCTGCCTGACAATCTAAGGGTAGCATTAGAATCACAGAATCATAGAATTAGTTAGATTGGAGAAGACCTTTAAGGCCATCAAGTCTAGTCATTAAGCCAGCACTGCCAAGGCACCAGTAAACCACGTCCTAGGTGCCACATCTATGTGTCATTTCAATGCCTCTAGGAATGGTGAGTCCACCACTCTGGAGCTCTGGTGAGTGAATATCTCTGATGTCAGAGCCTGCTTTATGCCAGTCTGAAGAAAACTGTGTTTGATGTCATAAGTCAAATCATAGATATTGCAAGAAAGTTCAAGGTGTAGTTTTGAAGCAGCTGTATGTGCTACAGTTGGGCAATGCTTTACAGGAACAGAATATGTCGTTTCTGTACTGAAGCTTATATTGTCTAAATCATATAAAACACAATGTAAGACTTGGACCACATTTTTTACCCTTGCTATGTGTGCAGTCTTGAAGCCTTACTAATTGGGTGTTCAAGGGTTGTGTGAAAATGACACATGGGCATGTGTGCTTCTGTCACTTGAGTTCAGTGTGGCATGCCATTATGGTTGTATAGACAGGCTGTGACAACTGACAGTAACAATGTGTTGTGCCAACATGTTTACTAAGGCATATCTTTGATTTGATTTGGCAGAACTGAAAACTATGTTTTCAACAGTATTTTTAATAATTATATATAAATTATATATATATATATATATATAGGTTTTTAATAAGGGGAGTAGTTTAGCCCAGAGCCAAGTTGAACCTTGTTTGTTGCATTGGGCAGAAAATGCTACTAACAGAGCAGCTGGCATGCACCTTCCCTGGCTCCATCTGTCAGAGTCTGCATTGCTCTGTGAATCACATTCCTATTGGAGAGATTTGTTTCTTGCTGTAATGTTTGCAGCTTGGATTAAAATGAAATTCCTCAGTTGTTTTTAAAAAAAATTATTTATTGTTTAAGTGTGTATGCATATATATATGATATATGTATGTCCCTTAAACTTTCCATTGGAATTAATTTCTCCCCTTAATAAATAAGCTTTTCTCCATCTACCTTCCTCAAAAAAAGATGATGACTAAAAATTTTGAGATTCTTATATTTACAGTTAATCAACAGAATGAAAAGCAACTTTCAAGTAAAAGAAAATCAGCAAGGACGCAATGAGATTGACTAAATTGGTCTCGGCCCATAGAAATGCTAATTGGCTATTCAGGACTGGTCAGGGGAATATTATTGATGGAAATGAAGGATTTGCTTCTAGCTGATTGTCTCGTGCGTGCAGGATTTGGGGGAAGGGCCTGTCTGAAACAGAGTTTGCAAATTCCAGGCAGTGCTGGTTGTGCTGCTGTATGTGTTTGTTAAACAGTAATTTGGTATGTGTCGTGACCGTTGAGATAAAGATGCTGACTAGTCAGTGATTTTTGTCAAGATAGTGTTTCTAAAAAGAAACAGACTAAAATCTTGTTTGTGGACTGCGGTGTAGTGGTGGTGATGATCATCTCATCTTCTGGTGCCTTGAATGAATGCCAGCTTTATTGTGCAAGGTCTTCACCTGGGAAGAAGAGATTTCAAGTTCTACCAGTTTCTCTGTGTTTTGTATAGCTGAGTTACTGCATCTTATCTGGAAAACTTACCAGGCATGGTATTATCTCATACCAGTGGGGCTTTTTTTGTTTTAGATGCTGGAAGGAAATTCCCTTGAGTTGTATTGTAGATGTGTTTATTGAGGATTCCCTTGAGTTGATTTGCCGTGTTTATTGAGGATTTCTGCCTTAGTACCTGTGAAGAATTACTGTTTACTGAGCTAACTTAAAGGAATTTTAATCATGCTGGTTTTAGTTTTGGGATTTCCATGGTGAGAGGAGTCTTGGGGTTTAGAACTGCTCTGTATGGTTAGGCATCCTTCTGTACCTTACCTGGCTTTAAAATTCCTCTGTGCTTCTGAAACTAACTACTTAACTAGTTAGTTAAGTAATCAAGAGCTTTGATATTTCTATTTACTCTACTTCTCACTATGTGTAGAGAGAGGTGTGCTGAGTAGTTTGTTCAATTTCTTGTTTTCACTGTCAGTGAAGAATTGACTGCCAGCCCTGTGGAGAGGCCTTGGACAGGTGGACAGGTTCAGTGACTGCAATGTGTTGTTATTAATAGCTTGCAGGGTATGGGATAATTAAAATCTTGGGCTTTTACTTGCACATACACAAATTCAGGAATGGTAGAAAAGTACAACAAAATGGCAGGTTAGGGCAAAAATCACTTCAGTAAAACCGTTGAACATTTTTGTATTGAGTGTAGAATAAATTCTGATCTTTGTGATGCAGAATTTTAGTTGATATTTGCCAGTGATCTGGAATGTGTGGCTTTTTGGCTTTAGTTCCCCTTCATATGGAGGCTGGGTTGGCCCTGTCATTTTATCAGGCTGTACTTGGACTAAGTCCCTTCCTGTTCTTTGTCCCCACATAAACACTTCCTTTTTAAATTTACCACAGCTGTTTTTACTGATGATAGTAATGATATGAATGGCTGAGCAAGAGGTTCCAGTTACAAGTGATCTGCTTATGTTGAAGACAGACAGCAGATGAAGTGTACTGGTGACCCTCTGCAGCCTTGTCTGTGGTGCTGTGGGAAGTGTCTCTCGTCCAAGTACGTTGGACAAAGGTTAAGTTTCAATTTCTGACCTAACTCTCCTGATGATTTAATTCACTTTCCAGTGGGGAACTGAGGTGCTGATCAGTGAGGAGCAGTCCAGCTTGTAAGCAGATAAATTCCAGGCCAAATATAGCTCTGTGGATATTGGGACGCACTCAGCACATCATCCATCCCATTGAAGTAAATGTGTTGCACAGCCTAATGCATTGCAGAGAGAATTTCTTCAATGGGATTGCTGATGGCACAAGCACTGTAAACCTGTTGCAGGAGACAGTTGACACACCTGATTGATACTCTATTTTTATCTGCATGGCATACATAATGTAAGCAACCTCTTTTTGTAAATTTTGATACCTTAGTTTCCCATGCCACTTTGGAATGTTATATATCCCTTAAGGCTATATCTGTGATGATTGAAACCCTGAGTGCTCCTGCTGAGTACCTGCTACTAATAACCAGTCTGTGTAGATCTGCTTGGATGGCTTCCAGGCAGGTAGTTGGCTCCTGAAAGTTCTTCAGAATATAGAAACTTGTGGCACTTGCTGCTGTGACTTGCCAGCGTGTCTCTGGTTTGTAACTGATACTCTGATGTAATAAGGATCTGTAACAGCCAAAAAGTCTACCGTGGGGCAGTGTGTTTACAAAGCAGTCTGACAAGCTTCTGTAAAAAACAGATAAGGGAGAACCTGTATCTGTGGGAGTACCACTTATTTCAGTATGTAGCTCCTCAGTGATCTCAGGACATGATACTCAACATAAATTATGTTTACCTCCTGAGCCAAAAGTCTAATCTAGCGTGTATGGTATATTTAAACCTTTTAAAAACACATTATTACAGCTTGGATGTGGAATACTTGGTCTAAGAACATATATTGTGAGTAGTTCAGAGATGTCCAAGCCTTTTGCAAGTAGCAGTCAGACGTAACAAATAAACCCTCAACACCAGCTTTGAGCTGTTAAAAACCTTATCAGATCAGTGAAGCAGCAACTTTAGACTCATATCTGAAGTTCCACATGTTTCAAGTTCTTCCTTTAAGGAGGTTTGCTCCTGTTTTCTGAGTGGGGAAACCACTTCTCAGAAATCCATTCCTTCCACTTCAGAGTGTCCGCAGCCATTTCTCAGGCAGGTTAAAGTAGTGATGTCTAGGAGTCCCCAAGCCACTTCCAGAATGTACATCTTCACCATTCTATAGAATTACTTGAAAAATGAGGTGCTGTAGGTTGTAGTTAACACAAACTCTTAAGATAAAAATTTTGACTGTGTGGTTTGCTATGGATCTCTAAGCTAAAATGGCAAGACCGTAGTGAAGGAAACAAGACTTGGAAACCTGAACTTGTTATCAGAAAGCATGCGTTCTGTAAATATCAAAGATTGATACATGATGAGATTAACAATTGTATTGATGACTTTTACATAGGTGCATTCTGTGAATGCTGATGCACAATAGCAATTGCTGAATTCCTGTGGTAGCTGATTGTAGTAATCCTAATTTTCTCTTTAATCAATTAATGATAGGTGGAATTCTTTTTCAAAAAGACCAAAACATAAAACTGAACAATTACCTTGTGTTTACTTGTGAAACCCATGCAAATGTACTGCAGTTGTTGTATTTGTTTAAGGTGCATGAGCAGTGACAGCAAAGGCAACTAGAACTGAGTGTAAAGCTGTTCCTGTACCTTGATTGCTGAGAGTGATCAAGCCCAGCAGCAGAACTGCAAGCATTTGAAGAGGTATTGGGTACTGAATACTGAAGAGCTCTGCTGAACTTGCTGATTATTGGGCTGCTTTAGGGCAGTCCTCTGTTAGTAGTTTATCCTGGATCAGTTTTTCAGCACTTGAATTTGCACATATTCCAAGAGCTGAAGATGAAAAATGTGGAGCAACCCATGCTACGTATTAAGGAGGCATTTTGATTTGTTTTTGCTAGGTCAGCCAGCTTTGATGTGACCTGGTGAGCTACTTTCTGACCTTTGTCAAATGGAACCAGTTGTTCTGGTGGGGAATTTATCTTACAGGGAAGTTCAAGCACAGTGAATGGAACTGAATTTGAAAGCGGTAGAAGAGAGGTTGGACAACAGGTATTGAGGGTATGAACTGGTGTTTGCTGTAGAAAATTTGACTTCTGAAGATGATTTTCAGTGTGATCTGATGAGATTTGTGGAGGGAGGCTGTACATGCAGTCGTGTGCTGTATGAACTGGAAAATGGTGAGAATTAGCTGAAAGAGAGAGATGGGAGGGCAGATGGCTTGAACAAAGCACACACAATGTTGTGGGGGTGTGCCTGTGTGGGAGGCAGTTTGGAGAGGGGAAGAAAATGTCACTTACAGAGATCAGCTGTAGAGTGATGGACAGGTTCCTCATCATTTGACCTTGTCATGTCACTGATCTGAAGACTCAGTAATTAAGCTTCTACCCTCTTTTTATTGTGTCAATTGCTTGGATGCAGAGTAAGTTTTGACTTTGCAACAGTATTTATGTAAACTTTTTAAGAAGCTTTATAATGCAAATTGCATTTGACAAAAATACATGATATGCAGTGTGGACTGCCATGCAGTTTTAACTTTCTTTATGTACCCCAGTAAATTATATGAGAGGTTTTATTTTTTAATTTTTAGTATTAAATCTAGTTATGTGAAAGCACTTTCAAACTGCAATTTTGTCATAGTAAACGACTGTTAAAGGTGAACTGGAGGTACAGGTGGGAGCATCAAAATCTGTGATGCTCTTCTGTAAAGAGTAGCCACTTTGCTACTAAAACACATCAAATTTTAGTTTGTATCGAGGACTTGTAGCTGAAGAAAAAACAGTTTCTTGGAAGCTTTTAATACAAGATTGCAAAGTAATTCTAAACCATTAGCAAAGAAGTCAGGTGACAGTCTTTGTATTGTGTTGTCTTAAAACTGAGTAGTTAACTAGTGCTTACGTATTATTTTAAATGTAAGCACATGCCTTATCTTCTATTCTGCTTTCAGTTTTTGCTTAAAAAGAGATGTGAAAGTAATGGTTGAAGAACATTGAAACTCTTGGCTCCCTCCTGTTTCTGCCACACCGTTCTTGGCTTCTTTCTCTACCCTCCCACCTTTGCTGACTGTGAAGCTTTTAGCTTATATCTTGTGGATGTCAGTAGTTCGCATTAAAATAATGCAAAAGACTCTATGATAAATAAGTTCTAATCTGAATTGTTAATCTGCAAACTGAAATTGCCTAAATTATCTGCAGTGCTTGAAAATATTCCTAATCTAGTTCTTACAGAACATGAAATGCATTCCACTTCTCAACTATATTCATTTAATCCTGCTGCCAGACTAGTAATTTGAGCAAATAACTAAAACATTTGGTGCTTAGGCAAATGAGAACAAGACATTTAATCAATGAATCATTACAGATGAAAAGAAACTTGTTATACTCTGAAGTTTTATCATTTGACAACACTCAGTAATGGACTGCTGTGCCTTTGTCACCTCTTAGTGTTTAGCCTAACAGTATTTAATTGAAACCTGTAATAAGAAAACTGCTTGAATAAAGGCTGCAGATCTCCACTTGAGTTTATATGACATTACACTAATGTTGCCTGCTGCTTTATTGGTTTTGTCTAGTTCAGTAAACATTTTATTTCAGACACCACTGATCTGCTACCTGCATTTTTACCATTTTCCACAGTGGCAGAAGTACAAGTATGAATTATCAGTTATCTTCTTTAGGCTGTAGTTCAGTAGCACAGTGTTTTTAAAGTCACTGCTAGTGGTGATTTGAAGTTTAAAATTCCTCTTTGAAAAGCCAGAGTGCTTTTGGAAATTTATTTCTTGAACTTCTGTAGGTTTTGTTTTCTAAAGAAGCAAAGTGACTTTTAGTAATTTTTTTTCTAATAGCTAGAAATGTCAATACTTTTTTTAGATGAAAGGTAGCTTTGTTTGCATTTGGAAATACTAAAAAATTGAGTCTTACTTAGTGTGTCCTTAGTACGTGCAGTAGCTCTTCTGCCTTTTGGCAACAGATTACTCTGAACCATTCTTGCTGCTTTGCATTTTAGAAGGCATCTGTATATGAATTCTGTTTGAAGGATGGCATTAACTAAGTGTCAAGTGTCACTAATAAGTGTCAAACATTGCTAGGAAAGTTGGTCATGAATATAAACAAAATTTGTAGTTTGGGGGGGACGCACCCATGTTTAAAAAATACATAATCAAAATGTAGCATAGCATAATGTGTTGCAGTATTTAGGTCATAATGCAACTTTTATAATGTATATGAACAGCTTGCCTTCTGGTTTTCTTCTTAAAAATAAGAGACAGGATTTAAAAATGAATGAGCGTATGGAAAGTGGAAGACGTAGGGCTCCGTTGAATGCTAATGGAATGTCCTTGTTTCCTTGCTTTGTACTTAATGTTGTAACTCATGCATACAACGTGGGTAGGGTGTTATTCAAAGAAATCAGCAATAAAAATAGAAGTCTAGTTGGAAGGGGCTATTAATATGAACCTTTTCTATTGGTTGCTGAGATCTATTGTTTATTCCACAAAACATAAAATTGGGAAGAAACTATACTAGCACTGAGTCATTGTGTATTGCAAACTCTTCCTTATGTGGTGCATCTCTATTGCAAATGGAAGGAAAGGAAATTCTGGATAGCTGCAGTTTGCAAGTTGGGACCCAGATGAAGTACATGGCCTCCACTGCCAGCTCCCAAGGTGTGATAAAGGAATACTTCAGAATGGGTTCTGTCTGTGTGTTTGCAGTGGTGTTGGTATCTCCCATCCTGCCAGAGAGGGGGAACTTACTTGGGCCAAGCAAATGAGGTCATGTAAACAGCTCCTGATCTTGAAGAGTAATCTGCCCTCTGACTAGGGAGTCCTGCTTCAGGACAGATCGAGGACTTTACCTTAGCAAGGTGTGATCTCAGTGGGAAGGTTACCCTTTCCCTATATTTTTACCTTTCAGGGGGAAGCATATATTCCTTTCTGATACCTCAAAATTTGTGTGTCTTCTCAGTCAATGAGGAACTTTCTTAGCTCTCAAGGAAAGTTTATTAAGCTTTTGTGTGAGGAGGGATAATTTCACAAGTACTCCTGCATACAGAAGGCCTCTGTGCATGCCATGCTGATGGTCTACTCGCCCTTCTCCTGGTGTGTGGGAGCAGTAGCAGCATGGCTGGAGGGTGGGCTTTGTAGATGGCTGTGGAATAAGGGACACCAGCTGCGGTAAAGTCTTTTTCTGTCTTAATAGCCCACGCTGCATGACCTCATGAGAAATGGCAAAAGGAGCATTTCAGTGTTCATGGGGATTTGAAGGCTTTTTGAGAAATGAGGGATTGGACAGAACTTAGAAACTCAACTCCAACAAATCATGGTAGTGTTGGTTTTCCTACTGAATGAATTGTTTCTTGGCATGTAAATTTATTATCGTTAAATATTTTTCAAATACTTTATTTCCTCTGTATGATTGAGAGCTTTTAAACTCTAGTGCAGATCAAGTACTTTGGCTGCTCAGCCAGATCATCTTGATTACAGATTCTTCCAAATACAGGTTGTATTTTTTGTTCCTGTCCTTTTTCCCCATCCTCTTCCTGACCTAAAGCAGATTTCTTGTTCTTTTGCTTTACAGGCTCCAGATAAAAGGAAAGCATTAGAAGAGACCAAAGCCTACACAACTCAGTCTCTAGCCAGTGTTGCTTATCAGATCAATGCACTGGCCAACAATGTATTACAACTGCTGGACATCCAAGCGTCCCAGCTACGGAGGATGGAGTCCTCCATCAACCATATCTCCCAGGTAATCTCTTTTCCTTTTCAATAGAGGACTGACAGTGTTGGAGGAGGCATTATCGTGTCTCTTATTATTGAGTTGAATAGTTTATGTTGGCTTCTTTATTGTGATAGAAAATTGTAAGGCTTTTTTCTTTCTAGTATTTATAAACACACTTTATGATTAAGGTCATGGCCAAAATAAAATAGTTCCTATATCAAGAATGCTGGAATTACATTTGATTTAAAGCAGGAATTAATTATTAAGATTTCAAGATCTGAAGCTGCACTTGAGGGAAGGGTAGAGAGAAGGATTCTGTTTCTGAAGGAAATCCACTTAGAAGTGCCATATGGGAGGTGGTATTTTATTTAACACACGCAGTGAGTTCATTTGTTTTCATAGCATTGCAGGATATAATTTCATGTGCTGTGTGGAAGGGGAGAAGGGTTCACATGCTGCCACTACCTGCTCAAGCCAAACTCCTTCCCAGCCAAGGCATTTGAATGAGTGAGCTGACCTGACTTGTACTGAGACTGCAGCATTACTGAGTTGCTGCAGTGAGGACATGGAAATGGATGGCAGAATAGGCGTTTCCCTCTCTGTGACAGCCTGTATTTCCCTGGCTGAAGCTTCACCCTGGCTGCCTGCTTCTGTGGGGGGGAAGCATTGCTGCTGCTGCCTGCCTTGTACCTGATCATTGGCCTGATTGTGTGCTAACTCAGCCAAAAATGTCTGCTGTGTTTAATCTGGAAGTGGCTTGCTGCATAACCAGGTGTGTGCCATATTATTGCCAGTGAAGGTAGGGACAGGATCCAGTTATTTCACACTCATTGCTGTTCTGAAATGGGCTTGAGGGAGTTGATAAAAGCCCATTATGCACTGCCATGCTCTTCCTGAAATTCAGTTGGATCTTCATGAGACTTTGTCCTATGTCTCTCTGAGATGTTTCATAAACAGGTTGCAACCTAAAACATTCTTCAGTGCAGCCAGTGAATTTAAATCCTGTTGGTGGTACACCTTAGACCGAACACTTGAAAGAAAATGCATCTTATGGTCTCTGCTGTCTCCCTCCCCAGCCCTGCTAACCTCTCTTACTGTTTTTTCTATGAAATGGCAGCGCAGTGGTTTTATCGAAAGCAGGTCAGCAGGGAGAAGATTCCTGTGCAGATGGAAGGGCCCTCCTTGTGACAAACATATCAAAAAGGCATGTGAGGTTAACTTGTGCTGAGAACTAAACAATGCTAAAAACTGTGTGAAGTATTTAAAAAGTACCTGCCACTGAAACAGGAAAGTAGGAGGAAATGAAGTTGCTGTAGATAAGTTTTTTGTTCTGTTAGGTATTCAGAGATGCTGGGATCATGATTACCTCTTAAGAAACTACTGGATAAGTGACTGAATCTACAGACTTTCCCAAGCATTGGATGCCCTCATATACTGAGCACATATTTTCTTACATGTTTGAGAGCTGCAGTGTGTGTGTGAAGCGATTATTGTTAAATTCTCATTGGCACACTAATATGACTAATCATGGAAAAAGCCAAAATGTTTGATACTAGCATAAAAGGTGTTAACCCTCTGTACTATTTGCTGCTTGGATTGAAGGCACTGTGCTGAAAGCTGTTGAGTCACCTGATACATGAACTGTTTGCTAAAGGCTGTGAACAATCAGTGCTTTGTAAAGCTTTTGAGGAGTGTTTAGCAAGGTCACTTGCTTGTAGTTTCTGTCCTGGTTGGTCTTGCTTGAAACTAATCCTTGGTTGTAAATGAACCTCTGCAGACTAATTTTGTAGAATTAAACTGGATACAGATAATGCACACATACCAGCTCAGCTATTTGCTTTGAAGTGTTTCTGCTCAAATGCTTCAACTGCCTTTCTTAAATCGGCTGTGCAATTGCTGTGATAGACTGTTTTTAAATGCTTTGGGATCTCCAGAGTGTCCTTCCCTGTGCTTCTATCAATTGTGAATATTTTCATATTACTAAAGCATGGGATGAACAAGTTCTTAAAACGGCATTCTTCTTCATTAAAGAAGTATTGCCTAGAAACACAGAACTGAGGCATTGCCAGTCAATTACTCAATTCTGGGTTTTGCAAAGAAGAGCAGCTATTGGATAAATAAGGTACAATTTGATAGTTCTTCTAAGGAAAAAAATCCTGTGACTCTTCTGAGTACAGACTGTTTCTGTTTCCATACTGGTTTTCAGTTCCCCGAGCATGTTCTCCAGAATGACTCTAAGCTAAGTCCCTGGGTGGCTAAGCCTGACTAGTTACCAGTCTGTATTTTTCCTAGCTTTGTATCTTCTTCACTGGAAAAAGCACTAGTGAAAAGTTAGGTGATGGTGGTGTGTTATATTGTTACTGGAGCATAATTTTACAGATGGAAATTGTGCTTGCTTTTATAGGAAAAAAATTATTTGGCTTTGGTTTCTTGTTGAGCACAAACACAGAGGCTTCACATGAGTAATCGCGGTGTGGTGAGGGAACACTTTTCTGAGCATGTGGAGGCAGTGAACAGCTCTGGGAATGGCTTTCACATAGCAGCCAGAGCAAAACCTGCCCAGCTGCATCTGTATTTTCTGTAGTTACAGTTGTCTTTCAGCTGTAACGCCTGGGTCTGGAGTGGCCTGCCTTGTGGTCTTTTACTACACCCAGTTCAGGGGGCTGTCCACAGAGCTCAGCTCTTTGGTTTGAATCTTTCATACTGACTTGGAGCATTGCCAGGCTGACTTGACCATTCCAAGCTGCTCTGATACAGCAGAGCATAGGCTTGGTCACTCTTCTGGAGAAATTTGAAAACTCTTCTGGTATAAGGGAATCTACTTACTGTGTTAGGCAAGATTTGGGGGATGAAAGATAGTAAGTGTATACTTTGCACCAACAAGAGCATTAAGACTTCTGAAATGGCATTAACTTATTAGCTAATGTGCCAGACACCATCCTACAAGAGCCAAATACAGGATCCAGGGAACTACAAACCTGTCAGTGTGACCTCAGTGCCAGGGAAGGTCATGGAATGCATCATCTTGAGTGCCACCATGTGACACATGGAACCAGGGGATCAGGCCCAGCCAGGATGGGTTTGTGTAAGGCAAGTCCTGTTTGACCAGCCTGATCCCCTTCCATGTCAAGGAGCCTCAGTGGATGAGAGAGAAGCTGTGGATGTGTCTACCTGGACCTTAGTAAAGCCTTTGACACCATTTCCCACAGCATCTCCTGGAGAAACTGCTCTCAAGGAGCAGATGAGTGTGCTCTTTGCTGGGTAGAAAACTGTCAAGCTGGCCAGGCCTGGGAGTGTTGGTGAATGGAGTTGCATCCAGTTGGTCACTGCTCATCAGTGATGTTCCCCAGGGCTTGGTATTGGGGCCAGTCCTGTTTTATATCTTTATCAATGATGCAGATGAGGGGATTGAGGGCACCCTCAGTTAGTTTGGAGACACAGCAAGTGGAGTGAGAGTGTCCATCTGCTGGAGGGCAGGAAGGCTCTGTGAGGGATCTGGTGGGCTGGATGGAATGGTCTGAGGTGCAACAAGACAAAGTACCAGGTGCTCCAGTTGGACTGCAACAACCCCATACAGCATTCCAGGCTTGGAGAAGTATCTGGAAAGCTGCCCAGCAGAAAAGGGCCTGTGGGTCTTGGACAATATGCTGAACCTGACCCAGCATGTGCCCAGCTGGCCAGGGCAACCACTGCCATCCTGGTCTGTGTCAGAAATAGTGTGGCCAGCAGGACTAGGGAAGTGATCATTCCTCTGTACTCAGCACTCTTTCTTGGTTGTACTCAACTCTTTTCCTCTTCTTGGAAGCGAGAGTTGACTTAAACGTGTACTTTAGGATAAATTTTTTGCTGCTTTGTTTCCACACGGTTCAGGAGAATGAAGATGGGAGGGCCAGATTTCTCATAGGGGAGAGGTTGACAGGGACATCCTTGTTTACTGTGTCAAAACTGAAAAGTGTAACAGATCAGCACTCATGTTTGTCAGAGCCACGGCACTGGATGTAGCAACTATTCCTTTTTTTCCCCCTCTACATAAACAGTTTTAAAATAGCTCAGTACTTAAATCCAAGCATGAAGAAAGCAATAGTCTCCTTTTTAAGAAATGATAATTTTCACCAGAAAACACTGCCTCCCTTAAACATTCAGTGCAAAGATTTTCTTTTACATCAGAAGCTCTCCTCTAATGCAAAATAGGGACTATTGCAAAACTATGTGTTCTGGAAACATCACTCTCAGCAAGAGAAGATACAGTCACATCTTTTGCTACCATTTAAAGTTATAAGCTTTTAGAACTTAAAAAAAATTTTAAATTCCCCTGAATTAGTTCAGAAGAATCTTGCCTGTTACTGTCCATGTCTAATTAACTGCATGTGTAGTTCAAGTGCCACATGCAAGCAGAAAGCCAAAGCTTTGTGCTGTGGTGTGGTTGTGTAGGTAAAGTTGGGGCAACGATGCAGGTATGCTGATGTCTTCTTGTAGGCTTTCTGAATCCTACAGCTGTAGCCTGTTGAATCACACATAGACAATCCCAAATACTAAGGCCTTTCCATTGGGTTAGCTGCCAGTCAGGACTGATGTGGATTAGGTTTCAGAGATGCCCTGCTGAACATGTTCTAGGGCTGAAAGGCATGAGCTCCTAAGTAGTAGCAAGTTGGTGTTTGACAGGGAAGAGGAGCACAAGATGCTCAGCCTGTCTCTGGTTTTCGAAGAGGCAAAAGGCAGTGCAGATACAGTACTGACTCTTTATGATTGACTTTTTGTAGGAAAGCTTTCAGAGTGTGTTTGTACTTTGATTTAATGTGATACTGCGTTTATGTATCGTGTATGTTTACAGCACAGTTTATTTCATGTTTGAAAGCCAAGAATTAGAAAGAGGGTAGAAAGTGTGCCAAATCTGCTGATGGATGTGGATAGTCATGCCTAGAAACAAACAATTATGTGAAATACTTCAGTACACTTATGGATGGGAGCAAAAGACCTTTCCAGATTCTCTTAATGTGCTTCCAAAGTACAGCTGTCCAGGTGCTTTTATGCTGAAGTTGCCTCTTTAAAAAGAAGTGCTTAGACCCCTGACCTTTGTCTCTAACGTGAAGAACATGTGGGCTAGATGGAAGGACTGTTAATTGGAGAGAAGATTAGCCAGAACTAGCAAATGGTTGACTGCTGCTAACAAGCAGGGTCAGTACTGGAATCCACAGTGTTCAGAACATTCTTTGGAGACCATTCAGAACATAAAGCATATCCTCAACAAATCTGGGACTAACTCTAAATTGGGAATGGTGATTCATACACTGAATGGCAGAGCTTCAGTATGCAAAACTCTTATTGAACCAGCAAAAACCTTGGGAAACTGAGCAAGGTGCAAGGTCCTACACCCTAGGGTCGGGCCCAAAGTGCATTTGTATGCACTGGGAGGTGACTGTGTGAGTAGCAATGGGCTGGAAAGAGATGGTGAGCTGAGCATGAGCCAACACCACAAGGCTATCTGAATGAGTGAAGCTGTGTGATGGGGCTGCCTTGGGGAGATGGTGGCTGGCAGATGAAGGCAGTGATGTGATTTCATCTGAGTACTGGGTCTGGGCTGGTTTTTTGTTTGGCACCTCTGCCTTGTTCAAGAGTGATTTAGGGAAACTGGAGACAGTCCAGCAGAGAGGAATGCAGTGATGGTCAGGGGCAAGGAGAAGTTGAAGGAGTTGTATTAGTTTGGTCTGATAAAGAAAAAGCAAAGCAGTGATGTTATGGTAGCCCAGTAGTACTTAGGTCTGTAACTGTCTCTGCAGTTAGTCTTTTGCTTGGTAGTGACAGTGCAATGTTAAACAGCTAGCCACAAGCTGAAGCTTGGCAGATTAGTACATGGAGTTGGGAAAAGCCTTTTTATTTTGGAGTGTGATGCAGCACTGGATCTCTGCCATGACTGTTTTTGGTGTTACACTGCAGTAGCTGGATGTATCCTAAAAGCTGACTTTGTCTCCTCGAAAGGCACATCATAAGTTATAGGAACTAATGGCTGAGGCAGGGGGAGATAATTACAAAGTCAGGGAAGAAATTGCCATCACATATCTACAAATCTCGTAAGCTCCACTTCCATCCAAACTTTCCGCACATTCAGAAGTGTGTGGAGAGTCCAAAAGTATCAGCAGGAACTACTGCATCATCTAATGTTGTATACATTAGAAAGATAATGTCTTCTGTCTGGCTCTCTTGGACTGCCCTTGCCTGTTAGCAGCCACAAATACGCTAAATATGGCAAGAAACTTGCACCTTTTGTTTAGATTAAGCTTGCCTTGGATGACGTTGCCTCTCCTAATAAAGTGCTGACAGTTGTATCTGTGGCCTTTGCTTCACATCCTGTTCTTCCTGTTCTCTCCCTGATAGAAGCCAAGGCTCCAAGAAGTTGTGCTGTGCTTGCTGTATTTATCTGTCTGCTTATGAAAATTATTTTCAACTTTGTGCATATCAGCTTCTACATGATATATATAAATTGCTCAGAAAGTAGTAAAGTGTGAAAGAGTTGCGTTGTCAGCTGTTCAGTTGAGAAATTCCCTTCATGTCCACAAATGAATACACATAGAATGTCTGTAATTCCTATGCAGTTCAGCTGATGCAGTAAAAAAAAACCCAAAACCAGCACATCACCAACAAACAAAACAAAGCAACTTTCCCCCAATACTTAGTTATGTACACCAATGACAGAGGAACCACATCAGCCTTTCTGTGATGGGGAAGAGCAGTTGCTTTGATGAAGAAGAAACTGAACCAGAAACTTTTGTTTCACGCATTTGTTTTTCCCTGTGGAATGCAGGGTTTTGAGTATATTTTTGGGGAATGGAGAAAGTTGCTAACTTTAATAGCTATTGACTGTCATTAATTCCTTCATGTGCTTATTCCCATTCCACTGTTAGAAGGGCAGTCTGAATGCTTGGTTTTGAATGTGTTTTAGACCATTAAAACCTTTCTGCGCAGAGGTTATTTGGCTGTAAGGTCTAGATACATTATTAAATACTAAATTAAGAGGCCTGATTCAAGCTCTTGTTTTCTGGAATCAAAGCAAAAAATCCGGGACTGTGAACATGACTCTGAAAGGCCTTTTTGACAATTTTGTGTAACAAAGGAGTCATCAGTGTTTGTGCAGTCTTTTTTATTAAAACCTCTCATATCTGGAAGATATACCACATAGACGAAATGCATCACTAACCTGTTATCAAGTCACGTACTGGACTTTACAAGGAGTCTTGTGTTATTTTTTTCTTCAGATGTATCAGATTATCTTGCTGCCTGAGATTGATTTTCCTTCTGTTTCAAGTCTTAGTAAACCAGCAGTCTTCACATGTGAATAGTTCCTGGTTTATGTTGAATTAAAGCTTTATCTCTGTCAATGTTTTAATTGCATAAATGCAGTATACAAGGTGATAAGAACATTGTACCTAATAAAACAGCAGGTAACCAGCTACCAAAGCATTTAGTCAGTTGCTGTACCAGTGCCATCCAGTGCAGCAATTTGGGATGTTGGTTTTTGTGGCAGCTGGGTAGTGGTGTGCTTGAGCTGACTCTTTTTGGGGAAGTGGACAAATACAAGAAAGTTATTGTGGAGCAGATGAGTAACAGCATTCATTGTACAGCATCACTGAAGCTGCCACTCAAGCACACGAACATATCCTGCTGGGTGCTTGTGGCTGGACTTCTTGTGCTGTTTAGATAGGAATTTCTTAGTGCTTTCTGCTGGCTGGTTTTACATTGGAGCACATAAGTGCTTAGTTAACTTTGATCTGCAGGTGGAGAACCAAGTAATGATTCACATGGGTGTTTATAAGCCAATAATAACACTGCCACTTTTTATGCTGCTGCTGATTTGACTTTATTCTCTTTATTAGCAGCCTTTTGGGACCTATTGGTATCTGTTATGCCTGTCTTGTAAAAGCCTCCTTACAGGTAATATATATGCAGAGAACACTTTATTAGTTCATGGGAGGTCTATGAATGACTTAGTAGCTGCTCTTCTAAAGCTGGGGCAGCTTCTGTTGTGTTTTTGTGACTTTGAAAAAGTGTGTATGAAGTGTGAAAATCTGTCCAACTATGTTAGTCTTACTAAACACTTACGTGGCTCCTGAGCCCCTGTGGGTATCCCTTCCCCAGCATCATCTCTACGTCACTGAGGCAGTCACAGACCACAAAGTAAAGTTTCTCTTTACTGTACTGGGAAAAAAAAAGTGAATTTGTGTAGGCAATATAATTTATGGCTAAAGACCTAAATAGGTTTACCCTGAACACTGTTTATTGGGACAACTTACTCTGCTGGGGAATATTTTTGATTCTTCACTGACCCTGCTGCTAGTGCTGTCACAGAGATGGCATTGGGGCAGTAGTGGAAATAAAACTGTAAATTTGTTTGTTTAAAAGCTGTACTGCATGTAGGGCTTTTATTTTTTGAGAAAACTCAGAATGTGTTTTGAACTAGCACATTTTGAGTGACAACTAGCTAAGGCCATCATTTGCTATATCAGTCATTCCTGTTTGGTATGTTTTTATGCATGTAGAAGTAACCAGCATAAAAGTATGTGTGCCTCTTTCTCAATTCCAAAAAATAGATTACTAATGCTGTCATTTCCCTCACTAATACGAAATTCTGGTTCCAACGAATAGTTAGATTATTTAATAATTTTAGGTAATATTGTGCCTAATTCTGTCTTATCGTCATAAAAATTTAAGTAATATGTGACCACAGAATCACAGGTCTTGTATGTTGTTTGCTTCTTCTTTGAGAATATGCTGAGCAGCTATGACTTTTTAATGAATGTGTCCTTGTATGAGTGCTAATGTTTAGTGGTTTAGTAGCTTTTTCTGTTCATGCCTAAAAGCATTTCCCCTGCCTAAAACCTTCTTCCCCTCTCCCGTTGTCCCAGGATGATTATTTACGGTTGATCTAATGGTTCAATTCAGTGTGGTCTCACACAGGACTGAAGCATGGCTTGTTGTTTCTCTGACTGGCTTCTCTGTCCTTGCTTGCAAGAGAAAAGTAATAATCCACCTGATCTTGTCATTCCTTCATGTGGCAAGACCAAGAACAACAAGGGTATGATTAAAAGCTATTAGACTTCTAAATATAAAGTAAGAACAAGTAGGATGGGGACCTTAGAGTTGAGAGGTGTCATGATGAAAATAATAAAACGTACCATTGCTTCAGGAAAAGTTATTTGGCCCATCATTTGAAAACAAAAAAACAAGGAAGTTGAGTAATGACTGAAAGGCTTGATTTGAATGTAGGAAATTCTGCTTGTTTGTTGAACTCGGTGTCTTAGAGGATTTTTTTTTCCTTTTAAGTTAATATTTTTTAACTGTGTTCAAAACTAGGCTATAGAAGGTTGCAAGATAAGCCTTCAAACCACAAATCAACCTTTATCTGACCAGAAAGGAGATAAGTGTTGTCTTTGGGAAGCTGATCCTTCTTTGTCCATTTATAGGGTTTTCTTATGTGTGTTGTTTAGTCAAGTATTGAGCCAGATGCAGTAATGGCCAGATGTCGTACAGGACTAGAAAAGATGAATTCTACTCTGGATAAGATGAAGTCTACTCTGGATAAGTCTGTCTCCTAAGCTAGACTGAAAAAGATGCTAACTGAAGTTTTTGAGCAGGGTACATATTCTTTGCATTTTGAAAACTCATAGGTAATGTATAGTAAACTAATAAAATGCCAACTGGTGTGGACTAGCAATTTGTGTATTCCTCTGAATAGTTATTGAATTAGTTTAATTTAAAATGTGGATTAAATATAAGAAAGAAGCTTAATGTGAAATTATGCAGTTGGCCTGTGTGTATGTCTTGGCAGATTATGGCATCTGAGAATGAATGAATGATAGAACTATTATGTTATTGCAGTACTCCATCTCAGGGCACTTTTTGCTTGCTGTGATCATGAGTGAGATGCTAAAGTAATTGAGGACAATCTCCATTTGAAAAATGCAGGAAACTCTAAATCTTAACAGAAATGTTCTCACTTTGTGTAATTAGGAGTCACTAAGGTAAAGAAAGACATCCAGTCAAAAGGCCTGAAACAAATTAGCTTTTCTTGGCTATCTGATCTCTTACCTGTGTCCCTGTATTTTGATTTAGTTTCCTCATACACTCTAAATCTCATGTTAAGAGCCAGCACTGATAGGGTTATATCACCTATAAGCTGATAGGAGCCAGGTCATCCTTTATTAGTTCTAGTCTGCATACTGAGCTTGGCCATCTCACCACTTACATGTCCCTGGTTTAGCCTCATCCTAAACTGATGTGTAATTGAGCATATCTGCTTTTGTGCTATGGATGGTGTTCAGATATGTCTGCTAGTGCCTTATTTTGGTGGTAGCATGACAGCTGGCACAGAAGGGCTGCATCTATTACAGTTTTGAAGCACTCATGATGTAGTGGTAGCATTTGATGGTACTCTGGCATACAAATGCTAAAACTGGAGGAGAGAATTTCTGGGGGTGTTCATGGTGCTTTGGTTAAAATAACAAGTTTTTTCCCTTTTTTGAGCTCAGGCTGTGGCACATTAATAAATAACAAAAAGCTCAGGAAGCGGGGGATGGTTTCCATAAGCCGTCACTGAGCAAAACTCAAGTTCAGTCACTGGGGATTTTGCTGCTTTAAGCAGCAAATTCCTCCTGCAGTGCTGTGTGCCCCTGAGCTGGCAGCAAGAATATCAAGCTTTGCTCCCAGTTAGCTTGCTTCGTACTCCTAGACCTCCAGACATGGGAGCAAAGGGAGAGTGAGGGGAGTTACTCCAAGTTACTGGCATCTTATTTTCACCTCAACAAGTTTAAGACTGTATTTCCTTGAGCTGCATTAATGTGTGGTCAATGCAGAAATTTCCTCAGAGGTGCTCTCTACTAGAGCTAGCTGAATTACTTGAACTGAATATATCTGACATTTTAAAAATATTATTTGAAAAGCTTCTAAAATACTGGTTTTCATGTGAAATGCTTGCCTAGAATATGTTTCAGGGAATGTTGCTGATTGGTCATTACTGGATAATGACATGTCACCTACTTGGAGAATATTGAAAAGCATCATCTAATCAGTAAAACTGATTTAAGAAAATGTGGAATGAATTTTTCCAAATGCATTTTTAGAAAGCAGAGGTTCTGCAAACAATTATGTGACTTAAGCAAACATCCTGGGAAAACAGATTGTGAGCAGTCTGCAGATCTTGGATAATTTTCCTGCATACTCTTCCCCTCCTGCCCGAGATTCCTTAGTTGTAGTAGTTCTTAAAACAAATGTGTAGTTGTTGTTTATATTAGCTGTATACTTCTGGGAGTAAACACACTCTCTATTGCTGAATGGATATACACAGTTCAAATTAAAAAAAAAAATACATTGACCTCCCCAGACTTTACCAAAGCAGTGGAGGGGAGGTAGGCCACAGAAGTTTGTGCAGCTGTCTTTTTTGTAGCCCATTAAATTGTGTTGTGATGTACCCCTTCATCTCTTGGGGAGCTAAGCAGCACCTCCCTCTCTGATTAAGGTAGCAGTATATAAATTTCCACCACTTTCCTGTGCACTCAGGTTTCTTGCAGGCATTCATTGACTCTTCAGTGTGTGTTTAGCTGTCTAACACTGCACAGGTCAGTGTCCAGTCGTGGACATGTCCATGGGGATTGTTACTGTGGTGTGGTAGAGCTGCCTTTTGAAACTCTGTGGTGCTGTTCAGAGACTTGTAACTCACCATGGTGTTTGGAGCCTCACCAGGGCACCAGTCTGCCCTCCTCAGTTAGCTGTAAACACTTCATTGGTCAATATTTGCATGTATAGCTTCTGCCTAAAGGGACAGTAGGAGATGGCCAGTCTTCCTTTCCCTGCTGTTCTCTTGTGACAGTGTTCTGTTCTCTGCCCCCCATTCCCTGAATTGGGGTCTCAATTATCCTGGGCACAAGGTCTTGAAAACTGCAGACTTCCAGCTGCTTCCTTTGACTGGCTTCATTCTCTGTCCTCTCCAGTGGCTGATGCTCTGCTTCTCCCCAAGTGTTTGCAATCATATTTAATCATTATGCTAATAACTGCACAGTGGAAATGGCTAATTTCTGAGCACATGATCAGTCTAATGAATTGACTGTAGCAATAGTAGGATAATACATTCAGCAGCAGGGACGCAGTGATGTGCCTGAGTCTCTGTGCCTACACACAAGACTTCTCTTCAAGACTTGTACTGTCTTTTAACCCACCATCTGGCTGCAGAATTTGTGTTCAGGTGCCAGGACAGAGTCAAGATTTCAGTTTTGGGTATGTGCATGTACAAGCCTGAGATGTGGTCCTGGTGGAGAGGCTGAATGATGGCACAATTTCTTTTTGGGCAAGGCTCCCTCTGCCTGCCTTAGTCAGAAAAAGTTTTGTCTGGCTAAGGTTGTGGCTCAGTATGGAGTAAGTGCTGCTGGGACTTGTGAGGCCATCTGGATGTTACCAGCAGATGTAACCGCAGTATTTCGTATCAGTTGTGGCCAAGAGCTGGGAGGCAAAGGGAAATCCATTTACAGAAACAATGTGCAACTTCCTGTTTGAGTTGTGTGTGGAAATAAAAATGGCAATGAAGAATTAGAGCAGCCTTAGCAATTCTATCTCTGCCTTGGCTCTTCCTTCCCACCCTGTCAAGCTGGTAGACGTCATACATGCTAGTGATTTGCTTGTCTGTCTTCTGCTTTTACTTAATATATCCCAAATTGCAAGAAGCCTGTATGACTCAGTCCAAAATAGTAAGCAGTCTTAGCAAACATGGGAGGGAATTTTTATAAACTCTCATTTTTTGCCTGAGTATTTTAATAGACATCCACATGCTGTGCTGTGGAGATGCAGTTTTTTGGAAGAAGTTTGAGCTGAGGAAAGTTCACGGTGCTTCTAATCTTGTCCTCTGTTGATGGACCTTCTTGCTGAAGAGAGTTGGAGAAAGGACAGGCTGCATCAGAAAGCTGATCCATTTTGTTATGTGTTTGTCTTTGAACTTGTCAGATCTCAGTTGTTTTGGTGTTCAAGGGACATGGAAGAACTTTTTGCTACAATAGTATGCAGGAGATACTAGTATGGGTAGTAAGTGAACTGTAAAGAAGAATATGTGTACTGAAAACTTTCAGATTGGAATCTAGTGGCTGAGGATTGTTCCTGCCACCGTGTTTTACTCATGGGCAGGGAGGACAAGAGGAAAAAAAATCTCAGTTGGTGGTTATCACTCCATTGGACTAGTGCCTCATAGTGTTGCAACAAAGTGTTTGCAATAGCATCTTGTGTACTTTTTTATTTAAAAAAATCTTTTAAAAGTCCAGAACTTTAGTAGTTCTCTTCTGGATAAAGTGGAATGTTCAACACTTGAACATTTAGGAAATGAGAAACAAACATTTCATGTAGAGTAAGCTGTGTTTGTGGCACTAATCCAAGCGGGTTTGGGGTGTAGATAATGTGGCCTTTAGCCACGTGATGGCTGTTCAGTTAATGCTCTGGGTTACTCCTGGTGCAGTGCTGACCCAGCTGAAAGCCAGCCCATCTCCCACTAGCTTGTATCACACCATCAGATGACACATGATCAAAGAGGGATGGAAGTAACATGATGCCTTGGGTGATTTGTAATCAAACTATGTCTGCAGGTAGCTAAAGGATACCCATCATCATTCCAACAGAGGCTGTCCTTGTTTTATGTGTAGGGAAACAGTCTCTCCTAGAACTGTCAACTTCTGACATCTTAGAGACCCTGAATTCATGTGGAGAAGGGGGTGCTTGGGAGAGGCATGTGTATGTGTTTGTGTATTTGTGTGTGTATGTGTTTGTGTATTTGTGTGTGAATGTGTGGTAGTTTTTGTTGGGTTTTGTTCATTTGGTGGTTGGGATTATTTTGTTTTAAGGAAAGTATGTATCTGAAAATGAATTCAGACCACTTTCAAGTAAATACATGTGATAAATGAGAATAGCTTCTGTGTGTGAGTTTTGTTATTATTTAGCATAATAATTATTTTGAAGTATATGGCATAGTAAATCCGCTATCCCATCCATGTAGCATAATCTTTATTATTGGAAAATACTATATTTTTACTCTTAGAGCAAATTAACTAAAGCACTATAGGGGTGATACGTTAAGGCTAAGGTAATATTAGCTCATTTTCTCTTGGTGTGGGCTCTGGCCCATGCTCTTCCCAATTTGGCTTGCCAGCTTACAACTTAAATGTGAAGTTTTGGGTCTTTAGGCTGGTGATTTTTGTTGTTGTTGTTGTTCAGGCATGAGCATTCTGACTCATCATTGTTACAGCTTTATCAGCTTTTTACCTCAGACAAACTTTCAGAAAATCCAGACTTGTTCTGTTGTGTTTATTTTTCATAGGCTTTTTTTAGATGGTTTCCTTTTCAGCCACCTGCAGTGCTCTTTGCAATTGCACATGTTCATCTCCTGTGAAGTTGCTTTTTTTGGCACACAAAATGCTTTTCGTTTGACATACAGTTTTGTTCTACTCCCATGGTGGTTCTTTAGTGAGTCCAAACTACTGAAGAAGCAGTTTAATTTTTCCTTTCTGTTGTGCTTTCCTGCAGTCAAAAATATTTGTTTGCATGTTTTGTTTAATTCTAGACAAGTGCATTGCTTCCAGTAAGGAAAAGAGGGACTCAATCATCTACTTTAAAATGTTGGAATTCTTATGGGAAAGCTTGCATAAGCGTATTTAGTTTCTTTTTCTTCTTTTTCTTTTTCTTTTGAATTAACTTCCTCATGCATATCTTCAGGAATACCCAGCAAAATCCCTCCAGCAACTTGATGTTACTAAAATCTAATTCCACAGACTGAAATACTCTTACACGTACACTGGAACTCTGACTTTGCATAATCAAAAGCATTTATCTACTTTTTGTTCTTTTTAGAGCTGAATACAAATGTAACATGACTGCATACCCCAAATGTTGTTCTGTCAAAAATCCATCAGATTGTACTGTTGAAACACTTCCCTTTTGAAGTGTCTTCCACTTCAAAAACTGATTTTAATCAGCAACTGGTGTTAGTTAAGCATTGAAATGTCTGTTCAGTTCACTGTGTGTAACAGTGGAGGAGAGGGGATGTACCTTGATAGTTCTCTGATTGGAATCCTGTTTTGCTGAAGGGAAGGTGGTGGGTCAGAGGAAGGGCTGAGTAAAAGAACTGATATTCAGAAAGATGTTTGTCTCAGTGTGAAACTCAAGTGGATGGTTACCAGTTGTTCATTTGCCACGTGCTGTAGTTTTGATCTGATGCAGAGCTGGGTCTGCACTTCCTGTTGTGCAGTGCTTGTGAAGTGGGGGAGTGTGGGGTTCAGCCGCAGCTGAATCTCCTGCAGACACTGGAAACCATATTCTAGAGTGATCAGGGATTTTGTAAGAACAGGGAATAACACCATGGAAGCTATTTCTCTCTCTTACTCCACTCCTGACATTGGATGCTGAAGAGCCATAGACCTTAGGAGTCAGGTGGAGATAAATGCCTTGTTTCCTCTTCTCTGTGTCTTCCCACCGAGATCTACATTAGTGATGGATTTTTTCTATCTGTTTATTATACTCAAGCTCTTGAAGATGGTATTGAACTAGCAGTGGTGTTTGAAAGAAAAGTAAGTTATCTAGAACACAAACATTTATTGTACACCATATAAACATGTATCACAGTTCACTGGAGGGCTTGTGCTTTTTTTAAAAAAATGAATAATGTTCATAATGCACTTCTTATTGCAGTGTATGTACATTTAGTTTGCTGAAATGGTTAAAATTGGCAGTAGGTTTTGCCAAACCACAGGAAGTGTGATCGGTAACTCACTTGTGTGTTTTCATTAGAAGTGAAATACTGGAAGTGTTTAACAGAAATCTGGGCTGTGTGGCACTGTGTGGCACTGTGTGGCACTGTGTGTCACTGTGTGTCACTGTGCTCAGGGCAGGCGGCTGTGGCAGTGCTGCCTGTACCTGTGCCCACCTCTGCTCTGTGTGTTCTGGGTGCTGCTGCAGGTGCACAGCTCCAACCCCAAGCAGCAAAGCTCCTTGCTTGGCAGAGCACAGGAAGTCTGGCAGAGCCAGGAATAGAACTTCAATCTGCTGTTTTCCAGGCTCTTGGTTTTAGCCACAGACCATCCCACCTCTCACTCAGTGACATGCTGGCAGACAGCCGCCTCCTGCGTGCAGGGCCAGCTGCTTCTGCAGCGCTGTCTGACCTCCATACTCCAGATGTTTGAAGTTCCATTTCCCCCATGCTTATGTGAACTTTAGCAAAGTGCTTCTGGCATTTCACCAATGCAGTGGGGAAGGAGGAATGGCTGTTGTCTTAACTGTTTTCTTTCCGTGACAAGGGCCTCTCTAGAGCTGCTAAAAATCTCTTCCTCTGTAGGACTTAAACTCCATTTGCCTTCAGTTACCATCTGCCAGTCTTACTTCCCACATCCCTCTCCCTGTTCTCAGAAATGCTCTGTGGACCTCCCCTCCTTATGCTCTGTGTTGACATCATCTTCCTTTCAGTTGGGGAAAGTGGGGAGCAGGGGCTGAGGGTGTGATGAGACTTCCTTGTGTCTCTCCAAAGATATTTCTCATTCATAGACCCTAATTCTGTGAGGTGGCATTTCACAGTTGAAACCTACTGGCTTCTGTCAGCAACCCCATTTTATCTGATCAGCCTCTTGCATGAACATGCCTGAAATAGCCATTAAGAGAATAATGTGAGAAGCTTCTTTCCTTCAGTGTTGTCTGAGGGATGAATATGTATCCTCCATAGCAGTCCTCCCATTTGCACTTGGCACCAGGAAAGAAAAATCAGGCATGAACTCAAGTCTGGCTCTTGGACGAGTGGGCTGCTTTCTTTGCTCTGATTCTTGTCCTAGAATGTCATTTACCCGCTCCTAGCCCCTCTGGTCTGTCCTTGTTCTGTGTCCCCTTCCTGCTCAGCTTCTTCAGCAGAATGCATGACTAGATTTGCCAATAGGATACTCAGAAAAGCTTCTATAGAAATAATCCTTTAGCTGAACAGGCCTCTCTTTTTCCTTTTTTGTGCTGTTGTATAGGTTTATGTGCCTCTCCACAGGTTGTGTTTTGGAAACTGGGGTCCAGTTGGGGTCTAATTCTCAGGGAATCCTAGTCTTCCTTTTGGAAGAAAGGCTAAAGGTGAGGCTGTTTGTCTATGGCTAGTAATCTTTAAGCCTATTTCTTTAGCTTTTGTTTTCAGTTTTCTGATTTTAATGAAACTTTTTTTTCTTTTTTGATAGAACTTGCAAGCACACATTCTGTCGGTCGGGTTAAGTATGTCTTGAAATGAATGCAGCTTAAACTTGCTATGAAACTGTGCATTATTGTTTTACATTCTGTGCTTCTGAATTCTAAAAACATACAGGAAGCATACAGTCCTGAGAAAATGGGATATCTGTGGTATACTTCACCTCCTGACCACTCACTCCCTCCAACTGTCCTGATATCCCAGAAAAAATATCTATGTGCAGGTGGAAAATATCTTCAAGGATTGCTGAAATCTGGTTTGTTTTATGCCAGTGGCACTTTTTAGGAGAATCTGAGAAAAACTGCTAGTGTATGTAAAGAAAGATTTAAATTTTAAATCAGGGCCTAGCTCTATAGAATTAAACTGACATATGTGTTCAGACATATTTGAAGAAATTGTGATAAAATGTCAAAATAAGGCCCACAATCAACACTTTTTAAACCCTCCACTCCTTTGGATAATATTAGCAAAATGCGTTGTTAGCATTGTGGCTTTATTTTTTTGTATATGTTTATATTTTATGAACTGAAATGTATTTCACAAGTGTACATTTACATATGAGTTACTTCTGGAAGTGGGATTTAGTATTTCTGTCATTATTTTTCCTTTTCTCTCTCTAATGCTTTTCTCCCTCTGCTGGCGACAAACATTTTATAAGGACTGTGCAAGTTGCTCTATATCTGTGTTGATGGCCTTAGTTCATTGTGTTAATCTGTAAGAGCTCCTGAATGTGAGCCCTCTGTGCAGGAAAAGGAAGATGACATATCAGATTACATGAGATATGGCTTATCTGGCTCCTCTGGCCCTTTACCTTAAGAGGCCTGGATTTACCAGGACTTTGGGAGATGAAGCTTTCTGGAGAGCCTGTCCTACTATTGTCACCTGCTTGTATGCTGAAGAAATTGTGTGAGAAACTTCTATCTATAAACTTACCATGAAAACATTGCTGGGTTCCCAGCTCTGGAAATACAACTCTTAAATCTATTTTGGTTGCCTCCTACATTGCCAGCACCCCATACAAAGCAAATACCCAAGGTGCAACTTGGATGTCCAAACGCTTCACAGTGATAGGAAACCTTGCTTTCATGGTGTGGGTTCAAAAGGCATGGCAGGGTATTCTAAATATTCTCAGATGGCTGTAGACAGTGGTGTTCAGGCAGCTATTAGCCTTCGTGAAAGTTGGATAAGGATTGTTCATGTGAAATAAAAATGTCTTGAAATCCTTATATTCTTAAAGGAATTTGGGGAACTGAAAAAAACATCTCATTTTTTTCTTTTCCTCTGGTAACTTGCTTGTTGCTAGCACTGGGTTTCTTCTGTGGATTGACTGATAAATTGACAGTGCTTTAGCAGACTTGATTCTGGTTACTGTCCAAGAGGCTGTTCTAAATGTCTTGAAATCATTTCCTGAAGTCAGGAATAGTAAGAAAGGCCTTTCCCCTTTTTGTTGGGAAAGATAACCAATATAAATCTTCTAGTATGGTACTTTAATATGAGTTGTTCAAAGCTAACAAATTAAATTTCACACAATTGATAGCTAACTGGACATGATAGAAGATGGGATCAGTCTTCTATCTTAAGAGATAGGATTGGCTCCACAGTCCCTGATGACAGGGCAGTACTCCAGTCAAAGTTTCTTTCAGTTTTTCACTATGCTTCTCAGGTGTTGGTTAACTTAACCAGATGCCTGTGCTGAAGAACTGGGAAGAAGCACATGCTCACCAAAATGACCAGTTTGGGTCTGTAATTGAGTTGGTGTGGTCACACTTGGTGTATTCAGCTTTGAGTCATTGGAACTGACAGTTGCAATTCCCAGCAGCAATACAGCCTCAGCCTTTGGAGGAGATCCCCATGGAATAAATGTGTGTGCACAGTGATGAACAAGGGTGACCAATGCTGTGCTGATGCTCTGCTCTCTCTGTCTCCCATGAGGCCGGGCCTGCTTAGTGCTTGGACTCTCCTGGACGAGAGATGGAAGTAAACTGTTTTACTTCTGTAGGTAAATTTCTTGAGTTTCTTGAACAGCATCTTCTTGGTGGGCATCAGACAATATGTAAGCAATAGTTTCGAGTCAAATATTTGAGTTACCAGCACTTCCATCAAGAGTTAGTGAAATACATAACTTGTAACATTATGTAGCCATCTGACTGTACATGATGTCATAAAAGCCCAAACTACTTACTTGTGCTTTTTCATGCCTGATGTGCCTTGAACTCATAATTGATCTTCTCTGTGGAATATTTATTTGCAGTTTAAATATATTCACATTTCCCTGCATTGAATTTTCTTTACAAAATAATGGCATAAAACATTGCTCTCACTGAAGAAGTTAGCTGTCCGACCGAGCTCATTAAAGCTGGGTATTTCAATGTTCTTTTTGTAGGTCAAACTGACTTCCTTGCAGGTGGCCTGTGCAATGTGCATTGTCCAGGTCTCTTCAGTGCCATTACTCAACCATAACTCATTTATTTAAAAGGTCTTACTGAATACGCTTTCTTTCTGAAAGTAGCAGTGGAATAAATTTGTATTTCTAAAACAGAACAGGTTGTTGTTCTTAGTCTCATCAGTTTATTTTCATTTCAGGGAAGCTTATTGTATAAACTACACAGCAAGACAATGAAATCTGTAGTTTTGGAGAATAACTGGGTTATGATTAAGGGTTAATATTAAAGCTGGGTTTAGGAACAGATTGCAAAGAGTGAGGGTTTGGGTTGTTTTTATTTGTTAAGGGCTGCCGAAACCACCTTAGTGTTCGTTTCTTAAGTTACATTTCCTTTGGTTAACACTGTACGTTATTGTCTGGGTGTGTGAACTTGCAGTAGAAACTATTTGTTTGTATTATAAAAGTTTTTAACATTTAACTATGTGTATTTTACTGCTATGTATGACCAGTTAAATCTGAAACTGTGACTGATTTTTTTTTTTTTGTGGGCAGTAGAACAGATACCTTCATATTGAAATGTAGAGGTAAGCTTGTGAATCCAGATGGTTGTGCCAGAGGCAGAGGAAGGAAACTAAACTTTCTCTGCCCCACTCACTGTCCCATGCATTGCATAGTTCTGTTGACAAGGTTCTGTGTGAAACATGTGCCTTTGCCCAGTATTTTGTGTCACATCAGGCACAGTTTCTACTGAAAGAAGATACTATATTTTATGGATTGCTGTGATGTGATATATCAAATCTAGTGTTCCAATCAGCTTGTCTTTCACTAGACTTCTTTAGTTTTTTTTTTTTTTCTTAAGCAATTCTTTTATCTTGCACTGCCAGCAATGCCCTTTGGTTAAGAGAATCTCACTGTTCAGAATGGATGACATGCTGTTCTCTCCACTAACTTGGAATTGAGTGACACAGCATTTAGCATGCAATCATTTAAAGTTAGAAGGGACCAGTAAGGATCATCGAGTCCAACTCCCTGAAGCTCAGCCATATGACTTGGTGTCATCCACGTGCTCCTTGAACTCTGACATGCTTGAGACCCTACCCACTTCCCTGGGAAGCCTGTTCCAGTGACCAGCCACGCTCTCAATGAAGAACATTTTCCTAATGTCCAGTCTGAAATTCCTGACACGGCTTCATTCCATTTCCTCATATCCCAGTGCTGCTCACCAGAGAGAGAGATCAGCACCTTCCCTGTGCTGCCCACCTTGAGGAAATTGTTGGCTGTGATGAGGGCACCCCTTCATCTCTCCAGGCTGAAGAAACAAAGTGACCTCAGCCACTTGTATGGCTTTCCCTTGGGACCATTCACCATCTTGGTCACCCTCCCCTGGACACACTCAGTTTGTCCTCCTTGCATTGAGCTGCCCCAAAGTGCACACAGGGCTTCAGGTGTGGAGAAGATTCCTTTTGGGAAGCACAGCTCCAAGGTTGTGCAGAACAGGTTGCTGAGCCTCAGGACATGTGATTACAGCAAGTGCAGTAGGAAAATGGGGGTGGGAGGTGGTAGCAGGTCATGCTGCTTGCATGGCTGATATGTCTGGGTTTTGTTTGTATAAAGTAATTGTAATCTCTTCTGCTGACATTTTGGTATGTATAGCACTGATGCCCTGTAATTAGGGCTCTACTTGCCTGAAATAAAGTGTTAGTAAGAGACCCCACCCTATGTTTAACCACAAACTGAAAAAGCAAAACAGCGAAACAATGTCAAAATTACAGAAAACTGTTGGCAGTAACAAACGGCTTGGTCTTCGGTGTCTCCTTGCTTTAGAGAAATTGGCATCCTAAAGTAGTCTGTGGATTGTGAGCCTACATTCCTTCTCTGAGTGAGTTTAGGGACAAAATGCAAAGTTACTGGCTTGCAGTTCTGTGTGGTACAAGGCATTTGTTTTTATGATGTGAAAGTTCTTAAAAGCATTGTGTGAAATAGCCTGAAAAGCTGTCATTAAAAGTCGTGGTGTAATCTTAGGATTTTTTTTTTTTGGTCTTATGCGTTTGAATGTCAGATTTTTTAAGATCAATAAAATGTCATTGACATGACTTTTTTCCTTAAACTCATGTAGTGGTTTGAGTTTTGAGGTTTTTTTTTTGGGGGGGTGGTTTTTTGTGAGTGGGGAGTTTTTGGTGGTCTTTGTTTGGGGGTTTTGTTTTTGTATTTTTTGGAGTTTGGGTTTTTGGGTGGGTGGGTTTTTTTTTTTTATTCTTCGTCTTGTAACTTTCTACCCTGTATCTTTGTCTTTTGGGGAGTTTTACCTGATAGCTGCTGTTTTCACTGTTGAGAATTGGGTAGCTGTTTTCTCCCCTAGTCTTTGCTCTTTCCAAAAGCCAGGCAAACTTTTTCCAGGTTCCTGGAAAAATAACTATGGAGCACCACACAGTGCTTCTCCTGTCCTCTCTGTCAGGTGAGTGTGTGTGCTGTTACAGCTTTATTTCTGAAGAACTGGGGAGCACCAGAGTAGGAAACCAGAAGTAGAATTTTCCTGCATAGCACATCTGCAATATCAGTTAATTTAACACAAATATAAAGGGGTATTTCCGTGGTGTAAATTTGTGGTATTAGTGAAGTGAGTTGTTCTCTCCTTCAGAATAGCCTGAAGTTGATGATGCCTGGTTAGTGGAGTTGATTTGATAGAGGTTATTCTATTCTTTTATTCTCTGCTCTTTCCCAGCTGTGTATGCATTTAGTGAGAGAAGTGGTAGCTGTGCAAGTATCTGGCTAATAAATTTGAGTTGCAGTGGTACAGGAGCAAAAAGATTGTAGAAGTTTGAATTGTTTCTCTTTTTCCTTTTTTATTTTAATACTCCCTTGTGTGTGAGCTTTATAAAAATGTTTAAATACCCTCATATTAGCTTGGCCAGAGATACTTCAGTCTCTATTTATTGTAAGTTGTTCTGGGTAGCACACTTTAGCACATGGGTGGAATGGTATCTGCAGCACGGATAATAAAAGAACAACTATTTGCTGTATCATTGCTGTGCTTCACTTGGCCTTGAGGCTGCTTCTAAGGAAACAGTTAAATTTTAACTCCACTTCCTGTTGTTCAACTGCTCCTTGGTTTTTTTTTTTTAATTTTATATGATTTGAAGAAGACAAATAGTGGAGGCAGCTAATAATTAACAGTTCCTTCAACTTCCAAGTTTCTGGATTAGCTGGCACAGTCCTTAACACTCAGTTGTAATGGCAAAGGGATTTGTTTGACGAGTTCATTTAAATTTGCTTCCCAGTGGAAACACATTGAGCTTCTGGAAGGACTGTCTTTTCCCTCTTCTCCAAATCAGTATAAAGCTGAGCTTTGTCTCACTGGATTATGTTGTCTAGGAGTGAAAATCACTGCCCTGTTCCCCAAATTTTAAATTATGCTATGTATTTGTTTCAGCACAGGCCAAAGATACTGAAGCTGATCTTACTGCTTGCAAGTGCTTGTTAGACTGTGCTAACCCATGCCAGTTTGCTGTACTTTGCTCCTCTCATCTTTGATATCTTAAAGTAGGTTTTGTGCATGAAATCACAAACCAACTCGTGTTTAGCTGTCTTGTTACCATGTCAGAACAACGCTCATAGGTACAGATGTCAAATGTGAACAGAGCTTTGAGAATGGTCTGTTTTGGCTGTTGCCTGGTATGTGTGGCTTTTCTTTCTTGGACATTAACTGTTTACTGGCTGGACAGCTTTGCTGTCCTACTGAAAATTGCTTGTGTGTTGAGTTTTTCTTCTTTTGAAAGTGAAAAACATTGCCTATGACTAAACAATAAATTTCCACATGGACGTCAAGCAAATAGATTTAAATGAAAACAGAAGAATGACCAATTGTTGTGTGCTTTGTTTTGCATAATACTCACATAAGACTAAATAACAAGCAGATCCAAAAAGCCCAGTAATTTCTTGAAGAAGTAAGATGCTGTCTAGTGGCTCTGTTGGGCAGCCTATTGCTGTGGGCAAAGCATCTGCTGTGAGCATTTGCTTTGCACAGGGGTGAAATCCTGCCTTGCTTTTCCGGTGCACCAGATGTGGTAGGAGTTGAAGTCTCGTTTGCTTTGAACAGCAAATTAGTCTCTTGCTCAGGCATGTCTGAATGCCTTTCAGGATTTACATATGTGCCCTGTTGCTGGCCCTGCACTGTGGTGCAGATGCTCTTCTTCTTCTCACTGAAATTCGTGCCAAGACTTTACAAATCACTGCTCAATACTTAATTTTGGATAAGCTGTCTGATAAAATTTATGTGGTCTTTTCCTGTTCTAATATTTCCATTAACAACAATTTGTTGCTGTATTGCATAAGTCAGTTTCCAAAGCATGTATGGTACAGCATCTGTTCCTGGAATTTCTTATCATCTGTTCTGGTAGCTTATGGAATTTTCATTGTCCATTGCAGGGAGGAAAGATCAGTTTCATGGAATATGTGCTAGGAAAAGATGCATCTTTTTTGACTCTGAAAGGATTTATTTTGTTGTCTTTTTTTTTCTTTTGCTATCAATGTTACGTGAACTCTTAGTATAAAGATGAGTCTTTGTCCATCGACTGAACAAAAAAATGAATTTATTAGTAACACAGATTTGGTTCATGAGAATGAAGTAGCAGTATGGATTCATTTCAAAGGACATAGCCGTATTTTAAAAAGCCCTATTTTGAAACATTGTATATTTTAAATTGATGTTGTCAACCTCCTAAATTGCTATGTTATTTGGGGAACTTTAAAATCGGTTCTTTTTCTCTCCTATTCAGTGTTCATGTATTATAAAATATTTAAGAATTGCTTATTATTAAAGAGAGATGAACATGTAGCACAGCACTCATAATCCTTTCAGCAAGATCAAGAAAAACAACGAAAAGGCAGAACTAATGTATGTTTCAGTCTCTAAAAGGAAAAGCAAATAATAACTGCATTTGGAAAAATTAGACTAATCTCATTCATTAGTCTTCATTTTATCATCTGTGGAATCAGCTGCCAGAGAAAATGTGGGTACAGTGGGTGATACCTGGTACTGATGTAGGTAAATGCTGGATGTATAGGATTGTCTCATTTGGAAAGGCATTTTTTAAATTCCTGACTTGGAGATTTTTCAGAGCATTTGGAACAATAAAGCTTGTTCCAAAGTTTTACTGGGATATTTAATTAATTAATTCCAAATAAGCTAATGCAGACATACATACTTAATGTCTTGCACTACAGTTCTGATTTCTATTAAGATTCTGTGTGCTTCCAAAGTAAAAGGACCTTTTGCAGTGTTACAAGTAGTCTGTTATTTAGCTTTAAGCTGTGAAAGCAAGCTTGCTTGGTATTGCTGCTTTTCAGTGCTTCTCTGCCTGTATTCCTGCCTGTAAACTGCAATGCCATCTATCAAAACTGTTAAGGAAGGGTTTGTCTTTTCATAGTCAGGAAAATTTAAGATTATTTGAGCATGTGCACCAATTAATGAAAAAACAGTTGAGCTGAAGACATTTCACTGTGAACACTGAATGCTGGCTTTTCTAGAAATGTTCATTTCCTGAATACTAATCTTGCTTTTTTCATCTTGCCTCATATAGAAGTAGAAATATCAGCTAATTTTGTGCTTCATCTTTGCTTCACTAAACAAAGCCTTGCACATCACAACATTCATTTTAGATTAAACCATCTCTAGAGATGTACCTAAATGAGGTAGGATTTAGGATGACAAGGTTTTTTCTTTCTTTTTGAGCCTTCACTGGTTTTTTTTTTTTTCTATGATAGCCTTTCTAGGAAAAATTGATGCTTATACACTGAGATTTATTTTCCTCAGCGGGTAAAGTGGTGTCTTGATAGGTTTTGCTCAAAGGAGTGGTTTTTTGTCAGATACCATCTCCTTCAATGACATCCTGAGGTTCTAGTAGGTGCTTAAACCAGTACATTCAGTCACTGAATCTTGAAATAGGCTTCCTAGAAATGGGACTTCCTATGGCATCCAATACTTGATTTGCCCTTGTTCTTCAGCTAGAGTTAAGTAGTGATTATATTCCATGTGGAAGAATGTGTCTGTTATGTGAAGCTTATTTTGATTTTTCACAGACTGCTGGACTGATCTTTGTCTTCTTCTTTTTCTTCCCTGAATAAAATGCAGCATATTTTATATTTCTTTACTTGCATTTTTAAAGCTTTGTTTTATTCTTTAAGTAAAACTGCTGCAGACAGTATGACTGAAAGTAGCCCCAGTGCTGAAATTAGTCCCTCCCTGTGCAGGCTCTCACTTCGATATGCACTGATGGCTTTGCTGAAAGAAATTACTACACAGACTTCCCAAGCTTAGTCCCCCTCTGGGGCTCTGAGCAAATTGCTTAGCTTGTCTGTCCTGGTTTCCCAGCTGTGGAGTTGGAGTAATTTATTACCAGTGTCAGTCATAAGAACACTGAGGGTTAATCTGTGACGACTGTGTCTGCATAGTGTCTTTAGAGTGTCAAAGTAGTACCATATAATTGTAATTTTATTATTAATATTGGTTATTTCATTAAGGTGCAATTTTCTAGCAACGTTCATGTAGATTAAACTCATTTCATCAATAAACTGGCATCCTTCCAGCAGCATTAACGCAGTCAGACTCTTTGTCTAGCAGTGAAGCCTAACCATGTAGCTAGCTCTGTAAAGAAAACAGCAAATGCCTAAAGAAACCCATACTTTCTTGTTTTCAATCTAGACTGTGGACATCCATAAAGAAAAGGTCGCTCGCAGAGAGATAGGCATTTTGACGACCAATAAGAACACATCAAGAACTCACAAAATTATAGCACCAGCGAACATGGAACGTCCTGTAAGGTATATTCGAAAACCTATAGACTACACGGTGCTGGATGATGTTGGCCATGGCGTGAAGGTAAGAACTCCTGGACACTAGAGGACTCCAAGTAACACAGACCAGGAGACAGGGTCGGGGCAGAATGTTGCTGATACTAAAATGTTTAGCTCCTTTATGATAGGAAGGGTTATGGGTGTGATATGCTCCCACACACAAACGTTTCAGTAGCAAAATGGATTGCTTTAGGAGTGAGGGTTTTTTGAGCAATGTTTGCCATAACCTTGTGACTGTCAGTGATAGTCACAGTGTCAGGAAATAATGGCTCATGAACTTAGGCTAATGACTTGTCAAAAAGCCATGACTGACTTTTAAAATTATCACTACTTCCTCCTCTAGAGTAAGTTGTCATTGCCACTCAGTTTTTCTCAATAGCTAAAGAAATAAAGGAAGTCATCTCTTATGGGGAAATTGGCTGGTGGGTTTTTTGGTGGGTGAACAGAAGAAAGGGGGTCAGCTAGTTTGCATTTGAATCTCAGTCACATTTGATGTCTTACTTCCATTGGACAGCCTAATGTTCCTTTTGTGTAAATAAAAGCCTCAGTAAGATGATGTCTACTTCTCTTGAAATTGTTATAGTCAGGATGAATTAATGTAACACCTTTTTCTCCCTGGTCATCTTTGTGTAAAAAATACCTTTGTATCCCTCTAGACCAGGCGTTCAAGGTATATTCAGTTTGCAGCAGTGTTCTCTTGGATGGCATTCATTCAAAACCCAGGTATCCTCTCAAGCTTGATGTGCTCTGGTCAATCAGTTGTGCAGCTGTATCAGCCCATCTCGTGCCCTTTGGATCACTGAGCTCAAGGAACAGATCTTTCAGAATGACTTGGCACAACAGAGTACCAGGGTATCTTCATAGTAACCTTCCAAATGCCCACAGGAGTCTAATTCCAACTCAAGTTAGAAAGCAGTTATATACCATGACAGCTGTAGACAATGAAATAATGCAGTGACTACCTGGGGTTTTTTTGGTTTTTTTTGTAGGTTAACCTGTATTAAACCTGTAATTCTTAGGGTTGTTTTACATTAATAAAATTAAGCCAGTCTTGATGAATAGTCTTGTGTAGAAGCCTGGCAGATTTGTTCTGAATTGCTATAAAATAGAAACACTAGAGTCAGAGAAACTGATGATTTTTCAGTATAGCCTGTATTTAAGGAGAATGTTCTATGAATAGAGAGTACAGAAATTCAGTGTCAGGTTATTGGTTTCTGCATTTAAGTGCTCCAGGGATCAAGTGTTGTGGAAGATGTTAAAAGTCTAATAATTATTGTTAGTCTCTGAAAGGGATGCTTTGCTGAAGTACTTGCTTTGTGCAGGCTCAAAACAGGTTGCTTGATCCATGGAGGCTGAGGTTATTAAGGCTTAGCTGCTGCATTTTTCATTATCACTATTTGCCTTTGGGAGTACTGGGTCTTTATTCATGTGACCCTCTTTTTTTAGTGGGTGCTGTTTACCCATTTCTGGGGAGTTCTTATGGGATGATTTTGGTAAAGGGTTTTTTTTTTTAGTGTTACTGATTTATTCTATAATAAAAGCTTGGTCTTTTCAGAGGTAAAAAAGCCTCTAGTAATAACCAAATTATCAACTCAATTACAAGACAGCTGCAAATTATATCTTGATATTGTTTCTTTGAGAGACTTGCCTGTCTGTTTTACAACTGTGAAAAGCATGAAACAGTTGGTATTTTCTATGTACACTTGTTACACAAATAAAATTGCCAGCTGGACCTCAGGTATGTAGTTCAAGGAGGCTGCCATGCATTAGAGACATAGTTGAAAAGAGTGTGCTGAGTTAGTCAATGACACAATTAAATGTTTTAGCCATCTTATTACTTGGGCTCCAAGACTGTGACACAGATGAAGGCTCTGAAGGAAGCAGCTTACTTAGTCACCTAGATGTAGGTAGTGTAGGTAGTGGTAGTGGAAAATCACACCAAAACAATTCAAAAGGCTTGATGAGGTCCTTTTGGACATCAGCACAAATGAAAGATGATGCTGAGAATCTGTGTTGCCTCTTGAATCTCCAGTTAGGGGAGAGCATACAATAAACTGAATTACAAACTTTATCTTGTCCAGGGTGGTCTTAGAAGATGTTTCAGTCCCTGTTAAGTCTTCAGAAATTTCACCCCAAGTTGGACAGCCACATGTCCAGTAAGGCCTAAGAAACCATGTTTTAGCAGAGAAAAAAAAAAGTTTGAGGTCTGCTTAGAACAGTTGTCAGTCTGACTAACTTGCAGATCCTTGAATGTTTTCTGCTGTAGCCACTGTCAGTAAAACAAAGCACAACAAATATATTGACATTTAAGTATTAAATAAAAAATTTACAACACTGAAATCTGTAGATTGCAATTTATTGCTGTTAGTGGGACTCTGTTCTGGTATAGGATTTGATAAAGAAACATAAAGGAAAAATACAAGGGGGAGAAATCAAGGATACAGACATATTTTAGATTATATGGATATGGATTATACCCTGTTTCTGCTTTTATTTATTTAAATATTGATCCTAGTAAAAATATTTACTAGTTTACATATTCAGTGTATTTTATGGGGTGATCCTGAATTGTTTCATATGAAAATTGTGAATAAAAATAATGTCTCACAGAGCTAAATACCAAAGTTAGGGAGGTGTGTAATCCTCAGGGTAAATGCTGTCTTCACCATACATCTTCCGTCTGAGCAAATGCAAAACCACCTCCTGTGTGTATTCATAGCTCATTTTCCTTGTTTGTCTCTGCTTGTTGTGGCTGTGTGGAAGGGATGCAAAAGCAGGTGCATGTGCTTGGGGCATGGAGAAGGGCTCTGCATCCTCCCTCTGTCTCACACGTGTGCAGCAATTTCTGTGGGGGCAGGTGAGGCTGGAGGTGGCAGGGATGGGGAAGCAGCTGCTCTCTGTAGCAGCTTTCCTCACTGATGGGAGACACTTCCTTGGGAAGCAGTGCTGTTTCCTCCTCCAGCACATTCTTGTTGGAAAAGCTTTTGTAGAGCATCCTAGAATCACAGAGGTGCTCCTTCCTTCAGCCTGAAAACTCCATGGCAGCTCCAAAGTGCCCCAGTGCACTCCCTGCCCCTTCCCTTTGCAGGAGACGATAAAGACAACTGGAAAAGTTTTTTTTTTTTTCTAATAGATGCCCCTATGAAGCCAAAGCTAGCATCAGTCCAAATGTGGAGGGCATTTTAAGTTGGTTTGCTAGCAGGAAGGCTTTCCTTTGCAATACAAATATGTGTTGATGGCTCCAAGAAACACACAGGGAAGCATTTTTGCTGCTCTGTTAAGTGGTTGCTCAGCTGTCACCCTCTGGGCATAGGAGAATGAAGCTAAAGTAATTCTTTGTAAACAAGAGTAAGTGTTGTTATCTACCTTCCTGTGTAGAGCTTGGTTTAAAATTATTAGGCAGAGGCTACTTTAACATTTCCTTCCTCCTCTTCTACTTTTTTTGTGAAAGGAAAGGAAAAAAGTACTGTGCCAGCAAATAAATAGGTCAAACACAATTACTCATACAGAAAATCCTCAGTTTAAGAGCGGGGAGAAGGAGGAAGCTTGGAAGCTGCCTTAAAAACCTTAAATTTGCCCTTAAAAGCCAAATTTAAATTGGCCTTTGAATTTATAATAATCTTCTTTTTGAATAGAAGGCAGGTGGAATTGCAGCAATTTTTAAAATGGCAGCTAAGTAGGGAATTGAAGCGATGATGCTGTATGGTTAAAGGCAGATAAAATGATGAATACATGCCTAATTGAAATGCCTAATAGCTGTTATTGGATCAAGTTTATTTTATAGAACTAATAGTTCTTCAAAACCAAACTTGTATTGTATATGAAGATTGATCACTTTTCAGTTTTATTTTAAGGAAAAAAATTGTAGTTTTGTCACCATAAAAAAATTTGCATTTCAGCACTTGAAAGCTGTAAGAAGCTTTTGAGCCCAGAAAGTCAGACAGTTGTCAAGCATTCAGAAATCTTTCTCAAGCAAATGGAAGTTGGAAGGACTCCCTTAAAGAAGGGATTGGGCCAGAGCTTGACAAACATTAAGCTTAGTGAAGGGAGTCTTGCTCTTTCCCTTGTGCTTCTCGGCATGTCCTACTTGTCTGCTGTCCTTATGCTTATATCTGTGTCAGTGCAAAATGAAAATGCAGATGAGATGCTGATGTGAGGCTGAAAGGCTACCTAATCATGCCTGTTTACCCTTTAGGATAAAACTGTTTATGAGTAGCCACTGGAATATTAAATTTTAAATAATTCACCCTAATAAATCCCGAGTGAGATAGGGATCCTGAACTGGAGCTGCTGCTGCCTTTGTCCCCTTACCAGGCTCTGTCAGACATTCACGCTTCAAAGGATGTCATGTTGCCAATTTCATTAATGTCACATCATCCCTCTGGGGTCATGGCCAAACAGTAAATATTGCTGTAGGGTAAAGAATGCTTCTCTGGGGGGAAAAAGGAACTTCCTGTTGCCAACTCTAATGACTCTTGTGAGTGTTAACACTGTGTGCTTTCCATAGGGCACTTGCTGCTGGAAATTCAGAAGCGTGCCTAGTGTGATCTGATGTAATGTAGGTTTCAAGCCTTTCAGCTTGCAAAGGAAACACGAAACTTTGAGGTCTCTTTATTTTCTATTCTCTTTTTATGCTAGCATTACTTTATTATAGTTAGATTCAAAGTCACCAACTCAACTGAAAAAACTTGAACTATTTAAAAGCAGGAATCTAGGTAACTTCTTCTGAACAAGGGGAAGTGCTGAGAGAACAATGTTAAGTTTATTATCCACAACAGGTTTTTTATATACTAATACTTCTTAATTGGAAAATAAAAAGAAAAAAAAAAAGAGACAAGCAATCTGACAAACTACTGGTTGCTGTTAACAGAAGTCTAATGACTAGGTTACACGTATTAGTAGGAGAGGTTAAATTTCCCTGAAGAGAGACTTACCTACATGTTCAATTTTTAAAGAGGTATTTATTTGAAACATTAATTTCCTCAAAATAATCTGCTTTACTGTAGTCTGTAAGGAAGTGAAGAACAAGTAAAAGCTTCTGACCCATTCTGATAAGAAAATTGAGACACAGGAATAGTTTCTTTAAAACTGCACAAAACCAGTGTGGCAGAAGTGTTTTACCCTAAGGGTCTGACACCCACATACAGTCTGCCTGCTGAACAATGTTTTGGATTACATATTCTACCAAACTCCTTATCTTGATTTCTGCAAGGAAACCATGTTCTAGGCTTGGTGCTTTACTGTACTGTTTCCTCAGGCATCCCCTGCCTTCATGTACAAGCACCAGCTTCTGCTTTTCTTGCTCTGTGTCACCTTGTGGTATTTCAGAACTGCCCCACTGATGAGCCAGAAGGCAAGCTTGTGCAAAATTGCCTAACTGTACACATAATAGCATTTCAAAGGGTCTTACAGCCAGCTACCTTTCTGTAGGGACCTTCTCCCTAATAGAACTAATAAAGGAAGTACCTTTTTAAGTAAAAGGTTCTTTTACTTAAGGTCAAGAACGACCATGTGGAATTTTTTCCTTCTGTGGTTATTGACTGTGATTATTGGTCAAAGCTAACAGATCTTAGGCTGATTATTGCTTTTAGAAGACCCTATGTATAAAAATTCCAAGTTTGCCAGATACTTAATATTAATGGAGATCAGACTGGCACACTTTTAAAATCCTTGTTTCCATTGAAGAACATTTTTATTGGGTGGTCTTTAATGACCTCTTTCAGTCATCCTAGGTATGGCAGGATATCAACTCTTTAAATTCAGGAGTGGAAGAAATGAGTGCATACAGCAGGGGAAGTACAACCAGCCTGCACAGAGATTTGAAGGTCTTGGACTCATAGCTGAAATGTGCAGGATAAACTTGCTGAATGTCAGCATGATAAGAATTCTGTGTGCAGGTGGTCTTTTGTGTGCTTACAGATCAATTTGCTCACGTAAATGGGTTATTTACAGCCATCCCTACCCCTAGTTTTCCAAGCAGAATTTATAGCTCAAATAATAGCTTTATAGTTCCCTGAATCATGACTAATGTTCCCCCATGACTTGTTACTTGGCATGAAAACTATTAAAAACAGTTAGATGGCTGCCTCCTGAGGCCAGCAGTGGAGTCCCTCCATGTCTGGACATCCTTTGCCTATCAGTAGGTACTTCTGATTTCCTCACACTCATCCTTTTCATGCCATTCTTGATCTTGGCCCTTTGACCTCAGTTACAGCAACCTGCAGTACTGCCTTTGGCAGCAGGTGTTTTTGTATTCTTCAGACTACCAGAACTGAGAATGCTGGAATTGCCAAAAGAGTTGCCTTAAGCAAATAAGTCTCTTGGTACTAGCAGTCATTGCTTGTCCTTCCAAACCCACAGCTGAAGTTCTAAAGTCCAGGTGCTCTGAATTCCTGACATCAGTTACAGGAGCAGCCTCAATTTTGGGTTTGATAAATGCCTTGCATGGCTGTTGCAAATACCTGTTCTACCCCTTGCCTTAATTGCTTTGCTCCTTTCCAGCCCACTGCTGGCTCTCAGTCTAGGCCAGCCTGCTCTCCCATGATGTCCAAACCCTGTGGATGTGTCACTGCCCTAGCTGTGACATTATGGAAATGCATCAGCATTGGCTTGTATTTCTCAAATCTGAGATTGTGGTTTCTTTCTCTTAATTTTGTAACAACCCTTAAAGCTTTATCCAGGACAGCCACATGCCTGTTGGATTTTCCCTAGAAAGGCAAGATAGTTCTGCTTGCTTCTTTAAAACATGGTCTGCTATATCACTGCAGGAACCCCCAACCAATACTGCTGTCTCCCCTGTTTCCTTTCTGGGAATGTCCTGGTCTGTCTGGTTCTCCTCCTCAGCGTCACAAGCATCCCCAGCAAGCCTGCAGACTGTTTTTGTTCTGATGGGTGTCATCCAGGATGCTGGTGTCAGGCTGAAAACTGTCTCCTCTGTGTGCAGTAATACAAGTAGCAGGAGGAGAAGGGAATCATGCTACTCACAGCTTCTGCAGGAGTTCTCAGTGATGCTCTTCATTTGACTAAGCTTTTTTCCTTTTGCACCTGCTGTCTCCCATTTTATACCCTCTCAGAGCAGTCTCTTCCTTCCTCAAGCTGTGAACCATTTGCATTCTCCTCCTCATGCCCTGCATGTCCCTCCTTCCTGCCTCTGTCCTTCCTGGTACTATCAGGCAGTGGGTGGTGGTTGTGTTCTCCCAACAGGCTGGCTGGCCTAGAGGCATTTGTGGAGAGATGCTTGCGCATACATTAAGCACTTACCTGCAACTCCTTTTGGTTTTCTGCTGTCTTTTTCACTTTCTTCTTCAAATCACACTGAGTCTAGACCCTGCTGTATAAACAGTTCTCGATTCCAAACAGGTTTTTTAAATTGCTTAGAAAGCATCACATTTGGTTTTCAGACCAAGAAATGCAGCAGTGTTGACCTCATAAGCCCAGCCAATAAATTAAAATGAGAAGTCTCCTCCTAATTAATTAGCTTGTTAGCCATGATTAAATAGCCATATGGTTCATTTTGCTTTGGTTCGTTTGCTTTCCCCCCTTACTTAGGTCTTTTGGATCAGGAGTTGCTCTCCCATATGAATCCCAGTTCCTTTTGCGTCCTGGCCTTCTGTTTTCCTGCCTGTATGACTCTTGTTTATAATGAGAACAGCAGAGAGGGCATCTACATACCCTTTTACATCTAGAACACAGTATGACAACAGTTTCTAATTCTTCTGAACAGTCAAGTGTGTATCTGTCTGTATATTGTTTAACTGGTAGCAAAAGAGATGAAGCTCACCTGATACAGTGCTAGAGATAGGAATAAAGGTCAAGAGTTGTTGGACTTCAGGTAAATGTTTAGTGTACTTAGCAGTAGAAAGATTTGAAATAAGATGAAGATTAACTGAATCATGTTGATATTCATAGTGTCACTGCAGTGGAGGCAGAATGCAACAGGGATTAGGAGGGAGGTGGAAGTAAATGCTGAGTGACACTGCAGAAAGAAAGGAAGCTTTCTGGGTTTGTGTTTTTGAGGCAGGCAAATTTAGTAGTAGAGGCTGGATAAGAAACCATGCCACCCTTCCTTTTAAGCCTTCAAAAAGGTTTCTAGCTATGTCTGCTGGGGAAGGACTGAACCAAGAGTTTCATTTTTTTGTCCTCCTTTAACAAATTCCTTATACTATGCCATTGCAGTTGGCATCTGGTGAAGTAAAGGAAAGGGTCACATACTCCTGTGAGAAGAGAAACCAAATTGAATTATTAAAGGCCTGTTTTAAAAATACACTACTTGGGAGAGATTTGCGAGAGTACTCTGGCATCTTGGAAGCTGAACCTGCTTCATGTTTATCCATGAAATAAGTATGTGGGGACAGAGGTGGTTTGAATGCCTGTGAACTCTGCTGATGAACTTCTGCCCAGGCTAGGAATAGATGGGTTGATCTTCAAATTTACTTACCAGAGCTCAACTTTTTAATCTGAATTTGGAACAGGATTTATGTTCTGTTCTTGTAATATGAATAAGGGCAGTGGCTTTCAAGCTCATTTGATTTGTAAACCCCAGCTATTTTTCACTGGTTTTCAGACCCTGTCAGAAGTTTCAAATGCACATTTGGTGTATAGTATGTTTCAATTACTTTTTTTACTGAGTTCATGGATGCCTTTAAACTAGTCTGTGTTTCTTGGAGGAGGAGAAGAAAGTGCAAACTGCAGTTTGAAATACTCTGCCTTAGAAGGCTTATTCTGGAAGTAACAGTTTAATTTCAAACAGCCTCAACAAAAACATTTGGATCATTTTGGTTTGAGTGCTTGCATTTGCTTTGTGTTTCTTTAATTGGTGAAATTAACCCTTTCAAAAATAAGAGTGCCTATCCCCCTGTCCCACTCTCTCATGACCCCCTTGATCCCCCCAAAAATGAAAGAACATGGCTTGAGTTTATTTAAAATGTTATATTTTGCTTTTGAGGCCAAGTTTTGATTTTTTTTTTCCCCCTCTGTAATCACGAAGGCTGTTAAAATGATACAGTGGAGTCATATAATGACTTGATTCTAAGAGCTAAAATTTCAGAATAACAATCATTATATCTCTGCCAACACAGTTTTGAGCAGCCAGCGTTGTGCTGGCTTGAATCAGATTTCAGTCAATAAACCAGAGGTGAAAGGTGCTGCTGCTCATCCTGTTTAAAAATTCCCTTTTTCTTTATTTACCATTCAATGCAGCAGCTAGGATTCCTTGAAAACATATGAAGGTTAAGTGTCAAAGCAAGAGGCCCATCGATTCTGTGCATATTGCTGAAACTGTGGTTTTGTGAACAAATTCTTAAGTGTATATTGCTATTGAAATAGCAATGATTTGGGTTTGGACTTGAATGGTCAGCAGAGGGCTTTTCAACCCTTTACTGCCCATGAGGAACCTGGCAGACGTATCTGGCATAGCTTAGCTAAACTTGATTTTGTCACAAGTGCTTTTGCTGTGGTCACTTAGACACAGAATTTTCAATAACTGACACAACAGAATCTCTTACTGTACTGGGATGAGCTAATTATCAGTAGACACAAATGAATTCTTTAAAATATTATTATCTTTAGTTTAACCTGTCCTATCAGTTGTGATGGATCTGCCATTAATTTCTACCTTTTTCCCCTCTTTTTTTTGCCAACGTTAAGTGGCTAAAAGCCAAGGTAAGAAGTGTTATTTCTCCTTTGACCCACAGTGCCTCATGTGACTGATAGTAGAGGCTGCAGAGCCATTAAAACTGAAAACTAGCGCTCTCTTACACTCTCTCTGCTTTCCATAGGATATTTAGATTAAACATGCTATACTGTTTTTTTCATTTACAGCATTCAGTGTGTCAATATATCTGCGATACATTGACATCCGCATTTATACATAGATACATTAATTTCTCTAACACAAATAGTGCTTTGCTCTGAATTCAGTAGATGCCTTGACTCCCTTCACTTACATTTTTTGCAGGAGATTTCCCAGACAACCTGAATGACTCTGCTAGTCAAATAGCAGGGGCAAATTGAGAAATTCTGGGCCGTGCTGGCTGTACTGTACTGTCAGTGTTAAAGTTTGATTTAAATTATTAACATCTAAATGGCAATGAATACAAATGTGGCTTCCCTTTAAGGAAAAAAAATGATAGAAGACATTTGTTCATGAACCTGTCAATTGCCTACTTTTCTCATGTCTGTTGTAAATTAATAGTGAAAATAACATTAAGCTTCTCTTTAATCTCTTTGTATTTACTGGTGTCTGTCTCGTGTGTAGCTGAAAACTTGCTGTTTGACAGCTGTCTGGGAATTCTCGCTTCATATTCTTACACTTAAAAAAAAAAGCTGTCAGTAAAGGAGCTGCTCTGTTATAAAAATAAAATCATGTTTTCCCTTATTTCAGCATGGAAATAACCAGCCTGCAAGAACTGGCACCTTGTCAAGAACAAATCCGCCTACACAAAAACCACCAAGTCCTCCCATGTCAGGCCGGGGAACTCTGGGGTAAGAATGGACTGCCTGGTCCCTTCTGTGGAATAGAAATTTTTAAATATGCCAGTGTTGGTATTTCTTGAATACATGGATAGATGGCAATTCTGGTTGCCTTTAGCAAGAAAAAAAAAAAGAATCACAATAACCTTTTCTGTATAAACCCCTTCAGCTGCATTTACTCTCGTTTTCAGGATGACTGTTTGGAAGATTTTTTTTTTCCATGGGAAAGGATTTAATATGGGTATGGGTAAATGAGGAGGCTGTTGTTATTTCTGACTTTTGGGGAGAAATCCTTGGTGACAGAAAAGAATCTTAAAGTTTTAACTTTAGTGGGGGAAAGACTTCACGAGTAAAATTCTTGTCTACTCATTTCTCAATACTATGAAAGTGCTATGAAGAGGCTGTTTATGCTGTAGTTGTTGCATTATCTAAGCAAAATTTATGGCATTGTGAACACAGTGGCAACATTGATTGTTGCTGGCTTGTGCATTTTTATTTTTATACTTAAATGAGTAAGGATTTTGCTATTCCCAAGTCCCACTGTGAGCAGAGTTCCCTGCATCTGTTTTGCTGCTGTGGACCTGTGGGGAGTGAAATCTGCTTATCTTGGTGTGCCAGCAAGCAGTTATTGCTAGAGACCTAAACATTAATACTTGAGAAGCTCAGTGCACGTGCCGTATGGTTTTGTCTGTCCAACTGTGCAACATCTTCCAAAAGGCATCCTGAATGACCTTCTACTTGTTTGTCATGCTCAGCCTTCCCTTTATTCCGTGGGGGACTGAGGCTCTGTAAAGCTGGCTGGCATGGTTGTGTTGGCTTCAGGTATGTTGTCTTGGAGAGGTAGGATGCTGGAAAAATGAGGAATAATGAGACAGAACAGGGTGGAGATCAGGAGCAATGATCAAGGAAAATTAGAAGCAGCAACTCCTTTTGTGATGACTTAGTGATTTTTAATCTCTATTTGATGCTTTGGTGGTAGTGTTTGCTGCATATTCCACAGAGAAATTAACCTAGAAGTTTCCTCAGCATCTTTTCTGAAAATTCCCATTGCTCAAGGGCATGAAATCAGTATTCCAGTTGTGTCTCTTATCCCAACTGAGAGAGTTGTTTATCAGCCCTGGGAGCCTGGGTAGCACTTTCATGTCCTCTTCAATGCTTGCTAGTGAAACAGCAGCATTGATGTAGTGGTGAGTTGCCTCCCTCTAATGCCAGTTGCCCTCTCCCTGAACATGCCAGAGCTGTTGGGTTGTCTGAGCTGATGCCTGATAAGGATTAATCAGCTGAATGTCGTTTCCAGATGAGCTTGACAAGTGGCAGCAGTTGGCTGAGGGGGAGGAATAATGTGGGTTTGTAAGAGATTTCTATCTGCCCTTCTTGTTCAGGAAGTACAGTTCTTGTCTTGAGCAGCCGTGTTCTGCCAAAGCATGAAATATCACAGGCATGACTTACCCTAATTTATGCAGAAAAAAATCGCTAGAAACCGCAAGGATGCTCTTTTCTCCCTTTGATCCAGAAAACAGAGATAAGTATGTAAAATCAGAATGAGCTTAGTGTGTAATATCAGCCTTTAAGTAGGTGCTGCCTGTTGTGCAGCTTGTCCCTCCAAGGCAAGACTATCTAAAGGAATGTGGTGGGGAGGGAAATCACAGAGTGAAAAGTGAAAGGGGCTGAAACGAGCAGGGGTTTCTTCACAGGACCAGGGAGAGATTGTGGAATTCACTGGATGCTCAGGTTGGAAATATCATGGAAGAGTGAGTGAATTGCTGGAGCTGGATGTGACAGGAGTAGATAAAGTCATTCCTTGAGGGTCCTGGAGCAAAGCAAGGCCTTGGACTCCCTGTAGCTGTCCCAGGTGGCAAGGGGGCTGCCAGGATCACCCTGCAGCGTTGGGGGACAGTGAGGTGGGGAGCTCTGAGTTGTGTCAGGAAACAATGTATTGGTCTTCCATACAACCTCTCAAAGAAAAAAGTGGAAGTACTGTGAATGTTCTCAGGCACTGTGGTGTTTGTAAATTAGCTTGTCTGTATGAAGAACTCTAGATGATTTTAATATGTAGGGTGTCACCACTTAGAGATCTGCCAAAAGAGATCAGTTGGGGAAAAAAAGAAGAAATGTTGTATTCTGGTTGTAAGCAGTAAGAGATAAAAAGACTACCAAATAAAAATTATGAGCAGGGAAGATTGTTAATGTGCTTCCAATTGAAATAACCTTGAGAAGTAAGTTTAGTACTGTTGCTTTTCATAATGTAGAAAGTCAGTTTCTTGAAATACCAAGAAGCTGTATAGCTTACCAACTCAGTTATAACCAGTAATTGCACAAATTATTAAATGCCAATAGTTCAGTATTTTTGGTTTTGCTTAGCTCTGGTGCATTGCCAGATTCTGTGTTTTGCAGTGGATCTCTCAGTTATTGGTGAGAACTGAAGAGCTTTGCTATTCAGTACAATAAATGCCCTGTTCTTATGGCAGAAATGGGTCTGGTAAATAGATCTCAAAAAATGTGTTGTATTTCTGACTTGACGGAGTCTGCTAGGTTGGAATTCTCTGGGCTTTGCTTTCTTGGGCCACAAAATGGAGACAATGAAGCTCATCTGTGAGGCATTTCCAGATCTGCTTCTGTGAGATGAGGTGGCTTGATTACTGCATGAAGCAGTGGTCCTAGGAAAAGCACTGATGATTGCAAATGTCACTTGTTCTGTGAATCTTGATTCAGCCTTGCTGATGTCTTAATGAGATGAATACCTTTAGCCAAGAATACTTTTGGAAAGGATTCTGATGGGAAGGTGGAGGAGGGAAGAGGAAATTGGTACATTGGAAAATTTTCATGTGCTGACAGGTAACCCCAGAGTGTTATGCAGATGTAGCTATTGTATGTTATGTTGCTCAAATAATGTGTTTTGGATGATAAGTTTAGTTTAGGCTTTTTTGAGCAGTTTGTTTGCTGTAGGCTAACTTGTATGGATCTGTCTATGTAAGAGTACTTTGTGCTGGTGACTGTGACCTGTCTACCCTGCCCATTGGAATTTTAATATACTGCAGTGTGGGTCAACTGTGGTGATCTTTCATAAAAAAATTAGAAAACAAATGGATTTACAGCTTTTACTAATTTATCCTTTTAATCTTCCGATTCTTCATTTTTCTATCTTCAAATCTTTTTTTCCTTGACCAGACGAAATACTCCTTACAAAACCCTGGAGCCAGTGAAGCCACCAACAGTCCCCAATGATTACATGACCAGCCCTGCCAGGCTGGGCAGTCAGCACAGTCCAGGAAGGACAGCTTCCTTGAACCAGAGACCACGAACACACAGGTAGGGTGTTTTCCCACAGTAACTCTTTTCCTGCCTGGAAAGCTAATTCTTCCTAAAGTCACAGAAAAGGCTTGAAGCTTTGTGCCTTATGGCTTTTTTTGAAAGGCAAAAAGGTGAGTTATTCAACCATTGCATCAACAGAACTTTACTGCATTGCTGGCTTCCCTAACACAAAGAAATGCCTTCGTATTCAATACTCTGAGTATAGCTTTTTAAAAATTGTTATTTTTTTCTTGAATTGCAAGGCTAAATGTTTCCTTGAATCTCTTGAGTGAGTTCATTTTTTTTTTTCAGTTTGATTTTTATCACAGGCTTCAAACTGCAGGGAAAAAAACAGATGAAAGAATTCTATGTAGTTAGAAGTAAAAGGTTAGCTTGTTTTTTTAGAGAGCTTCTTTCTTAATATTTTTCCTTTTTTCAAAACTCCCGGTAGGCAGTTAAATATGTGGTAGGTCACTAAGAGGGACTTGAGAGTATTTTAGACACAGTTGGTGATGAAATACTGTCAGAATTAAATAACTTCTAAATGTCGCTGCACCGAGGATCTTGTTAGTCTGTTTAGCTGGCTACTGTGAATGCTCCTTACTCCTGTCTCACAAGATCTTCTTTTATGTAGGCTGCAGTTGGAAATTCAGCTGCAACCATGGTGACAAGATCAAGGTCTTCAGCAGACAGAACACTAATTTTGAAGGAATTATCTTGGCTTCCATTTCAGATCACCAGTTTTCTTACTTGTAACGTTATTTTCTAAAGAGATATATTTGAATGATTTGCACTTGACTCCTGACTGATTTATAGCTATCCAGGAGTTGTAAATAAACTAGAACTTCACTGAGTACTCTGAATTAACATGAATGGACTAAAGGGAAGTTTTGGCTTCAAAATATTTTATCTGCTTAGTTTCCTTTACATTATCCATTTAATGCCTATAAATTCAAGACTTGAACTAAGGTGTGCTCTTAGATAAGAATAAGGACAGATTCTACCTGAATTTTGATTCTTTTTCAGCTCCCTCAAAGAAAATACTTGTTACAGCCTCTAAAGGCATGTGTAGAAATGTTATCCAGTAATTCACTATGTTCTGCATTGCTGGCCTCTGATTTGCATATCCTGTAATGTTAGTTAGACAAATTTTACTAACAGTAAAATTTTACTAACAGTACAAATTGTACTGTTACCTTTCAGACTGTCTTAGAAACAAACTTCTCATGCATAAAAGGTCTGTGCATGGGTAGTGGAAAGTGTTAGCTATACAAAAAATTAAGCACAGCATACCCCACACCAGCTGGTTTATCATGTCTATTCTCAGCTAAAAACTTAGCAATCTAAACTTGTGCTCTGAGTAGAGGAAATATACCTTCTGCTGACAGCATAATTAATCCTAAATAATTATTTAGAGTTTAGCAGTGAAGTCTTCCAGCCCCAGCATACTACTTTCAATTATTCCAAGGCCCCTGAACTACTCCTGCAGTTGTTACTCCCATTACTTAGAACTTGCACAGTTGATTACCTTTTTATCTTTTCAAGCATTTAATTGCACATTTTATTCATAGTGATGTTTATCAGCTTAGCTAATTCCATCTATTAGGAGTGTAATGCATCCAGACTTGATGATCTGTATGCAATTGTAGATAAAGACAGAGGCATTAATAGGGAGTTTTTCAAGGGTCTGTAATTGAGTTAGGCTGGCAGAGCTCACACAAGAAGTGTGACTGTTGGTGAGCTGTGGGAGTTGCTGTGCTGACAGCGGTGTTTGTTTTGCAGTGGCAGCAGTGGAGGGAGTGGCAGTCGAGAGAACAGTGGCAGCAGCAGTATTGGCATTCCCATTGCCGTGCCTACGCCTTCGCCGCCGACCATCGGGCCAGGTATGGGCCACTCCCCCCCACGCTCACCTCAGCCTGCCTGTTCCTTTCTTGTGTTTGCAGAGGGACTGTGACTAAGCACCATGGAGTAGAAACTGTCCTGAGCACTGGAAATCACTTAGGAGTGCTGAGTGATGTCTAAAATTTTAATTCTTTACCAAGAGTAGTTGCAGGACAATGAGTTGCTGAATAATGAATGGTAAAAAAAAATACCTTTGCTGGCCCTTGTTTTTACAAGACAAGGTGTACAGGAGGAGTAAAAGACAAATGTATCCTTTTAAAGCTTAACTGTAATTATAAATGTGTGTCTACAATTTGGCATTTCTGGATGCCCTGAGAGCAGCAGCAACTATGTACATGTTTAATGGGAAACACTGGCTTCTGAAATACCCTGCTAACTTTGCCACCTGTGGTAAAAGAGCAGTGCAGGATCTCTCAGCATTGGAGGCACACTCCCCTGTCTTTAAGGATGACAAATGGTGACATTGAGTAGGGACCTTCTTTTTTATTATTATTACCATCTCAGTAATAAACCAGCCCAGTCACTTATTTACTGTGTGTTTTGCAGGTCCTTAAGGCATAAGAAAATAGTGGAGCTTTGGTGTAATGTAATTCTGCTATTGCAGAGATTTCTCTATTTCTTGGATGACAAGTCTTCACTTCCTTATACACATGTAGGCTTTCACTTCCCAGGTGTTTCTGGTCCTGCAGTGGTACAAATAGGCATGAAATCTTACTATCATCTGGCATCCCATAAAAGTCAATGGGAATAAAGATTGGCATGTTCAGAACCCTGGGTAGATCAGGGTCTGAATTTGTATTAGTTAACTGAAGTTGAATTTTCATATTAGTTTGGGAAGCCTATCAAGTGCCTATCAAGAAAGTGTACTTTCTGTTTTTTAACTTTTAATAATATGACCTAATTGGGAATATAAACTATTTTATTAGCACACATTTCTGTTCCTCCTGGAGCCCCGCCAGCACCACCACTGCCTCCACCTCTCCCGATGGGCAGTCTGATAGGTGAGACTTGTCAATGCTGAAGTGATTGCAGTCATGCTGCATAATCAATAATCATCTCTTCCTAATGAACTTAGTGAGGGTGATTTTTCTAATGTAGTGGGACCTACGTGATTTAATTACAAAAATCAGTTCTGGGATTTTTGGTTTTTTTTTTTCCAACAAATCTAATCTCCACTAATTTCCTGTGGTTAAAGCCTCTGAAGCTAAATGGACTAGGTATGGGAAACAGGCTGCTAGTTGCTTGAAATCTGCTCCCAATTAAGCTAAGATCCAATTAATCTGATCTATAAGATCTCAGAATCAGCTTGAATATTGGTATTAGGCTGTGTAACTGATGCAGCAGAAACTAAGTCACAGCAGTTGCACTCTAGCTAGAAATGGTAGCTTATGTGTAGGGTGATGTGTGTGTTCTGTGCTGTGGGCATGAGGTGACTGGAAAGCACAAGTGTCTGTCACAGTGGCTTGGCTTTGATTCCAGAATTCTGCAGGCAGGTGTCAAACTGGAAGCCTTGAGGATGTGAAATAACAGTTCTTGAGAAATTGCTTTAAGCATTACATACAGCAGTTAGGGTGGGATCTAAAAGTAGTACTTTTCAAAACAGACAGGAAAAAATACCCCACCCTTTCCTGCCACAGACTGATGACAAATTAATTGATTGAGTTATGGAACTAGCTTTGGAGGCTTTGACCCACGTAACCCTTTGCACTCTCCCTTATTGAAATGTTAAGTGAAAGTGACTCTGGATAGCATTACAGGACTGCAAACTTCTTACTGCTTGCTGTTTGTGTCTTATATAATTACATATGATACGTGTATATAAAAGCACAAAACATTTTATTGCAAACTAGTTGTTGCATTTAAGAATTGCATTAATTCATGTGACTACAAATGTGAGATTCATTAGTTTGCAAGGTGTGATTTTCTGTCTGTCAGAGGTTAATCTGAAAGAGGACTTAAACTCTTTTGTTAACCTTGAAGTTTGTGCAGCAAGTAGGTGGAAGGTAAATATGAGTGTTTATCATGAAGAATGAATGACATCTTTTTCTGTCAGCTGGCATTGGTGATTCTGATTTGTTAGTACAAATTCCATCAATATAAAAGCACAACCAGCAAATATGATTGATAAATGTGCCAAGTGTCTGAAGCTCATGACATTTATTTCACTTTTTTGTTAGTGTTGTTTTATGTTAGATTGGAGGCACGTTCAGGTTTGCAATGGAAATAATTCGTTTCGAGCAGAATGTGATTTTTCTTTTCTGTTTGCATTTTAATAAAGGGTGTTATTGCATGTAGTATAATTGAGATACACTTAAGAGTTGGAAGAGTTGGATTCAATTTTCCATTCTAATCCAATCTCTCCAAGTACTCTCAACATTTCTCAATGCCCTTTATGAGTGTTGGTTTATGTTCTGTGTGTTTTTTCTCATTATTGATTGTAATGGGGATGTTTGTTTTTCTGTTAGTCTCCTGTTACTGACCTTAAATTATTGGAGAACGGTAATCAAGTATTTTCCATGTTCTGGACCTTTTCTGATTTCTGCATTCTATCCCAAGTAATGCTCTGCTTAAGTCTTTTCCTTGGTTCCTCTGGCTAATGCTTTTCAGCTGCTCCTGGTTCAGCTCCTGGTTCCCAGTATGGCACAATGACCAGGCAAATCTCGCGACACAACTCTACCACTTCTTCAGCATCTTCTGGTGGATACAGACGGAATCCTTCTGTGACTGCCCCATTTTCTGCTCAACCTCATGTTAATGGCGGGCCTCTTTATTCTCAAAATTCAAGTAAGCTGCTGAGCTCTGAAATCACAAACTGTTTTGAGCAAAATGATTGTAAAAGCATGCATGGCATTTTAATTCACGTATGAAACGCATCAATGAGATTACTGCTTTCTTACCTGAAATAGAAGGAAAAACAAACAAGGAAAATCATATTGAAATTGTACAGTGATTGCACTATGTGCAATTATACTGTTTTCCCCCGGCTTGTTTGCTGTTTAGTCATGACAAGAAATTATTAGGATTGCCTGTCTAATTATAGGCACTTTATATTTGGCATTTCGGGTGTGCCCAGAGAACATAAACTAAACCCAGGATTTTTTTTGCAGGAGTCCTAATATGATTGTAGTACAGACCCTCACTATTTGGTTAGTGGCAAAAGAATACTGTCTGAGCACAGTGCTCTTGTTCCTGTCACACAGTTCCTCCCTGTCTCTGTCTCTTTCTTAAATCCTTTCCTGATTCCAAGTTTCTCCTTTGTTCTTAGCTTTAAGCTCGACTGTTAAAGAGCTCAGTCTCTCTCTTTTAGCAGATAACTTCTCTGTGCTTTCACACTAGTAGGAGTACAGAAGGAGATGAATGAGGTAAGGGATGGATGCCATGGGCAAGCAAGCAGGTTTTAGTCAGCAGTCTTCTGCTTGCCTAGCCCAAAAGGGCAAACAAGGTTCACTGCAGAAAGATCTGCAAAGTAAGGATCTTGGCTGCTGGTAGAAAGCTCTATCAGGAAACTTCTTCCTTGCCATTTCCATAAATTTTGGTCAAATACACGTTGAGGAGTGGTAGTTGTATAATGTTTTTTCTTGGTAGTGTTCAGAATGCCAACTCTTTAAACTTCAGAGAAATACTTCTTTTGTAAAGCAGTGTTGATATTTGGGTTCAAAATATCTTTGGACCAGTGTTTGCTGTTGTGTACTTATTCTTAAGGAAAGAATGCTTTTAAAATATTTGAGACACTGAAGTGAAGAGTTTTCTGAGTAGTTGAAGTATTGCATTTGTCAGAAAGCATTTTTATATGGAGACACAGTATCTATTTTCTCTTTTTCCAAATCTGATTTTCCTCCTAGTCTTGCTCACCCATACTAGCATTTCATTTTCCTTCACATTCTTTTTCCTCCAGATAATTTCACCATAACAACAGAAACTCCCTCCTGCTTGAACAGTTGAGTTCCATTAAGTAAACAGGATTTTACTTCTGGGAATAGTTCAGTTGTCTTAAATGCTGTGCACACCACTGTTTCTGAATGTTTACATTTGTCCAAAGCAATTTTTTGCTCAAATGCAGGTGCTGTTTCTTAATCTAGCCTCTCTGGTGTTCTCAAAATACTGATGGTCAGCATTTTTTAAACAGTATTTTGATGGGTGTGTTTTGCTACTTGAAACTGTTTTCCTCTGTTTCTGTAACTGGTGATTATTTTTTAGTGCTACTGTCTTGACATTAAACCCAGGTTCCATGTTTCCTTAAGGTTTTACGTTTCATGCTAACAAATGCTCTGGTTTTTCTTAGATGTTTACTTCAATTTCTGAGACACTGTTTGTTCTCCCACTTTTATTGATCATTTATCCCATACAGTTTATTCGATTATTGGTTTTGTAATGAACTAAATGCTTCATTTTAATTCACAAAACATTAATCTTAGTTACAGCTTTATTTAAAACTGTTGCTTACTTGGAAGTACAGAACCTCTTTCAAATTTGGTTCCAACTGGATTATCCTGCTGAATTCCTACCTTCATAGGAATTTCTCTCCTCCAGTGCAGGAGAAATTCCACTGAGAAGGGACACAGTATAAACAAATGAGTTGATGTTTTGTTGAGTTTCTGGGTGGGGTTTTGTTTTATGCTTTTCATTCCCTGCACTTAAGGGGGAGATGTCCTGCCAGAGCTGATAGTTTGAGTGGCTTGCCCTACTGCTCTCATTCCTGTTTCCTACCTGTGCAGGGAGGAGCTGAACATCTGGGCTGTCAGCCCAGCTGTTCTGAACACAGGAGTGGTCACAGCTCTCATTACTCACCAGACAGGCACATTCTTCAGAGAAGATGAGCTTGCAAGTGCTTCCTGAGGAGCTCTGCACTCATGTGAGGCCACTCAGAGGTGTTGAAGCCTTTGCCAGCCTTTTAGGTTGCTAAATGCCCTCTCACCACTCAAGACTTAGTAAAGCTCCACTCTGCTCTAGACCCATTTGTTTTTTTTTCTGCCAGCAAGCAGTAAGGTTTTCTGAGAACAACAAAAGCACAGTAAGCAAGCCCACTGCCCCTGTCCCAGCAGAGCACAGTGATGAGAGGTACTCCCTGTATTAATGTGAAGTATTGATGCTGGAACATTGTGCCCCTTGCAGAAGTTGTGTTTGCTCTGTGTCAGTGCTGCTTTGCTGCACTTGATGCAGTGCTCCACTTCCATTTTAGAGAAGGAGTCCAGAATCCTGCGAAACATCACCTCTACTTCTAGTAGCTCACTTTGGGAGGATAACTACTAAATTGAGTAATCCTTACTTAGCAGCAAGACAAAAGCTCAATTTTATGTGCTCCCCAGGTGAAGCACACAAAGTGTGTGAGAGAGCAAGAACCTTCACACGCATGCTGTGAGCTCCCAGACACGCAGCCTGCGCTCGGCTCTTACCTGGCTGAACACGGGCATGCTTTGCTTTTGATCCTCCATTGGCTAACCACGAATTCAGCCTTGTTGGAAACACAAGCTTGAAGAAGGTTCTTGTGTGTGTGTGTGTGTGTTCTTGTTGTTCTTTACATACTTTGTTTTGTGGTCCTCGTTACTGACGGCTGCTTTTGTTTGTTCCCTTTTTTTTTTTCCTTTGTCCATTTGACTTTCCCGATATGGTGTGTGTGTTGCTTCCAGTTTCTATTGCTCCACCCCCTCCCCCTATGCCTCAGTTGACTCCACAGATACCTCTCACAGGCTTCGTGGCCAGGGTGCAGGAAAACAGTAAGTTTGGACAAGCTGAGCTGTTAAAGGGTAGAGCCTACTCTCTTCTAGCATGCATGGCTGGCAAGTCAGACTCTATTTTGTTTCCTTTTCCAGAAGCTAATACCATCTTGCATTCTAGTGTCAATATGCTATTGGAGCTGAAGGGCACACTCTTCAATATTTTATAACACGTGCATGATTATTACTGACCCATTTAAGTTCTGAGCTGCAAATTTATTACAGACGTACAGTGTGAAATGTGGCATATGTTTGGTGTGACTATAAAATTGTATTTTAATTGAAAACACTAATTTCATGTTGAATCACCCTGCCTTTTTCATTGGGGTAATTGATCAGTTTTTATTAGAAAGGCTTATGTCGACTGTCAGAATGTGTAATGTGTAACCATTGATTCCAGTACTGTAGCATTTTTCAGGAAGCTGTACAGTCAATTGAAAGTGTGCAGAATTAAGATCTGATGCATTACAAAGGAGCTTGTAAGGCATCTCTCCTCTTGGCAGCCTTTCATTCTCCGTTTCTTTGTGTTCTCTAGCCCTATTCTCCTGCTGAGCTTCTTGCATCATAGCTCTGCTTGTTAGGTTTGTGAGAGGTGCTCCCTAGCTGTGACCTGTGCTGCAAGGTGTTTATACTGTAGCTCTGCTTTTACCATTACTGCTTGATTCCTTTCAGATGAGTGTTACTGTCTCAAGTGTTAGTGCAGGTGTAAAGCCACGTTCCTGATCTGGGGATATCTTTTCTGTAGGAGTTTGTTGCAGTTTTGTAAACAACAGAATAAATGTGATATAATAGAGCACGAAGTAAATAAAAGATGTTTTCAAAGTGTTTGGGAACCATTTTGAGATTTGCTAGGATCTCAGGGGCTACCACTGCACAATTAGCTAAATATCTGCAATATCCATTTAGGGACCCCAGGTCTGAGTAGTGCTGCTGTTCCGTTTCCCATTATAGCTTTTAAGTGGTTGTGTTCTGAGTATTCCCCATGAGATCAGAGGCATCCCTCTGGTTCTCTTTCAAAAATGAGGTATTTGTGTAGCTGTGCTAGGTAAACAGGAAAGAATCACGTTGATGTAGAATAGCGTGCCACAAAACTGTGTTGACAAACCTTTCCAAAATACTAAGTGTAGAGGTAAAGCTGCTGAAGTTGAAGGTTACAGAATGTCTTCACTTGCAGATAAACTTGAGAAAATTGACACCTGCTTCTGAATTGTTCCAAGTATTGTCCTCCTGGAGATAACACAGCCCTTGGGAGAGCGGAGGTGAAAGGCGCAGACAGACTTGTGCGTGCAACAGCAAAATGCAAGCTGACTTGTGAATGAGATTGCAGCAGAACAGCTGAAGCTTGAAATCTGGTCATAGGAATTGTTCTTTATTTTCTTTCTTTTAATAGTCCCTTGGGTTGGAAAGTCACAAGTTATGGCTTGGAGCTGCTGCTGCCCTGTTGCAGAGGCAGGGGTGTGTATGCAGCCTGCGCGTCCGCTCAGCAACGCTGGCTCTAGAGGCTGTGGGGGAGTTTTGGCATTGTGTGCTGGACTTTGGTCAGCCTCGTTTTCTGCAAGAAGTCTCTGGTGTTAGGGAGATGTGGGTAGACTTTTCCTTATCATAGAGATCTGTGGGTTTGGAAAGCAACATCCTCTATTTGTTCACTTCTTTCAGAGGACAAGGACAGAGGGCTTAGAAACTCTGCAGTGCCTTTTCTTTTCTCCTGTGTCCAAACCATGGGCATCTCCTCCCAAGAGGTTTTCCAGGGTGTCTGGTGCTCTGGGACAGCTGATTTAAGTTGCTCTATTCTCACACCCAGTCCTTTCAAAAGGAGTCTGCTGGTCCCCATTTAAAGAACAGAGATGGGAATATACACAAGAGAAGATCTCAGTTTGGAGCTATATAAATCCCCTTACCCTTTCTCATTTAGAGTGGCTTTTTTGTATGCTTTTTTAACCCTCCCCTGGGAAAGTGATGCTGTCCTAGAGTCTGGCTAAGTTTAGAACCAGGAAAAGTCTAGGTTAAAGTCCAAGAGGCGAGGGGATACTTCAATTTAGTGGCACGTCTAATTTTTTGTTCCATTCTCTCTCTTTGTTTAAATGTGAAGTTGAATTGTTTTAAATGTTTCCCATAAAGCTTGCAGTTCTTGCACTGCATCTCAGAGTATGTCTTGGTGCTGTCACACGCATTTCCTGCCCTCTTTCCTTCTTTTCTAATATACAGCTTCATCGTTGAATAGATATAACCTTTTTCTTGCATTTTAAATTTTTTTAAAATTTTATAAGATAAGGATTTATTCAGATCTCAAATGATTGTTTCACCTCTGTTTTTTTTTTTTACTAGATGCAGAGAGAAGTTAAGGGCAGAAATACATTTTGTGGAAGATGTGCTAAGCTGCAGCACAAATCCAGCCCATTCATAAGCAGTGTTGTCATGAGTCTGTGGTGGATTAATGAAGCCTGTCTGTGAGTGCTGTTGTAATGGGCAGGACATAGCATTCACTCCACCAAAGACTTTGTTAGTCTGTCTCCAAGTGACATAAATGGGCCTCTGTATGGGAGAGGAATCACTAATACAGTGGCAGCCAGTTTTATTGATGGAGAGAGCTGTGGGGTGTTCAGCTCAGCTGGTCAAGGTGGAGAGGAGCTGGGCTTGCAGGTAAAGAATTGGCTCTTCAAGGGCAGGGAGTGGGCTGGATGGCCAGGCTGAGGCAGCCCCTGCCCCAGCAGCTCCTGCCCCCCTTTGCCCCTGGCAGCAGGTGCCAGACCTGTCCCAGTGCAGCCACTCTGACCCAGAAGGGACATGGGAGCTGTGCCCAAGCCCCTCGTGAGGGGCTGAAGAGCAAGGGTCACCACTGGAGTAGTGACCACAAGTAAAAGGCATTAAAGCAAACTCTAATCTCCAGTGCCATTGTAACTATGTGTAGTTAAGGCTTCATTCAGTGCAGTGTTGTTCTTTCTCTGTTGCTTAGCTTTCTTTTCAGAATTTGTGTGCTGGAGCTGCACATTCTGGGGCTCGATGCCTCATTCCATCAAACCCTGCCTAGAGCAGTGGTTTTCAGCTTATGTTTTCAGTGTGCAGAATGCCAGATCTCTTGAAAATGAATCTGTGTTGCTGTGTAACCAAGTTGATGTTAGTAACAGTAGCTTCCATTCAGTAACCTGTGGCTTTATAGTGCTTATACCCGGGTCCATGTGTAGTGGACCACATCACCCTAGGAATAGGACAAAGTGATTTATGTCCTGCATCTGAGTGTGCCATCTCTCTATTTCGCTGCCAGCTGCTGTCAACGTTACTGGAAACTAATTTAATGAGCTGATTTTAAAAGTGATTTGTACCATAATGCCTTTCTCTTTTTCCCTTTCCCAAAGCAACTTATAATTGTACTGATTGGAGAATCTCAGGGCAGGGATTTGACATTTTGGATTATACATTTAATTCCTTGAGCACTTTTTCTCTAAGAGCAGCAGCTGCCTGTCATAGTTCTCCATTTATTAATTGACTCCTGAATGTGTGCACACATGCAAGCTAGTCTACAAGATAAGGATCTGTCCAAAGCTTTTCTTCTGCAGAAGGATTACTTGGCTTCCTCTTACCTGTTAAATCTTAAAAAAGGGAAGAGACTAGTATTTATGATCCACACTAGATCTTTATGTTCCCTAACGCTAGCTCTGAGAGGGAAGGAATCCAAGGAAGCAGTGTTCAGAAGTAAATTAACGTGACTGTTACAAAGGATTTGTTAAACCCAGTGGAGCTGCTGGCCCAGCAGAGGCCTGAGGCTCAGAGGTGCCACTCGGAGTCCTCCATAGCTGACGCTGCAGCGCATGGACATTGGAGCAGGAAGCTTTGCTCTCTGCTGATGTTCAGCTTCTGCCCCGCAGCATGTGCTTTGACTCTAGTAGCATTTATACATAGATATGACCACTAATAACAAATAGAGCTGTGTGTTGTAGTTGTTAATACAGAGCCTCTGTTTCTAATCAGTGCATGGTATTATAGTGCATGCTGTGTGTGTTGTCCCCCCCAAGCCCTTTTATTCACAGTGCACAGCCTCAGGTTTGTTTGCATCTCCACGCTGTCTTGATTTAAGAAAAAACAATGATCTCCAAATGTTTGTAGTTGCTGATAGCCCGACTCCTCCTCCGCCGCCGCCTCCCGATGAGATGCCGATGTTTGATGATTCTCCTCCTCCTCCACCCCCACCCCCCGGGGATTATGAGGATGAGGAGGCTGCTGTAGTGCAGTACAGTGATCCATATGCAGATGGAGATCCTGCCTGGGCACCTAAAAACTACATAGAGAAAGGTAAGAGGAGCGTTGCTGCTGTGTTAGTGCAGTATCAGAGGATTAATGGTATCTGCAGGGAATGAAGGATTTAGTGTGGGTCTGATCAAAACAGTCATTGTCCCTCTTAAGTCAGAACTCAAACCATGCTTTCCTTAGTTTGTGGCTACACCTGATGTTGTGAGACTTAATCCTTCTTTGGACAAATTACAAAATACCTTCAAGCATTCTAGAATGGATTAAAAAGCAAGCTTCTTCAGGAGAAGCAGATACAAATTCAATGGCTTTCATTTTTGATGAGCTGGACTGTCCATACCTACCTCAGGATTGCTGGGCAGTCATCTACAAACTGCTGCAAAAAGGACAGAAATCCAAGCTGTATTTATCCCATCAAACCACATGACTAGAGTGGATTATTGGACTTTGAACTATAAAAAGTGTTGGGGCTTCCTTGGAGATTGATCAGTGACTCCAGATCAGCAGACTGTGAACTCTGTTTAGGTATGAACTCACATAGCAAACATCTCTTCCTGTGAATAGTGGATAAATAGATTTCCTGCCTGTGGAGCTGTCAGTGTTGTGGCACTGACCATTTTGTCAGCAGCAGTGCTGCCACTTTTCTCATGAGCTGGCTGGTGCTGCAGTGAGTACAAAAGGGGCTGGGTACCTTTGGTATTTGTGGCAGAGCTCCTGTGTTCCATCTTCCTCAGAGCTGGAATGTGTCCAGGACATACCCATGGGATGAGATTAACTGATGCAGCACATCATTGCTAGGATATTAGAATATATGTACATGTAAAATAGTGGATTCTTGGAATTCATAAAGCAGATAAATTGCATGAATCCATGTTAATTTTTGAAAGGGAAGGCTGCGATGTCTGAAGTCTGTGTATTCACAGTGGTAGTTTTTAACTCCAGTATTGGTGGTGGCAGGATTCTTTGGGGAAATCTGTGCTTTGTTAATGTCACACAAGCAAATTGGAGGTTGGTAAGAGTAAAGTATTCACCAAGCATGTACTGAAAAACAGTAGATGTTGCTTCTGCACTCTTCCTCAGTAACTTATGACATAAAAGCTCTGTAGGGAAGACCATTTGTGTGCAAGGCTACACTGAGGTGCAAGCAGGGGCCTCAGTGGAATCATTTTTGTACAATATCTTTTTTGCCATGATCTAATAGAGATGCATATAAGGGATCCACATGCTTTTGAGGTAATCTGATCAGAAGTGGGTACCACACAAGTCAGTTATTCCCTAGTTCAGCCTTTAAGTGTCCATAAACTCCACTTCACTGTGTCACAGTCGGAGGTAGTTCTCTGTCAGCAGCTTAACTGAGCGTTCAGTTAGTTCAGTGTAGGCACCACCCACTTCTTACTGCTAGCTAACATTGCAAGGAAAGTGAAATTCCATTTTCTGGGCTTAATGTTCAACAGGAAAAGCATGTGAATTCATTACTGAAAATCCCACAACAGCAAACTAACCTTTTAACATTTTCTGAAGTGCAATTGTTATAATACTGTTGCTATTAATAAAATGCTAAAAGTGTCCCTGTTTGTCCCACAGTTGTTGCTATATATGACTATACAAAGGACAAAGACGATGAGCTGTCGTTTATGGAGGGTGCAATCATTTATGTGATAAAGAAGAACGATGATGGCTGGTATGAAGGAGTTTGCAATCGAGTAACTGGCTTGTTTCCTGGGAATTATGTTGAATCAATCATGCACTATGCCGATTAAAATCCTTTGCTTTTCAAAGTTTGGTCTTGTATTCAAGTCATACCATGATTATTTACAAGGGGTAACTAAAAGCTAACAGAATTGTCTTAATATACTTTCAAAAAATTGTGCCCATTTCTTCAGGCCATACTGTTTTAATGGTATGATTGAATGTCCATCTGAGTCTCTGGGGACAGTATGTCTTACCTGATGGCAATTTGTAAAACAAGCAACTGTCTATAACTGGTTATACTTATTTACTTATGCATTGTTAATTTTATGACCAGCCTAAATATTATGGGGAAGTAGGGTATAATATTTAATGAACCATGATCAGATTGTGCCATTACATTTTTCAGTACAGCATGGTAACTAACACTACGTTAGACTAACATATTAAAACCTGGATGAGAAGTTTAATGTTAGTGCTGGTCATATTACTTTTTGTTTAGACTCTTTGCTCATTCTTGAACTATATTTGTTTAAAGCATGCATACAAACTTATGTATTGAAATATACTTTTTTAAAAATCCAAGATGCTTCCAATTGTTGTAATCTTTACCTGGAGTATTCTCACTAAAGTCTATTACAATGAGTTGTTTGGGTCTAAGGTGTCCATGTGATTCAAAAAAATGGGTGGTCTTATGTATGTGTAATTTGTACCCAAGTTTTTTTAATGAGTAAATTTACATTATGACTTTTTCCATTCATAAATATATAAGTGAACCAAAGGTCTTGTCCATTACTTTGTTGGTTGGCTTGACAAAGAAGTTTGGAATGCTAACGTAGCAAAATCATGGCTGTGTTATCCCAGGCAATGTACTAAAAAGCAAATGTTTGTAACATGACTTTATCACTGACAGAGGGAAAATAAATTAGATCTGAAACCTGAATTACACACTTATACATACTCTTAGAAGTTCTTTTCTGCCAACATTTAATTTTAGTGAGGGTTCTTGATTGAATCCAGTTACCTGGATGCAGTAAGCTGGACACCATGTGTAGCTGGCAGCTCAGTATGGGAACTCTCTCTGTGTGGCTGTGGGAGTGCCCCAGGGAGCAGAGGGAGCAGGAGCAGTCTGTCCTCCCTGAGCACCCAGGGGACCACACGTGACAGGAACTTGGCCATTGTGTTGAGGGATCACAGGCAGAGATAGCAGGGAGGGTGTGCTCCCCTGCTCTACAGATTCTGTGGCTGAAATAACCCCAGAAGGAATGTGGTAGTACTGGGTAATTACTGTCAGAGGAATGTGTCTGGGACTTCAAAGCAGGCTCTGGGAAGGTACTGAATATATTCTATAAATGAGTGATGGAAAGTGATGGAGTTGCAGGTTTGACTGGCTGGTGAATCATTCGTTTTTAGTGTGAGTCAGAAATACTGAGCCTTTCGTTTTCTGAACAACAGCATTCATTTGGTAGCAATCTCAAATTCTGTATCACGTTAACTGCTAGCAGGTAGCCACCAACAGCATGAATTGCAACTCACTGATGTAAATAACCAATTAAAATCCACATGCAGTCTTTTACAGTAAACCAGTATCTCTACATAAAATTCTGTAGAGATACTGTTAGTGTTTCTGTTAAACAGCCAGGGAAGCATCCAAACCATCTCTCTTCACAGGAGTTTACCTGCTCCTGTACACACATGCTCTGTTTATTAGCGTAAACAAGTGAAATTTGGAACAGCTTCAGTCTTCATACACTGATTTATATTTATTCTCATTGTGGCCTTTGTGCATCAACATGTAAACATCTTCCCCAACCCCCACAATCAATAGCCCCCGCTAAAACAATTGTACAGCACAGTTTGATTTGCTCTGAATTGCATGGCTTCCTGCAGTACAACACTTTAAACTTCCGTTAAAAAAAAAGTAGAACTTCAAAAAAAAACCCAAAAAAGATTTTTGTTTTTTAAAAAAATAATTTTTGGTAGCTTGTGTTGGAAGCAAATAACTTTTGAAATATGTTTAGGCACAGTCTGGTAAGTAGCTGCCAGGAGGAGTGGAAGGAGGTGCCTCACTTGTCTCGCAGGAGCACCATCTCAGTGAGCTGCACCAGGGCCTCTCTCGCGGGGGACGGCCGCAGCTTGCGGATCTCGCGCGTGGCCGCATGGCAGTAGCGCTGGGCGAGGTAGGTGGTCTGCTGCACTCCATCACTCTGGGGGAGAGAGGGGATGGGCACTCATCAGCCTCCTCCTGCCTCTTACAGGCACAGGGGGAAGTTCTAAGGGCAGTGAGTACCCTAACACATTATACCGGGGAGGGAAGAGGATTCATTCTGTAAGCAGGGAAGCTCACCTACCCTCCCCAAATTGTTGGAGTGCTAAATATAAATGTACTTACAAAAGAGGACTGGTATTAATAACAAACTAGAAACTAATGGTTTATCCCTTCTCCTCCTGCCCTAAAAAGAGATGTACAAAAACCCCATGCTATTCTGAAAAGTAGGTATTCATTTTGCACAGACCAGTCTTTTTAGACCAGAGTCAATTAAAACTGGTATGGGGTGTGCACTGCAGTTATAAGACTGACTGGTAATTATGTGCCATTTATACCAGCTGTTGGATACAGCTATGCCTCAGCTGAAGGAACTGAGTTCATGCATGAGCTTTTTATTTATTATTACATGGATTTTATGCTATTGAAGGAAGAAAAAAGAAAAAAAGCTCTTCAGTACTTAACATTTCTGCTAAAACACTGTGCCAGTAGGAGAGCTGAGGAGTTCTAACTTGGCACTGTACATTGCATGCTACTCAGGAGGTACTTGACAATGCAGCCTTGCTGTTTTACTTGAAAGAAAATGAATTTCAGACTAAGCAGCAGGGACAGCAGCAATATTTGGAATCAGTCTTACCTGTAACACATAGTTCCGTGCACGTTCAACATCTCCTGGCTTACTGAATCTCCTCATTATCATTGCATTCATTTCTGGAAACTAAGCACAAAGGGAGAAGGGTTCATTACTTGCTTTTGAGTTGTTTTCCATGTAGCTGCCATGCTAAGGTTAGAATGACACCAAAGTAGAGCCCTCTTCCCATCACAGTTCTTGCTATGGGTTTAGCTTTAGGTTCATACTTGCAGCCTGCACAGGCCTACAGTATAGCAGGGCCCAAGCATTTAAAAGTTAAACCACCTGGCTCTGCTGGCTGTAGCCAGTTGGAAGCAGAAGTCAGCACTTGCCATTTTATCATGTTAAGCAGATGTTGCAGTGTGGTGATTTCTGATGTGGCTACTACGGTGTATAATCTGCATCAGATATTTCTATCACAAATGATGGTTAGTGCTGGCACTCCTGGAAGAAGCACCTCTGTCCCCAGGATGAACCCAGGATGTTGTTGCAGTAATGCACAGTTCACTTGTAAAACCCCCTCATGGTAACTCTGGCTGGTATGTCCTCACTGTGCTAGTATTCTATATAAACAGATTTTTTTTTTTTTTTAATAAGAGAAAAACGACATCTATGAGGTATTTTGTTTTCAAAATACAGGTCATGTAGCATTTGTAGTTAACACTGCATGCTCAATTCCTTACAAATCAAGTAGGTAACTCAAGTCAGTTGTCTTGAGAAAAACTACATCTCTTATCTAAATATGCAGCCTCTTTCTTTAGACAGCCAAGAGATAGAACAACCTAGTGCTTAACAAAATAAGGCCACAACTCAAGGTAGCTACTCCATGGAAGAATTCTTTTTAAGGGAAAGAACTGTTTGTTCATCTTGCCTGAAAGGATTACAATCAAACAAAGATGATTTTATGGCCATACACTTGTTTACAATGATCTGCTTTCCTTGCACACCTTTGGTCCTTTAACTGCAGCTTTACCTGTTTGTTCAGGTAAAAACATGTAGCACCCCTGAGTGCTGTGACATTTTCCTATTACTCATACATAGTCTTGAAGATACATTCAGAAGTTCAGTGGTGACTCACACTTTATCTACAAGCAGAAAGTCATGGCTTTTTCTAGATCCTAGCTTCCTTCCCAGGTAATTCAATTTAATTGCAGTGTTCATGCAATCAGTTTTCACATTATTTATGTTTACAATTATACAGGATGTATATGGAATCACTTTTTATATTTAAGCACTAAAGAATGTGAAAATCCCCAAACGTGTAAGGCAGAGCTGTTATTAGCAACTCTGCATATTTAGTGAGTAGCACATCAGTGCTTGACAAGAATGTTTATAATAAAAAGAAACCCTCATTCTTCAGCAGTACTAGTTTAAGAGGAGCTTTAGAATTACCATACATTGGTGTATTTCCTTAAAAATAAATAGGGTGGGTTTTTTTTTTACTGAGTGACCTAACTTTAAATACTGAGTAAACAGATTTTATATCAAGCTAAACATTTTTTCTCCTTAATATTCTAATGCACAAAGGTGTGTTTCAGAGAGAGGGGAGAGAATAGTAAGTAAAGGCATTTGTCACTGAAGATCCAGAGCACATTAAAAACTAACGACTGTTTGTCAGGAAGACAACTCAAGGAGCACCAGCTGCATGAAAGGATAGCAGCAATACTAATCTGAAAAGACAGCCTGCAGTTAATAATTACACTTTGGACTGTCTTCAAGTCCTGGCTCATGAATTTTTCTTCTCAGGTAGAAATACATGAAATATCTTTTAGTAGCATCACAGGTAAGTGTCTGTTGAAGCTCCACATTTTTTAGCACTCGTGCTTTGTTTATGCATCAGTTAAGTCTGTAGTGCTGTTCTTCAAATTTCTTGAAAACAGCAGGAAATTTTCAGCAAGGAAGCTGAAAACTTTGTAAGATGGTTAATGCAGAAAACTTCATAAGATAGTCAAGTTATCTTTCAATACAAAAATGTACACTTCCTATCTATCAAAGATATAAATGAGGAAAAGCATTTAAAAGTGACCTACAAAGAACAAGATTTTAAAATAGGACTGACAGATTTTTTTCTCATGTTTCTATATTATGAACTAATTTATCTTGTAAAGCTAATTAAAAGATAGATGAAGTTCAAAGTCAGAGACAGACAACCCAAACAAATTAATAAAGAATAGTTTTAATTTAAAAATGGGAATATTCAACACTGACAAGACAATCAATGTCCCCCATTCTCTGCCAAAATCGGGTATTTGCAACATGCCTTGTTTCCCTCTGCACATGGCTTAAGCACACACAAAACCAGTTCCACAATTCCATTCTCCCTCTACCTGAGTGTCTCACTGTTCTTTGGACAGCTCCAATTGCTGGTGACACAATTCTGAAATAATGATTCAAGAATGAATCCCCCAGATGAGTATGGGGAGACACTGAGGACATGGAGAAGGCTGTTCTCAATGTGCATCCGCCTGCCTTTTCAGCTGGCCAATACTCTGTGCTCCCATCCTTCCTGAGATACAGAGCCTTGAAAATGCCCCAAGGATAAGGAAGCAAACAGATGTGTGTGCCCCACCTCCCCCACCCCAGGCTCTTTGAGAGGGGGAAGTAAATGTCAAAGTTGTTATGGTTTTTTTAAATGATTTAGAACTTCTCCCATGTTAAGCTCTGAGCAATTCCACTGAGAGATCATAGACGAGAGCTCTGCTGGAACTAATTGTGCCAGTTTTTGTATCACACTGTGAAGCCTGGTAGAAAGGATTGCTTTTAAAGTCCCAAATCTGCCTGCCTCTGGTGAACAAGACACTTCAACAGGAATTAAACCCGTTTCTTTCCCATTTATGGATTAGCACCAATTTTAATGTTTTTTTTTTCATGCTGTTCACACTTCTGTTTTCATTCTGCTCCTCCAAATCAGTTTTAAGGCACTGAAATTGTTGACCAATTTTGTTTTATTTTTGACTCCTTTTTCTCTTATCCAGCCTTCAGACAGGAAAGCTACCCATGTTTGTAACTCGGTAATACTTGAGGACAAAGAGGTGAAGGGATCAAATCCAATAAATAAAGGTCGCCGCCTAAATGCAAGAGAGGGATTTCAGTACTTGGCCCCAGATGGTTACAAAGTTCAGAACAAGGCAGAGAAGCCTACACACATAGTCAAGCCTGGGAAGAAGATGTCTCAGGAGAAAACAGAAGCAATAAGCTACTTAGGAATAACCTACAGAAAATGTGCTAAAACTCTGAATACCTACAAGAGCCTAACAGTGAGCAGAGTTGTGTTTCTCAGCCTGACAGAACTCTTGTGTGCACACAGAATCTTGAACACAGATTTGTCACTGATTTGCCCAGGCCATGCTCATCTCTGACACTGGAGATCTGATGTGTTTCAGCTGGTCCTGTGAGGAGTAGTTCACACTTTTATTTCAATCTCCTGCTGACTTACCTGTCGGCAAGCAAACAAGACAGGGCCTGTGGCTAATCCAAGCTTGAGATCTGCTGCTGTTGGTTTCCCCAAATGGTCAGCACATGATGTAAAATCCAGCACATCATCTATCAGCTAGAAAAAATAAATATACAGATTATTTTAAATTTCTTTTTTTAAAACTCAGAGCTAAATACAGAATAATCCTTGTTAAAAATCAAGATTTGTAGGAAGGATTAAGACAGCCCACTTTGATTTCTAAGGCGCTTTGGAGCCGTTTAGGTTTTAGATTCCACTTAGTTCAACAAAAACACTACCTGAAAAGCTATGCCAACGTTTTTTCCATACTGGTATGCAATCTCATGAACTTTAGGATCAGGGCAGCCTAGAATTGAAACCTGAAAAGACAGAAACCCCAAGTAAATAGAAAGCTTTAGTTAGGACCCAATTTTAGCCCCTGACCATAGGTGTGACACAGCCAGCACAGGCAGGAGGGATCTGGGAAAGGCAATAAAAGCTGACTCGGGCACATTCTGGCTTATCTGTGTTCATGGAGACACACAACCAGCCAAGCTTACTAGAAAACAAGGCTGGACAGCAGTGCAGTATTAAAACTACATTCAAGTCTGCAAAGAGATTAGCTTCATTAAATATTTATCAGGCTCATAAATTATAATGTAAGGATAAAGAGAAAAGAAATGTGGATGCACTTCACATGCAGGGTAGTAGTCATATACAGTCCAGTGATGGGGAAATTAAGCTAATTATATATATAAATCAGCCAGGGAATAACTGGAGGTCAGACAACAGATAAATGGGCATTACATGTCTCATAAAAGATCACAAAGCTGGATGTGTTGAACCCAGTACAGGAGGGGCAGTTGATATAAGGAAGATTATTTTTAAGGTGATGTTAACTGCATCTGACTTGCTCAGGAAGCTGAGTTGATTAGCTTGCAAGCAAAGGTACTCAGGGATAATTAGTGGCAAAGAAAAGACAGCAAATGAAGAAAGCACACCAAGCTGACAAAGGTATCACTAACTGAGATAAACAAAACATTTTACTTGAATGTACAATCAACTGCTTGAGAGACAGAAATTCTGCTGAATAAACTCCACAAAACTAAAATACAGGACACTAACTAAGGTTTGAGGATTAATATCTTACCTCAAAGCAAGGGCATTTATGCTTTTTGCTTTTATGTACCGATTATACATTTTGCAAAATGAGGTTGGTTAAATACTCAGATTTATTTCAACCTTCAATAAACCAATTAGGAACAGGGGACAAAAATCAACCCTGGTTTACAGCAGGCATTCCAAATCTGCTGTGACTAACACAAGGAGTGAAGATACATTTTACTTAAGACTAAAAATACATGCTAAGAAACCACACAATATTAAAATGCGTATGTATGTGTGTGCATATATATATATATATATATATATAAAAATCTACAAATTCTTCTTTAAGACTATGTAAGGTAGGATCATAAAAAAAACCCCGCAACCCCAAAACAAATCCCAAACTAAAAGCAAGTCCAGTAGTAGCTTTGAAGGTGACTGTGAAGACGGAAATAAGAAACAACATTATATTCCAATAAATGTGATGCAACTTGCACAAAATGAGAGATTATTTCATGCATCAGTGCATTTCACATCTGAGCATCAGAATCTCTTCCCAGTCATAACCTGCATCTGTGGATAATAACTAAACCCCAGAGGAATCTGGATGACTGAGGAATTAACAGCATCATACATTCCACACTTTTATTTAAAAGAGGAGGACAGTATAGGAGGAAACTAATGCTACTTATCTCTAATAATTATATAAAATCCTGAAGGCTATTAAACAGAGCAAACTGCAAATAGGATATTTAAACAGATGCTGCTAGGGACTATGAAAGTAGAACATTTTGCCCTTTTATCCTCCTTTTGATGTTTGTCTATTAAATAGTATTTGCCTGAAGACCTAACATCTACTGCTGTACCATGAGAACTTCTGGTTGCTTCTGTCATATAAATCACATGGTATCAGCATGGCAAGGGGACTGCATCTACACAGTTCAAATGAAATCCTTACCTACCACCACATTTCATTCCATGTGGAGGATTAAAATATGGCATTCAGTAACAAAATCCTGGTTAATGGCAAAGGGACAGAGTGGGCACAAGCTGGCAGAGGGTGAGAGGAAGTGCTACATAAAGAAAAGAGCTTCCTTATTTAATCTGAAAGCTCATTTCTTGTTCATAGACAAAGACCAAAAAAAGATTTAAAAATTCAGAAGATTTTTTTTGCCCGTCATTCTCAAGTGAGCAACTCTCTGACCACAACCACATCATAAACCTGCAACAACCGAGTTGCATCCACCTGGCAGTTCCTTCAGGATGCAATTTTCTCAAACTGCTCTTGTAGGTTGTTGCCCCCAGCTGGGCACTGGCTGGGCTGCAGCCAGGCACTCCCACATGGAATTTAACTGGAGCTCTACTGGGATGTGTTCTGGGATAATAGCATGCATTTGCAAATACAAACCAGGATAACCAAGTCAATACAGTGACATGTGTTTAAATGCTAAAACTCCCCCTTTGAAAACATCCTAGAGCTCCCCAAATTGGTATCACTGGTTCATAACAAACTTAATCTTGGAAGAATTCAAGCCTGTCCTCCACTAAATTATGATGAAAAATCCTTCCTAATACCAAGTGGAATAAATTCTTTAGAAGTTCTTTGAATTCAGAAAAGCAAGACAGTCTGCTTGGTGTTATTTCAAACATATTTTTTAGAAAAAAAAAAATCTTGTTTCTGTTGTTACATGAGAGACTATAAACCAATATATATTTACTGAATTTCACATCTATAAAATGCATCATCAGCTCTGGGTAGATACATCCTGCTCTGATATTTAATATGTGACACTATGGCAGCAGATTGAAAGCACTTGTACATCTCTACCAGTGCTCTGTAGGTCAGAGAGGAAAACCTGCTGCTGGGCCAGAATATGCTCAAATAAACCCTGCAAGAGAAGTTTGCTCTTGCACTCCTAAACTTGTTGACTCCACGGAAAGGAAGCTCTAAAATCTTCCCCTTTTCCAGCCTTTCTCCTCCATGCCTATCTCCAGAAGCAGTCAGTTCCTGCCTTCTCATTTCTGACTCATCCACCGCTGCTTTTCTAGACAGGAGCAGTGTTCCTCTTTTCATGTGAATCACAGAATAGTTCAGAGATTGGAAGGAAACTCTGAAAGTCATCTGCTCAAAGGACAGAATACTTCACAGTTAGATCAGATTTCAGAGCTGTGTCCAGTTGATTTCTTCTGAGCATCTCCAAGGATGAAAAATCCCACACTCTGCCTGAGCTACTTCTTGCAATATTTGACCAACCTCATGGAAAAATTTCTCCTCAAACCCAACAGAATTCCTCCACAGTACAACTGGTCCTTTCACTGCAATTCTCTCCATCCTCTCTGTGCCCTCCAATTACGAGATGGAGACGCAGGAAGATTCCCCCTTTGTCTTCCCTGCTCCAGACTCCAACCAGCTCTTGGCACATCCTTTGCTCCAGCCCCTGCACTCAGGTGGCCCCTGCAGAGTGCCCATGTGTGTCCTGCAGGAGGGAGCCCAGCCCTGTGCTCTCACAGCCACTGCCCTGGATGTGCTGCTGTGCTGGCAGTGATGCTCCCTCACCCTCCATGTGTTTGTCCTCCACTGCTCCAGGAATGCTGCTGACTCCTCAAACACTCCTGGAAATTCTTGAGGAGTGGGTGATGGAGGCCTCCCTGCAAGAGGGAGATGTCTACACAAGGCAGACAACTGTCTTGTCCTGAGTCTGCATTTTCATGCATTTGACCTTTTCTTAAGTAATTAATATTTTTAACAAGTTAACCAAGTACTTGTTAAGCAGAGTTGTACTTTTCAGTAGCAAAGATTATCTGCCTGAATATATGTGATTTATTTATTCTGTTCTTTTTCACAGCAAAATAAGTATCCCCAAAGGACTTTCTGTATCTTAAATAATAAGTAAGGAGATGAACTAACTGACCATAGTATCTGGTATTACTGATGCTATTACCATCTGCCACTGGACATTGTTGCAGCCTGCAGGCCCAGTTGGGCTGGGGGGGGATTCAATTTTGCTGGGGTCAGAAGTGCTATTTTCTCAGTCACCAGTTCCACGTGCTGGTAGGGTTTTCTGATGGAGCCCTGTACACACACCAAACTAGGAACTGGTTGGAGCAGGAGCTCACAGGTAGATCCAGAGCTGCAGATTTCTGGTTTCTTCAGTCTCTTCCACAGCCCTGCCATACACAAGGAGGTACAAGCTTCCTCCTAATATGGAAATCAAGAATCTCTAGTGCACCTTTACACTTACCTCAAAGCAAGCACAATTAATCCCTCATTTGAAAGTACACCATGCAAAATATAAACAGCTTTATGAGGCTCAGGAGTTCACATTACAGCAAGGTTTGAAAAAGACAGAAAACCTGCTCGAGTTATTTTGCTATCTCCAGCTGGCCTGATGACTAAACAGAAATTCCACTTCAGCTTTATTGTTTCTGAATTCTTAAACTGAAGTCACCTCATGTTTCTCTGAAAAATGCCTTGCAGTAACTCAGGCTTCAATGACTCTGGGCCATCTGCCACTGTTTCCTTTTACAATACACTTTGACTGAAACTCTGGTAACATTCCCCCATGCAGAACTATTGTAGAAATAAACCAGAGACTGGGATGGCTCTTAACATCTTGAACAGGCTATTCTGTCCCTAGGTCCTAACTTAAAGGATTTTGATTTAAATGCAGTAATGCTCTGGTGGTACAGAATGTATCTTTTACAGTCTATGTCTTGTTTAGACTTTTTTCCAGGAATACTCTACTCTTCCATCTCTAAAGCATGGCACCATGGAATTCTAATGTGCCACCTCAACTTGTCTGACATATTCTTTCTAGTAAATACTTGTATTTTATTCAACCACAACAACAAATTAGTTTTTTCCTGTCATTAACAGGAACAGAACTGCTTTTAAAACCCATAATCTTTCCTCTTAGTTTTGTCCCTGAAAACAAGATATGCATACTCTAGATTCCCTAACTGAATTTCCTTTCAAGATAGAACTGATGATCCTGCTTATAATTTTTGCTACAGAAAATAGAACTCCTTGTGATTCCATTTCCTCAGTAGCCAAAGCCATCTAAACATAAATATCTCAACAGCCACATGCACAAAAAAAACCCCCAAATCCCAAACAACAAAAAAATCCCTTTTAACTGCTATCAATAGAGCTCTCCTAATCCAAAAAAGAAAACTGAGGGAAACATGAATTGGTACTGTGTGCAGCAAGTAAGGATTTGCCATGAAGACAGACCTCCTCTCTTGGTATTCCTTTCTAACACAAATTTTGCAGCATATAAAATTCCAGCAATTCAGCAATGGAACAACTCATACCACTAGAAGAAAGGCAGCCAAACACCCCCTTCACCAGCATCACAGCCTCAGTCTTGAGGGAAGTGCTTAAATCCTTAACTCTTGCAAGTCACAAAAAGGAAAAAGCTTAAATTAGCACATTAGTAAGGCGAATTCACCCAGTGGGAAAGTGATTTCTTCTATCTGTGAAGATTCTTTTTGCCAGGCTGTCAAAATGAGTATTAAAACTTGTGTATGCTTTTTTCTGAGCTAGCAGAATTATGTGATGCTCTTTACTAGTCCAGACTCCTACTGACATAAAAGAAGATTTGCAAAAGAAAATTGTCAGGGTCGTATTGCCATTAATATGAGCAATCCAGAAGACTTTTCTTTCTTCCAACTAGAATGAAAGGTATTTTCCCTCCCCCAAAATCCATGTGTCTCATTCTATGCGATCCTTTAGGTATAAGCAATTTTCAACTCCTACCTGATGCACAAATGTACAGTTCTCTGAGAATAAAAGAAGATGATTAAAACTAGCATAGATTTTTAGTCTGATTCTCTTAGACTCCCTCTTGCTACACAATCCATCAGCTATACTGCCTTTCACTAAAAAGAATAAACAAAACTCTCTTTTGGGGTGAGATTATTACTCACCTCCTCCATTTTCTGCACTAAAACTGATCACCTATTTTTGAGTAAGAACATAATCCTGAGTTGGATAATTTTGTAATCGGATAAGAGAACTGAGTGACAGGGTTGGATAAAACACTTGATGATTAAAACCCCCAGACAAACCAAGAAGGACATGCTTTTGGTTTTTTTTCAATGTGTTGTAGAGATACCAGGAAAGTGTTTTCACGCAGAGGGTGGCTGGGCACTGGAACAGCACTGACAGAGTTCAACAAGTGTTTGGACAATGCTCTCAGGCACATGGTGTGACTCTTGGGGTGTCCCATGCAGGGACACGAGTTGGATGTGATGATCCTGATGGGCCCCTTCCAATGCAGCTTACTCTCTGATTCTATGAATTCATTGTCTCCTCCCACTGTTTCCATTCAATGTCTCACTCAGCACCAACTAGTAGGGCCAGATGTCAAGATTTAAAATCAAATTATAGGCTCAAAAATGATCTACTGAGATTAAAACCACTGTCTCAAAGTTGCAGAATTTCATAAATTGAAGACTGCCACTGTTTTGATTATTTGAACCTTATTTTGATTCAATTGAGAATAACAATAAATCTGTGTATAAATAAAAAATGCAAAGAAAAAGTGAAATTTGAGGCTACACAGCTATAAAATTCACGATCTCAAGCCCATTCACATTCTGGCAGAATACCATTTCAAGGGTTTGCTTTGGAGGGTCTCCAGAGCAAAGAGCAATACTAGGAGCTCAGCTGTGAGGCTTACAGCATGGTATGTTAACTTCAGAAGAGACAGACGTACATACTGCTTTACAACTGTTTGCTATCAGACTCGCCGTCTTCTTAAAAGTCTTCTCGAGGTAGTGGGCAAATCTCTCATTCTCATTTTCCTTGGAACCCAGCTGGAGGAATTCACCTAAGAAGTTGCACAGATGGGAGGTTTTATTTGTGGGTTTACTACTTAGGCAAGCAAATCAGAAGATAAAAATAGGAAAAGACCTTACCACGCACCAGATCTTCAATCACCTGAGTGAGAACAGAGATGATAGTAGTATTCCCAATTCGTGCTAAAGCTACAGAAGCAGCTGAGAGGATGAAATCACCAGCCAGAACAGCCTAAGAACAACAACAACAAAAAATAGTTGATCCCTTAGGTCTTTTCCTGTGTTACTACAGACAGTACAATTTCCTTTATTAGTCAGCTTTCCTACATAAAGCAAAAATATCTCATTTTAAGAGAGAAAAAAACACATAACCAAACATGGAAATCTTTGAATCCCTATCTTACAGTGCTGTTTATATTTTTCTGTACAAGCACTGTGCTCCCTGTATGCAGTACCTAAACATGTGTTTGCCTATGAAGTTTTTTTAAACATTAGTTCTCTGTTGACCATTTTCTTGAGGCTGCTATGCCATGTGAACTCTGAACTGCCCCAGGTTCCTTCCTTGCATTTTCTGGTGAAGACCTTTTTTGTAATGCTCTATAAAGAAACACCACTTTAAAAAAAATTCCCGATGACTGAAAATCAGCATTCAGGACGAGGTACAAGTTAAAAGTATTTTAGCAGCACTGCAGAGAATGGCACAGGGAACTTAAAATCAGTATTAATCACGTAGTGGGTCAGGTAGGAAGGGGCCACACCGGGTCATATGTTCAACCTCCCTGCTCAAGCAGAGTCATCCCAAAGCACATGGCACAGGCTTGCATCCAGAGGGTTCTTGAATCTCTCCAGTGAGGGAGACTGCAAAGCCTCTCAGGGCAATCTGCTCATATTCAGGTGGAATTTCCTGTGCATCAGTTTCTGTCCATTGTCTCTTACCCTGTTACTTGACACCACTGAGGAGAGCCTGGATCCATCTTCTTGACACTGCTTTTAGATACTTATGATGAGGGCCCTTCCCAGTCATCTCTTCCCGAGGATGAACAGGCCCAACACTTACACACTTCAATCATTCATTATCTAATGCTTCCAACAGTTCAGAAAGGGAAAACACATTTGTTTCACCCACAACCTATGCACACTTCTTCATATGTTTTCTGACATATCCCAAGACCGAGAGATAGTAACGTTACAAACTTCCAGGTATTTGTGTTCTGCTGAAATTCAAAGGCAAGTCTTGCACTTATTACAAACTCACTTTCCTCTCTCCCCAGATTTGATTGAGTGTCCTTTTTCCTCTGCGGGAATTTGCATCATCAATAACATCATCATGAACTAGACTGGCTGTATGGATCATCTCTGCAATGATGGCCACAGAGCGCTGGCTTGCTTGCACCTCCCTAAAATAAAAAACAAGAACCATCAAATAATTAAATCATTATATATATGCTCCAATACACTAAAAATCTTTATTAAAAACCAAACAAAAACTGTTTCTCTGAAAGCAACTGCCACAGCTTTTTCATTGTCTGACCCCTTCTTTCAAACCTGGAATTAGGAAGGCAAGAGAAAGTAAGATCACATTAGTACAGTAAGTGCAGAAGGATGTGTCCATCCTAATTAGGCCTGTTCCTACATGGCTGCATTAATGGTACTGCAAAACTCATGCATTATTGACTTTAATCCCTCTAAATCCTGACTGCAACAAATGGCACAGCATCAAGGATGCTTGGCTCCAAGACTGAAATCTGGAAAACAGCAGAGAAAAGAATGCCAGGTAACTTTGTAGGTGAGTTTCAAGTTTTTTAAGTGTTGCTCTACCTATAAATGTGGCATTGCAAACTCTCTAAAAGCTGGATAACTCTACTAACCAGCAAGCTGGAGAGATCAGAAGGAAGAGAAACCTGCATTCTACATTTGAAAGTCGTAACTCACAGATCTTATTCTTTATATTATCTGATTACCTCAAAACCTCTGAGGTTCTTCAGAAGCCTGAGGAATAAACTAGAATTCTACTGCAATCACTTTGGACTGTAAACACCAACTACCTAACACAGAATTCAGCCTTTGGGAAGATCTAACACTGATGATTCAACTCAGTAGTTCACACTTACTTCATTTTTTTAAACTAGGTGAAAAGAAGGTAATGGAAGAACACAGAAGCAGTTATCTAGAGAACAAGACTGGCAAAAAACACATAAAAAAGCCAGCTCACACAAAGGACCATCTCGTTAGCAACCAGCTGACACTGTCTTCTGGTATTTTTCTATCTGTTTTCATCTTGAGTTACATGCAGGGTCCCAGTAAACAAGTCCACATGGACATCTAGAAAACTCCCTATACAAAGCAACACAAAACCCCCAAAATCAACAATGAAAGAAAGAAACTACTTGTGTTATGTAAATACCATACTTCTAGTATATGGACAACAGAGAAGATCACACTATTTTCCAGCAGAACAGAAAAGAACTGAAACAGAAGATAATTTCAGCTCAGCTGAAGGGAATTTAAAACCTTCCTGCACTGCCTATGTCCATTAATAAATGTAGTGATTAATCACAAAACCAAAGAACATCTTGCAGTCTGCTGACATAACACTGCATTCTGACACCTACCTCTATATGGAATTCTTCACTGCTGTCAGTGGGAGTTCTACATCCTGAACAACAGCAGCAAGGATGGGTAGCTCACAGGCTGTGAAAATATGAGCTGGAAACCTTCATGGTTGTTTGAAGGCAAGTATTAATGTGTACTAGTGATTTAATCAAATGCTAGTTCAGTGTAAATAGTTTTCTGAAATAAACTACTCTTACTAAGTAGGAGAAACCTTACCTTCAGAAAACTGTTAAGGTCTCCAGCCTCTTTCATGCACTGTTCTCCTTTTGGGGATTCCCTTTTTCATTAATTATGTCAGCAGACTGGATTTCCTGCTGGGAAGCAGCAGTACACTCACTGACACACTGAAATATTGCAGGAGTATGAAGACAGCACAAAACCAGTTATTTCAAAAGCAGGATCTGAAAAGTTCTGCATTATAAAAGTTCTGCAGAGATCTCTTATCTCTGACAATGACTAAAAATGGCATAGGAAAGTTCAAGTTTATGTGTCTGGTTTGCAGAACATTGTATCAAATATGACAATTTTATCTGAAGGGGTTTTAAAACCACTATTTCCACAAAGTCTCAAGCAAAGTTCTTCCGACTGCTGGCAAAAAAAGATCTGCAATACTTTCCTACATGCATCTTGTGAGACTAATTCTAGATCAGAACCTGTTTTAGGGGAAAACACACAAACCCCAGGATCTTTCTCATTCCCTGCCATTTTTCATTTAGCTGCTCCTGCAAAACAAAATCAAAACTGGCCAGTAACCAAGTCAATAGATAAAGGGTCCCCGCAAATCCAGTAAGTAGAAAGATGCCATTTTTAGGTCATTCTCAAGGTAAAGATCCCCAAGATGATGTATATTTACACAGGTATTTTATACAACTGATCATGTTCTGGTTTTCAGTAGGACTCCCTGCTTGATTCACTGATAATGCTTTATACATCTCCTGTACCCTGAACACTCCTGAACACTGAACAAGCTAAGGCTGACCATAGAGGTTAAAAAATCCCAAATATCTCCCTCCAAATATCCCTGTTCAAAACCCAAACCAAAACAAACAAAAACCAAACCACCAAATCTACCCAACAATGGTGAGGGGTGAACTCAAAATCACACAAAACCAGTGTTTCCAACAAAGAGCTTGGAGGCAATGTGTTTGCCAGTAAGCAAATATTGCCAGTTAAAGGAGAGGAGATTAGCATAAGAACTTGCAAAATTTCTGTGCTGTGGCCACAGTTCTCCAAGCATCTTTCTCCTGTTAAGGCCCTGGGGCTGAAAGAAGCAACCATCTCAGAAACAGTCTGTGACACACAAGGGCACTGCAAACTAGGGGAAGCACAGAGAATGTATGCATTAACATGGGAGAAAACAGCAGAGCACAGGCTTCTCACAGCAACGTTTTGGAGGCCTGAAACAAAAGGGAACTAAGGTTGCTGGCAGGTCCTATCTTTAGGAAATATTGTATCAAGTTTAGCCAGGTCATTTTATTTGTTTCACACTCTATTCTGATATATTTAATCTCCCTTTCCCTCTCCCCCTAAACCTTTTTTGCTCACTGTTTTCCCTATTGTCTCTGTACTTCTTTGGCCCTCTCTTACTTGTCTCTCTCATCTTGGTTGCAGGAAAGGAAATAAAACCCCTTATTTGCGAACACCTTCAGAGAATACAGAAACACTAGGTCCTGTCAGACTGCGTGATAATTCTGTGACATTTTGCACACAGGTATGTGAAAAAATGCCAGGGGATGTGTGAAACTGAGGGTTTGCATGACCTCAGGTTCAACTATTTACAACAATTCTTACACACAAAGCAAAGTTGCTATCAATAAGCAAAAAGCCAATGGACTTAAAGACTCAGGGTAAGACTTCTGACACTTAGAACTTCAAGAGAAAAGAAACAACATGCTTCACTCACTTTTTTGCTAATAGTTCAGATAATTCTTTATACAACTGTCATTTTCCTTACTATGACCACAATAAAGTGGCCTCATTTTAGAAAAACAGTTACCCTGCTAAGGGTATAGTAAATACCTCACCTCACTCAAACCTAAACATAAATGATCATGTCACCTAACCTGCAAGCAGAGCATTCCATTTTCCTGAGAAATCTCAGCTATTCTGGAGGGACTCTGTGAAGAGAAAGAGGTCTCTCTGGACTGCCTCATAAGACCAGGACCTGTAGCCTTCCTAACTTGAGTCCTGGTATTTTAACAGCCAAATAAGGGAAAGTATTACCTTTCCTACAAAAATTGCACAAAAGAAGAAAAGAAAATGAAAAAGCAGGCAAAAGCATGCTGGGGCCAGCAAGTTATATTACAGCTGAGAATGGCAGCAAGATGAAGCAGAAACTGAACAACAGCAATACAAACCCCAGAGGCAAAATTAAAAAAATGCTACGGATGAACAGCACAGGATATTGGCTCCCCCTACAAGTCTACAGATACTGTGGTCAGTCTCTTCAATTTTATCTGTGGGAACCAAAGCCTCAACAAAGAAAAACAAGCCTGGGAGAAGAATCAGTATTAACTGAGAAAAAGAATGATAAAATGCTTTAAGGGAAATGACAACTTGAAAGTGGAAAAACATCTTAAAAAAACATTGAGAAAAGCAGAATGGAAGGCAAGTATTTTTCCCCTCAGGTTTATAGAACAGTAGCAGAGTTAAAAATATGCTGTTATTACATCTGTATATGCACAATTTTCCTCAAAAACTTAAAAAAGTTGGAAGAACAATTTATCACCTGGAGATAAAGTTGCTTTAAGAAAGAACAATAATGAATCTACCATAGTATCAGTGTGAACTGGAGTATATGCATACACAGAGCAGGTATAAGACAATCTGCTTCAAGAAGCTCGCAGAGAAAGAGAAGAAAATGCCCATAAAACTTTATCAGCTCACTGGCTATCCACAGTACAAATGTAAATTCCTCTGGCATGGCCTTGTCATCCCTCTAAAAACATCAGTCACCATGCAGGAACCAACTAGCAGTACAGTGAAGACTTGTATCAACATATGGGATATTTAATTACAATCACAGGCTTGGAGCAATTGGCCCAGGGCACAGACAAGCAAGGTAAATACCCTGAGATTTCATTCCATTCCTTTGCTGGAACATTTCTGCTCTCACCCCTCAGAATTTCATTCTAAAAGCAACATGACAAAGATGGTGACTCAGCCTGGTTTGTACAAGGAACATTCAGATTACTGAGGAGGCTTTTAAACACAGAACATATTTTGGAGGTGCTGATTAGAACCACAACAGATGTACAAACACTGCCAAATGACACAGGCATCTGGAAATCAGAGGGCTTGTACCAAGGGTTGTGTACTGCAAAGCAAACACTTGCCCCAGGCATACATGGCACTTTCTTACTGGCATAGGGCAGGTCCCAAAACTTGTCCTGACTGGTCTGAGACAGCATAACATGTGGACAAGAATATGTCCATGAGCACACACATATGTCAAAAGACAGCAAATCTGCTTTGAGCACAAAGGCAAATTCAGTCTTTCTACTGCTTCCTCTCTTTGATTCACTGTTCAACTCCCACACTGTATGACATCACTTCCAGCCTTCTCAGTACTGCACACATAACTTTGTCCGTAAGTTTCTCATGCTACACACTAGATGAGATAAAACTTTTTTTACCATTATTTTGACTTGAAAGATGCTCCAAAAACTCACTGTACCCGTTGTTAAAAGTCTCCTCCTAAATTTCCATCCTCTTAGCAACACAATGCTTTGTCTTAAACAGCTCTTTCACCCTGTTCCTGATAAATTTGTAGACCACAAGTCTTCCTTCTCTTTGCAATCCATGCCTGAAGCTAGCTGGACTTATTTTGAACACAGGGATCAGACACAGCAATGATTTCAGGAAGTGTGATAAACCATCCCATAGCTGAACTGGATGGGTCATGCATGTTAGGATAGCTTTGATGTTTTTCATAACAAAGGTGGTTGCAAACCACTAGGGTTATGCCCTAATGGGACACCCAAGACCCTGCAAGCTCAAGAAGAAAGTTTTGGTTTGTTATTCTTCCTTATATTTCACCACAGATGGCTGATAATCAAGAATGATTCTGTCATCAAAAAATGCCATCCTCACATTCCCATTTTTCATGTCAACATCACTCATGAAAATATTAAGCCAGTCAGTGACAAAAGGCATCCCTGAGGATTTTCACAATCAATATTGTTCCTTTTGTGCTAACTCTTAAGCCAATGTCAAGAAGTAGTTCTGAACTGACAACAGAATCTGGCTGAACTAAAGTTCATGAACCCTGGATGATGTTTTTCTGAAAAAAGAGGAACTGGCACACACAGGACAGAAGTTGCCAGCTTGGTTTTGCTTTCTCCTTCAAAATTTTATTCACATAAGAGGGAGTACAGGGAGAGGTGCCATCCACGCAACAAAACTACTCTGAGGTAGTAATCAAGTCCAACAAGGCATTAAACTACTCCTACAGAAAAAAAATGGTGCAAGAGTTTAGAGAAATCCCTTAAGACTGACAAATGAGTCTAGAAACACTCTGGAAATGGACCAAAGATTTTCTATTTGAAATTCTATACAAGGCAAGACTGGAAGCATAGCTGGAAGGCAGAGAACACTCCAGCCACCATCCTTCCTCAAAATGCAAATATAGCAGTTGATAGGAATGTGTGGAGTGAAGCATTTGCAACGAGCCAGACTAAGGAGTGATAGAGAGTACAGACCAAGCATGATGTTCTGCTCAGTTAAAATTGCTTTCAAAAGACAATTAACTGGGAGATCATAAGGATTACATGAGAATAAATAGCTTAGAATCTTACAATAAAGTGTACTAGAGGGTAGAAAAATCCCTCTGTTTTCAAAGTCTCAGATTTCAATATTAACATACCACCTGTTTAATGGCTTTTCTGCGTAATTACTAAAAAAAAAATCTGTGAAGTCTCTTCTCACAGCAAAGTTTTTATCTGTGGCCAGAGTTTAGTAAGAACAGGAGAGGTTACAAATTGAAATAGTTAATTAAGTTTATATAGTTTCAAATAGTATTAAAGTTTCTAATAAAGCATTTATGCAAGAAGCTAGAATTGACTAAAAGCCTTACAAACATCTTAACTTGGCACCATTATTTATCCACTCCAGTTACAAGTGCAGTATAGTCCACGATTTAGCACACGGAAATATGAAATAAACCCAGCAGTTCCTTTTGCACTGACACTACAAAAATACAGCTTCAAGATGGACCTTACATGCAGCTTTTGCTGAGGAGCATTTTATTTTCATAAAGTATTTTTCAGAAACACAAGAATGATAACTTTCAAATGTGATGTGGGTATCTGAAAGGGACCAACTCACTTGGAATTATTATGGTGAATGTTGCAAGCCTGAGCCATTAGCACCACAATCATTGGTCGAAAGGCCTTTCCTTTCCCATCAAAGTAATAATCACACATTTCCTTAAGTTCTGCTGCAGAGACCAGCAATTCCTATAAAAAGGACAAGAGCATTTCAGCACAGAAGTCACAAAGTCAGTCTGCTTAGTGTAAATAAAACAGTATGCATAAGGTTATTGCCTGCATTCATTGCACGCAGTGTAAGCTCAAGTTGTTTTTAAAATTATTATGAGTAATCTGAAGTGTAAATGATGCATTTCAGCACTGCAAACCAGGAGAAAAAAAATTGCATTCTGGTTCTATAAAATATGAGAAATTCTCCTTTTGCCTTCATTTTCAGTTTCAGACAGTTGTTTATACACACAAAAAACATCCTTTCAGTAAATATCCTACAAATTGATGGCTGCTATTAAAAACAATCATTGCAACATCCCAGAAAAGTCACCAAAATTCCTTACCTTTTTAATATCTTCATAGAGATTTTTCAAGTCTTTTCTACCAAGCTGAAAAGGGTCTTGGTATTTTTCATCACTTATTGTCTTACTGCAGCTGCACCAGTGGGATGTACTTGTATGATGAAACCTGGTGACAGTGTTTTTTAAGAGAGTATTCTTGTTAAAAGTCAAGTTCCCAATTCCCCAAACTGAAACACCTGAAAGCATTTCTCCCCCTCTCCCCTCACACCAGATTTAACCAAATGCCTGAAATATATGAAGGCATCAAAACACTCTTTTCAGCCAGACAGTAAGGTGCAAGGACAACAGAGCAGTTTATTAATGGTCATAAAGCTTTGGGAGCTGGCAAAACACATTTGGCAAATACAAACCACACACACTTTGCCCTTAACAGATCTCTGAAGTCTTCTGACACACAGAACACTGCATTGCTCTGGATGTATTCCCTTTGAACACACTATGGATAGTGTAGCCTACATTTGGAAACAACCCAACTATTCTGTTACTTTCTTCCCTCTCTTGTAAACTTATTCCCGACTAAAATTTGAAATTTTTCCCTTTGTACACCCAGCTACATAATAAAGTAAATCAATACTTCTTGATAGCATGATGATGCTAGCAAAGTTCTTCAGAAAAGGGTGAAAGCTCCAATTGGATGCATTAAGATGCATTTAGCTTAGGAAATTTTTTTGTCTGTTTGTTTCCTAGTGTTGAAGTTTCTTCCTCTAATATTTCCTTTTCCAAAGTCAGCTGAATGTATTTTCTTGCAGCATTCTTGCTTTGCCCATGATAGAGGACTGAGATTCAGACTCAGCACTACAGCAGCACTCTACACCACTATGTACTGAAGCAAATAACCTTATCTTCAAAGTTTACAGCTCACAGGTGTAACTACCCAATTCACCCAAGAATTATGTCTTTACCCACACTACACAACAAAATGAATCTCCAACTTACCGCCAAAATATATTACATATTTTTGGAAACAAGAACGTTGAACTTCTTTGGGTAAAGTGACACATCTGCACAAAATAAAACCAGGAATTGTTTATTAGAACTTTAAACTGACAGAAAGCATATGACTACAAAAAAAGTATCCATCACCATTGCTCTATTTCTCCATTTTAACAAAGGAGCAGCAAAGGGAGTCTCATAAGCCCCTTCCACACCATGTGAGACATGAATGCCAACAGGCACACTGGACTGACTCTGCTGCTCCAGAGCACTGGACTTTCTCCCCTTGCAGGCCCAGCCCAGGAGGCTTATCAGTTAAATTTCCAAAGCTGCCCCAATTAAACCTTGCTTTGGCACTTGTGCAAGGTGCAATTTTCAAACGTTTCCTGGCTGGCAGATAAACGTGGATTGCACCAGGCAAGACAGAGAGACAAGGACAAGAGCAGTTTCAGTGAACCAGTATAATAATAGAAAATCATGTCCTTGTTTTCCCCTGAAGCAATTTCAATTCAGCTTGCTGTTTATAATTTACACCTGCCCATCTTCCCTGCTAGATGTCCAGAACCTAACTCCAAACCTATCCATCTCTCCAATGATCCCTCCCTGCAGACAGAGCCCAGGAGCTTGGGGAACACACAGTCCCAGGTACATGTTTCCAGCAGATACAGGCTGAGAAAGGAAGTACAGCTTTTGCTCTGCTCCTGGGAGTGCTGCCAGGAAGTAACGAGCCCTGCCCAATGCTGAGCTGAGCCAACCCAAAATCACTGCAATCCACGTGTTCACCGAACTGCCTCTGGAAAAACTCAGAGAAATGCTCAAGGAGACCTGCTCCTCGTGCCTCAGCGTCTCCTCATACATGAGAAAAAGCTTTCTCTCCTTGGGAGAGAAACAAAAGCACTGTAATGACTCACGGGCACTCTTCTATCCTCCACGCTTACACAAGGCCATGCAAGGAGACAAAGTAAGGCGAGGAGCCCGAACCCATCACAGATCTGCAACCCACTGCTGTCTGACTTCAGCACCCGGCCCTATGGCTGGGACATTCCTGAGTGGCACTCTCAGGCCTCACACCGCGTTCTGTTGCTAAAAATAGCTGATCTCTTCCTACTCTTCCTTCAGTGCGGGCACACACGGACTCCTTCCCTTACACAGCTCCCCGACCCTGCACCAGCGGCTCCTGCGGGATGCTGGACACATCTGCCAGGGCGCTCCAGGACAGCCAGGGCGCTCCAGGGCGGGCCAGCACCGCAGCCTGGCCTCGTGAAGAAGCTCTAAACCAAAGCAGCGAGAGAAATGCCCCCACTACACTCACAACGCTAACACGCACAGACGCCTTCAAAATCTCTCACTCATGAGACCCGCCTCGCCCTCTCCCACCTCGGGCCGGCTCCGAGGCTCACACGCTGAGAACCCTTACTCCGGAATTTAACCTTGCACCGAGCGCGCTCCTGCCCCCAGCACGGACCCCCCGGCAGGGAGCCGCTCCCGGGCC
>JAHLSL010000022.1:15283476-15371048 GCA_025920805.1 Petroica traversi
CAGTGCCCGCGGCGCCGGGCGGCGGAGCTCTGCGCCTGGGCCCTGTCCTCCCACAGCCTCCTAGGTACGGCCGGCGCTGTCCGGGGCCCTGTGCTGCTGTCCTGCCCTGCTCCGAGGCTGTGTATTCCTGTCCTGCCCTGCTCCGGGGCTGTGTGTTCATGTCCTGTTCTGTCCCGGGGCTGTGTATTCCTGTCCTGTCCTGCCCTGCTCCGGGGCTGTGTATTCCTGTCCTGCTCTGTCTCAGGGATGTGTATTCCTGTCCTGTTCTCTTCCAGGGCTGTGTATTCCTGGCCTGCCCTTCTCCGGAGCTGTGTGTTCCTGTCCTGTTCTATCCCGGGGCTGTGTATTCCTGGCCTGTCCTGTCCTGTTCTGTCCCAGGGCTGTCTACGCCTCCCCTTCCCGGCGCTTTTACTTGGTGGGTTGTAATAGCTACTAAAGCAGTAACTAAGCGAAGACCTGAAATACACAGCCAAATACTAGTATTAAAATTAAAACTAGATTGGTCACAAGGAACTTTTTTTTCTCTCTCTCTTTTTTTTCTTTCCCAAGTCCCAGTTACGTGTTAGTTCAGAGCTGATAACCTGACACCTCTCTGGCAGTACACAGAGCGTTCTGGCTCTGGGGCATACAAATTGCTTGTTGTGCTAATTGATATGGTAACATTACCGAACTAATTTCATGAGGTGACACTATTGCTTGTGAGCATTAAGAAATAATAGCTAATGATAAATCTTGTGGCAGCTGGCTATAACAGGAGCATTACAGGTAGTGAGAAACATGGCTAGCAGCAAGGCTCCAGAGATGCCAGCTTAAAATTTTTACAAAACAGTGACTATGAGGTACTGGAATTTTATGATTAATGTGGAATTGTTAAATTGTTGCAAGCAAAAGTCTATAAAGATGGTAAACCACACTGTTTCAAAACAATATTTGCCGTCTGTTACCATGGAAAAGGGCACAGAGTAGGTCTGTAGGAAGAATAAAGTACACATTATGCTACAGCAAGAAATACATCTTCTGTCCCATTCATTCACTGTTTACATTGCTCAGAAAAGACTTGATTATTTTCTTAGGTTCTGTGGTGATCATTGCTGCATTTGGGCAGTATACAGCAGTTACTGGTGCTCAGTGACTTAGATCTGCTGCACTACATTGTTCAGCTGTGGGGAAAGCTGAATTTCTGTGTGTCCTGCAAATATCTTTTAGGGTATTTATAACTGAGTGCAACATCAAAGTGCCCTTACACTGTTCTAGTCACAGTCAGTTCAATCTGTGCTTAAATATGGTTGAGATCTTAAAACTAGAATGCCCTGGTAGATTCTTAAACTGCAGAATTCAGTCCTTTTCAGAAATTCCAAACAATAAAATCCTAAATTTTTTTAGGCTTGCTTTTCATGAAGGCTTAATATACATTGGTAAAGTTGTAATGTTTCAAGTTTTAATTGTTTTTAAAGCATTTTAGCTGGATTTAAGAGGAAACACATTAACAATAGTATGTTTGTTTTTATAAGACATTTGTTGTCTGTTTCATGTTTACAGATCCTTTTCCAGTTGATGTGATCCAAGAAAATTATGTCCGGAATGTCAGAAATTGCATTTTTTCCATTGTCTATCCTACACCTTTTAAATCTAGAGTTCGTCTTGTAGCTGTTTCAAAGGTTGGTTATTGTTTTTCTATTCCTCTCTAATTATTAGAAATTATTAATACACATACTAAATAGTATTTTAATATTAATATGCTATTTATTGTGAATTGTATTCTCAATATATACTTTAAACAAACAGAGCATTTAAAACATATTGTGAGATGTCTTTTGATAATGAAATCTGTAGAGAAAACATGTTCATTACCACTGAAAAGCTGATCATGTTCAAGTATTATTTTTTTCTCCAGGAAGTTCTTGAAAATATTTTGGATCTTGATGGATCTGTCAAAGGATCACCTGATTTTCTGGAGTTCATCAGTGGTGGGAAAGTGATATTTGGGTCTGTTCCACTGGCCCATAGGTATGGGGGTCACCAGGTAAATATGGAACTCATTCTTCAAGGTGGAATTGTGTAGGTCATTTCTTATGGATTACACCTTGATAATATCTGTGAGTACATGAGTATATGCCTGTGAGTACATAAAGACTTACTAACATTTTGATTGCAGAATTGTTCTTCATAACAGGCTGCAGGTGGAAAAGAACTATAATATCCTTCCACAGTACCCTGTTTATTTTCTCTGCTTTTGTTTATGCCTGAAGCAAATTATCTTTTTAACTTGCATTAGTTGCAGAGTCTGCTTAGCACCCCAGCAGCCTGGCCAGCTCTGATTCGTGATAGAAACTAATAGCTCAGAGGAGTGAAGAAGGACAGAGCCTTACTGCAATAGCATGATTGCTAAGATTTAAGTTTCATTGAAATAGCTATGATTATTCATGGAGAAGAATGGTAGAATTTGATTTGTAATTTCCAATTAAAAAAAACCAAAACAAGGCATGTGGTTTTAAAGGCTCATTATACAAAAAAGACAGGTCTGTAGCTGTACATCATAGCTGGAAGGTAAAAAAAAAAAAAAAAAGAGGATTACTGGCATTACTCTTTTCCTGTGGTTTTCTGATTCATTTTTGGTGTCAGTGTGGAAATACAGCTTTAGGGATCAACATTTTATTATGAGCAAATGTGTCTTTTGTGCGGACCTAGAAATATCTGTATTATTTCGAGTGTAACTTCTATAAATTATAGAGAACAATAACTTGATTTTAATTTTTGTCAGTTTGGTAGCTGGGCAGGTCAGCTGGGGGATGGAAGAGCCCACTTGATTGGAGTATATACAAACAGGTGTGACTTCTTTTTAAGTGTCTGATTGAACTCTGTGTTCAATTTTAGCTGATTCGTGGTTAACCTGAGTTTTCTGTTAGAAATGCCAATGGTATTTTTGCAGGCATGGTGAGAGGTGGGAACTGCAGTTAAAAGGGTCAGGAAAGACCCCATACTCCAGGTAAGTTGCAGTTATTCTGTGTACTCGAAAACGGAATGTTTTCTATTTGAAACTTGCCTTGATTTTATGACCTATTCCTTATTTCTCTGTTCTCCATAGGAATGGTGATGGAAGAGCTGTGCTGCGCTCTTCTGTTCGAGAGTTTTTATGTAGTGAGGCCATGCACTATCTTGGAATTCCTACAACCAGAGCTGCTAGGTATTTTTCTTCCCTTTCTTCATAGTATCCTAATTTACAGGTGATTTTGTGACTGAGTTTCACTGAACTTCAATAAAGCAGGACAGTTAGTCTCCAAGATGGTAGGTCTCTTCATACGTATGCAGTCAGAATAAAATATAACCTTCCATAGATTTTTGGATAAAGCTTTCCAATAATAATAAGCTCCAGCAATTAATTGCATCACATAGTTGGTTGGATTCTAGAAATCCAACTTCACTTTAGTGTAATAAAGACTCATTTCTATAAAGTTAATCCAAATTTTAGAATCTGGCCAACTAGGAAAATGTTGAAAATGGCTATTTTGTACTGTCATTTTTAAGATTGCTGGGAAAAATTGTCAGTCATATGAACAAACATTAGTGTTGGAGGTAGAACTTAAAGTAGGCAATTACTCTCAATTCTTTATTTATGCAAACACCCCTTGAACAGAGATAGATTTCTAAAAAAAATTATTTAAAACTAATTCTGTCTGAATCAAAGGAAACTAACACTTTCATTCACTTGGATAATTTTCTCAGACTCAAGTAACTGAATATTTTCAGATGATCGTGTTTAAAATGCCAAGTTCATTCTGTTTTCTGAGTAGTCTCAAGTCTGTACTGCAGTGTGTTTCAGGCTTCAAAGAAAACAAATGTTCTGCAGAAAAGGCCTGTACTCAGCTGCCACATGGCTAGGTGTCTGTATTTGCAAAGTGTCTGCAAATCTCTTTAGCACTAGTTCTAACTCATTTGCTCTGTTGAAGTGCAGTGTTTGTAAATGACATTTTTGATGGTTTATTCACTGACTTCATCTTGAGACTCTTTGCTGTTAGCTGTTAATGCAGAACTTTAAATCTGTCTGAATATCAGCAGGAAATAATTTGGCAGGCTAGAGCCTCTCTTTGCTGTCGTCTCAACAAATTGTTCAGTGCAAAACCAGTATGAAATTACCCCTTTACTGTGCACGAATTCTACTGAGCACACAGTGTGCTTTAGTTCTCTGCTGGCAGATTGGTTAAATGCCTGGCTCTCTTAACTGTTGTACAAGCTCTGCAGACTGTTTGCAAGCCTTAATTTGGAAAAACCCCAGCTGACAGCCATATTCTTCCCGATGGGGAGCTGTTGTACTGAGGCTGGTGGGATGCACTTAACAGAGGTCTTGTCAAGTCTTGGCAGAAGTGGGAGGAAAAACCTTATGGCTTACCCCAGAACACCCAGCAGGTTGGTTTGCTCTATTAATTTTAAGGACTGTGCTCCCAATGGGGTGCTACAGTTTATGACTGTACTGCCAGATACAGAGCACTTCATACAGTACCATTTTAGTCACATCCTGGGACTGCCAGTGAGCAGTGTTATGCATTCAGTCAAAAAAGTGAGCCAATATGCACAGCTTTCCAAGTGGCCTTTGCTTGCTTTGGGCTTGATGTTGATGCAGAACAGCATTTGGGAGTGTAAAGTCAAACCCTTAAGTGAGAGCCAGGTAGGGAGGGATATCATCCATCCATCCATCCATCCATCCATCCATCCATCCATCCATCCATCCATCCATCCATCCATCCATCCATCCTTCTGTGAGTGCTGTTCCAGCTTCTTTGGTGTAAGAGCAATTTCAGTGCTCCATTTCCTATGGACGAGTGTACAGCTGATGTGCTGCTGCCTTCTCTCCAGTAATGGTATTTACCAACTACAGGAGACCATTGGAGAGCTGTTTTTCTAGTGGGAATGTGCAAGCTTACATGGCTGCTCAGCTACCTGGCCAGCTCTCAAGTGTTGCACATCTGTACTAACTAAATGTTGATGCCCCCATGGATTTTTTTGTCAGCAATAGAAGTAGTGCTGGTATTCTGTAGGAATTTTGCAGAGAGCTTGCTAAAAGTTACATAGCAAAAAGGAAACAACCTTTCTGGCAGAGATCTCTTCAAAACAATAAAGTTTAGTAGTACAACTTTTGTGCCTTCTGTCCCCTAGTGTTCTGTTACACACAATATTTTGTAAGTGTCTGAGGTTCTAATTTTCTTTTTGTATTCTCTTGAAGGATTAAGATTTTCTTCTTCCATCTCATTTATATCAGGTCTTTTTGTACTTAATCCTACAGACATACCAATTGGTCCAAACGAGTATTTTTAAGAAACAATCCCTAATTCTACTTGTATCAGTACAGCTCCAGTAAAAGGAGCAGATCGATTTCTGTATACTTTTCCCCTCCTGAAAGAATTAATTTCCTGTTCTTTGCAGTTAACAGAATTCAGTTTGAATAGCTACTATGTATCTTCAAAAATATATAATAACAATAATTTAGTTTCAAACCCACAGTTACTGTTACAAGCAACTGCAGTTTGTAGGACTTCATGCTATTTATTTTCTTGACTTTTTGGTACATATTTATGTTTATATGCATACCCCCATTTTTGGTCCAACTGAATTATTTCTAAAATTTCAATGCTCAAGTATGTAAAACCAGCATCAAGTGTACTTCCAAAATTTAACTCTTGGGAATTAGCACTGTGACTGTCTTCAGTCATATTCATGAATGGAATATTAGGTTTGTGATATGTTCTTTGCTGTGTAACTCAAGAAAAGTTTGGTTCTGTCTTCTCTGCTGTCTTCAGCTACCTAATAGGTAGCAGTTGTAAGAAATTGCATTAAATATCAAATAGCTTGGCACCCAGCTGTATTTTGAATCATGGAATTGTAATTTGGATTGGAAGAGCCTTTTACTGGTCTAGTCCAATTCCCCCCTCAATGAGCAGGGACATCTTCACTAGATCAGATTGGTCAAAGCCCCCTCCAACCTGATGTTGAATATTTCCATGGCTGGGACATCCACCACCTTTCTGGGCAACCTGTTCAGTGTCTCACCACCCTCTGAGTAAAAAACTTCTTCCTAATATCTAATCTCAACCTGCCCTCTTTCCATTAGCAGCCTTTCCCCCTTGTCCTATGTAGAGTAAAGAGTACCTGTCCAGCTCTCTTGTAGCCTCCTTTGGGGACTGGAAGGTGCTGTAAGATCTCCCTCTACTCCCCACAAACAGCCCCAGCTCTCTGTCTGTCCTCACAGGAGAGGTGCTCCAGCTCTCTGGTCATTTTTGTGGCTCTCCTCTGGGCTCATACCAATTGGCCCATGTCTCTCCTGAATAGTAGAATATTTTCCAGTTATCAGCAAGCAAAGATGATTAAGAACTATACAAAATGAGCTAAATTATCCTCCTGCTAGACTCCTGAACAAGGAGTCTTCTGTGCCTATTGAGGGGATAGGATCCCTTTCAGAAGATGGCACCAAGCTGGATTGTCAATGTAATCCCAGTTACTTTGGAGAGAAAACTTCCTACTTGTTAACCTTGGAGGAGCACAATGCCCTTGTTTGTGAGGGTTGAGTTTGTGAGGATTGATTTTTCCTGATAGAACAGAAAACACATGAAATTACATATTTTATTTAATAGAATTAATATAAGTTGTGAAATTTTTTAAAACAAATTTTACTGAACTCTCACAAACCTCAATATTTGGATAAACGTGAAAATTTATAGGATGTGCTGAATTTTAAGGTAAATGAAAGGAAGAGACTGGTTTTAAAAATGCCAGTACCAGTGATTGCTAAGGGTCCCAGATCTGTCCCCAAAGTTTCTGAGATAATTTTGGCTCATGTAAAGGCCAACCTCCATCTGATGCAGCAATTTGGTTTCTAATTTCTCTGTCCTCAAAACTTCCATGCTGTCCCCAGGGAAATTGTGACTTAGTTAATGTTACAATCACACTAATCTGTCACTGAGGTTCCAATTGAACTCTTTTTGAGAGCAGCCATCTCCTCAAGAACAGTTAGAGTAATGAAATTGGAAAACATTGTATTAAATGCAAAATAAAAGCATCTTGCTAGTGAACCTTGGTAACCCTCAGTGTCTTCTTTGCCTCTGTCATCTGTAAATACAAAGCTATGCTACCAAAAAGATCTTTCTTTTCATGACAAAAGTGAATTTATGTAAAATATTACTTGGATCTTCATTATGAATTATTTATGCTGAGATAACTTTTAATGTTCATTTCTTGTTTGCTACAGCTTAGTTGTAAGTGATGATGATGTGTGGAGAGACCAGTTTTACAATGGAAATATTAAGAAAGAAAGAGGTAATGAACATACTTTAAAGTGTTAAAGCATTGTAACTTAATTTTCCATAAAAAAGTGTAATAAAAAGTAATAATTTGGCTTAATTTCATTTATTAAGATATTAAACTTCTCCTGAGAAAATCAGTGTGAAAGCTATCTTGGTTGAAGAAATGAAGTCCTCTGAACAGGTCTTCTATAATTGTAACATATGTATTGCAAGAATATAATTATTTTTATTATTTTCACTTGCCATTACAAAATTTAAATTAAAAACTAGGAAATTTTTTTATTCTTTTGATGGCAATACCAGGACGGGTGGAATGAAATTGTGGCCATGTCACTGCTACGTCATCTACCCCTGCTCTGAAAAAGAGTGAGATGGCACAGCATGGGGAAAAATCTATTTGTGTTCTTTCTTTGAGACTAGCATTTCTGGAGTGATTCTAATATAAATGCACTAACAGAATTTTGCCTGTGGTTGCTGGTGTAGCAAATCAAGTTTTATCATTAAAATGCATGTGTAGTAAAATAATGTTATACATATTCATCTGTTATGTGATAGGCATACTTACAAAAATATCAGTTTAACTGTGCATATATAAACTCTGAGTCTATAGAAACAACACATGATGGCTTTTGCTATGGAACTGTTTTATTTTGTTGATTCTCTGTTTACATTTAAACACACTTGTCTCTACATTTAAGGTGCAATAGTGCTACGACTTGCCAAATCCTGGTTTCGTATAGGATCCTTGGAAATCTTAACTCACTCTGGGGAACTGGATTTACTGAGGTTTGAATTTAATCTTCACAGTAACTATAATAATTTTCTCAGCAATTAAATTACATTAGAATTCATGTATACAGTTGGAATTTAGACATAAATTATTTAGCATGTAAGATTACATAATTTAGAAAGTAACCTGCTATTTTTATACAAGCATGCCAAAGATCTTACCTCCCAAGGATAAAACCCCTGAGATATTTCTAAAGGCCTGGATCTTAAAAAAGGAGAAAAGTTTTGTACCTAAATAGTTGTGGTAACTAAGCACTAGGGAGGAGTTGTTTGTTTTGGAAAGATTTGTAAGTTGAAAGTGTAAGTTCTTACATTTCTCAGTTTTCTGGGACAGGTCCTGCAAATTTTAATGCATATATCCCACTTCCCCAAGCCTGTCTTGTAGGAATGTGAAGCACTGTTTTGGGGATGGCCAGTTACTGTGGAAGTAACATTGCTTCATAAGAATTCAGCCATAACATTTTCTTTGTGAGAATTCTGATGAAGAATGATTATTCCTTGTAATTTTACACTTTTTTTTTTGAAATGCAAATTCTTCTTTTTTCCCTAAAAATGGATATTGCTGCATGCAAAACCAGGTCCTGGTGTGCTCTGGAGGTTTAGTGTGGGAATAATTTTAACTCTGTGTGGCAATCTCCAGTTGTACTTATGACTACAACGTTAGGTTTTATCTCTAAGCATTTGGAAGAACTTAATCTAATATTCATTGGAATAAATAGACTGAGTTTTTTAATAACTATTTGTGACAAGCTGTAGGTCAGCATTTTGCTGTTTGAAAACAAGAATTTTTAATGATCAGTTCTAAAGTTCCAGTTTTGTTTAAAGAATTCTGTTTCTGCTGTTACAGAAGATTGCTAGACTTTATCATCCAGGAACATTTTCCATCAATAGCTACGAATGATTCAAATAGATACCTGGTAAGTCTTTTTTAGTAGTAATTTTTATTTTCCACTATCATGTGAACAAAAATTACAGGAAGGTCTTCACAATTTCAAGTTTTACAAGATTTTAAAATTTGAAGTCAGCTTCCAGGTTTTATTAGCAAAAGTTTGTTAATTCTCTGCTGTAAAAATCTGCTTCTTGATTTCTTTTGTTTTCTCAAAGTTGAACGTGAACATTTTTCACCAGTTTTCATTATGGAAATTTTTATTGTGAAGCTTCCATTTTCTGTTGTTTTTTGTTCTCTTACTGCTCAGGTTTTCAGTGAACAGTGGTCATGAAATGCTGGAGTGTGCTTTTGCTAATGTAAATGTAGTATATACAGTATATTCCAGTATACACCCTAGTATATATAGTGTCTGTTTATTTTTTTTTTAAATTTTAATTCTGCTTCTTAATTTCTTTCAGGGCATGTGTGTATACTTCTTTAACTATAGTCTTTGCTGGATAGGGTTATTATGCACTCACATAATTTAGAATGGGAATGACAAATCCTGACAGATACATAAATTTGAAAAATAGAACGAATGACATATTTCTAAAAAGAATAAAATGCTTGTGTATTTCAATATTTTTGATACAGAGAACTTGAAGTAAAAGATGTATTTGATTTTAGGAATTTTTCTCTACAGTCGTGTCAGAGACTGCAAATCTGATTGCCTTGTGGATGTCTGTGGGCTTTGCACATGGTAAGGTGCCAGATGGCATTGGCTTTAGGGGAGGGACAGGTTACAGTAATATGCTTAAAAAAGGCTTTTATTTGTCACCTTGGCCTTCAGTTCTGCTGATGTCTTCACCTGAAGGTTTATCTGTTATACAAAGGGCTTTTGTAACAGAGTTACACCATCTGATCTCTCAGAGCACAACTGTGACAGGACGAGAACACAGGAGCAGGAATGCTCAGAGCTGTAGCAGCAGTGCAGGCTACACAGCAGCATTCTGCTGCCATGTATGAGTTTCACTGCTCTGAATTTGATCCATCCATAAAGCCCTGGCCTTTTGCAGAGCACAGGAGGCAGAGCTGTCTGGCTTTGCCCCAGATTTGTGGGATTAACCCCAAAACGTTGGCTGGAGTGGGAGCCTCAGTGTGCTGCGGGGCACGGTGGGGACAGAGGGAGGGGCACATTTTCCAGAGTCTGATTCCTGAGAGCTCTCTAAATTCAGTGGACCTGTTTCACAGCAAATTGCTTAGAGACTGCAGCTCAGGTGGAATTTAACTTCTCTTTCTCCTTTCTGTTTAATTGTAGGTGTGTGCAATACAGATAACTTCAGTTTATTATCTATAACAATTGACTATGGTCCATTTGGATTTATGGACTCCTATGACCCAAGTGAGTGTAGCAGCTGTTTTTATTTTTTTTTCCTTAAAATAATATTTTTCTATTAAATCATATAGTTTCCATTGCATAAAAACTCCTTTCATTTTTAGCAGAAAAACCCATGTGTACTGTTTGAAGAGTTTTACTGAAAAAAAATTGCATCAGTGATCAGTTTTATGATACACTATATAGATTGTATTCAAGGACTAAAAGTCTTATTAAATAATTATTACTATTAAACCCATTTCCACAAGACTATTTCCACTTGAACACCATCAATTCAATAGATGCTACAACAGAAGCCTAGAAAACTAAAACTTGTGTATTGGTGGAAGCAGCCAAAAGCAGAAGTGAAATACAGCAACTTCACATCCATCAAGCTTTAGCTATATAGTCACAGCAGCTAATTATATGTTGGAAGAAAAGAAATCAAACCTTCTCAGTCATGGCAACCTTTCTTTGAAAGTCTGAACTCAGTCAGTCTGGGATTGCTAGACAAAGGTTCAGTATGTACATAAATGTGTATTATTAGAATATTGGTTATAGTTTGCAACTGAATAAACTTCAGAATCAGCAGTGGTTAACTTGCTATGTGTTTCCATGCCTGCAGCCTCAAGTGAAGGAAAACTCAAGAGAATTAAGTGTTATGTTTCTGTTTTATTGAACAAAATGGGGCTTTTCTGCTTTTACATCTTTCACTATAGGGTGGGTTGACCCCAGCTGGCAATTAATGACCCACAAGTCACTTGCTCATTCCTCCCTGCTGTGGGCTGAGGGAGAGAATTGGAACTACAAAATAGCTTATGGATCAAGATAAAGACATTTGAGTAAGTCAAGGGGGAAAAAAGGGGCAGGGGTGACCAGCAAGTGATGCAAAGACAATCACTCACCATATCTCACCACCAGACTGATGCTGAGTCAGTCCCCAGTCCCCAGCTGTCTTGGAAAAACTACCCCCAGTTTTTATTGCTGCTGATGATGTTAGAGGTGTGGAATATCCTTTGGTCAGGGCTCTGCTGTCCCAGCTGCATCCCCTCCTAACCTCATTTTCTAGGGCTGCAGGGTGAGAATGGAGAAAGCCTTGGTGCTGGGCCAGCCCTGCTGAGCTGTGTGTGGAACATTGCTGTTATCAGCACTGTTTTAGCCACGAGTCCAACACACAGCACCAGACAGGTTCTGGGAAGAGAACTGACTCTGACAGTGCACCCTAGAGCCAGATGAAAGGTGTTGGAGAGGAAATTCAGATTTGAACCACTCAGCAGATCTGACAGATGAGTTAGGAGTCTCCTCCTTAATGCTCCATTTGCTGTCAGTGTCCTCTGAGGACTCGGGCAGTGCTGTGTGCAGTGATCAGCTTATCTGTGTTTGATCTGAGCTGGGGGTTCCACTGATCCCTCAGACACTGCTGCTGGAGACAGGCACACATTTTACTTCTGGATACTTGTAACTTGCATGACAGGTGTTTGTATCTCCCAGACAGTGGATTTGCATACTGGCACACATTAGGCCTAGTTTTTATGTGAGCACAAAGCTTTTTTCTACAATGGAAACAAATCTTGCTTAGGTGGCCTGTTAAATACAGGTTTACTGTAAGTGTGACTTTTCCATAAATACTTAAATCCTCAATCTAGTTGTACATTTGTTTACTAAATCTATGTGCTAGGTAGTAGCACTAGAAGTAGTAAAAATATTTGGTTTAAGTATAAAATACTCAATGCAAAAAATGGTCTTTTTCTCTGTAACCATCTGAATTTACCTCGTGTCTTCAGGTAGGAAAATGTCACTTGTGACACATGGGAACTTTGTGTGAAGGATGTATTCCTTCGATTTGCAAATAATAGATCTTGAGTTAATTCACTTTAAATAAGTATTCTTGTGATCTGATTTTAAATATTTTGTAGTTTTAGGTTTTCTACAAGTTGCTGTGTAAGTGTAAAAATGAATGTACTTCAATATTTTAACACTGATTGTTTGTTGTAATTACTCTGTTATGGAAAAGCAATGTTTTGTTTGAAACAGATTTTGTTCCAAACACATCTGATGATGAAGGGAGGTATAAAATAGGAAATCAAGCAAGTGTTGGGCTGTTTAATCTGAGCAAGCTGCTACAAGCTCTAAAACCTTTATTGGATCCCAGGCAAAAGCAGCTGTAAGTAATCCTTAAAATATCTTAATGCTTAAAAGAACTAGTGAAATGGGAGACCCTGTAAGCACCATGTGCTTGGGAAAGAAAGGGATCACCTTTTAAAATACTTTAATTTTTTTTTTTGCCTGGAAATTGGTTCCAGATTAATTATTGACCAGAATAAAATTGGAGGGTGGGGAGAAAAGTTTTTGTTGGTCATAAATAATAGTAAAATAGGACCACAGGGAGGTGTTGTGAGATCCTTTCTCATTTCACTAAGGTAGAATCTTTGCCCATAGTTCTTTGTTCTAAGTTTGTCTAGCTTGTTTTTTAAGACACTGAGTTATGAAGACTGTGCATTCTATTTCAAGTAATGAGGTAGTATTTAATAGTAAAGATTGTTATGTGAAGAACAGATCCCAGATGATTCAGAATATCAGTTTCTGAGACAGCAGGCAGAAGTTACCATTATTTAGTGTACAGCAGGATTATACCCACAGCAGCATTTTAGTGCCTCAGAACTGGACATTTCTTTTGTTTTGCAGAGCTTCCCAGATTTTGGAGGGGTATGGTGAGCACTATTACAGCCGGTATGCACTTTCAGACTGAAACCTTCTAGTCACAATACTGTAAAATACACAAAGTTCACAGCTTCCTTTCTTTTTTACTATTTTCAGTTTCACAGAATTATTCAAAACAAAATTGGGTCTTCTTGGGAAGAATGAGAATGATAACTATTTGATTGCTTTCCTCTTAAAAGTGAGTTTACTTTGTTAATTTTGTTGGCAAACATCTGAACTGATACTCCACACTTGAAAAGCACTCACAGAAGTATCTTTATTCACTAGATTATGGAAGATACAAAGGCTGATTTTACAATGACATTCCGAGAGCTGAGTGAAATCACTGCAGACCATTTAAAGGAGCTCCATATTCCTGAGGTATAAATACAAGCACCCAGTTGTAGTACTCTTAATATAAAAAGAGTAAATCAAGTTGAACATAACCCTGATGTAGTAGAGGCTACCTCAAGCCATGATTCATCTGGAAAATATTGTGTCATTATTAAGGGACAGAGAGATTAATGCACCTGGGTCAGGCTACCACCCCTTGTTATGCCTTTGTCTGGTAATGATGGGTATGTTAATGAAAAGTGCTCATGAAAGGTGCATTAATTAAGAATGCTGAAGTCAGATTTTCAGCCTTTGGTACAGGTCCAATATGAGTAGTCATAAATACTCATACACAAGTGGGAGCATGATTTTCTTCGCATTTAAGGTGGGTGTGCTACAAAGAACTTTCTTCCTCCTCTCCTCCCTTTTATTTCTGTTGCTTTGTTTAAGAGCACCTTTTGTCAACAAGTGAGGTTGAACAAGGCTCATGAGGAAAATTTCAGCCTCAGGTCAACCAAACTATTCCCAACATGGGTTTACCAGTTTGCCTAAACCTTTGCTCTCAGGCCTATTTGCTTATCTTGGTATCTAATGGGAAATGAGATCCCATCTCAGTATAAACTCCTGCTAGAACTCTTTGCCCAGAGTGGCCTCTGCCCTTCCTTGAGCACGAGATTGGTTTAAAATGTAACTTAAAGCATAAGAATACATTTTGCTATTGTTTCCTTCTCAGCCTGCTGTCCCATTCTGTATTGCTGCTATCTCAGCCTAAACTTATTCTTCAGAACTAAGAATAACCATATATAAAGGACATGAGAGTATTTTAAATATTTTACCTGGATATAGTGCAATCTTTTAAAGTGGAAATATAGCTGAAATATTTGAACTGGTCTGAGTTGCTAGGCAAGTCATAATTGGATAAAAAAGCAAAGGGGAAATTCTGAAAAGGAAGCATATGATCTGGTTCTGAAAAGCAACCTGATCTGGAAAGAAAAAAGCCTTTTTGCAAGAGCCAAAATTTTTTTTCTTTTATTCTTTAATACAGTGCTTTCTCCACATGATGAATATTGTTAATTTTGCCTGGGAAACTTCATTGCCTTCTCCAAACATCTTTGGGGAAGGAGTTTGTCTTTGAAGCCAATTTAAAATGAGAGCAGGTGGACTTACAGGGTTGGTTTAGGCAGCAGGATGACTATGTAAAACCCAGAATGAAAATGAGGAGTTGATGGTTCTTTTTCCAATTCTAATTAAGTGGTTTTGACCAAATTTTCTGGTTTTCCTTGTTTTCTTCTGTTAAGTAAGAGGGCTATCCTGACCTCTTCCATGAGCTTGAAGTCTTTAAGAGTTTAAAAACTGAGATACTCTAGAGATAAGCCACAAAAAACCCAGGAGTTGTAGCTTTGGAATGAATCATTTGCACAGGGGGGTGATAAGAGGATGGGTGTGTTTGTAAGAGAAGGTATTTTTGTCATAGAACCCAAGGGATTTTTCCATTTATGACAACTCCATCTCCCCATCTTTGAAGCTGTTGGCTGAGGAACCAACAACTGTAGTGTAGTTGTGACCCTGCTGCTACACCAAGGGTCACTTCCAGCCTTCACTTGGTAGCAACCTGATCTTTTTCTTTCCCCACACAATAAAATGATTTAGCCCACAAATTCTGAGTTCCAAAACTGATGTGGAAGAACAAATACAATTTTATGCTGGTAAAAAGTTTTCATTGTTTTAAAGAATTTCAATTTTTAAGTAATTTCACCTCTGTTTGTTTACACACCAATACTTTAATGAGTAAGTTTTCATAGTGATTTGTACATCACTTAAGATTTTTTTCAGCTGCACACCAACATTGACCTAAATATGCCAGAATCCTTTGAGAACACTGAAGAAGTCCTAATACTTAGTATTAAAGGGAAACATTCTGAAATTCCTCCTAAAGCAGCCTAACTCTGCACATCTTTGAACAAATGCTTGATTCTCACACTCACCTGTTATCCACCTGGCTGATTCCCAGCTCTTAGCCATTTCTGTGCTCATTTTTATGATATCAAATAGTTTTCAGAAATTTTTTCTCTTATTCCTTAAAAAAACCTCCAAACCAAAAAACCACAGATGAGATCAAAACTTTTTCTTCTTTCTTTTAATTTCCCTTACATTTTTTTTCTTGAATATGTACTGTTTGCCTCCTTTTATCTATGTCCTTTTCTTCCTAATCTGTTCTTTCTCTGAAGTTCATTTTTTCTCTGTGAGCTTTGGCTACTTTCAGGAATATGAAGCAGCTGTTGGCTCAGTGTAATGAGCCAGGGAAGCCTGGTTTGTGTTTGCTGTCTATCACTGGAGGCAGTAACCCCAAACTGATATCTTGCTTTCTGCATTTTTCAAGTTGTCTCCTCTCCTACTGTCTCTATTCTTCTGTCCCTGTAGACTTTAGATTCCCTTTCTCTCCACCTTTTCTTTATCAATGTAGTTTACTTATTGCACAATTTTTGTTGAAAAAATCTCCGAATAGATTTGACACATGTACAAGTCTCAAAAGGCAATAAAAACTGTGGTTATGTAACTTAAAAATTAAATAGGTCAGACAACAAGTCAAGGAAAAACAGGGTTGAAGTGCTAGAGGGGTTTAGGTAAAATTTGCCATAACAGAGATGGATTAATATGGATGTACCACATGAGCAAAAAGAAATATTTTGAATACAGAGGAAAAGATACTAGTAGAATGTTTAGAAAACAAGAAAATTCCTTGAAGGGTCATCATGTGTTTGCCTTCTGAATCCTTTTATTGTTCATTGCCCTGGTTTCAGCTGGGATAGAGTTAATTTCCTTCCTAGTGGAGGGAACAGTGCTGTGTTTTGGATTTAGATTGAGAATAATGCTGATAACACACTGATGGTTTAGTTGTTGCTGAGCAGGGCTTACATGAAGTCAGGGACTTTTCAGCTCCTCGTGGTGCCCTGCCAGCTGGGGGTGCACAGGAGCTGGGAGGGGACAGAGCCAGGACAGCTGACCCAGACTGGCCAAAGGGACATCCCACAGCATTGGTGTCATGCCCAGCAAATAAACTAAGGGAGAGCTGGTGGGGGAACCCTGCTTGGGAACTGGCTAGGCATTGCTTGGTGAGCAGTTGTTTTTTTCATTTGCATCACTTGTTTCTGTCAGGTTTTATTTCTCTCTCCTTTTGATATTTTCCTTTTCACTGCTATTATTATTACTATTATGATTGTTATTATTAAATGATTTCAGTTATAAACTGTTCTTATCTCAACCCATGAGTTTTCTTACTTTTAACCTTACTTTAAACCCCCACTGAGGTTTGAGCAAGTGGTTATGTGAGTCTTAGTTGCCAGTTGGGGTTAAAACACAATATTTATTGCTTACTTTGGTTCTTGCTTGACAGGAAAATAATTCTGATTACCTGCTATTAAGTGTTTCTTTCTCTTTAGGACTTCTGGGGTCTCCGGGATCTGAGTAAACACAAATTGTTTTCAGAATGGGTTACTATGTACCTCCTGAGATTAAACAGGTAAGTCTGATTGCAGTTTGAAGTGTGTATTTGCCAGAAGCAGGCAAGTGTAATCTGCAGTAATTTTTCATTTTCTTTAAGGGATCTAATAAGCTGGGCCAAACATGGTTTCATATGCCTTTTTTGTCTTCATGGTCTAGACTGTACTAGGTTCAACAATAATCACTGTTGTAGTTCTGTTTTTGCACATGGCTACATAAAAATTTCATGGAAGGAGTTTGTCTCTATTCTTTGTCCTTCACTGAGCACCTGATCAGATTTCTTTGGTTAACAGTTTTCTTAAAACACCAATCCTACAGATTCAGTCCAAGAATCACAAACAGACTTTGCAAGCACACAGAAATGAATAGTGGTTAATGACTGCTTTTATATATATATATACTGTGTAATAGCATTGCTTTATGGTGACAGGGGATGGAAGTTGAAGAGTTGCAAATACAGATTGTGCTTGGAAACCATGAGATTGCATAGATAGGAACACACAGGATTCTTTTGTGTTAAATCAGTAAAGAATCTAACATTTTTTCTTAGTTATATATGGTATGCATGGCTAACAATAGTGAAAAAAAATACTCATCAGATACTTGGAAATTTTATTCAGTAAATACAATTCTTAGGGGAAAAAATCAATATAAGGCACAAAATGTGCAAGAAGTGTGGAGTTTTTTGCAAGTCTGATCGTTCTTAGAGATTCACCCTGGCTTCTGCTGAACAGAAAAACCAGAGCACTTAATGATTTTAATGAAAGTCAAATAAGATACTTCTAAAAATAAATCAGCATAACCCTCACTTGCTAAAGTGCTTTCTGTTTTTCTTCTTTTGGTTTGTTTTTCATGTGTAGTTACAATGGTGACTCAGACACCAAAAGAAGAACAAGAATGGCAGGTGAGTAAAACAATCCAAAGGAATCATATGTTTGCAGATGGCAATATCTATTTACATATGTTTCTTTAATGTTAGGTATTTTTCCTTTTGAGTAGAACTAAAAGATACTATTTTTATGAATAGGAGAAGCTCTCATTAGACTGCTGCAAATCTCGTATTCATTCTGTCTGTCTCTGTCCTTTCTACCTGCTAACCAGAATTCAGATTTCTGATAGGGACACACCTTTTCTTTCTGTCACCCAGAGAAAAAACTCCTTGAGAAAGGACTGTCGTTGGAGGCAAAGGAAGGTGCTTTGATTCTCCAAGTTATTCTAAACACAAAATGACAAAGGTCCTGCAGTTATGTACACAGCAAAAACAGCAGATATGAAATTCCAAGAATTGTTCAATGGGATATTGAAGCTGTGGTAAATTTGTGAAATTTGCCTATAAAAGACAATGAGCAACTGAAAATCAATGGGCAGAAGGGAATGAAGGAACTGCAGGATGTGATCTAACTCTGCCCAAGAGGCTTCACTGTTACACTGCTTTGCAGGGTGCTGCCTGCAAAGCAGGATGGAAATGGCTGCACTCTTTTGTTGGATATTGATTGGCCACTTTCTTCTAAAGCTCCAATTGATTTGCTAGGAAAATGGCAGGAGCTGGCACTGACTTTGAATGAGACAATAAAACTACAGAGGGCACAATTTATGGTTTCAGGTTTTCATCCCCATTTTTAACAAAGGCTCTATCCTTTTAAAGAACACTTCTTAAAATTCTATTTATTTTAGAAAGTTAATATGAAAAGAGCTACCAAGAAGAAAGATTTATTTTATAGTTTTATTTTATTGGTTTTTGATAGGGTTAAGAAGCTTCATCTGTGAGGTTCTGAGGCCCTTGCTCAATTATCATTTTGAGTTTTTAAGCTCCCCTGTTTTCCTCAGCTAAAATCGAATGCTGAAAACTGTCTAAACATGCTTCTTGTTTTTCTGTATCCTTTGAATCTGCTGTTAGTATTATGACATTCTGAGGTTTCATTCCAAATCAGAAAGGATCCTAATTTATGGATGATCTTCTCCAAACCATCATCATTATTTTCCATATGTACCTCAGAGGATCTTGTAGTACAGAGACAGATGAAACACAGAAAGGCTTTTGCCTCCAAAATCACACATGTGCTAATGGTCTTAGTTTTGGTAGCAGTCAAAGCTTGATATGCAAAGATTCATGGTTCAGTTAGTTTTCTTCCATATAATCAATCATCACTCTCTATTCATACTGCAGAGCTGCAAAAATTTATAATAGGCTACTGATGGTAGTTTGTTATTGTCTTATTTAAATTCAACAAATCTTGTTGGAATTTTGGTAGCTGCTCCATATTACAGTATGACTGAAATTTCTTACAGAGGCTTTTGGGATTTTTTTTGTTCTTTTTTATATTTTTGCATCCATGCATTTAAACAGATTGCTTAGATGCCCCTGTGGTCTCTTTAAAATTGTTTCAGTTTTTGTTTTGTTTGTTTGAACATTTGCTTGTAACAGCTGTTCTTGTCAGCACAACTTCCAGCGGAAATCTGGCTCAGTTCAGTCAACTCTGCATTTTTACCCAGCATTTCATGTTGAAAACAAAACCATCCTGGCTCCTCAGATTCTCAGCTGGCTTGGGAAGTTCCACTAGATTGTGTACTGCTGTCTTTGACCTTGAATATATTAGCATGAACACCTCACTATTCATCAGCCTTCCCTAACTGTTAGCAAGTGTCATAAAAAATCTCAATTCTTAAAGTACATTAACTTGAATCATTTGAAGTCATCACTTAGTCATTATTTTCTTTCTCCCTTTATTTAGTTTTCAGTTCTTAGTAGCACTTTATCTTGCACTGCCTAAACTTAGTTCTTCTGGAATTGCTCAAAAAGTTTTGACAATCCAAGTCTATAATTGTATTTCTTTACAAAAGAAGCATGTAAAAAAAAGTAGACCAGATCATGCTTATAAGGGCACAAAAGTTCTTTTGCTTTGTCCCTTTCTTACCTGGCTTGTATTAGTCTTTCATAATTATCTTGTCACTTGTGCTAAATACTGATATTTTTAATGCCACTGTGAAGCCTGTCAATTTGCAATTGTTAAGGATTTATTTCTGGGACAAATATTCTCCTGCTAAAATGACTCACAGCTCTAATGTGAATTCAATTTTTTGAATGAGTCATATGTTAACATTTTCACCTTTAAAAATTTTTTAATAGTTATCACACTTTACTATTGATAACCCATTTACTGGATTAAATCAAATACTTGGCCAGAGCAAATTGTTTTGCCAAGTGATAAACCACTGGTTCTTGGCAGTTAGGGCAGGGAGTGGAGGTTACCAGGATTCCCAGTAGACAGCTGTATTTATTGGCCTTTTTTATATGTGTGAATACATACTGGACAGTGGGGATGTGAAAAGGAAGAATGTCTGTGGCCCCCCCAATAAATTATTTGTGAATAAAATAATATAATAACTAATTGATTAAAGGGATTGAGTAGAGGGAAGTTTGAGGTAGTAATTTTGATGATTACTCTGCTTTCTCCAATACCTTCTTTCAAATATATTGTAAGGGCATTTATAAGTATATTTTATAAAGCTCCATGGACTTTAAAAAAGAAATACATAAAACTAACATTTATTCACATATTAAACTAACATTTATTCATATAAAACCTACTGGGACATCAGTGGAAAAAGCAGTTTGTGTCCATAAATCACAGACTTTTGGTTTTAAGTGCATGGTGAAATGCCTTTGGTATCACTAACTAATCTCTTAATGTAATAAATTCTTACTGAGGTGTGGAAAATATACAGACTAATGGCAAATTAAGACTTCAAAGCAGACTTGAAGTGTTATAATTATTCTGTAACATTGTTTTGGTAATTAGGTAAAGCGAAAACTTACTGAAGTAGAATTCTAGCCTTTAATTGCAGAACAAAAGTAAGAATTTTGTTGACATAATCTGCTAAAAATGGATAATTAGAGCCATGTGTGCTTTTAAGAATTGTCCTTGTCAAACAGTTTGTCAGAACTCCTTTTGTAAGTTGTTAGTGGCTCTGCTGTAGGATATGTCTTGGTTTACTAATTCAGCAGTTCCATTTTCCAGTGTCCTTACAATCTCTCTACTCCTCATTAGACACAAACAGCCTGAAACAAGGCAGGGAAGCAGTGCAGTTGTCATGACGATTTCCAAAAAGGTACAACAGACAGCTGTGGAAAAAACTGAGGAACTCTGCTTGCCCCCAGCCAGGAGATTAAAAGAAAAGTGGAAAAAGTAATTTTTAAAAAATACAGCTGAAATGTAACATTAAAGGCTTTTATGGCTAAACTTTAGTTACATGACATAGAAGGAGTATCTAAGTACATAGGGATATCTTAGTAGTTACTTTTTAAATTAAATAATAAACTATTCATTTTTATGATCTCAAGGAAGGTATTGACAACATTGAAATATGTTTTCCACCAGTGTAGCAGGAGCCCAGTCCATGGTAAACTCACCACACTTGAAAAGCCTGCTGGTGTTCCTAACAGGAAATCCTTCCTGTATCCATGTCATGTCCTGTGCTACTCTAATTTCTGTTTGGCACTTTGGCACTCCTGATAGTGCAAGTTTAAAAAATCCTTTTAGCAACTCATAGAATTAAGTAGATTGATTAATTCCTTTTCCTTTTTATGCACTTTTTTCTTGATCTGCAAATTTAAATCTTCTTGAAGATTTCAGTGACGTGTTTCAGTGCCTGTTTTCCTTTTGTTGAATGTGCCTAACAAATTTAACATGATTTACTCTCCGTTTCAGCTGTTAATCCTAGATACATACTTAGGAATTGGATGGCAGAATCAGCAGTGCAAAAAGCTAATTTGAATGATTTCTCTGAGGTAAAATTACCCTTTTTTTTCTTGACAGACTTAGTAATAATTGGCATAATAGCTAGTGAAACAATTTTTACATTTGCACTTTGAACTGTACTGCATTTTGACCAACATTGACCCTATAACACCAATTGCTGTTTAAAATATTAACAAAATTATTAATAGTATTATTTATAAATAGTAGTGACTATGTTAATAGGAGTACTAACAATAGTAAGCAATTAATGTGATAGTTTCTGGAGCCAGCAGGGTGCATAAGGCAAAGCAGAAAAAAACTTTGCTTGTTTACCAGAAAACATTTTCTGTAAAAACTGACCCATTTTTAATTGCTCCCAGGTTCAGCTCCTAGAGAAGGTTTTACAGCACCCCTTTCAGAGGCAGGAGGCTGCAGAGAGAGCAGGGTACTCCCTGCACCCCCCAGCTTGGGCCAAGCATCTGAAAGTCAGCTGTTCATCCTGAGGGAAATTCCAGCAAGCAAGAAGAATCATCAAGGTCAAAGCTCAAGCCTTCAAACAGGGCAGAAGGATTGAGCCACAGGAATTTCTCTCCCTCAGACTTTGTGGACTGGAATCTGCTACTGTTCTTGACCAAATAATGAAGTACTAATATTAAAGAAATGCATCACTCTGTTTGGTTGCAGCCACAGATTATACTGGCATTGACAACTCTGCCTCTCACATTCAGCTGTGCATTGCTTTGAGTCCCAGTGTTTAAGTTCTGCCTGACTGTCACACTTTACCTCTCAAAATTCATGGCTGATCAGGTGGGTCTTAATAGCTTTTAGTGACTGATCAATTTAAAATCCATCTAAGCTAGTTTTAATAAGGCAATATTTTGATGAATTTTGGGACATCTGGGAAGTTTCTGTTGTGTGTGGGCCAAACATGGCTGCCTGTACATCTTTACCTCATGGAATAACTACATAAATACAAAGCATTTCTATACTGCTTTTCTCTTCAAAGTGTTTTATACATGTTAAATCCTCCTAGTGGCAAGTGGGCTTCTGCTTCATCCATAGTTAAAGAAAGCTTCCAGCATCACAAGGTGAAACCAGAACAGCTCAAAGAAGGAGTTGTTCTACAAACAATGGCATGTTCTGCTCCCTGTGCCCCCTGTGACACTTTTTCCAGGTTCTTACAAAAATATCTGAAAGAATGAAGCAAGCCCTGAAAATTGGTTTCACATACTCCTGTGGCTGCAGAAATTAGGGCAGCTATTTCTTCTCTCCAGGAGTTCATTCATGGACTTGGTCATGTCTTCTTGGTTTACGTGAAGGCAAATCTCCACTTTCTTCTTCTGGTTTTACCATGAGTTTACATCATCTGGTTTTAGTAACTATTCTGATTTCCCAGCAGCCAGTACTGACTGTTAAAGGGGAGCAAACTGCCTGAGCCTGTTCTGCAAGACCCTGAGAATTCTAAAGGGTTAGTGACACCAAATCTCTTGTGTTCTGCGTGTTTCCCTCAAACAGAGTAATACACATTTCCCAGTTACTGAGAGAATGTCAATAAATAGTAGTTCTGTCCTGCAGTTAAGCCACAATCCATTTAAGTTTGTACTTTTCCACTCTCAAAGTGCCCCACAAAGAATGCATGAAAAACAAAATGTATGGTTATCCCCAAACTACCTTTAAAATGTGTTTTGTAGAAGCACAGAAATGAGCCCACATTGTGTTTAGCATTTTGTACCACTTCCCTTTCCACTTCTAGATCTTAATAATTCTGGTTTATTGTGACAATGTAAACATTTGTACCATGTTTCATTATCTATTCCCTGAAAATCCTTGCCTTCCACCTGCAGTTCTGAAGCTGTCTCATCTTTCATGTTACATAAACAGAGCAGTGATCCTAGAGCAGATGGGGAATAACAATTCTGAGGCTGGTAATCAAAGAGGTGTTTCTTTGTGCTCTCATCCTTTCTCTATTAGAGGACACTTACAAAGGGGCACCAGTGCTGATCCCCCTTGTAAGGACTCTCCCACATAACTCTAACCTTCCTGATCCTAAGGACTGAAGGACTGAAGTAGGTCCTTCTTCCATATCAGTAGTTCAAGAGCCCAAAGGAGATGATAGCTGCTGAGACTGCTTCCATTTCAGGTATGGAAAAGGGTTAAAAAGGACATGCTGCAATTTCAGATATTTGCAGGCTAAAATACTGTAAGCTCTAGTGATGTACAGATCATTTCTATAGGTTAGGAAGAGGTGGAATGATTAATTTCTTTTTATACACTTTGAATTACAGCATTGTAACATCTTTTTGTATTTTGCAGCATATTTTGGTACCAGATCAAGCCGGATAATTGTGTATCAATAGAAGGCAGCTTTATTCTTTGAATGGAGTTCAAATCTTACATTTTAGAAATTTCATGTAACCATGTACATACAGAAATAGTTGATAGAGGTCTAATCATTGCAGCATTTTACTTGATTTCTGGAGTTTTCTGTAGGCTTTTTTTTTTTTGAAGAAAGTTCAACTTCTTTATGTAAGATTGAGTGCATGAATTATGATCGACTGCAGATGTAAAATGTATAAAATTGATTTTATTGTGTTGTAACAAAAGAGAAGGGAGGAAATAGCGTGGGAGGCTGAGTGCTCTGGTGAGAAGAGTGAATGCTAGAAAAGCCTTATAAAAGACTAAGTGCTTTGTGACCTTATTGTACAACATTTTTCTAAGGACATGTTCTGCTTAATTTTGATGCTGGGTATATATTTCATAAAATTCATTTGATTTAAAAATAGCTGACTCACAGACAGCTGTTGTCACCTAAGTATGTCAAAAATGTGCACTCCTAATACCTTGTCAGAAATGACACCTAGCTCTTCAATGATTCTGCATAATACTTCAGTTATATATGGAAAGGGATTGGGAAACAGTAATCCTTTCCTCTTCTTTAAAAAAAAATTAAATACCTAGTTTTAACCCTCTTACTTTTAGCTAGTTGGTATTTTCCCCTGCACTTTGAACTGAGGCTTGCACTGATCTCGAGAGCATTTCTCAGTTTGGCAGTTTGGAGGTGATAAGATACCTTTTGAATGTCCCAGCATGTCAATTCAAGACTTCCAGGTGACACTTTTGTAAGTGATGGGCATAGTTCTCTTGGTAAGAGCTTTTTGCTGAAAGCAAGGGAGCTCAGAGACCAGTAAGAGCTGGATGGACTCTCTCTGTGTCAGTTTAACACAGTTTTTAAAGCAAAATAATTTCAGGAAGAAATGCATGTGGCTCCAAACATTGTTTTCAGCCTTAAATAAAATACACCAAAATAAAATAATTTTTTAAAAATGTAGTCATTTCAAATGGAAAGGTTCTTTATGAAGACATGGTTACAGCTTTCTTATTTCTGCTAAGCTTGTTATGCAGGTATGTGAGTATTGACAAACCAACCTTAAGCCACAGATAAGACTAAAGATGACCCTAAACACAGGCAGTGCCAGCAGTTTGTCATTCTCTTGCCTCCACCACCACTTCTGGATCTAGGAATCCATTCTGACCAACACAGCAGGCTCAGCCCCTGCTCTATCGGCTGCTTTGAATTATTTATTTATTTAAACCACACATCTTGCTTTTTACATTTTTTTATAATTCAAAATACAGAAATTATATTGCTGATGTTATATTAGAAGGTGAAGTGTGCATGAGAAAAGGCAAAGACCAGAATAAATAAAGTCTAGAAAGTATAGGCAAAAATTCTTTAAAATACTTGAAGTTCCAATTGCCAGTAAATGCCTGTTCATTAATGGTGACACTTTGTACAGATATAAAATAGAAGCTATTTTTATTTAAGAACTAATAATGAATGCTTCCTAAATGAACAACAGAGAAGTAAATGGGGAGAACAAATGAAAAAAAAAAGTAGGAGGAGACATTCCTATCACAAGATAATTACAAAGTCTTTCACAAGACAGATCATTTCTAGGTACTGTTCAAAGACAAATATTAACCAACAGAAAAACAAATCTCTGCTTACCAGGATGCATACATGATTTCAAAATAAATTTTTTTTTCTCAATTATTTGGTTATCTAAGGTAACCAAATAATGAGATTTCAGAGCATCAGCTGTGAATGCTGACAGGTATGACTGAGTTGCATATAGAAACAGAAGTGTGTAGCATTTGGGGTGATGCTCTCTGGAAATGGTCCTGGCCCTGACTTGCATCTCACAATAATCTAGCTGAGATTTCAGTTTCTAAGACAGACTATTTTAAAAAAAAAATTAAAAGCATCTTTGTATTGAAAGAAAATCCCCCCATAGTTGGGAGTTTTTTGATAAAGAACTTCTAAGGGCACTTCTGTGAAAAGGAATCTTCCTTCCCACTTCTCAAAATTTACACGAGGAAATTTTATTTCCCTTCAACTCTGATTCTACTAAAAAGGCAGCAACTGTAGATGCATTTAATTTCTTGAAATAGCTGGCTCCAGAGTGCTGCTCCACCATCCCTGACTGTCCTGGTGGAGGGAAGCAAGACTCGCTAGCTAATTCTTACCTTGGTCTGGTGCTGGAATGGGAGTTAAGAGCAGGGGATAGTGAGATGCTGGGGCAAAGAAGCAGGTTACAGGGACAAAGTGGGGGGAAAGGGTGCCCCCCCTTCTTGATACCCACCCCCAAGAGGAAGTCTGAAGGAGAATTCCTCCTGGAGAAGCCTGATCCAGCATGACCTTCTGTGATGCCTCACAAAACAAAGTCTACCCACTACCCACTCTGTCCCAGAGTTCAGGAGCAGTTGCCCCTTTTCTTCTCAAGAGCTTTCATTAGGTCAGACATGAAATCTACCTGCTTGCCTTCCCCTGCAATCAGAGGTGGCCCTGCTGACTGTGGCTCTTCATCTTGTCCTGTGTTTTCCAGCCTTTTTGGAGGAAGTGGCACAGGTTTCTTCGCTGGAGGCGGTGGTGGCTTACTGGAGACGGGTGGAGGTGGAGGGGGTAATGGCACATCTCCATTACTGCTGCTGGAGACTGGTGGTGGTGGAGGCACAAAATCAGGAGGTGGTTCACAGAAATCGGGTGGTGGTGGAGGAAAATCAATCTTCAGTGTAGGTGGTGGTGCTGGAAAGCTCTCTGGATCTGTTAGGAAAATGCCGCTGTCTCGTTTCACTTTGGGGGGCAGAACTGGGGAAGCAGAAATAGCAGATGAACGCCTTTCAGGTGGAGGAGGAGGCTGCAGGGAGGTCCTCTTGCTCTGCACTTTCTGTGGCCTCAGGAATGGCTGTGCCAGGCCAGGTGCACTGGTATTATTTGTATCAGCCTTTAAGAAGCAGCAAAATAAAAGGACAGACACAGTCAGTAAACAGGTAAACTAATGCCACTGCCTAAGAATATAAAAAGGTGTGAAAATACATGAGTGTAGTAGACAGGGAAATGAAATAGAGTGCATTTTGCCTGAAATGTGAGAATAGTGTTTTGTTTTCTGTCTAGAGCTGCCTGCAGAGGTTTGACAGTGGAAACCTCCCTGTTGTCAATATTCATAGTGCTTCTCTGAATGCTGTCCTCAGAAGATGAGGGCTTTTAAAATTTCAAATAATTGCAGTTAGTAAAACTAACATTAAGAAAGTATCTTTGGGATGTACTGTCCTTGGGCCTGGAGAAAATGATCCTTGAATATCAACCACCTCTCTTGGACCCCTCTTCCCTTAGGACGTTCCATGGGATTCTTCAAAGAATGTCCCTAAAGATGCTAAAGTTAGCTTTCCTGGAGTCCCTGGTTGAAATCTTGCTCTCTTGTCCTGCTACCTCTTCCTTCAGTACTGAACTCTACAATCTCATGGACATTGCAGCCAAGGCTGCCCCAACCTTCACATGTCCAACAAGGCCTTCCCTGTTTGTTGGTATAAGGCAGGGCAGTCCAGCATTCCTTGTGGGTTGTGCCACTCGCTGTGACAGGAATCTGTCATCAATGCTTTCCAGGAACCTCCTGCACTGCTTGTGCTTTGCTGTTTTGCTTCTCCAAAAGATGTCTGGGTAGTTAAAGCCCCCCAGGAACCAGAGCCTGTGACTGTGGGGCTCTTCCAGCTGCCTGTAGAAGGCCTCATCCACTCCCTCCTGATGACGTGGCCTGTAGCAAACACCCACAATGTCACCCTGACTCGTCCAGCCTTTTATCCTCGCCGAGGCAGAGCTCAGTACACTCCAAGTGCTGCCCAACATTGAGAGCAACTCCACCACTGCAGCCTCCTGGTCTGGCTCTCCTAAACACATGTGGCCCTTCATCACAACACTCCAGTCATGGGAGCTATCCCACCATGTCTGTAATTGCAATGAGACTGAAGCCCAGTGGCGGCACAGAGATCTCTGCTTTCTTCTGTTTGCTGCTTCTAGAGAAAAGAGCTCTGCGTCCCTGCAGTCAGCAGCACTAATTCTGGCATGAGCTAACTGTAACATGTATGCTTCCTCTTCCTCACTCCCTGCCTACAAACATGGAATTAAATCAGACACAGGAGTCGTCACTGGCTCAGTTCTCAGAATATGATCTGCTCCACAGGAAGTGAGGCTCAGAACAGAGAAACAGAAGGAACTCAAAGATAGAAACAAGAAGTGTAGAACACGTAATGCTGGTGACTGAAAAATCCTAGGAATTTAATTTCATTTGCAAACAAATGCACGCTTTTTTTCTGTGATGTTCTTGAGGTTCTTATACTGCACCCTATGATATTTTTACAGCCAGATACAGTGCAAGTACAAAAAGTTTAGAGTTTAACAAAGAAATGCATTTAGAGCCTAAGGAAAACATGTATTGTTTTCCCTTAAGTCTTCACAGTTTCTCTTTTCTTCATAAACTCATCTTCAGGTATGCACTGTTCCCTACTGACAACACTACAGTATGCCTTGTGTTTCTAAGGGAAGCCTTTGGGTTTTTTTTTTGGCAAAGACAGAACACTTTGAGACTGGCAGCACAGACACTTTGAGACTGTCCCAGCAGGCACATTCTTATTCGTGCTACATGAACTCATGGCTGCTTGCTCTGAAGAACAGAGGCATGGGTGGTGCCTTCACCTCCCATTGCAGGCTCCTGGTTCTGCACAGCACACACACTGCTTGCAGTGTGCAAAGCCACTTTTCCCAGGAGCCAAATCTTTCTCACTGGCACTTTGAGGGGGAAGACAGTGGGTGAAGGAAAATAAACTTGAAGAACTCTTTCACAGATGACATTTGACTGTAGTAACTACTCACCTGTGCCTCAGATATAGCCACTTTCTTCCCAGTGTCTGGAAATTCTACACTAGAACGACGAACTCTTTGGGGAATCTGCCCATTTGACTGAACAGTACCTGACAAAGAGAGGAGCCAGAGGAAAGAGTGTTATGTTTTTGTGATATTAGCCAGATCAGAGAATACCCAACTAAGAAAAAGGCTATACTTTTTTTTTTTAAACAACTTCCACAGAGAAACACTTGTTACAGGGTTTTTATACATAACTCAGTAAAATCTGTTTTCTACTTCAAGCTAATTTTGTGACTTTTCAGGTTCAGTTATTACTTAAGGAAAATAAACAAAGTATCTTACATTAAAATCCATAAGTACCTTAGATTAAAATACCTGTGTTTCCTAACACGATTTTGAAGTTTGAAGTGTGCTGTAGTATTTCTACATTCCCAGTTTTTATTGCATTTTTTTTTGTTTAATTTGGGCTACAGACTAAAAGCACCATAGTTTCATACCAAGCAGTCATGGCAGTGGAAAGTCAGAAACCCTACAGAGGGGCTGACCCATTTTCTTTAGTAAACGAGCTAAAACATCTCCCCATCTCTGAAATACCTGCCCCATTTGGAATCACGAAGATCTGTGAACTTCACTGTGTTCTCAGATTAGTGTGGATCTGGAAGCTGGCTAAGCTAAAGCTCTGCAAAACATCTGCCCACCATTTCTGCTTGTGTAAGGGATATGCATAAATAACCCAGTACTGTCAAATGGAGTAAGTGAATGTGAGACCAAAGGACAAATTTGCAAGTTTAATTATGAAAAATCCCTGGCCCCTGTGTACTCTGATGAGATTAAATACTATCCAGTTTAGTGCAATATTTTTGAAAGCTGTATGTATCACAGCAGTAGACAGTGTTTGGTGCCTAGAGACCTACATTTGCAAACCTTAATGACTGCCTTAGCTCTATTCTAATTTACAGTTCTGAGATCCAGTAAAGTTCCATTTATGAACTTCTTGAATGTTAGTGAACCCTCAGCTGTCTACAGCATAGACCAAGCACAACAATGGCTTTGATATTGACATGTACTTTACTGATTAGCAAAGAGGTTCTATGAATATGTTAAGAAACAGAACAAAGTATTTTTATTGCCATAGCTGCAAATCCCATGACTGGCAGAGAAGTAAGACAAACTCTGCAATGTGCCTAACTTACTAAGGCTATTTAGGCTTCAAGGGCTGACAGAAGGTGGTCTAACATCCTTAGATCTTTTGCCTGTGCCTGCACATTGTTCAGCATATTTAATCCAAAATACCATTTCAATCATTCAAGCTACGGTCCTGTGTTTGTTGAAGGACAAACACGGAAGTCAACGAAGAGATAAAACCAATCTTGTGGCTCTCCTTCCTCAGTGTAAGGAGATGTAAATCCCTGGGGTCTGTGACCCAGAGGGGTTCTGCTCCCTTTAGGTGGAGCAAGTTACTGTCTCACCTTCCTTTGTCTGTGTTCATAGCAGAGCGGGAGCTTGGTCTTCACACTGCTCAAAGATGTTGCTGCCATCAGTGATACTGAGATTTAACTATGAAAAGGAGAGCAGAGAGAGACCCACTCTATCTAGTGCAAGTTATGGTGTTCTACTTGGCAAAGCAGAAGGCTGGGATATGGTAATTGTTTCTTCCTCTGTTAATGGATTTCATAAACTATGCAAGACTTGAAAGCAACACTTGATACATCATCTCTTCCACCAGTCAGCTAATGGTATGTATGTATCTGAGCACATGCATTCCATTCTCAAGATTTATTTTTAATTTAATTGTTATAGTATTCTTTACAAGTCAGTTTCTTCAAAATTTTATGGTGAATTAATATTTGTTTTAAGAAAAAAAAAGGTAGTCCAAATAATACAAAATATAGACGCCCAAATGCAAAATATTTATCCTTGTAGTGATAATGAGCATCTGAATAAAGCAATATTTTCAGAAATCATGCAGGACCACTACATATACTGATTTTTTTTAGTGTCCAAAGGCACAGAGTAAGGCAGAGAGGGAAACAGTGTATTTTGCCTGCGATGCACCTGGGACACTTCAAAGCCACAGACTACACAGGTTTGGGTATATGTGAACATAGAAATGCTGGTTACAGCAGTGTGCCCAGGGAGCAGTGTCTACCTGATATGTGAGAGCCAAAGTTTCACCTGCCTTCCTTGGCTGCCACTGAAATTACCAGAGTACAGCCCCTGCTCAGTTCACACAGGACTGTAGTTTTCTATAGCAGATTTTAGCCTATACTGAAGTCAGCCCACACAAATGGTTACAGAGCCATCTGAAAACAGAAGTGAACATGCTTTGCTCCATTTCCAAAACACAAACCAACCACTGCTGACAGGCAGTTCTAGTAGCATAGTCAGCCCCCAGGTTTTATACAGGGCACCTATGACAACTGTAAGACACCCAGAATCACAGTGACTTGCCTCAATTAGAACACTAATGATCCTGCAGAGATATTGCCACAGAGAGAGTATATATGACTAAAACCCCTAAAACCTTTCCAGGCTACTTAACCATTTAATGTGATCCATTAGTTCAAATTAGCAGTTTATTTTATTGAACACTTGCAGTTTTCCTGGATTCTAGTCAGCAGCTGAAGTCACACAGATGTACAAACAGCCTTTATGAGGCCTCAGTCCTGCCATATCCAGGACAATGGCAGCACCAGCAAGGAGCCCCCTGTCAGCCACCTCTCCACTGCTGTCAGCACCTGAAATCAAATGTTCCACAACTGGCACACCCACCCTCACTCAAGTGAACTTCCTCCTGTTGAGGGCTCACACTGACCAGATGCCAGGCACCCACAAAAGGAACTCCCTCAATTCCTTCCTCTCTGCAGCTGGACAGAGAGAAAATTTAAGGAAGATGGGTTCAGGTAGGAACCAAGAGAGATCACTCACCAAATTGGTATTGGTATCAAGGGCAAAACAGGCTCAACTTAGAGATATAAAGTGAATTTATTGCTAACAAAATCAGAGCAGAAAAATGAGAAGAAAAACAAGCCGTTAAAAACACCTTCCCACATCAGAAACCTCCCTGATCTCAAATCAGTCTGTTATTGGATCTCCCCACCCCTTACATGTATTTATTAACATGATTTGACTTGAAGGAATAGAAGGAAGACCACTCTCTATCTCACATGTCACTCACAAAAGGTGAACTGAAGCCCTAGAAAGGTGTTGGAGTTGTCTACATGAGAAGTCAGAATATTAATTGCCAGCAGTGATTTTGACTTCACTTGTCTTATGACAGTAAGTACTTGGCCAGCATACCCTTCCTAATACAGCATATCTTAAGCTTGTAAATTAAAAATAGTCATGCAAGTTACAGCTAGAATGATGCACTGCTGTATTTGTTTAATTATTAGACCAGTTACAGCAGTATGATGAAGCTACTGGAAAAGTAAGGTTAGAAAATAACCCAATCCTTTCTAACTCTTGTGTCTTAACATCCACATTGTTACTATGCATATGAGAGAAAGTCTAGGAAAGAGAGTGGCTCACCCTGTAATAATCTTTTTGTAATGATCAATCTCAGAATATCCCACTCATCTCTGTCACCAACTGGAAGAAAAACTCCAATACAGCCAGTGTGGAGATGGGCAATCAGAAAGTTTCAAGACATGGACCATCAGTCTGCAAAGTGTAGATGGAGGATAAAGGATTCCAACAAGATGCCAACAGAAGAATACCTTATTAAGTTATGCAGATTCAAACTGATCTTCAGTGAATTGTCTATGTGTTCTCCAAGTTCCAACTGCAAAGTGAGAGCTTTGCTGCTGGGCTTAGTTACAGACCAGAGCTGCACTGTCCTGTCTATAAAAAGACATCTTGCTGAATCCATGGGATAGTTTTCTAAACAAAGACTCTATGCACCACTGTGATAATAGAAGGGGACAATAAATGTGACTTCAGCTGCTGTGGCAGTGTCAGTACCTGCTGATGAGGATCCTGCAGGGGCAGCTGGTTCCACCACTTTCTGATTTGCCCGCTGAGAGGACAAGCCAGCTTTCTTCACTGCACACTTGTAATTGTCGTAGAGTATCTTGCCATACTGCAAAACAAACAAAACCATGACATGAGCTTTACATAGGCTTTACATAGGCCAAGCATTCATTTTGCTTTTGGACAACTTCTCTGACCCTGTTTCTTCCTGCCTAGTTTTGTTAACAAGTATCTTCCTACAAGTAGTGTCGCCTATTCTGTGCAGGGCCAGGTGGAAAGCAAAATAAAAAAATGAACCCCCATGACCAAATACAGCCCTACTGATATCTTTTTTACATTTCATATTCATTCCAGTATCTGTAAACATTTTGAAACGTGGCTTTAAATTCAACTGTTCTCAGTAAATATATTTTTCCAATCTTTTTCCAAGTATTACATTTTCAAACTGGAGACTTGAGACACCAAATCCCAGGCTCTTGAGCAAACAGCTGTCAGTGGTAGACACAACATAATTTGTGTCTTACTCTGATGTTCACCCCCCACCCTTTGTTATATGTCACCTTGCAGCAGAACTGTCAGGAAAAACCCCAAACAAACAGATAAGAGGAGCAGGACAGTATGGGAAAGTACAGCCAATACCAAGGCTAAGTATAAATCCATCTCCCTTTACTGTTTTTGTACAAAGAAAAATGGGCTGTCAATTAGGATCTTTCCGAATAGAGTGAGGCAGACAATTTGGGTAGGACTGTCTGAAAAATGTCACAACTGGGCTGATCAGAGCTTGCACATCTTCAGCCACAGCATATTATTACTGAGCCAGAGAGCTGTGCAGTAAGTTTTATGAGTACATGAGTTTTATAGCTGCTGAACTCAATCCTGTGTTAATAAGAAAAACACGCTGATAGCTAAGGTACAGAGACATTCAGCAAATCCATCCTCACCATGCACTTCTGATCTCTGTTTCTGTGGTAAAATTAGCATGAATGTCCATTCTTGTCACAGCATTTCCAGTTGAGGTGATGATAGTCAGTAACCTGAGGAAGACCTGACTTTACAGAAAACATATTAAAGTAAATTTACTTTTAATCTCACCTTGGCAATTCTTATTCCTGTTACCCACTGATGCAGGGTTGCTTTATCATCACAGCACAAGTACTTGATATATTGTGACTCCTTTTGAATCTGGGGGTGCTGGAAGATATTAATTTATAAAATAAGACAAACAGAAATGAAATCACTATACAAAAGTCTGAAGGCACCACACAATGACCCCATGAAAACATATCAAGAAGATGATTTGAATAAAAAAAGGCAGCAAAAATAGTGTATAAGAAAATATAAAAATATGGTGATTATTAATGATACACGAGTTGCCACGGGCAGCTTTTGCTTGAAATAATTTAAATGCATTGTAATATGAAATTACGGGCTTTAGAAATGTAACAGTGATCTAGAGTTCAATGAAATCTACAATTGCTCTGGTTCAAGGTCTAACACTCAATGCACAAACACTAGAAGGCATTTTGTTTCTCATTTTGTGGTTTGTCATACATGTGGCACCCAGACTGAACACTGAACATAATTAATTTTCAAATAATATGTTAGATTTCTTTAAGTATAAACTTTCAGCTAAAACAGATTTTCCCTTCTAACTGACTGCCTTTCTTTGGGCTGAATTCTAGTTTTCTTCCTATGTATTTTTATTCTGCTTTACTCTTGCTGGTTTTGCAAAAAATATATATAAAACTGATATATTTTAGATAGAGTATCATCCAAAATCCAGCACCATCAGAAGTAATCTTTTTCATTTGTTTGTACCAGAAACCTCTACAATTCTTAACCCACTCCCCCTTTTTTTTAATTTTTATTTTGGAAAGAATTTAGGATCTCTTTCCTTTCCAAAGGTAGTATGGGTATGTGTTGACATACCTTAGCAACTCAAAGACCATCAAAATGCCAGATTTCCCACTTGCCTAGGACTGAACATTCTCTCTAAGATTCTGAAGGGATTTGGTTTCCCTGTTAAAGCTGAGAAGAATGTATATCTTTAGTAACTTGGGTGGAATAACTACTGCCATCTCTTGATATGCAAAGAAAAGAATGGACCCAAAGAAAAAAGGCTTCATTATCCCTTATTTATGTATTCGTTTCTATCTATATACTTAAAAATTGTAAGTGGACAGTGAGGGAAATATTGTGAATGCACAAAGAGTAGCTAAGTATGCTCCAAGGATTCACTATTGTCACACCACTCTCTTTTCAGCCTGTGCACTTAAAAATTCAAAGCACACCACCTAGCAAGGGCACCGGGTTCATATGTGTCAGTAAGGCCCCAGACAGAGCAGTGCTGGCCATGGGCAACTCAGCAAGGTCCCTCCCAGCACACAGTGCTGCCTCTGGCTCCTGTAGGTGCCATCTCCTCACAAATATCTGCTGGTGGCTGGGATGCTCTGGTGCAGAGCCCAAACCCTGCCCACAGCTGGGTGATCCAAGGGTTCAAAAGCAGAGCAAACACAGCAGACTTGCTCCTCAGCCACGTGTCCCTTGCTCCCCACTCAGCACTGCAGACACCAGGCTTCCCATGTTTGTGCTGACCCAGCTGCTCAGGAGGCCACACTCTGATTTAAAATAAAAAACGGAACTGGTCTGGGTTAAATATAAGCCATTTCTTCATTATGTAGTTTTGGTTTCTATGTTTTTAAACCCAGCAGTACATACACAGCATGACCTCACATACAGAGAGGGGATAAGGGACATTGTAGCTCGGGGAGAGAATGAGTAGCAAGGGATGGATGAGAGAATGGGACCTCACAAGCCACTACTGCTGCCAAAGCCCTGTATAATCAACTTATGGAGTGAGAGGGAACATACCATGGAGATAACTGTGAGGAAGAAAAAAACAAAGGGATATTATCCTTAAGAGGTCTCACAGTGACAGATGCATCCCAAGGAAGTGCTGTGGGTCCCTGCATGTTTGCACTCAGCTGCTCACACAGGTCACACTCCTGGCCATTTTTCTGCAAACACAGCTGGCCAGGGAGATCTCCCCTGGACAATGAATACACCAAGTCTGCTTCAGCCTCTGGAACTGCCTGTGGCTACCTTACTCTATTACCTTGCTCTGGGGCACTCCCAGGTTGAGAGCTAGGGACATCTCACACTGCAAGCCCAGGTGCCTTAACTGCAGAACAGGAGCTGTGCCCACCTCATGGACCCTCACACATCACCCCTTCCCACAGCTCAACATACAGGGCTCTATCTTGTTTTTATACACCTGTCATATATCAAACACAGGCAGTAACCAGGCCCCTGGACAAACAGCCTGCTCCAGCTCCCAGCATCTGTCAGTCCTTGTCTCCCACAGCCTCAGAGAGCCTGAATGCTGCTCAGAGGGGGCCCTGATAACAAAATACATGGCAAGGACACAATGCCCAAAAATCCTTATTTCCTTCCACTATTTCTCCATTAGGTGACCAAACACAGTGAAAATCATTAGAGAATCACACTGAATGGTGCCTTTTAAAGGGACCTGTAAGCAGGCACTTTTTTGTGTGACACAGTACACCCCATATACCACGGTTACATTGTCACCAAAGGAGACAAAAGAACCAGGAGGTGCAAAGACACTGCAACCCTCGGTAAATTCACTTCTTTAGCCACTTTTCAACCAGCAACTTGCAATTTTGCTCCAGTGTGTAAGGTCCTACTGAACCCAGCAGATGGCATCCAAACCTTTCAAAAAGGAACAAAAGGAGCTTTTTCTTCCCCTTCTTTTTCATGACAAGAAGTCCACTGCATTTATATATTCCCCTTATTTTTGACACACGCCTGTCAGTGTGTGTTTTTATTACAGGAAAAAATAGAAGACTTCCATAGTTTAAGAAATTATTCATGTAGGCATCTGGAAGAATGTCCACACTGCATAAAAAGGCAGAGGAGATCATGGCATAGAGCAAGCTAGTGGTGCTGCACACACACACAGCCCTGCCACTGGCATCTGCTTCTGGGGTGCTCAAGAGAGGCTGCTGCAGACCTCTCCTCTGGGGCACCCCGTGGAAGTATTAGTTTCACAAAAACACCTGTACTGTGTCAGACCAAAGGTCTCTGAACACAGCATCTGCACTCTGAGACTGGGCAGAAACGGGGGAAGAGAAGGAACAAGATAAGCATATATTATACTTCCTTGTCTGTACTCTTTCTGTCTACAATGATTTTCGGAATTTTTCTGAGACACATAGAGTTTCTCTGCTATTAGGTTCTCGTCCTAAAACTTCTTCAGTTTTTTTATTGAGCACAAAGGGAGTTCTGGCATCCAGAACACCTTTTAGCAACATCTTTTGCAAGCCTGTCACACTCTCTTTGAAGAACCACCTCCTTCTCTGAACCTGACTGCCACTCGCTTTGTGCAACATTCTTGTTTTGGAAGAGACACAGAATGCCTGACCCTTAGCCACACCTTTCCATGCCACTTCTGAGCCTAGAGATCCACATGATACTTGTGACAAGCTGTCTGTCCTTTTCGGCCTATGGGCTTCTAGTCTCTTCAGTCATTCTTCAAGTCAAAGTAATTCCTTACCTTTGCTTATCCTTGTTGTTCCTGCTTGATACTTTCCCAAGTTTATTATATATTCTTTTGACATGAGAGAACCAGAACTGCACAGCTGAGCAGAAACCATGTACTTGTGCCATGGTAAAGCAACATTTGCTGTTTTATCATCTACGTCTTTCCTAATCAGTCCTAATGCTTGATTTGTATATCTGACAACTGCTGAGCACTGAACCTCAGCTCACAATGGCCTTCCAGAATTCCTCAGTCTGCCCTTTCCTTGATGATCTGAATAATGCAACATCATCCTCAAGTTTCCTCACCTCACTCCTTAACCTGAACTATGAATATTTTCAGACTGTGGGGTTCTCCCCATCCTGAGAAGCTGAGGGGGAGCTGTCAGTGAACAAGGTGACAGTGTCCATTGCCAGATAACCTGTGAGTTACTTACTGGTTACATTTTACCCCGTCTTTCCCTGGCTAATGTCTCCACCAGGCAATCCATCTTAACTACTGATATTCACCAGTGGGACCTATTCCAAATTGCCCCAATCTGTTCCTTGATTAAATTACTCCAATCAGCAACTGTGATTAAGTGCCCAGTCACAAATATGTGCTGTCAGTTAGGGATCAAACTAGCAAGCTGCTGAACTTCCATCTCTGAGAAGGAAGGTCAGACACCTCAGAGCCATGCAGGCACTGTAATCTCTTTGTTACAGCTGAAAACTGTATTGGCTCTCATTTTCCAAGATGCAGCAGCACTGGCTCTTTTTACATGTTACTTTATGAATGACACATAAAGCTTAACTTATTACTGGATCCACAGCCCACTGAGGACAACTGGAAATAAGCCCTCATCTCAGATGGGGTTTGGATCAGGCCTAAGGAAGACTGCCAGTAGCAGCTGTCTGCAAGCCAGACCAAAGGGACAAAACCAGCAGCACCAAGCTTAGCACTAAAGGTTTATACCCATACAAGATTATTAGTAAGCAGCTCAGATGGGGACATTTGGCTTCCTGTGTGAAGCATGCTACTTTAGGTAGGAAGATAAAATATTAGGTAGGAAGATAAAAGAATTGTCACAGCCCACCCCAGCATTTGGAGGAACTGTATCACAGTGGAATTGCTTTGGCAGTACAAACGGCAGAAGTCTCCACTCTCAATGCTGACCATAACAAGCTCAACTCTCCACTAAAAACTTCAGACAAAATCTACTCCATAGTGCATAAAAATGGTGACTTAGAATAAGCAATTTAAAGAAGAATTTAGGCAGCTGGAAGTGCCTGGGAATGCTGACTTGGTATGAAGATCCCTAAACGATTCTTTGATTCTGTGTGGACCAATTTGCTCCTTTCACAGCTCAGTGTCTCAGGAGAGTGTTTGGTCCAGCTCACAGATGAAAGCAGCTGCAGTCACTAAGCAAGTCTGGTTTTGCTAAAGTAGATTCAGAGTCTCTGTAATAACCTCTCTGTGAGACTCAGAGAGGTCAACAACATCAATCATGACAGCCATGTGAGAAATACTGTACTTTAAGGCAAAATAACACTAACCTCAGTATGCCACACCTCACACATAGACGCAGATAAATTATTTTGTTATAGGGTGCATGACATGTCCTGAAAAGATCATTAAAATCATCTGACAGCAAAGTGAAAATGTCTTCTCTGGAAAGGTTTAGCACCTTTGCCTCTAAAATATGAAGCGCCAAAATGAATTACGAAAGACAACTGTTTAAACAGCAACAACTCCAGAAATCAGAATTTAAAAGAAAAATTGAAATATGCAAGTAGACAGGGACTCCAGATTTTTTTCTCAAATTAAAAAAAATGAATAGTGCTTTGAAATAATATGGACTACAGTGAACTTTCATCTGTCGATGTCAAAACTCTTTAATAAAGATGAATTAGTCACATCATTGAGCCTGATTTTGCAGGTATTAAGATCTGAGCATCTCGAACATCAGGCTGCAAAGGATGTGCTGTGCCCAGAAAAGCACTGAAAAGGCTTGGAACAGAACCTAGTATTCTCCCCTGTCCCACTGTCTCCTCTGTAAGTATCAACTGTCTAGAGATAAAAAAAGCAGAAGCACTTGAATATGAAGAGTTTGTTTTCTGGAGAGGTTTAAAAAATATTTGTCCACAGATAACATTTTCAGATATAAAGTAAACTCTTTGCCCAGGAAAAAAAGATAAAACACATTGAAAACCTGAAGAAATGGGAACTGAATGATGTGGTTTCTATGGTGCCTGCCAAAACAAATGACTGAAGGCCATGTGTGCATGAAATTGGAGATTATCCCAATAAAATGTTCTTTTGCTTTGTCTTCTTCCAACACTGCAGATGAAAAGTAAACTGAAGTTATTCAGGCATCTCATTGCATTCCTTGCCCCAATACATACGGATCATTGCTCAGTCTCTGAGGCAGAAACAATAGCCAGAAGCATAAAGAGTGACTAACTTTGGATCACAAGCTTTGGCTTTCGGCTGGATTTTCACAAAATGCTCAATGCTTTTGGATACCTTAACTACCACCAATGAACTTGTGCTGTGTTGAACTAGCTTCTCTGAAAAGCTGAGACTCTTCTGGATCCCATGACTGAAAGTAGAATTAATACTCAGCTCCTTTCAAATGTCACATTGAAATGGTTCAGATTTGCAATCTACTATTCATCATGGTCGAATTCTGACACTATGCATTCCTTGCATGAAGATGATCATGCTTAACTGATCTTTCAAAGATGTGTGAACTCTATGTATAAAAGAGTAATTGCTCTATTATAAGGAAATTATTCTTTTGACCTACATTTCTCTAATGACCTGAGGCAAAGTTTTTAGGTCATTAAAAATATATAAAATAGTCATTGTAACCAAAGAGGTCTGCTTTATGCAGGAAGTAATATTTTCCAAAGCTATCATGTTCAATTTCTCCCTGTCCATTGTCTGTCCTTATTCTCCCCACTGTTTATACATTAATCTAGCAAAACTGTGCATGTACATGACTGTAATCTCATGTACCTGAAAGTGTTCTGCAATAAAAAGTACTTTTACTTTTGCTTTCTCCGTTTATCTAGCAATTAATTTACTCTGAAACACTTATCTGAAGCACTCATACTAACACAATTTCCAAATCTTTCACATAAAGAAATAAAAAATCTCCTGCTTCCTATCTTTGTTTCCTGCACTAGCCACTTGTTCTGGTTGCTATTCATTATATTCTATCTCAAGCACTACTAATTCTCACCTTCTACCTTCTTAACTGTCTTTGTGTTGAATGCATTACATACATGACTCAGCCTGCACGGAGCACACTGGGTGTGAGGGAGGAGGGAATCAGAAGAGAAGCAGCTAAATACCAAATTACCTGCTAGAATGATGTCGCTATTGCAAACAGGCTATTGGATGATTAGACTTTTTTTTTTTTTTTAAATCATGGTGCCAAATGATGCCAGGAAAATTTAACTGTTTTGACTGCACAGGAAAATGTACCCAGCTGTAGAAACAGAGGATGATTCGCCTTTGTCTCAGTTTATCCCCAGGAAACCAATTTTTTTCATCCTAGATTAATTCAGCATTATGCACCATTACCTCCAGATTACTCAAGCATAACCAGCACCAATAAACTATAATTAAATCCACTCTTTGTCACAGGAACATCTGACTGACTAAACCAGCAAATTTGCATATAGATTACCTTGCTATTTGTCTCCTCTGAAAGATTTTTCAACATGGTGTGACAAAATCAGCTCCTGGACGAGCATGTGTGTGCATGCACACACAAAGACAATCCACAAAATAAACATTACATTCACAATTTCTGCTCAGTGCAATAGATGCTCTTGCTAGCATGATGGACAGATCCCTTCCTTTCTGGTGAAATACCTTGTTTTTGTGGGCTTTCAGTTTCAGAATATGATATAAACCATTAAAGGTTTAATTTACTTCCACAGCATTTCCCACATAACATAGTAGATGGTGAATGAGAAAATTTAAAGGGAATCTAGATATAAAAACACAAATTTGTAAATGCCAAGGTGACTCTGAGGAACCAAACCACTCTGACTTGCTGTGTGAATATATTTTTGCAGGAGAGAAAACTTTGTTCCCCCATCATTGCTCTCCCAGGAGTGGCCAGCACGCTGTGCAGGGTGGCAGGGAGAGCTGTGCTGTGACCCTCTCCTGCCAACTCTGCTGGGAACAGAGTGACAAATCTGAACTTGACAGAGGTAGGTTTGAGTGAGGGTCTTTTTTAAACTTGGTTGCCCTCTCCTCTTCTCTGCATATGGAGGTCTCTATTAGGAAAAGACTCACTTAATCTGATGTCAAAGAAAAGCATGGGATCTTTAAATTTATGTAAGCATTTAGTCTTAGGCTGAGTACAAAATAGGAGGAATCCGCATGTTTACAGGAGCAGATGTCCAAAAAGTATTTGTCATGCTCAGAGGCTCTGTTTTTAATATTCTGAGGGCTCTTTATGCTGTTTCTGGGTTTTGAAATGTGGGACTTCTTTTGATGGAGAAAGGTTTGTTTAGCAGTGGTACAGAACAAGTGCATTAAAGAAGGTTAAAGCTCAGTACAGACAAAGTAGCCACCAGGAAATAAAACAGGTCTTCAAGTTTTATAGTTGCCCTAAAGCCTAAGGATTCCAGAAAGCCAGCTCCACCAGAGCCTCCGTGCCAGGCTGCACTCTCATCCTCAGGACCCAGCTGTATCAGTCCTGCTCCGCTGCACAGGCACAGCTAAAGGTGACACCAACCAGCCAGCTGTGCCCTTCCTGGCTGGCCACAGCTGGGCTTTCTGCTGCCTGATATGAGGAAGCAGCTGCTTTGTTCTGTTATTGCAGTTGTCTCCTGAATCAACCTAAAAGGAAACTTCTGAATAAGATCAGCAAAATGCTCTCTCTCTTGCTAGTAAACACTGTGATGTTTAATTTTTTTCTGGCACCCACCCTTTTGTCTGTTATCTTCTCAGTGTCTTGAATATTAACAAATAAGCAAAGCAAATCCCATTTTTGTCCTGAGGTAAAGTATATACAGTGGGGTGCTGACAAAATGGGAACAAATGATACACAAGGAGCATCAACACATTGTACTTCTCTAGATGTAAGAGGAATATCCTACAGCACGGATCTGTAGATAAGAATATTTATATTTGAGCTAGTTTAGGTGCAGCTCCAATACCACAGGCTGCAAAACCCACCACAGCTTCAGGTTAAATAAGAAAACAGCCTGCCCATGTTGTGCATGATCTTGTTGCTACTACACTAATACCAGCACCCAAGCCAGGATTAACTACATAACCCAGGTATGATCACTGAAGTTTAAATTTAACACCTAGATTATAAAAGAAACAGGACAGAGGGAGCTGCCAGCTCCTGCTGACTGGATGCGTTAGCTGGGGCAGGCACTAGGACCAAAGGCTCACAGACTCTGCAAGCCCCATACCTGACTGTAGCCAAGGAAAAGAAACTGGAGAAAAAGCCCACATGCCATTTAGAGAGACCAAAGTGAAGCAACATTCAAAGAAAAGTCACTAAGACTATGAGGCAACACCCATATTATTCAGGGCTGTGCCAGACAACCTGAAAAACCTCACCGTTCTGGCTAAAAACAAGGTCACCAGGGTTGTGGCTAACATTAGTTACAGTGTTAACTCTCTTTACATCCTTGGCAATACCTGGAACATAGATAAAAAAATGGCAGGAATGCTCTGCTCATTCTTGTAATATTTCCTGAGCGCTCTTCCCTCCACAAAGACACACCATAAAGATGACCAAGACTAGGGGGAGAGGCAAAAGGAAATGTTTTCTCTTTTCTCCCTGCCAATGTGAGACAAGACCTTCAAAGCCAGACAAATGTTACTGGGTTTAGCTTAGTTATATGTTTAGAAGGCTTATCATACAACTGGGGACTGGAGGAAAAGAAAGAACACTTCATTCATATGAGGCCATATTCAACTCCAAACCAGCCTACCTCACTGGCCATTTGCTGTCATTTGAAAGAACAAAGGTCATGTCCCTGTTCTGGAAGTAAGGATGCTAACAGCTTAACCAGTCAGAAGTAAATACGGTATATTTTCAACTCAATACTCAAAGCTTGGAAAATACGATTCTGGATTCAGCAAGATTTTCCACCGAGCACAGAAGCGAGGTCCTGGTGAAGCTGCTATGCCCTTGCATTTCTCCTGCACCATAAGGTATAAGCTGGTTTCATGTCTCTGAGCTGGGCAGGCTGTTTGAAATACAGCAGCACAAGTAACTGGGTTGATGACTGCTCAATGTTTTGACACAGCAGTTCCTAAGGGGGTCCTCAGAAAACACCATTTCTTCAAAAAATGTAGTGGCATGATAGTCAAAAGCTTTCCAAATGGCATTACAGCTTGCTGGAGCTAATAAGGGATTCCAGACTAAACTTTTTCCCCAAAATATTTCCTTTGCTTTATAGCCATCTCAGTGTACAGCTAGCATGGACTACGGCTGCTACTCATCCCCCATCTGTTGTAAGAGACATAATCTTATCCTGCCCTCTGTGGCAAGGTACACATAGGGAATAGAAGAGCTGTGAAGACACAGCAGAGCCTTGGCTGTGGAGGGACTTCCAATTGGCTTAGACTGAACTAGGCATCCAAATTCCTTCAATATTACTAGGCTTCCAGTGTAATACAAATAAATGTTTGCCCATTAAATCCATTGCCTTTTGCTCACTGCGCATGTCTGCAAGAGTACTGTTATTTCTTTTTGAGGACTTCATTCTCAAAATATATATAAAAAAATGAAATGAAAAAAAACATGACAGGAAGAGAAATGATGAAACCATCAAGACTGATGGTTTATTTTCCTTTGACATGTGTCTCCCAGCTAAAGAGATATTTTCTTCTGGGAGACTTCCAGATCAAACCAAACAGGACAAAAATGTGACTGTGATAAATGATTCTGTGTTACTGTCCACACACTTTTGTGTCACCAAGGATCCAATCAGAGAGACTGACATTTAACTTTGCTCTTTCCCTCAGCCCACAGATCTCAAGATGTATTACATACTCAGTTCCATCCTCCAAACGTAAGACAAGGATATGAGTGAACTCATTTCAGCAGCATGGCTTCAAGAAGTAGAATGATTACTCTTTTTATATATAGATTTCAAAGTAATGTACAGAAATTACAACAAATATTAAATTCTCCACTGTTTCACCCTCAGAAAGCAAGGAGAATTTTACTTCTGAAACAACAGAAGATATGAATTTATCAATATCTGCCTGCACTTTCTGACCAACTCTGGCCATTGCAAGTCAGCCATTAAAAAAAGCCGAAACTGAAACTGAGCAGGTAAAGAATCTACCAAATGATGATTTGTAATAATTAAAATGAAAAACAGCACCATAGCACACCTGTTCATCACTAAGTTACATTCAGAAATAATTATTGATACAATGTTTATTCTAGTGCACTGCAAACACATTTTAGAAGCATCAGAGCAAACATGATTTGCTAAGTAGGTTTCATACATTTATAAACCTATTACATAAGAAGCTATCCCATGTGAGCTTTTAAACTTGTTCTTCCCATTTCACACTGAAGGTACAGCACTAACATCACACATGAAATAAAGCAAAAATTTCAGTTGAGGTGCGACTTTTTGCTAGTGTAAATAGCATATCTCTTTTCACAAAAAAGGCAATAAGTCCAGAAAGTTTACCTTACTACTGTGAACAGTCAACACATTGCTACGTACATTCAAAAATCATGCTTTTATTTTCCATCTGAACAGAATGTAACTTTCTAAATTATTCCGATAATTCTTAGACCAATCATCTCTTTAGAAAAATCAAATTCCCCTTATTTTTTACATCAGCCCCTTTTTCCTTTTTTTCATTAGAGGTTGTATTTTTCGAAGCAATGCTTACCTGTTAGCTTCTGAAAGCTCACCTGTGTTTCTTGCAGAGTGTTTTGTGGAGGACTATAGCACTAGAACTGTTCATCTGTGTTACTTAGATACATCTGTTTCAGAAAATAAATCTGTGTCTATAAATCACTTCTGCTTGGCCATATGTAAATTAGGCTAGCAGATATTTTGGAACTGAATAACAAAGTGCTATAAGTGTGCAACTATAGCCAGAAATGTGGTACTGTAAGTGACCTCTGATGTGAATGTTTCCTGTACTTCTTCTTTTTTTTAGAGATGGCAAGATACTGTGTTTTCTCATACTTTGTTTGCACTGCACGCCTTTAAAAAGGAAAGCAGCAACAAGATTAACTTTTGTCTTGTAACAGTTATGTGACAGCATGCAAGGCCAAATTACTGCAACCTCAAAGCCTCATTTCTGCTGTCTGAACTAGGTGAAAAGCAGCTTTTCACCTAGTTCAGACAGCAGAAATGGGCCTCTTTTCCATTCCCGAGAGGAATGCAGAATTCCCAGCCTATTTGCAGTGCTATTACCTGGAGAGGCAGCAATGAGATACTTACTCAAGAACAAGCATTGGTTTTCATGAGTGGATGAGCAACGTATTTTGCCTTCCTGCCAGAAACGGCAGTGCAATAAAACATGATAAATGAGATACCTATTCCCACAAAATTTTGCATCTCAGTTCAACAAACCCCTCAACAGGTATGACTACACTGCAAAAAAAGTAGACATGCTGTTTAGTGCTCAGAACATCAAAATTAGAGACTGGCAGGTGTCATCTGCCCAAACGTATCCAGGCACCTGAACACGCAGCATATTCAACTCTGTTTTGGAGACAACTTTAGGATGCAGTGGAGACATATATCATAGGACTATCAAGAATAAAATTAAGGTTTTAAATCTAAGTTGCTGATCAACAACGAAGCAAAGAAGAAGACACATGATTTTGCAGGAGTTACTCTATCTCATCAGGATCCTTGGAGCTTCAAATTTAAACATGTTTACATATAAAAGAAACAGCGTGATATTTGCAGGACTTATTTTTCTTGTACATTACCTTTAAGACAAAGCAGTGATCCGTAGGTGCCTTATATTTCACTTTGTGTTGATAACCATAATACACGTTCACATTCTCAAACTGAAGGAAGCATGCCAGATCCCGTGATGTCTACAAATGAAAACCAAGCCCATCATTGTTAGAACAAATTGAATTTTCATGTAAAACTCATTAATCGGACCTTTTTCAAGTGCATGAATGCCAATGATTTTTATTCCTGTAACTCTCATGAAGCTGACTGAAATAACAAAGATTAATTTTAAGTCTCTGCTTTCTTAAAATAAAAATTGGAAGAGGGTAGATTATGAATAATCTGTAACACAATGCAACATTTTGCTCTTGTTCTGGTCATGCTGTGCTTCATTGCTTTGTGTGAAGATCTCAGCTTATATCTAATATGACCAAAGAGAACACCATAGTAAGAAAACACACCCTTAAAATTCTGCATGGAGAAAGAAGGTTTGGGGTTCTAAACTGCTTTGGGATCTTGTTTTTCTTTCATACATGCAACAAACAAACCCTCATCAGGAAACAAGCACACATTTAATCTGTTTTGCTTTGAATTTTCCTCAAATTTCCTGGCATCATTCAATTTCTGTTTATCATAATATTTGCTTGTTCACAATATATTGCTAAAGTAACAAGGTTTCTGTTGTTGGCATGTTTCTCAGTGAAGAATTCTGCATGCAGTAACTTTTGCAACCCTTTGAGTGGAAAAGCAAAAATAGCCATTTCACATGGTCACTGTAGGCTAAACTGAGAAATCAGGAAGTGTTGGGGGTCAAAAGAAAAAAGAAAACAAACCACAAGCTCCCTCTACCCCCAAGAATGGGGTATGATATCATATGATACGATTTGAGGTATCATAGCATGGTATGATGCATATGATGGTTCTTGTCTGCTGTTCTCATTCTTAATGATATTTTTACTACAATATACCCTTGAGTCAGCTTTATTTACAAATTGAGTTTGCAAGCTAGATTTGTGCAGAAACACTTCCTACTGGATGTAGACAGGGCTTCTCTCTCTCTCCTGTCTTCACTGCAGCTGATGATGCCAGAGATTTTGTCAATGAGTGTGTGGACCTCAATTTTTCAAACATTTTAAAGTTCCTAAATGTGCTCAAATCCATGCAGCATAATGAGTTGTTCATTTCCTTTAGAAACCAGGCATTAGTGATTAAGACGAATATGAATGCAGTTGTTATTATCTTCTAAGGAACAGATTTTTATGCCAGGCATAGAGGCAATTATTGTGAGTATTTGTGCAATGTTAACATGACATAGCAATGTTAGCATGATAAAGCAACACAATTAACAGAAATATATTTTTTAATCATCTGTAATTCTGATGATTTTGTTTTGTGACCCTGCCCATTAACAGCACGTTTTTGAATGGGATGTAAGTAGAACAATGCAGAAGAAAGAAATTAGGACAGCAGGGCTGACTGGTGGTGGTTTGCTAATAAATAACCCTGAAACAAAAACCACCACGAGCATGCATGTAAAATAATCTGAATGTGTCCCAGTATTTTCACCTTTGCCATGTATTTTACAGCCAGCACAAAGCACCAAAGATATGCCAGACTTCTTTGCTTTTTTGTAGCAAGTGAAAACACAAATATATATGATGAATTTTAAAACAGCTGCAGCAGCTGAAAATACTGTTGTCTGCCAGCCGTTTGTTTCTGTACCTCAAAGAAAGAACTACTCTAACCACAGCTGAATGATGTGAAAGGTACACGTGCACTTTTCACACCACCCTGACAAGGGATGAACTCTCATAATTTAAGGGCTTTAACTGAAGACCTCAACTGAATTCTATTGCAGTGCTTTAAGATATCTAACACTCTCACCACTAAGCACAGATTTGAGCTAAGAGACTTGACTTTCTCTGGAATGGCTAAGACATGGACATAGGCATCCTTTTGTTGAAGGCTGTTACAGATGAAGGAGCAAATGGTTGACTACTGCCATTTAAAGAGCTGTGACTATTTTCTAAAGAACTAGATTCATGATAGTAATATAGTGACTTTAAAGCACTCACACAGTTCCTAAAAATGGCCCTGTTATAGGCAGGGTGGGACACAGGTGGTACACACAGGCTCTTACTGTTACACAGGCTGTAGTGAGAAGCAGGAAATAAAGTGTTGAACAGCTGTTAGGAGGGGGCTGTGCAGCTCCACCTGAGCCTGTGGTTACAGCTTATCACCTGAAAAAAGAAAGCACTTTCCTCATTTGCACCATGATGAAAAGTCACTGGAACAGGTAATTATCAGGACATGCTTACCTTGCTCTGTACTCCTGCTCATTGTTGGAGGCATGCTACAAGGAAATGTCCATGATGGACTAGCATTTGACTACTACACTTTTTCCACCCTAAGTGCCTTCTAAATAGCATTCTAGATCCTAACTGATAGGATGTTGTGTGTACAACCTAATCTGAGGCATGAAAACCATTATCTCAGGGTCAGGTAAAGTCCAAATAAATTGCTGTGAAAGCAGCAAGATGATCTGTGTTTCACTGTGGTTCAGTTATAAACACAGGTCACTGGAGCAGCAGCACAACATCCCTTTACAAGACAAAATTCATTGTTCTTTTGTAATTTGGTCAGGAAATAGTGGAAGAGTTAAGTTTCAAAGCACAAATCATAACAGTAAAGCTTCACCACCACCACCAGTATTTCTAAATACACAGCATTAGCACAGCTGTAAGTGGCAACAGAAGTGGTTTTCAGAACAGACAAAAAAATATGCCACCAATCCCCAGAATCCAGCATTCACCTGGAAATGAAACGCCAGCCACCCTTAGTGCAGTACATCCAGTGCTGGCTCTTTAAATATTTTGTAATACTAAATGTCAATGAATTTGATTAAGCTGGGTAGATGCTTCTGACTCATTTCTTTCTACACTAAGGGTGGTCTTAAGCCATAAAAGACACCACATTCTCTAGGTACAGATAACTGTATTAAAAACGTAGAGTATTATAACCAGTGCTGGTTGCTGGTACAGAAAGTCAGTATGAAGCAAGTAAAATTCTACCTTTGTTTTGTGACAAGAAATTAGTTTACTTAACAAATTTTTAAGATATTCTTTCACAGGGAACTCATATAACAGTGAAGCATTTTGGCAGCACACCACCAGCTGACAGGCACTATGCTGTTTTTCTTTCCCCTCTGGCCTTCCGGAGGAGCACTATTTTATTAATGCTTTTATCTATCCCTAGAAATCAAAAGGAGAGAAACGTGACAGGATTCAGTGACTACATTCTAGTATTTGCACAAGTGGTGTAGTCAAAGTTGAACCATGGAAATCTCAACCCTCTTAGATGCATCAGACAGTGCTCTTCAACTGTCACCTTGGGAGTTCCACACTTTCACCTCCATGAATTGTTTTATTGCTAAAAGGATTATTTGGCTTCCTGACCTTGGTTTTTCCTCTGGGTACATAATAAATTCCAGAAGCTCGTAGAAGAAAATAACGCCTCTTCCAGGACTTTTTTCCATCTTCTTTCAAATAAAGGGCCCCTTCAAGCTCTGGCACAATGACAGATGTCCCACAGAAGCTTTCCTGTGTAACAAGAATAATAATGTCCAAAATAAATCCATTTAAGCACAATCCTACCAATATATAGGAGAAAAATGCTCCCTTGAAAAATAAAGACATTTCTTGTGACAGTAAACATATGAACATGGGGAAAGCAGTTACTAGGGAGATGAACACCATAGACAGGAAAAGGAAACTTTTCCAAGCTAATGTTGAGTGCTCACACTATAAAGAAAGCTTGCAAAACCTCCCTTAGGATCAAGCAAAACCAAAGGCTTTTTACTAGACATAGATATGCTCATTAAAGGCTATAGAAAAGGGTGGCTGGTACTGTTGGGTTTTTTCTCTATTGCAGTGTTTATAGGTTCTGTAGAGAAATACTTTGGTAGAGAGATTCTTTCTGCTTAGAGCTCTAAAAACAGTTCAATCTCTGCCTTTACTTTGAAATATGTGCTAGTATTTAAAACACTTTTTAATCAGATATACTAGTTGTTTAATTGGAGGACCTACTGTAGGGTAATTTTTAATGCCAATAAACTTTCCACTTTATGTTTTCATTTGGAATTCACCAGGACTTCTGCTGGTTAACATCTGGTGCCTTCAGGAGATGCATTAATTTTGAAATGTGAGACCTCAATCACCTGAGAAAAGTATTTCCTTTGTGAGCTTTTACCAAACTGCTTGCCTGGAGAACTGTACTAATCTCTTCTTCCAAATAGCTCTGGATTTTTCTCTTTCAAGCATACATCTGAAGCAAAACTTGAGCAGGAAAGGCAAGAGATTAAACAGACTTTCCGGAAAAGCGAATGGTTCTTATTCTGTTGTAGTACACTAGTAAGTTGAGAATTAAATCCACTTCTAAGCCAAAGATAATTGTTCAGTACTGATCAACCCTACTAACAATAAAAAAATCCCAAGGGCTGGTCTAAGAGTGAGCAATCTGCATTTTTAATGAGGAGCAGATGCAGAGGAAAGTCTACATATTAAACCCAAGATACAAAGATGCCAATGATCACAGAACTTCCTGTTACACTATTTCCCACAAACAACTAAATGCTTTTATTGCAGAACAGATGCAAATGGTGGCAGAGTTGTGGTGACATTTGCATCACCAGACTAATCAGTTGGCTTACCTCCAGCAAAGCCTCTTTGTTTTTATCATTCATCTCTTTGCTTTCTTTCTTCCCTTTGTTCGCCAGGTAGAAATTCTGAAGAAGACACAAAAGAAATTAATGTTCATTATAATGCCAGCAATACAAGTAACTATATTGCTACAAACTCACTCAATACTTACTGAATCTTTCAATACTGAGTACCCAATCAGCAGGTGCAAGAGGCAGATTCTTAAGGACTCTTCTTACAGAAAAGTTTAATCACACCTGCCTGCTCATGAATTTTAATTCTTTATTCTGAATATAATTCAAAGGTAATATAAGGCTGTTTTTGCCCATGTAAATACAGCCTCCAAAGATTAAAAACAGTGGCTTATGTTTTTGGCTGTTTTTCTGGATCAGTGTGCTTGGGTTTTAGCACTCCAATTTTCACTGCTTCCTCTACTATTACAGGTTGTAGAAAACCTAACATTTGATTGCATGCTGATATACAATTAAGTATCAAAAGTCTAGACAGCATTTGTCCTACAACCCAGTCTGGAAATTTGCATGCTTCATATCCTGCACTCTGGATATAACTCAGCTCTTAATTTAAGTGCTTATACGTAAAAGTTTTAATCCAAAGTTACTACTTTCTATTTCTGTACCCCTGCTCATGTTTTTCAAAGAACTTTTATGCAGTGAAGAAATTGTTCAAAAAATCTAGAAGAAATCTGAAGAAATGATCACCATGATATCTTGGCACACATGCTCCAGGTAACTGAAAATAAAGCCTGCACTCCTCTGTTTCTGTGCCAGAGGGCTGTGAAGCTACAGCTGCCTTTGGAGGGTCCAGTGCCTGCCTGCCCCACAAACAAGGAACCACGGTGCCTCAAGGACATGCTCAACCAATAAAAACAAATTTACCCACTATTAAACAACAATAACCAGTCTGCATCCATCTGCATCGTACAGATGGACAAAGGGACAGCACACACCTGTGCAAATTCTGACAAGTGGGAAGGATGCCAGGATTCGTGTGCTGGAGCAAGCAGGGCCAGACAAGCAGAGCTGGCTGCCTGCAGACTGTAAGGCAGCTGGGTGTGAAGGAAGCAAGGAGATCAAGGATGGATGTATCAAGTAGCTTTTGTATCCATGGCATTGTGGCCAGAATGGATACACTCAGAGTTCTTGTGGTTTACAATTTTTCAGTTTATCTGACTTTTCATCTCTATTTTTTCATGTCTCAAGACTATGAGAAAGTGACAGTCTGTTTGAGAGCTGAGAACTCCTCAACATCTAAACTGCAACATAAATGCAAACATTACCAAAATACAAGTGAGAAGTGTGTCAATGAAGGAACACACTGTAGCCATAGTATAAGAAAGAAACAAACAGGCAGCAAATCTGCCCGGCCAGCTGACCACATTTACAGCAATGTAACTTATCTGAAGCAAAATCCTGCTCTTCCACGCAACCACATCTTCTTTTCCAAGCAGTGCTGTGAGCAGCTGTCTGCCAGAATGCAAACCTCAAAGCAGACCATTTTTGGAGGGGCACCAGGAGAGGAAGCAGAAGATGTCTGGATCTCAAAACCAGTTCTCTAAAAACTGCTTTCTTAAAAGTCAGACAGGGGAGCTCAGAAACACAGGCACCTGCAATGTGGCCTATGCTGATGCCATGTCTGTGGCATGAGAAACTTTAACATTCAATACAATAGACAGTTGTCCTAGGAAATGCAGCTGGCTTCAGACTGCCTGGACCTATTTTTAGTCCACTGCTGAAGGTAAGCAAACTCTAAGGACCACAGCTTTGCAACTACATCTAAAGACAATGTTCAGAGTGGGAAAAACCCCAAATCAGCTCAAAACAAAACCCACTTAAATGTTCTGAGCGGCTGCAGTCCAGTGCTCTGTGCATGTGCAACAGCTCTTCCTGACAGGCAGCACAATCACAGCCTGGGAACCTCAGAGGGCACTGCTAGGCTGGGTTGGGCCTCCAGACCTTGGGATGGATTTGGAAAGTAGAGGGACCCGCAAGCTGTAAGGCGTCTTCTCTAGGTCATTACAAAGACATAGCACAATCCCCTAAAATACACAAGATTTATCAAGGTAAGTACACCTTATCACTGTCTCAACAAGGTTTGGCTCATCAACTTTACTGCTACTGGGGAGAGCATCCATCTGACTTAGTCAGCTTTCTGTGGATTGATAGCATGGAGACAAAGCTCCTCAGACTACAACTGATTCAGGCATCTGGTATTTATTTAGCAGGAGCCCAGACCACCCTGTACTGACATAATCAATAGTAAAAAGAGAAAGTTTGTAAGGATAGCCTGCTGGATCTCTAATGCAGCTTTTTCATTAGGGACTCTGTCACCTAACCCAAAGTTACACAGATGTACACTGTCATCTTTCACCTGTCAACACACACTTCATTTATTACTGATTACCTCCTTTATGTCTCTGTTCCAAAATCTGGAAGTACATGGTACTTATTATATCTCAGTGGCTAAAAACCTGGGGAGCAGACTGTACACTGTACTTGTTTTATCACTGTGTGGTCTTCTATTTTTGATCAGAAGCATTCATCCCAGAGGAGGCAAACCACATGTGTCCAGAATAGGTCATTTCAAGTCCAGTAGTCAAAGGTCACAATAAAAGGCAAGCTCTTTCCTGTGTGAGGACACCACTGGGAAACTCATGTTTGGTTTGGGATGTCAGGTCATTAATGGGACAAGATGTAGCTGCAAGGCAGCTTTCTACATACATGGACAGATTTGAGAATTAACTATTTCTTACATTCAGAAGACAACAGTTTGCATACAACCTTTCCACTTAGGGACACAGCCATCTCCTTTTGTGTGGAAAGGCAGGTTAAAAAAAAAAAATCAGCTGTATCTCTCTGCACTGCATAACCCTCCTACAGTGGAAGACAGAAAGTGTTTTCAGTATTTTCCAAGAACATCTATGTTGGCATGTAAGCAAAGCAAACCTGGGTCATGGCAGAAACAGCAGCCTTAACTACAGCACCATCAAACTCTCTGACAGGTGTTTATGTCTCCAAACTCAAAAAATTAATTTCCTACATGACATAGCACCTCTCTCACACCTTTCACTTTTTTTCATACACAGACCCATCCAAGTGGGAATGCACAGCAACTACTTGTCAGTACAAGGCAAAAAACGTGCTCCAAGACAGCATGCTCACTCTTACATTTAGGTTGTATTTTTGCTTTCAAGCTCTTGAAACTGATTTTCCAGAAGACCTGAAAAATCCACAACAGCACAGATCTGACAGTGTGCATAAAACAAGGCAGCTGCTTCATACTCATGACTACCCTCTTTGAGCAATAGACTGCCTGTTTATGCTCATCCAAACTGTACCCAACATGAGGCAAGAACTGGCCAGCTCACATCCCATTTCAGATCATTGCAACTGCTACTCAATGCAGCGTGGTTTGTGTAGAAAAAATAAAAACAGAACACAGTCATATCTGCAGCTCATGTCATGGTGTGTCCCCTAGGAAACTGTACATTAAAAATATTCAAAGATATTTATAAATGTCTCTGAAGGACATAAAAGTAAAAAGAATAAATGAAGCTAAAGGCAAAGCTCTTCAGAAACCCCCCAAAAAAGAGAGAAATTAAGATCAGATTACTAAACAATGAGAGTATAGTGAAAAACACCTCCCCTTTCTATTTCTTTGCACTTTTGCCAGCATACCCAATAACCAGGTTCTGTGCCACCCTTTTACCTTTTCACTGGGTAACAGTGGAGACAAAAGGAAAAACTTGACTCATAAATGTGGTCAAGCTGATGAAAACCAGAAGTATCACCTGCTGGATAGTAGATAAATAGTCAAGCATGAAGCTCACTGTAGTTGTCCTGTTATAAAAGACATTACATATTCTTAACTCTACCGCCTTCTAATGCTGTTGAGAACTCTTGCTTTTCAGAAGAAACAAAATATCAGTTCAGTGTATGGGTTCTCCATTGGAAAGTGTAGCTCTGGCTTTTGGCTTACATACGAGGGAGCAGAAGCATGAAGTACTCACTGCACAGACTTTCAATAATTTTCATAAATACTGTCCAATAATAAGAAAACAAACAAACAGATGCACATGCAGGCAGCATTTTCTGCACTGTTTGATTTTATCAAAAGAAAAACACAGGAAATAAAAGTTCATGCAAACAGAAGTTAAATACAGTGTTCTAAGAGCATGACCAACATTTGCAGCAAGGAGTTTAGATTCAGCTACACCTTAAAAATAGCCATTTCCCTTCATTTTTCTTCATTTTATAGTACCTTTTAGCTGAGAATTCTTCTTTGAGTTTTTCAAAAAGAGGTGTTGAGACCTGACAACCCTTTCTTTCAAGAGAAAACTAGCATCACTCAACCATATGACAAAGCATTACCTTTCCCACATTATAAAGGTTCTCTTTATTTGCCCATCTACCAGTATGTATTTTTGTTTCAGTCTTTAGTCACAGACTCGTGATGCTCCTTCTCTGCAGATGAGTCACTGATAGCATTAATGGAACAGTCTTTTATTACAAGCTTCCTGCAGGGTCTATTATATCACAGTCAGCAGAGGGCAAAAGTGTGCCCATCTTCATGGTGAGGGACACATCTGAGAATTTTGCAGAAGCTTTTTCTAAAAGGTATTCCAAACACTTAAAAAAAATGCAGAAACAAAGCTGCAGAAAAACACTACCAAGGGCTACATGACAAGAATGACAATCTTCAAAAAAAGCCACTGGCATTAACTGAGCAACATATTGCCAGCACATAGAGAATAAATCCTGCATTTCAGAACCTCAATTCCCCCTTAGAAAATGAAACACTTTTAATTAATTGTTGTTAAATCTATACCAAGTCTATAACTAGTTCACAGAAAGAAACAATAAATATTGGCATAGGTCACAGACCTTCTTCAGAAGACCACTTGTTTTAGAAAGGCAACTGCCCATCTTTATAAGATTTTTTTGAAAGCACTTCATTGTGTTAAATCTCTGTAATGAAAATTTTGTATCACTAATTTGTCTTAGAATAAACTATAGACACCTGGCAACCTTGGAAATTTGCCTCCTTTTTTTCCCTCAGAAAAATACCTGCAAATTAAAAAACTCTGAGATCTCCACAAAACACTTCCAACAGAATGAGCACAAAATAAAAAAGTAATTCAACTGCTGTGGCATTAGCACCACTGGGTGTGTGTGCAAAAAAAAGCATTCTGTAATTTCTGTACTCCCAAAATGAATTTTATGTGGCAGCCTTAACTGAGCTAGAAGGAGGCTGAATACACCAAGCAGACAGTCTCAGAACACAAGACTTTCGTTTCCCATTGGTTACACCGTAATTTCTGAAGTAGTTAGCTAGGTAATCACACTCCCTACCCTTCACAACTCAGTATTACTGCTTGGTTTAACTTTTCAGGGGCTCACTGCATGTCATGTATTTTACCACGTTTCAGTATTTAGTGTGAGCTCTGTACAGTACTGATTACTTTCTGCCACAAAATGCTGATATGACTGCACTATTCTCCGCATTCACAACATTTGAGTTTGCCATGCTTGACAGATGGTCAGACTTTATTAGTGACAAAACATTTCAATAGTGTGATAGTCACAACTGATCCAGTTTCCTTACACTGTTCTTTTTAGAGCTTACCACGGAGGGGCTAAAGCTCAATGACTGCAGATGTGTCCAGATCCAGCTGAGACATGAGAACAGAGCTACACTTCTGTTTGGTTTTAGTTTGGGTCATGTTTATTTCTCAGCTTCATTGTAACCAAAATGCAATGCTCATCAGAGTAGAATATTCATCAAAGTTTTACTTCCTGTTTGAGGCTCAGAGCCTTGCCCTAAGCCACTTGCCCAAAAAACACTACTGTGTACAAATCAAGTGTGGAGTCAAACCTCTTCTGCTAGGTAGGTTTATGTGCTCTAAAAGGAGGACACTTTGAGCCACCATATTGTATTTCCAAACTTGGCTTTGCTGTTCCATATAAAAAATCAACAATAATCTATGTACACTGCAAGACAAGTTTTCCTTCCCTGAGTGTGGATGCCAATGAAGGAAACTTCTTTTCCACAGGTTTTATTTGAAACATTGGCCCATTCTATAAAAAGCCAACTTCCTAATGAGCAGCTTGGTGAGATTTGCTGCCAAATTACATATTTGACTCTTTTTTTTTTTTTAGCAATGCTGAATTGCTCATTTTACTCTCACAGCCCTTAGGAACAAACCAGATGCTCAGTGAGCTAACAGTCAGCTGACATGGGGAAAAGATCTTGTGCCCCAGAATCCAGCAACAGCTTGTTCAAGGATGTTTGTGCATACAGGTTTGACCACATAGCACAAGAAATAGAACAATTTGTGTGTACACCTATCTGATGAATTTGATGCAATTCAGCATGCAGACCCTCCTTTACAAAGCTGATGAGCACAAGTTACTGTTCACCCAATTCTTCTCCTCAGGATAAACAAAATCCAGTGAATCCTCTGTAATATTCAGTATGCCCTTTATGAAGTTTCATGTATTACTGGCAAAAACTGGGCCTTCAAGGAAACCTTGATATTCATCAGCAGAAATAGTGGAGGAGCTGTAGTAATAACAAAGGTCAGGTTTTTACAGCTCTGCCATCTCACCCAGTTCTAAGAGCAGTGCCCAAGCAGGAGCTTGTACTGGAGGTGAACTACGTGCTTCATTTTTGCCTCTACAGATAGGACTCTAAAACAGTATCAGAAAAAAAAATAGAAAACACTAATTTTCAAATCCTTTCAGTCAACATTCTGGTGGGTTTTCTGGTTGAAAATACAAGTATTGTTTTCTCTAATTCTCAAGAGATAGAGCTGAAAGCAAATTATTAATGCAATAGGCATCATGCAGACTAAATTACTTAAGTTTAGACTTATCGAAAGACCATGTTAGCTTACCTGGGGATTTTTAAATAAAGCATATTTTTGACTTTTTTCCAAGAACAAAATCTTATTCTCAGTGTCTCGAGTCCAGTCTGATAACACGTCAACAACATTTTCATGGTCTTCAAAAAACCTTTCTGGAGAGACAGAGAAGATTATGTAAGACATTCAAACTGTTTCTCCCCTCTCCTGAGGCTGCAAAAATTCCAGTGTAAGAATGTAATCATTATCTGATGTTCACTCACTCAGGGCTGGGCAGTCCAGCACACTTTTCCACTGCACACATGGGTGCAAAACCCACATGAAATTGTGTCACATGGAAGAGCAAAGCAGCTACAGAAGATTCCTTATGTAGCTGTGCCATGTTCCTGAATTCCTCCTGCATCTCTGTGCTGTTGATTGAAGACTGCAAGGGATGGAAACATTGACCCACCAGGAGTAGAGGGTTACACCCATGTTTTTCATGGCTTTCTGCTTTTGATTGATTTTGGTTTTTTTAAGGTTTGCAGTACTGCAGACTGGGGGGAGGGAGAGAGGATATACTTTGGCTAACGAATTGGGGAAAAAGAAGTAAAAAATTATTTATTTGTCTTTTTGCTTTACTTCTGAAAATTTGTTTTTTGTCAGCTGGAAGAACTCTATGCACTGAAAATAAAATGTTTGATTTCAAGCAACTGCATTTAAAACCACAAATAGCAAAACAGAAAAATACAAAGATAGACTGGGAGTTGATGTGAAGATATACTGGTTCACCCAGCATCTCTGTAGTTAAAAACCTTACCAGGGATATGAGAGAACTAGTGTCAGCTCTATCCCCTCCTGATCTGCTCTGAACCCCAGTCCTCCACCCAGGAAAGCCACAGGGTGTGCTGAGATTAGGTAACTCCGATCTCTTCCACTTCAGTTTAATTTATATAAAATTGCTGAACAGCAACATAAAGACCCCTTTTAAGGAAAAGGAATTCAGCACAACTTGACCGGTCATTTTGGAGGGTCCCAACCTGCACTTTTCTACTAATTCAGTACAAGGACAGGGAATGCACTCAGCTCCAATTTTCAGTAGGATTTTGACAGTTTCCTGGTAGCAGCTGTACTCACATTTCTGTGGTCTCTGGTGATCACATTTTCCAACGGCCTAGACTGACCTGGGATCAGGAGGTAACAGAAGGCTTTTCTAGGCTTTAACATTGTTACTTTGACAAGGGTTGAATACACCCGTTCCAAACTGTATCTTGTGAATTAATGAACATGTCAGAATGAGATCAGCTTCAGGACCAGTTTGCATGTACAAGGTAACTTTTAACACCAACAACGTAACACTCTTCATTTAGCAACCCATACTTCTGCAATGCACTGGATATAGAAAGCACTATATAAAACCCAGCTAATGGTTTGAAATGTGAACAACACCTTATAGTTCAAGACAGCCATGAAAAAATTCTCAGGCAGTAACACTAATTTTTGACACATGTTTTTGTTTGTTCTTTTGCTGCACCAGGACTTTCTTGTATGAAAGGTGTGATCTTATCATTCTCAGGAGGGTCTTTGTAGCAATTATTGTTACCAAAATGAAGCCAAATCTGGATGCCTATTCTAAGACAATAATCTTTATTGCAAAATACATGCTGGTATGTACAGCCCAGTGTTATGTCACCATCTCACTACTGAGATTATTTGTGGTATTTAAAATGTAATGAATCTAAAATTGTAGTTTGTTTTATTTACAATCATAGTCTCAAAATAACAGTATATGTAAGATAACCTTTCAAGGATGCAGTGATATAAAAGTAGCTTGGAGCTTCAGTTCAGCAAGGGATATTTGCTGCTCAGATTTGCTTCTAAAAGTAAACGTAATTTTATTCTCTTTAATACTAATGTGGAAAGCAGGCAGAAAGATGAAGTGCAGAAAAGTTCTATCTTTGCACTGATAGTAATAAAGCCATCTAGAACAGACAAGAAGTATACTGACAAGAATAAAGAGTAGTTCACATGGTTCTGATTTTCAACAAAATTAACTGCATCTTGCTGTGCATTGGAAGCAGAAGAAAGAACAGGTACCATTCCACCCATATTGAAACTGCCTTCTGCAAACAAAAAGGCTCCATTCTCGGCAGATCTGGACCTGCTAACAGACCACTGCATCAGGAGTTAATAGATTTTTCCTTTTTCCTTGAACCAGATATAGGTTTATTTCCTTTGGTACTTTTCTTCTGTCCTGGCTTTTAAAATTATTTTTATTCATTATGAGAGTAATTTCTTACTATACCAATACTCTTATACTAACTTAATTCACCTAGTATTAGGTGGGAATAAAGTAGCCCAAGTAATTTTTACAAAAAAATACAGTTCTAACAATTAACCACCATGTTTGTAGCAAACAATCTCCCTGGTATCTTTAGTTTTAATTGCATTATTGGAAATTCAAATGTCTATCCAGTACATTCTTTTTAATGACTATGCAGATTCAGAAAACAATCTGTTTATGTGCTGTCATCCTAATACTCAGACATGTTTGTTCAAGTCACACTGGACAAAAGGGAGCAACTTTCTAAGACAGGAAAACACTCCAAAATTATTCAGTGACTTTTGTGAGATTTCTAGGGTGAAATGACATTTCCAGTCCTTCCTTAGTTAAGATAAGCATGTACAAAAGAAGCAGCATCATTATGTTAATCAAGTAGCAAGAACAGATTAGCAATAAAGTTCTGTGCCACTCTTACAAGCAGATGAGCATCTCCTTGCTCATGACCAGTCAGGCTTTTTTCCAATTATTTTTAAACATTTTTCATTTAGTTTAGCAGACTGACTACACCCAGGGTCTTTCAAAGTGCAATACTGATATTTGAGTTTACTTGTGGATTTTCACATCTCTGCTGGGAGACTGTAAACTGAGAATGTTAAAGGCTGTTTGACAATTTCCCATTTCTCTAGGTCAAATGTGACTCTGAAAGAAAGTTGTGGCAATTTTCCTTTTCCTTTTGATGTCAATACCTTTTCAGTCTGGAAAATGAAAAGATTCCGAAATAATTCACACTTAGAGAATACTCTGTTCTTAATGAAAGAAATCTTGAAGGCTTTTTCAAACAAGACTCATTATGTTGCACAAAACAATTTATAAGTTTTGCACAGCAGTTTCCTAGGACCTGGAGGCCAGGTTAATTACTCCATAAGTCATAACTTACCATCAGCAGAGCTGCAGCCCCATCACAGAGCAATATTTTGTACACAGCTACACTTAAGGAAATTATTACCACAAATGAAAAGAATTAGAAATACCAAAATACTTCTCACAGAGTCTTGTTTAAAGACATTTTTTTGGTCTGTCACCACCTTGAAATTCACATGGTCCTTTCATTTTGTGTAAAATAAAATAATGGAAATGGTAACAAGCAAGGAGCCTTCTGGAAATCATGACACAGCTGAATGGACTCATTTCTACAGCACAAACAGACCAAATACAATCCTGCAGCATCTCACAGCTTAGAGTCTGTGATGTTCCAACACCAGGGGACACATGGGCAGGAGAAATGTTATTATCCTTTCAAGATTACCAACACTCACCTGATCTTTCAAGATTACCAGCCCTCTATCCATTTGCTATGTGCTATGTCACTACACCACTCACCAATCTGCAGCTCTGGGTACATCTCATACAGACACCAGTCGACGTTGCAGTCACAATGGGTTTTCTCAAAGAGATTGTCCAAAACATCCCGGGCCACCTGACGCTCATCCACCATTAGAGACTTCGTGCTGTTATCATTCATGTGCACCTTGATAACAAGCTGAGAACAAAGTCACAGAAGAATCAGCTAATTTCAGAAGCAAGAGAAAGACTAGCCTGAATCTGCTAACACAGATAAGAAAGATTAAGGCTGAAGGTTATTACTGATTCAAAGGCATCCTGTCCCGCAGTAAGCTGAGAGAATAAAACAGCTCAGAAGTTTTCACATTATAATGCCTCCAAAATAAAGGCCTTTTCTCTAAAAATAAAATTGAGCCTTATCCTGTGCATGACTTCAGGAAAGGTGAAATTGCTATGAAGAAAAAGTTGTAGGTTATCTCTTCTCTAAATCTACTACCTGTGCAATTAAGGAAAATGCTTGATAGGGAACCCAAGTACAAAAGGACAGCGTGTCCTTAATGCAAGCTACAAGTGTGGAAAATTTATTTTTAAATAGAAAAAGAATGGAAGAATCTTGCCATGCCAACAAAATAACCTGAAATTGGATTGTACTAAGATGGGCCGTAGTCCAAGAGTCATCAATAAGAAAACAGATGAGTTCACAGAATATGCTGAGTTGGAAGGGACCCATCAGGACCAGCGAGTCAAACTCCTGGCCAGCAACAGGACAACCCCTAGAGTCACGCCATGAGCCCAAGAGCATTGACCAATCATTTCTTGAACTCTACCACTCTGCTGCAGTGACCTCCCTGGGGGGCCTGTTCCAGACCATCCCCCCAGATTCTGTCACTGGCTATCACAGAGAAAAGATCAGTGACTGCCTCTCCTCTTCCTCTCATGAGTTACTTACATTGATCAAATTAACCTAAGAGACTTATTACTTCTTTATATGGTGAAGTATTTATAAATAAACAAGAAACAGAGTGAACTTTCTTCAGAGAGGAACAATGCAAGAAAATGCTGAAGTACATAAAATGTGATAAAGAACTGGAAATACATTTTAAGGAAATACTTAAAATGCTCCATTAGTTCTGCAAACAGTAGACTAGTTCTCTACAAGGTCTGTACATTGCTGGCGAGTTGTCAGGCCCTTTCTGTAGCCTTGTTTATACAGCACTTTATTTAAAATGTGTGCATAAAAAGCTTTGGTTCTGTGGAGACGATCTCTATAAAAGGTCATATAGAAGGAGAGTTATGATCTCCAAGAGAAAATCTACACTACCTCTAAAAAGCCAAACCAAATGTAACAAAAAACATGAACTTGTTTTGATTCCAATCCTTGTAAGAAGAATCTTCAGTAAAAGAAGCAGCCAAGCCATAGTGCAGATTATAGAGAAAAAGAAGTGTTGTATGTGCATAACCTAACACATTTAAGGCAAAAGGGGGTTTTCGTCTGGTTATAACTGACTGCTCAGAACAGATGAGATTGGAAGATGAGATTGGAAGACACCTCTGGAGGCCATCCAGCTTAGTCACCAGGGCAAGCAGGGCCACGTAGAGCCCCTTGGCCAGGACCCAGCCCAGATGGTTTGTTAATATCTCCAAGGAGGGACACTCCACAACCTCCCTGGAAACCTGTGCCGTGCTCAGCCACTGTCAGAGGGAAGAAGTGTTTCCTGGTGTTCAGAGTCTCCTGTGTTTCAGTCTGTGCCCATTGCTTCTGGTCCCATCACCGGGCAGCACTGAAGAGAGCCCAGCTCCATTCTTTTTGCATCCTTTTTTGAGGTTTCTCTAGAGTCACCCAAGCACCAGACAGAGTCCTCTCTTCCCTTGGCTATCTCAGCCTTTCCTCACAGGAGATCATCTTTATGATACTTCCTGATCATCTTCCACTGGGATGGAACTTCTTTGAGTTTGAAGGCGGTGATCTTTAAATACTAACCAGCTTTCTTGGTCCCTTCTTCCCACCAGGGCCTTATCTCATGGGACTCTTCCAAGCAGATCTTTGAAGAAGCTAAAAGTCTGCTCTCCTGAAGTTCAGGGCTGTGAGCTTGCTTTTCACCATCATCCCTGCCCTCAGCCCTCCCCTTTTAGTAAAAGTGAGAAAATAAGTTTTCTTGAAAAAATTTAGTCAATTTAGAATTCAAGAATGACACAGTAATTTCATTATGGTAACATCATCACAAGATTGAACCTTACTTCTACCATTTGGTTCCAAACTTTCAGAGTGGGAAACAGAGTTGGGGAAAAAAAGTCTCCCAAAGGAGAATTGCTAACATTACAAGGAAAAGAGCGCGACCAATGAGCAGTTGTAAATTCAGTTACAAAGCTTTACAAAGTCAGTATTGGTGAAATCCTCCCAAGACGTTCTCTCAGAAGTAGCATTTGTACATTAACATAAAGCATTCTGTGGGAACCATCTCAAGTCTGGATATCCCCAAATTTATTGAAAGTTTTCATTCCTCCTTGAAGTTCTGCAAGCTCCAGCACTTCTCATCTCCTTTGAGTAAGACTGAAAGGTCACGATTGTTTTTAGTTCACATCCATTACTCCAAGTACTGAACACCTGCAGCTTCTGTTGAGTTCAGATGGAACACTAGTTTAGGATGAGTGGGCATAATTACTGACACACTGCAGCACAGTGCAGACACTGGCTGGAAGCTTTCTAATTTGTTGGCCTAAAATAATTTCTATTATCCTTGTACATTACTACACTGCTGTGAAAAGATTTAGTAAGAAGACCCTCATTAGTTTAATAGGGATTAGCTAAATCCATATCCACCATAAAAGACAAGTTTAATACTCCTGGAAACAGCACAGCATAAGTAAGAAACATTTTCATGTACACTCCACTTTCCCTAAAGCAACTTATCACAACTGTGGGCTTTGCCCCAACACAGAAAAAAAGAAAAAGAGGCAGCCCTTTCCAAGTCCTCTAAAAAAGAGGTAGCATTCTCTCAGAGACTTCTCTTGAGGTGGATGATGAGAGCTCCACAGAATATCTTTACAGATAAAATATAGAAAAGTCTAGTCATTTTTAGTAAGAACTTTATTATTAAGAAGAATGTTAACAGATATTTAGATGGTAGCTCTTATGGTAGCATTTACTGTTTTAGGGCTCACCTTTTTAATTTTGGCTTCCTTCAGTTTCTCCAATGCAAGTTTAATCTTGTCAGCTTTAGCCTTTGCTTCTAGTTCTTCCTGAAAAGACACAAGATATTTGGTGTATTTCTTGTTAAATAATAGCAATTTACATTTACTTGAAGAGGGTTGTTTCTTGATATTTATATCCTGAAGATAAGGCTTGTCACAGCAAACTTCATACATACAGATAATCTCCAGCTTTACTTGACCTAATATCCTTCAGCCAAAGCTTTGATTTAAGTCCAGTGTTCCCTGCTGTTGCTCAGTCATATAGTTCTTACATGATCTGTTCCCCAAATACTACAGGAAAGCCTGAAAATTGGACTCTTCTATGTTTCTGTATGTACAGCTGATACAAAATGGAAGGGAAAGAAGATCAGCCTGAGTGAAACAGCATGGTGGATGCAGCTTGGAAGAAAACTCGCTTCTCATTAGCATTGAGAGAACTAGAACTTGTAGGATTTTACTGAAAATTTGGCTTGCAATTGCACCGCTTATAATTTTACTCTATGTTCAGTACATTAATTTACTTGAATTCTTTCACTTGTCACATATGATCTCATACTGTACGGATATTTACTGAGAGGAACACATTAATTGGATGATACCATGGTTTTTTATTCTACCAATGGACCTATTCATATTAACACAGACACAGTTAGAGCACACAAGTTCATCCCAGGTTTTCCTGAATGTCACGGTAAGAATCCCAAAAAATCTTTTTATCACCCAGTTTTCCTTTTACAAAGCAGCTCCATCAATATCATGCTTCTCTCTTAATATCCATGATGTTTGTGATCCAAGCAGACTCTGGATCCCCAGGTGCTGAGAATTTTAGCTACGTGTACCAAATGCCAGTGCCGAGTATTGCCTCTGTGACTGCTGTATAGATTGGGACTGTTCCTTTATGCCATCTCTCTTTCAGAAGACTCCTCAGTCTCATTCAGAGTTGGAAAAGCACATTTTGGACAGCAAGTGACTGTAGTTCCTGGGGCTGCCTTGGACTCAGTATTACGGGAGGGTTTGGTTTCTTTCCAACATTACTACCCTGTTGCCTCTACTGAAGAGTGTCAGTCTTCATTTTTTTGCCTCTCTGCTGATTTTTGCTGTCCCTGTTGCTCTCTTACTTTCACAGTCTCCTTTTTTTAAAAGGTGCAAGATTTTGTGCTACCCTACTCAGAGGTACCCAGCTTCCAGTCAAGGACAGTGGGAGAAAGCTCCTGTTCTGCTTCCACACAAGACTTCTCTCTGTTATCTTCAGCCTCCATTTGCTACCCTAAAATCATAATTTTTAGTGATCTTTGCACCAAGAGAACTGGCTGCAACTCATGGAAGATGCACTTGCAAGAAACTAGGCCTAATTAAGCACTGCCATCACTTCCCTGTTACTGAGATATCATACAATCATAGCAAAGAAAGAGCAAAAAAGGTTATCTTATTCATCCCAAGTTTTGAGGCATGTTCAACAAAAAAGTATTCCTGACTGACATCCCTCCTGCTGAACTAAACATCTTTTGTTTTATCACTGCTTCAAGCATGTTTCCTGTTATCAAATTCTCTGCTATAAATACCACGCAATCAGTTAAAAATATCTCTTTTTTTCTCTGCAGGTGTGGAAATTTGCATTGCTATAGCTCAGCAGTGCTTAACTTAGAGAATCCAAAAAACAGCCTCAGTAGCTGAACAGAAGCAGTTGCACAAAGGTGACTGCTACTCTGAGGCTGACTGTTGTACAGAGGGAAAAGCACACAGCCTGTCCTGCTGTGCCCCTCTCCCTACCACCTCTATGCAGCAGGCAGGAAAAACACCTTAACCAAAGTGGTTGAGTGTGGTGTGGGCAGGCTTCCTGATGAAAATTTTAGACAGGTATAATTCAGACTTCACTTCCATGTGAACAGAATCCACACATTGCATAAATCTGTGCAACACAGCTCTCACCTTACAGCCTTTATGGTTTCAGAAGCTTTGACTTAATATAGAAAAAGGAAATAAGCTATCAGATGCAAAATTTTAGCAGTGTTAGAGAAATGCTTTGACAAGCCTCAGGATTTGTTTTCCTGCTACAGTGTCACCACCACATTTTCTGGATCTTTCAACAGAAGCACATGAAGTCATCATGTCAATAGGAAATGAAGATACCTTATTTAGCTTAAGGGAAGTTTTAAAAAGAAATGTCAGAGTTGATGGAAACTTATGAGACAGCTCTATGTTTCCCTGAAAGAAAGGCCATACGTCTTTATTTTGTCACACCTTAAGGTTAGAGAATAGGGTCTTATTATCACGCTTGCATTGGGAATGACTAACACTATTCTTATTTGACTGAGGATAACCAGAAATGTTAAACACAATCTCAGCCTTGATCAGCTCAAGAACCACTTGCCAAGAATCCTGGCTAACAGGAACATGGATTTTGATGACACAAAATATATTCCACTTACAGCTGAATTTCATTCTACTAAGCAGAAATGTCATGCCAAAACAAATGCTAATTAAGAAAATTAATATTAATTTGAAATCAATTCCTTCCATACTAATTTTAAATGGTTATTACCTCCATCATTCACACTGCAGCCTGTGTAGTAGCCCTGTGGGTAATTTTTTTGGAGAGTAAGCCACAGTGGGTATGCCATTAGTATTTGAATACAACTTGTGTCATAAAATGATGCAAAGGCTGCAGGAAAAAGCAGAACCAATGCCTTAATGAGGAAATAAATTATTGTAGATATATTCCTTACAAATGTTTCTATGACCTTTACCCACCTTCCTGCGACACTCCCTCTATCTGAAAAGAGTTCAGGAAATCTGGATAGGGATCAACCTCAGAAGAAAGTTAATTGAGGGAGAAGTTGACTTTCAGATACGTTTTTTCATATAGAATTCCTGTTACATTTAGCAAGTATATGCTCTTCCCACTCTAAAATCTTGTTTCACTTTCAGTTAATGCAGAATGTCAACTAATAAAGGATTAGCTCAGTACAACACTCAGTGGAAAGAACTTCAGCACTGTTGATTTCAGCAAGCTTTAGATCCCATCATAAAAATGCTGTTTGGAAGAGAGGTCTGAGCATCCACAGTCTGCACCTGCCCAAAGCAGGATGGCCACCAACAGTAGATCAGGTCTGTCATGATTTTGCCTGGCAAAGTTTGGAAAACCTTCAAAGAAAGGGAATCTGGGATCTCTCTTGGTCAGCTGTTCCAGTGCTTTACCATCATCTGAAGAGGAAAAGATTTCCTAATGTCCTGTCTAAAACTACAAAGTTACCATATGTAGCTGTTGCCCCTTCCACGTTAGTGACCTAACACTATCATGGAAGAATTTGGCTCCATCAACTTTGCATCTATCCTTCTACTTTTAGGCTGTCATTAGATCCCTCCCCAGCCTCCTCTGTCAGACTAAACATGCACAGCTCCCTCAGCCTGTCCTTGGTGGCCCCTGATTACTGCATGCCTCTGGCCATTCCATCAGCTTTCTGCTGGACACTCTCCACATCTGCACATCTGCACATCTAGAATGGAGTGCAGCATTCCAGGCGAGGGCCCACCAGTGCTGAGAAAGGAACAATAACTCCCTTAGTTTGCTGGCCATACTCCTCCCAACAGAGGCCAGTTTCCTCTGCTGAGATGATCTTTCCCTCACATGTGGTATCCAGCAGGATCTCTTTTTCAGCAGGGCTGCTGATCAGCTTGTCATCCCTCAAACTGTACAAATGGTTATTACACCCTGGGTGCAGGACCTTGTACCTTGCTGGTTTTCTGAGTTTTGCTGGCCTAGTCCTCATGTTTTAGGGCCCCTTGCATTAAGGCTCTACCATTGATCTTGACAGCCAGTGCCCTTAATTAAATACATCTTCAGGACATCTGCAGGTGGGTTTTTATGTCATTACTCAAGTCATAGATGAAAACGTTAAACAATATAAACCCCAGTGCTTGATCCTACTTGCTACCAGCCAGCAAACCATTGACTACTAGCCCTTGAGTCTGGCCAGTCTCAGCTCACCTAACCAGCTACACTTCCAGACTGTATTTGTCAGCTTACAAACCAGACTACTTAGAAGCCTGGTACTTTCTTAAAGATCATGAGTCTAACTCAAGATGGGGAAATGTTTGAAGGAAATGGGTAGAACCCATCTTGATAGCATCTCTTCTATGTCATACTAGTTGAATAAAATACTTCTGCTTTTGAAGCTCTTTAGGCAGTATTTTGCAGATATTGGTATCCCCTTAAGAGAGGAAGTTAACTATTATCTTTGAGATGCAGAAAAATGGCAAAGCTTCTCCCATATGTTTATGAGTTTCAGTTTTGAAACAGCATTGAAAGGTCCTATGCATCAAATGAAGCTTTATCCAGTGAATCACTTTTTATGTCATCAGAAAGGTCCCCTTCCTACCTAGTTTTCTGTTCCTTTTGCTGAATGTGTCTGCTGTATAACTCCAAACACAGGAGCAGCAGTGATGCTGAGGTTTTTCATATTCAGTTAGTGTGGCCTTTTTTACAGCAATAATTGACCATGGCTTTAAGCAAAACTCACTGATACTTTTAATGTTCCCTAAAATATTTCCATTCCATAAATGTAAACATCATCTCTCAATCATAGTTACTGTGAACATGAATAATGAAAGAGATATATTTGTTAACTTCATGATTTCAGATTCATTTCTTTGGGGGCTGCATCACTTTTAAAATGCCTTCTCTTCTCCTCACAGGGCTGTGACAGGGTAGAATTCTCACATTAACTACCTCTCCACAACCTCATGTAAAAAAAATACTACAAATATCACACTTTATTTCAGCTGTTAAAACAGCTCTGCAAGAAACACAAACACATAGGAGGTTGAGATAAGTCTGAAATGCTAGACACATGAAAGCCAGTTGTTAATAAACAGTTACCTACTGACAACTTTGATACCTCCTAAGAGTGTTTGCTCCTTACTGCAGATACTATTCATTACTTCCTTTCAAAGGCAAGACCAATAAGAGGAGTGATTTCATGTTAGGACTAGGAGAGGTACTTCTGGTGCTTGTTCCTGCGCCTGATCATCTAGCAAATATTGAGTTTTACACAAATTAATAGCTTTTCCTACTGCAAGAAATCCCTAAGGCCAGGGATGGAACTGAGAAACATCCACAAAATTTTCTCATCATTACAAATAACACAGACTGCAATGAACACACACAGTTACATTTTCAAAGAGTGAAGAGATCTTTGGCCATGCTTTGCACTGATGCCAAAACCAAGTTCTCTATAAGAAGATACTAACTGATTAGTATTTCTTTTAAAAATTCAGTGATAAATTTTCTGTTACAATAAACCATTTGCAATGACTATGCTTGTATTGGGGTAACAAAATGATGATTAGAAAGATGAAGGAATGGGAAATAGGTCAGGAAATGAGCAGAAACTGCTGAGGCCACAACAGCAGAAATTTCACTCCAGAGTTAACGCACATTTCATCACTGCAGACCTTCACAACATTGACCTGGGAGATCCACTGGTGTTCCAGTGCCAAATACCACATGCAAAATGACAAGAACTAGTGAATGCTTAGAATAAGGTTCCACACAGACTTACCTGGGAAAGTGGCTCAGGAGGAGGTGGTGGTGGTGGTGGTGGAAGTTGTGGTTCAGGGTCTGGAGGTGGAGGGGGCAAATCAACCCCAAACTGTCCAGTAATGGTAACATAGGGACTTACTTTAGAATAAATGTCACTGTTCAAGCCTGTTGAAGGCTGAGTGACTGTATTTTGTTGGTTGCAAGAAGCAGTTTTCTGGGCTTGTAAAGTTTTCTGTTCAACATCATTAAGGTCTGCTACAAGATCAGCCATTAAGGCATCCAGGTCTTTGTCCTCTAGGGCATTTAGGGATTCTGTAAAGAAAACCACAAAATGTGTCAGAGAGTGAGTGCAATGCAAAGCACTCTTTCCAGTTCAGCAGAGATTAAATTACAGAAGGCATGGTTACAGGGTTTTGGGAAAGGAAACAATATTTTACACGGGTTCAAGAAACAAATCCGCTATCGGAACAGCCATTAATCTGGTCATACTGAAGTTCAGAGTACAAGGAACTCTTTGAATACAAACAGGACAGGAAACTTCAGTTCCAGTGATACAGTCTCAGGCACTTATGATGTTACAAACCATGGCCCCGATCCAGCAAGGTTAGTGGGTACATGCTAGTAATATGAACGTAAGAAATTCTGTGAGATCTCATTAGGCTGTGAGCTCATACATAAATCTTAACAAGTCCTGGCTCAGCACATAACAAACCATGTAACTGAGGCCTAGATTGAGAATATTTCCACGTATTATTACTATTATACAACTCTAAAATTAAAATGAAGCAGAATCAAATATTAAGACACAAGAAACTGCATGGTATCATCTGTCGCACATCAGGAGTTGTGTGATCTGTAACATCCACATGGGTGGTACTTCATACACACTTTTGAGGATTCTTTAAGCAAGGAACAAACCAAAAAGTCTCTTTTTAAAGCATCTTTTAAACCAGATATAAACATTATAACTTTTTCTTTCTGTTTCCCACTTTCCTACAGTGTATAAGTTAAAATCCTATACCAGAACTTCACATGTAATTTGTGGTTGTTTGAACTAGTCATGGTGTAAAGAAATACTGTGGAGTGAAATCCTGCAGGATGTTTTAACTTTCCAAAGAGAAGGGTTCTTTAAGATTGAACAGAGTTAGTGGTCTAAATCTGTTTAAAGTCCAGTTAAGAAATAAAGAAATCACAAACTGGGAAAACCTTTAAGTAAGATTTTGAGAGGGATGACGAGCATTGGATTAGATATTCAAAAATGCTAATATGGTCTAATAAAGAATAGGTCATTCGTGAGAGTAAGTGTGAACATGTCACCAGGCCATCTCAGTTTACTCTGCTCTCCCTGTTATGTTACTATAGTATTTAATAAGCTTTTCTTTACAGTGGGAAAATTGGCTTATGATCCTCTCTATTAACATATCTCTACTCACTTTGCTGACAGAGCCTTTAGGAAGCCCAACAGGGAACTGATCCTGGGACAAAATCAGAGGCTAACACCAACTCGGGTGAATGCAAACAACCAGGCCTCAGTCAAAAAAACCATCCACATAAAACAAACAAACTAACAAACAAAACCACCCCAAAACAAAACAAAAAACCAACAAACAAACAAACAAACAACCCCAAAAAAAACCCACCTCCAATCACAAACAAAATCAAAGGGAAGATTCTTATTTCAAACTCAAATCCCCTCATTTGATTTGCCATACAGACTCAGCAAACAGCTGTACAAGTAAAAGTGACAGAGCAAACCAAAACGAGAAGAAGCACTGAAAAGTGGAACCAACTGAGGCTGATACTTCCACTGGACAGAAATGCTTACGCAGTTCTGACATCACACTGAGGAACTTTGTCCTTCCACCAAGTTAAATCTTTACATTAAAAAGGTTGCATTTTAGAAAGCTATTTGGGAGACCTCTCATTTCTGTTTTCCTCTACAATCAGACATTTTTAAATTTCTGACTTCTATTTAAACTGATTAATGCCCCCAAAAATGGTTCCCTTTGAAGTTTCCTAAACTGAGACACAAAAATGTACTTCCCCCTCCAGCAAAACAAGGTTCTTTTGTTTAGTTTGGGGTTTTTGATCAAGGGTATGTAAACATTTTCTTCTCATTTGTTGCTGTGAAGTATTTTAAGCAAGCATAAAAGGCATTAAAGAATCCATTCCGCTACTTACCATTTAAATCTTTAAAACCAACTGTAAAGCTAAATTCATTGTTGGACTCTTTGGGGCACGGAGGTGGTACAGTCTCCACTCCTAAACTCTGTTAAGGTAGAAGGAAAAATAGGCAGCTGATGATATAATTACTATTGCATACATTAACATTTGAAAATCAATTACCAGAATTATCGAATGAAATCAATTCTTCTTCAAGGAACAGAATTACACACACTCGTTTCTGAGATTATACTGGACTGGTGAACTAACAAGAGCCAGGAGAGGGTTTGAGCACTGTCTCATAATCATGGCAAGGGAATCAAGGCAAACGAGAAGCAATCATGCTTCTCAATCCAATGTTAATCCATGATGGCAGCAACTCTTGTCAGGCAACACCTGGGCCTGATGTGGGGAACAGCAGAGACTTGAACTGCTTCTAGTCAAGACGGGCAAAGCCAGACTGATTTTTTGCTTTCTTGGGTTTTTTGAAGGAGAGTGTGGAAAGAGTTTAGCTGTGTACACACTTGAGCCACAGTGTCATTTTCTTTCCAGAGTGCTTTATGAAACCTAGCTGTTGCATTCTCCTGTTGTTTGAAAAAAACCCCAGACTCAAATACAACAAACAAAATCCCATTACTGTTGCAATGTAAACTGCAAACCTGTGCAAAGAGAGAATTCCTAGTTTGCAGCAGAAAAGGCCAATTCTGAATTTGCATTTCTTTTTCATGTAGAGGTATCTCTATGTGCTTCTATCGTTTACACTTTAGGAACAGATAGACTGGTGAAAAAGTGTGTAAAATTATCTACAGTCTTGTTTTGAAAGTTAAGAGTCTGAGGAAATTAACAGATCCAATTTGGTCAACTGAAAGTCTTCAGGCTTTCAGACACCCCTGTATGCTCCTGCCGTACAATTCTGATGTGATACCAGAACTTTAGAGAGCGGAGGTGAAGCCTGTCTGAGTCTCAGGAACACACCCAGCACTGCACTGGGGAGCACAGAGACAAGAGACTCACTCTCTTACACCCTTTGTGTCACCTGCACTTGTAACACTGCTGTGTCCAACCTGAGGAGATAAAGTTTATCACAAGAAGTCTTTTGTTCTTTTGAAGGCATAATAATGAAATGAGATTATCATAAATCCCTCCCTATTTTATATACATATAAAAGCATATAAAATAAATATGCACATTTTAAAAAGCCCTTAAAAAGCAGAAAGGCTACCAAGGGACAAAGTATTGTGATTTGACAGCTAAGAACGCCACACAAAATCTTGGCTTTCACCCAGTTTAAATACAGTTTCTCTTCTGTGCCTCAGAATTATTGGTATTTAATTTGTCAAGCACTGGGATACACCCTGAAGAAAGACCCCTCAAACAGAAGCAGTAACCAAACTCACACTTCCAAGATGACAACTTAAATGTTTTCAATCATGCATTTATTAAAATACAGCAAGTTTATTCCCTTTGTATATCTTCTCTAGAAATAAAAATTCTCCTTTCATCAGCTTTTGAAGTAAGCATTTCATGACTAGAGCTTTAGAAAAAGGCTCATGCTATTTTATACTCTCAAGAGTGTACTCTGCATTGGGAATAATATCCATGAATTCTTGAATGCCACCCTACTGCAGCTTAATATCTTGCTATATCTAAAGATTACTTTTAAGCATATATTCAAAATGTTGTTTTCATTTCCAAAGTTCATATTTGACACTCAGGCTACATCCCATTTACCCATGTATACTAAGCATTCATACCTGAAAATTCAGACTCAAACTCTTCCTGTTTTTACAGAATCCTTTAATTTCCTTGGACCAAGTCCAGAGGAATTTAAATTGCTGGGCTGTTTTTTTTTTCAGAAAATGTCTTTCACAAGCAGTTAGGTCTGTTTAACAACCTACCCTGTACTGATATTACCTTATTCCTTGGGCCACTTGTTTTTACTGTCAAGCAGAGAAATTTAGTTGAAGGCTTACCAAAATAACGTAACTGCTTTTATTCAGAGTAGAAGTGCATGAAAAATGTAGAAAAGTTCCCTCTTTTCTCTAACACATAATAGCTATTTTCCTAATCTTGATGGGAAAAAAGAATTATTTACCTGAGTCAGCATGTCCATCTCCCCAAGTAAATTGCTGAACATTTCATCTATGTCATCACAGGTTTGCTCCATCTGAAAGAAAGAAGTCCACAAACAAGAAACCATCAGAAGTTCATTTCAAAGCCAGCAATAGTTGAAACCAAAAGATATACAATGCTCTTTTATATTGTGTTCACAAATAACTTTAAAACAATTGCTCATGACTTGCAAAAACTCAAATCCATACCTGAGAAGTAACTACCATGAGTTCAGCACCCCTGTCCTGTATATGCGTAAAGATACACTTTGGATCTATGCCCATCAAGTTCCAATGACCTCCTCTTATCATTTAATTTCCTATGAAGTCACGAGCTAAACCATGGCTGCATCTTAAACATAAAACAAATGCAGCTTGTGAGAGATAGAGAGGGAAACAAAGTCTGATGTTGAGAAATTCCTGAATCTTGAAAGCATCCTTTCTTTGTCTTAGTTAACTAATACTACAGGAGTTTATTGGGTGCTATCTAGTGCAAAACCAGGTTATAGTTAGCACATGACCAACTTTTTGGCTCAGTATTTCTCCCTTTTTCTTTCAAATATTACTGCACTAGAGAACTTCAGTCTCACCTAACCTCAAGAGGAAGTGCTCTGAGACAAGGAAAATAGGTACATGCTGCATGCCAGTCAATGGCAGCGCTCGTTGCAAGAGGGCAGTGTGAGGACAGGATTGCACACTGGAAGTGCTGAGTTGTGAGGAAGACACAGCTTCTGCAATAATTCTCTTCCTCATAAATCTGTTCCTTTGCAGGGGAAGAAGCAGTGTAAAAGGGTGTCTGCCATGGAACGCTACCAGAGACAAGAACCAGAAACAACATTTTTTTAAGAGGCTCAAGCCTGCAGCTGCAGAGGTGGATTTCGTGAGAAGGATGCTCTCCCCATGTCAGAGAGGGACAGGAGTTCAAGCTGACTCCAAAATGGACTTGGTGCTGACAAACGCTGAGTCCACTGGCGGTGCTGATGGCACCTCTGTGACAACAAACTTAGGAAAGGGTAAAAAATGCTGCACAGCAGCTGTAAAAGAGCAGTGAGAAAATGTAAGTGAAATAACCCTGCAGATTCCACAGACAGTATCGAAGGAGGGAGAGATGTTCCAGATGCCAGAGTAGAAACTCCCCCGCAGGCCATGGTGAAGGCCGCAGTGAAGCAGGCTGTTCCACAGCCCATGAAGGACCATGCCAGAGCAGATATCCACACTGCAGCCTGTGGAGAACCTCCTGCCACAGCAGGTGGACATGCCCTGAATGAAGATGCACGCCATGGTGTGCCACCCTGCTCCAGTGGGAACTGCAGCTTGTGGAGAGGAGCCCACACACTGCAGGTTTTCTGGTAGGACCCACACCGGAACAGGCTGCTCCTCTAAGACTAAACCTTGTGGGAAGGATCCAGGCTGGAGCAGTTGTTGAAGAACTGTAGCCTGGGGGAAGGTCCCATGCTGAAGAAGTTCATGAAGGACTGTCTCCCTTGGGAGGATCTCCTTCTGGAGCAGGCAAACAGTGTGAGGAGGAAGGAGCAGCAGAGACAAGGCATTATGAACTGACTGCAAATCCCATTCCCCATCCTCCTGTGCCACTTCAGTGGGAAGAGGTGGAAGAGTTGGGAAGAAGGGAAGGGTGGGATGAAGATCTTTTTTGCTTTCTTCTTATTTTGCATTATTCTGCCGTCTTATTAACTGGCAATCTCCCTATGTTGAGCTTGCTATGCTCAACAGGAACGGGCAAGTAATCTCCCTGTCCTTACCTCAACCCATAAGCTTTCACTGTAATTTCTCTCCCTGTTCTGCTGAGGAGGGGAAGTGATAGAGCTTGGTAAGTACCTGGTAGCCAGCCAAAGGCAACCAACCACAGCACCTTACAGGATGAGGACCATGCTGATGCAACAAAGCAATCAACTGAGGACAGGATCAACTCTAATGACTATAAAGACTGGTAAGAAAAGAAAAACAGCAAGTTCAGTCTTTCTGCTTTTCCTTTAACAGAGCATCTTCAGTCATGTAATTATTCCATAGATAAATTATAAAGGCCACTGAACCCTAAAGTCAGTATCTGTTGTTTAAAAATTGTGATGTAACTAAATAAGGCACAAGCAACCAAGAACTGAGTTTTGAACTTTCACATTTCTCTCAGATCCCAAAAATCAAAGACTTGAAGATTTGGGAACTGGATACTTTTAAAGACATTTCAATAGGATGTGGTTGACATGGCTGAGGACAACTGTAGCCCAGCAGTGAGACTGCACAGCTCTGCCAAAGGAAAGGGGAACAGACATCACACAGGACTGAGTGAGTGGAGAGTTAAAGTCATCTTATCTGCTTCTTTTCCTGCTGACAAACCCACACCGGATGGCTCACTCCCCTGTCTTCTCATACAGAGCTTTGTACCCAACTCTGTTTCTGCAGAATCAGCTGTATGAGGGGCAGCATATGATTACTGAATCTTCATTCATGTATTTGGATCAACAGCTGTGTAGCTTCCTACACACGGCACTTGGAAAATCAATTTTCACAGAAAGGCAAGATAAAATGGCACTTATTTGATCAGGCAGACTGAAGATACATTTGTTATGTGACAAAAAATGGAGCTGTGGTTCATACTGGCAAGTATCTCATCAGTGTTTAAATAATACTGAATAATTTTATGATTTCCTGTTTTCTGACTTAGGAGATCAAAATATCTTCTAAGGAAATCTTATCAGTTCCAGTTATTTGTATGTTTTTGGTAGGTTTTTTTTTTAAGCACTGGCTAGATCAATTTTCAGGAAAAGATCTTCATACAATTTCTTTTGACAAGCTAAAATCCTCCTTTACTGTATTTTTACAGAATAAAATTGCAAAAAAATTACTTGAGTTGCAACCAGTTGCAACTTCTTATCAAGAGGAGTTGTAAGAACTGTCTAAAAAGGAAAAAATCAAACCTAAGGATCCTCAGTAATTAACAACAACAACAAAAAGATAAAGTCATATTGCTACCAAGCCACTGCTTCTATTGGTATTTTATTTTCTCTAGAATTTTTATTGATTTGGTTTAGGAAGACAAAATTATTATCATAATCAACAAAAACGCTGGAAATTTTTTCATGTTAAAACAAACTGAAGGATCTCTAAAACTGGTATAAGAACTCTATATATGCACCAATGATCTTGTCAAGAGCTAGAAAAACTAAAGATAGTAACATGACCCCCCATAACATAGAATTGCAAAAGAGTGTCCATCCAGTCTTCTCCTATTTGACTTCTCTCTGCTTATATCCACTTCTTTTATTTGATTGCCACAATAGAAATAAGCAGATAAAAAAACCTTGCAGATTTGGAAATTATTCTGTTGAATGTTGCTGCATTTTGGATAAGCAAATTTTTCTGAATTTTATAAATAGCCTTGAACTTACTCAAACCAGAAATTCAAGGTGAAATGTGTAGGTGTATGAGCCATTATTAACCAAACAAGGAAATAAATTACCGAAGTGCCCAGAAGAATACTGAGTTTCATACTCAGTCCTACTTTACTGTAACTTTTCTATCAGGGTTTTCTCTATTTTGTACTAATACTAGGAACTCTTAAAATCGCTATTGACTACAATAAACCAATTAGAAAAAACCCAAATTGAACATAACAGTATTTTTACAGTAAGTTTCCAAGATTATGCATAAGATTTTTAGCAGAGAAAAAAATCAGAATTGAAAAAAAATTAGGAAGTTGCAGTTGTCACAAAAAAAAACAAGCTGAGAAGGGTCTTGTGGAAAGCCATGTATGTGAAACATAATGTATTTTTAAAGTAACTGATTTTCAAACTGATGCCTTCTGGACCACCTTTTGAAGTAGCACAACTAAAAGTATTCCTTGCCTTTTATTTCTCCCATTTTCACATTCTCAAACGTATACTAAGCTCTCATAAAAACCTTTTTTAAAAAACCTATTTTATTTAATACTCCTACCTTTCTCATACTGTATATCTAAGAGATTGGGGCATTTTCTCTTCAACTTCCTATTCTAACCACCAATGAGTCTCACTTTTAGTTTATGCAGTTTATTAAGCTCCCAGAGGTTTATATAATACTTAAATATTGACTCAATAATTCACCCCATCACTTACCAGATGTCCTCCAGAACAACTGGATCTATTAACTTTTTTATCTTCCCAGTTTAGATAGGAAATTGAATTGTTTGAGAGAATCTTTAACACTCGGCAGGAAGCTAACAAACAAAGAGTGAAAAAGTGGTACAAAATTCACTCTGCTTGAAAAGTATAATGAAAGCTGACAAAGTGACCATGCAGTGTACATTAAAACCCCCAGATACGGTACTATACCAAGCAGAATTTGAACTGCAATTTTTTTGGTATCTGATAGCTCTGAGAAATACTCAAAATCAGTCTCTATTCACAGGAAGACTGTGCTAAGGCACATGGTAAAAAAAAAAAAGGCTTCCGCACCGGAGAAGTTAGAAAACAAGCTCAAAGCTCTTGTGAAACACTAAGCAGGAAACACCAACATTATCATCTCTGCAACTCAGTGGCAGTAGAGTTGAGCATTTTAACCAACCAAAGGGCTACAGAAAAAAAAAAAAGGAATTAGGAACATCATGATGTCAGAAGATAAAGACTTACAGTGGATCCATGCTAAAACCAGAATTAGGAACCAGCCCACTTAGTGATCTGGTGAACAGTTACAGACACATTCATTATATTCAACGTATTGTTGCTATTCTTAAACCGCTACATACATAATAGCAGAGATACAAATACATGCAGGATATTTTGGCAAGTCACACAGAAACATCAAAAGCACACCTTCAGGTCTCAGTCTCTGTACTACAGTGTGCAAATGTCAGAGTACTGGGACCACCAAAGTGAACACTCACCACAAACAGCACTGCAACTTCCTGCTATTGTTTAATGATGAAATGCTTTCCAAAGTGGAAAGAATAGATCTTTAACATTTTAGAGACACAGCAGTAGCCCGATGAGTAAATCGCTCAAATCAGAGATACACCCTTGGGTACTACAGACCACGCAAATAGATCAATAGCAAAGACAGAAAAAGGAAGAAAACTAGGGAAGCATGATGAAAGTGACAGTCCCACCATAAAGTGAAAAGCTGGAAAGAGGGTAACTGATTGCCACAGAAAATAGATGTGAAACTCCTTTGATTTTAAAATTCCACCAAAACCTAGGGGAAAGTTACTGAGGCACCATTTCATCCTGACTTACAATACAAAATCAATGGGATGAAAGTCGCAATAACTGTTCCAGGAAACACTCAAGGCATAACTGAAACTCATCATCAAAACTGGTGAGTAAGCAAGATGAGGAGTTGGTTTTCTATGTAAAATACAGAAAACATGCAGTTATAGCTAGAACTACAAGTATTATAGAGAAATTCAGGCAAGGATGAAGAACCTCATGTTTTAAGTCTTAAAATAAGGGCTCCACCAATTTGGAACCAGAGTAAAGCTTTCATGATAGACAGGTTATACCATGCACTCTTACACCTTTCAGCACAAGATTTCCTCCTTCTGAAATACATGATGCTGGCCACTGCTGGGGATAACCTTCTGGCCAGATTAACTGCAGGTCTGAACTAGATCTAACTAGGTTTCTTACAGCGATTTTACAGTTACATGTCAAGAAAAAACTCATTCTGATTACATGTCTCTTATATACCTAAGTGAGGCAGGATGGAAGTTCATTTACCAGCTGTTTCATCACACCTAGTAAAAACTCCTTAACATTTAGGCTCATGTAAACATTTAGGCTGAAGTAAAGTACAAAGAGTACACCTGTCTCTGCAGACTTCAGTCTAGAGGAGTATAATCCAATCAGTTACTAATTCTAGTAGATACTAAGAATGGAAATTGAAGTTTTGGAGTGATACAACAGAAATGGCAGCTGACCCCAAGGTTTCAAAATCACAGTCAGATTTGGCAATTAGCATGTTGACTTTCCTCTTTCTTACCTACATAATATGGCTCTGGAACTCTTTTCTGCTTTAACACAAGCTCATAATAGAAAAGAATAGATCAAAAGCAATTAGACTGCTTCCAGCAGTCTTTTTGTTTTACAATAAAAAGCTTGCACACACTGATAATTCTGAAAGCAGTTTTTTACTAATACTCACTAATCTTCTTGGAAATTTGGTATACCAATAACTGTAGGCTTATCTGCAGCTGAAATTACACTGCATATTTATCTCAGGGATGGTGTGACATTGCTGTAACTCCATTCATGAGGGAAGAAATTAAAAAATGAGTGACATCTGACTTTGGACCAAAATTTAAATGGCAGATAAATACAATCAAGTGAGAATCCTACTCTAATGTTAACATCGGGTACTAGAGCTCATATTCTACTAATTCCAGAATCACCCATTCAGAGGTAAAACACAAATGTTGTTAGATGAGAACACCCCAAATTCACAGATCTTACTCATGTTTCACATTAATTTTAACCATGCCTTTATACAATTAAACCTCTTGAAAGCTTGTTCCCTGTTTTGCCATTTTGGAAATACACAGCTAAGTCACATGTTTTACAGGAACAAACCTGCAGTGAGGACTGATTTTAGAAAAAGTCTTTATTAGTCCAAAAGTCCCAGATTTCACAGACCCGAAAACTACACTGTTTCATTTTAATGATGACAGTTACATTTCACACTTGTGGGGCCTCAGCATCCAACACCTCCCTGCTCCCCAGCCTTCCCCTCTCCCCCTGTGCACGGCCCCAACACATACTTTTTTCTTTAACACCTTTGCTGGGAGTGGTGTCTTGGAAAAGCAGCTGTGGGTCCTGTTCTTAGAATGAGGTAGTACATCAAGATTACTGAATAGCCACCAAGGCTCATTTAAGTGACACTGAAAGGAACAAGGGACTACCTAGAAGATTAATCACAGGATGTCAGGAAGAAGTTACTCAAGGCCAGAGGAGGGGCTTAGCAAAAGGCTCCTGTTCTGCAAGAGGATAGGAAGAACAGTGGCTTACTGTATGGCTACAGCAAAGGCCTGTAGAGGGATATGGTGCAAAGGCTGAGTGTGAGACTCCTCACTAAGATCCTCTCCAAAATAATTCTGAGACACAGAGACAGTTTGGATCCTGGGCTCCAGAAAATGTATTCCAAAAATACTCGAGCAGCTGGGGAACTGTGAGTTAAATGGACCTTATGAAAGGTGGGGAAATAAACCAACACGGTGTAAAGCACAGAGGCAAGAGGAGAAAGCTTGGGAGAAACTTCTATGTACCAGAACTTCACTTTGTACCTTCCTGGCACTTCCCAAAGGGATTGTTTCTATGGAAATCAAAACAGCCCCACTTCTGTTCATTTTTATACAGTATCCCCACATCAGTCAATGTACTTCAGGCTGGCCTGTGGGTCCAAGAACACCATAGAAATACAGCTACCATTTCGGTCATCTTCTTTTTCTTTTGTCACAGAATTTTTTACTGCAGAATGGTCCAGGCTGGGGACTTTCTCCTCATGAGCCATACAGGCAGCACAAACTGTGTAGAATAAAATGGTAGGAGGAGACATATTTTCAGCCCTATGGCTTCACACAGACTGATAAAAGAAACAATTCCCTGTTCTGTGTGAGATTAGTGGCACACAGGAACAATATTTCCAGTCCACCAACATATGCTCTCCTGGAAAAGGCAGAAAGCTGGGTGGAAGTGTGTCCCCTGAGCTCATGAACCACCAGCTTACCCAGGCCCATCCAGTTTGAGTTGATAATGTGTCTACTTCAGCTCTACTCAGGTATAAACAACTGCAGACATATAAGTTATCAGAAAATATGAACCTCAGTTCTAGGTTCCGCCCATTCCCTCGCATGATGGGAGAGCAGAATAGAAAAGAGTAATGTAACCCCAAGTAACAGAAATTCATAGTTTCCACATTCCTTCCCATAATCTGTAGCTTCGTGATGTTGGTGCAACATTTTCCTTCCTTTTTTTTCCTGTTACCCAACATTGTTGTACAGAACTTAGATGACAACAAGAGCCTGTCATGTACTTTAAACAATTGTCAGCAAAATACAATAATGCAGTTTTGATGTTTAGCTTCACAGTCCACGAAGTAAGGGGATCCCACAAGGAATCAGACAAGGAAACCCACAGATGAGAGGAGAAGGCATACAGGGCTGTAAAATGAGGGAAAATCCTTCCCCTCCTCAATTCCCTATAGAATCAAGAGATGTTAAAAGTGTGGAATACTGAAAATACTTAGGAAGAGGAAAAAAAGGAAAAGGTTACAATACCAAATTTGAGTGCAGGAACTGCTACATTGGACAGTCAATGGCTTATCTTTTCCAACACTCACTTCCTCCCACAGTGAGCCACTAGGTAAGCACAAGACATGCTATAAGAGTCCATGGCACAACTGTCTCCCTATACAAATAACTTATTCCCATAACCTATAATTGGGAAAAGCACTAAATCACCATCTTCTTTCTTAAAATCACATGTTCTTATTACTGTCAGAAATGCTTAAGGGATGGCACACATGGTATGGGAAAGGAACACTGAAAAAGGAAAAGCAGTGATCATAAAATGCTCTAACAGTAAGAGTGAAGCAAAAGGATGAATCTGTAAAAATTCAATTCAATCCATCTGTTTGTTTCGTACATAGTTCATCTACTAAAATTAAATAAAGCAAGTAACATTTTAACACAAATTTATAGATATTTCACTGTGCTCAGTATCATAATGAGTAGTAGAAAAATTAAATTAAGATTGTTTTATAAATTTTTCTTAGTTTCACTACTGACTAAAGTGTCAGGCTTAATTTCAAGGCCCACTGTTAACTTTTCACCTAGCAAATTTGCTTCTTTCAGTCTATACAATGCAGTGATTACAAGCAGCTTTAAGCAGAAGGTTACAGATGAAGATCTGTAAGGAAAGTGGAAGCCTGGAGCCACCACAGATGGGGCATTGTATTGGTATGGCTTTGTCACAACCCAGAGAGCCATGAACTGCACAAAGAAACAGTCATGAGAAGAAAATGTACCAAAAGGAGAAGAACATTGTGACATTTCCATTCTTCCATTTCCATGAGAAGGTTTTCCATGAGAAGGAAATGCCACTGCCTCCCTCTCTTTTTTCCCTTAGAAGTGGAGGAGGAATGGAACAATGCTGATCTGATCACAACAACTCCATCACGACACAGGGGAGACAAAAGAGACAGATATGAAAGGCTTTGCTGGATTTAATGTAAGAACATGGCCCCCACAGGACAGAACTGCAGTTAAGTTTATGATGAATCACTTCCTAGAACTGGCCTCCGAAACCACTGGTTCATTTGTATTTGCTCTCTCAAATATTAGGTTTGTCACCTTCCTCTCGGTCATGAGGATATGGTCACCAAAGTACAAAACTAAGCTGTAACCACAAGTGTTTGGGAATATTATCTGTGTTCATGTATTTGGCACTTATTCTGAAACCATCTGGTGGCTGATTCAGAAACTAACGTCTTCCAAGGCACATGTACAGCAGATATTTCAAATACACTATTTCATCAAAAAGTAGAGAGAACAGTAATGTATATTTGACTAATATTTATTATTTTATTTGCAATCGGAGAGGAAAACCACAACACCTTTCAAAAAATTTTTTTTGGCTGATAATCCTTCTTATTTCAGTGAAATCCCCACAGCAAGTGAGGGAATGGGGCCTTCCAGTACTGTTAGAAAATACTAGAAAAATCTTCAAAAGTACATCGAAATCTTGCTCTGAGGCAGAAATAAAGCAATCATGTGTCTGCAGTCTGGGTTACCTGAAGATGCAGTGAGAGTACAAAACTGGATCAACTAAGGCCACCAAGGAGCACATTTTCATTGCTGCCAACATAGACTTGATGCCAGCAGGTTAATCGACCATTCTGCTGAGCTTCCTAACTTTCCTGGTGAGTTGCCTTTGAGGCAGACACGTCATTTTACCTAAAACTGGGGACTCCAAAGGTAATTTTCCATTTTTATCAGCAAAAGCATCCAGTGAGTGCCTGTTTGATTGATTATGGCTCCTAGTGATTCTCTCTATGCTTGATGGAGTAGCAGTGCTGCTACAGGCAGATTTGCTCCCCTTCCATCCCCACTCTCCCTGACAGGTACAACGACAAGATTTTCACCAAAATATTTATTTTATCAGTGGGATTGCCTGAGAACAACTGAGGACTTTCCGTTGGTAGTGACATCAGCCATGCAGGGTCTGCTCCTCACTGATAGCAGGCACAGAGAGTTTTATCCTTTAGTATTGATGTCATATGCCATGCTTTTACATCCACTGCTTCAGATTACAAGAAAATACAGAGTGAAAGTAAAAATGGAAATGCACTGAGATGTATCCAGTGCTAAACTTCTATCAGATATGGGTTTGTTTGCACTTCTAAACTGAGTAGAAGAAATTGTTTCATATATACACTGAACATTGTTCTTCTTCTAGGATTCATAAGGCATCTATTCCCCAAAATACTCCTGATACTTCTAATGACTGTAGCCCTTATTTATTTGAGCTTAAATTCATAGCATGCTGAATCAATGTTCAGCAAGAAGAAACAGTGCTGTGTGCAGGCTGGTGTAGTTCCTGGCAGCAAAAAAAAAAAAAAAAAAAAAAAAAAGAGAGCAATCAGCCAGCCATGAACCTAAAAGGTCACTTTACAGGAAGAAAATTTTTAAAACAAATGAAAGGCTTAAACTTTTTGAACTATCATTGCCAAACTACTTTGTGAATTCCCACAGTAGAATTTTAAGTCAGGTCAAAGTCATCCATGCTTCGTTATCATTCAAAAACCAGAAGTAATACCATAATTTGAAACTGAGGGGTGGTGAGGGACACTGCCTCATATATGCTGCTTTAGATGCTCAAAAGTCTCCAACAGAAACTTGACAAGAACATAGCACTGTTTCTTTCTTTCTCAATACAACATCCATCTTCTACACTGGCAGCTCTACTGTTAATATCCAGGGTAGCCATGGATCAATAGGCTGGACAACAAGGAAATGCCCCAAATGCCTGCTTTTCCAAGAGCCATTGATCATTCCTAATCATGGAAAGACATATGGTAGCATTTCTATGATATCTGCATCTCACCTGGCTGTCCCAAGCTCTTTTTAGACAATGAAGGGAAAGGAACACACTTTTATAGAGCACACGTCATGGCTGCTGTCTAAAACTGGATGACCAAACTCTGTGTAAGAGACTGTAAAGGTTACTCAGAACATCAAGTGACTCAACTGCTCATGTCTGCAGCTGGATGAGGAGAGTCCTGCCTCTAAAGGCCAAGAAGTGCTTTGGAAGGTCTGCATGGATGCAAGATACATTATCACTAGAGACCTTCCAAAGGAAACAAGCTAAAGCTTCCAAAATGCTGCAGGCAAGAAAGAGGTCTTATTTTCACTTTAACCCCAGATCAGCACCTGACCATGAGAAGTCATCATCAAAACCGACCTCCAACAAAATAATCAAGATATATTGCAACCAAAGATTAAAAAATGGTCTGTGAGAAAGAAAAACCCATGCAGTTTGCAAAGAGAGCAAGAAAGGATAAGGACCTTGATATCTTAATGATATACAGGAAAATGAAATTCAGCTACATTCCTGCAAAGCAACCTCTGAAACAGAAGCATGTTTTTAAAAATCCATGTTCCCAGATTATCTTATCAAAGGTCAGATGTTCACGAATCTGCAAGACAGGTCCTCGGTTGAACAAGGCAATCCCTTCTCTCATCTGCAGCAGAACTCCAGACTGGTGGTTTTCTCAGACATATTGGAGGGCCAAAGGGATGCATTAGCTGATCCCTCAATCCACAGGTTGCCCAAGTCCTAGCTCTCCCTTCATCACTTAGGGCAGAACAAGAGAAAGAAAGCTTTCTGCCTTTTCTCCCTCTTACTGCTTTAAGAAAGTTCTAACAGGAAAGGTGAAACACAGTAAAAGCAAAATCTAAGTGAGTTGGGTAAATTTGTTTGTCTGTAAGAAACCTTGGGGCTCAGTACTGAGTTAAATTGTTACAACATCCAACAGGGCCATCTACTCATTCTGTTGATTCTTTTGTGCAAATTGTCACTCTACCAAATGTGTCAGTCTCTTTATAAATTACAAAAAAGATCAAGGTTACACTGGGTTTATATGTGCATGAGTTATGGCATGTGATCTACTAGAGACTGCCCAAGTATAGTGACTTTTGATCCATAAAAAGTCAAACTTTGCTGTAATAAATACACTTGATCACAAAATAAACCAGCGCTTCAAAAGCATCGTATCCTGCCTGAAGATATCACACACTGATAGCCACAAATTCCAGCATGAACAATTAAAACAAAATTTACTCAATAATTAAATTGAACCATCAGTCATTTTGCCTCCAAACACCAGAACAGTCTGTAATACCCACAGGAGGTATTTTTAAAAGAATGAGAAGATAGAGGGAATTATTAAATGTTCCTTTCAGAGACTACTTTTTTCCAATTATGCATGTTCCCAGATGGATCAGAATTTTCTGAGAATAAAACGACCACTCAGTTATTTGTAACGCTCCATTGATTCAACCTCTCAAAGACACTTGTATGCCATATTTCAAACCATATTATCTCCCTTTTAAAGCAATGCTTGCACAAAGCATTAAGTACAATTAAATGTACTAGTCTCCTTAAAAAGTTCACAGGGGAAAACAGAACCTAAGAGGTTCAGCAAAAAGTTAAACACTCTGTTTTAGACATCAAGTTTTAACCAAAAGTCATATTGGTTACAAAGTTACCAGAAAACAAAACAAAACAAAAACAAACCCTGTAAATACAGTGAAAACAAATTATTAGGAATCTGCACAAGTGGAGCGGGTCACTAGTACAGCTCTCTGGAGCACTGAGCTCACCTGTTTGACTCCAATGACACAGATGGACTACATTTACATCACTGTTGCGCAGCAGCAGGGTAATTGATAAACAGTAAAATCAACAAATTTTATGTGTGAAATAAGATGGATGCAGGTTTGGAAGAGATGACAAAACACGCATGTCATGTAATTCACAAAGAGGAACTAGAACCAAAGAGGAAAAATGCCAAAATTCTGTGAACTGAAGTTCTGAGAGGAGAGACAAACTGTAGCCAAATGAACCACAAGAATCAACATATCTCGGGCAGCAAGTGACT
>JAHLSL010000022.1:15371448-15384874 GCA_025920805.1 Petroica traversi
CTCCCGGGCCGCCCCAGCCCGGCCCGGCGCTCTGGGCTGGACAGCGCTGCCAGGCGCGCTCTGCTTTTCGAGAGGAATTGTTTCCGTCCCGCTCTCTTTAGTGTCTCTCCCATCTCCTACAACGTGCGAGGCAGCGAGCTGCTTTCATGGCATTTCTATGTCCTTTCGCACCTTTGGAAAAGGCTGCTTTGAAGGGTACTTAGATTTTACTCACGGAGTAGAAATTATTTTAAAATACGTTAAATTCCATAAAAAGTTGGGGAGGAAAAAAAAGATCGAGAAGTTGCCATCTGAAACCAAGTGTCAGAAACCAAGTGTCAGAAAATTCAGTGCGGCCTCGGAAGGGCAGATGTCACCAAGTTAAAGAGAGATTTTGAATACTGTCAGTTATGTGCAAATGGACTCCTCTATTATTTAAAATCCCATTTTCAGTGTTTCTAATTTTGCTACAGAAATGCTTTTAGCAGATTTTTTTTCTTGTATATCTAAAGCACTGACAGTAAAGTGTGGTGAAAAAACGTGAAGATGTCACTATCGCCTCCTTCTCTTACTTCAGTTTAGAGAATCACCAGGTAGTTCAGTTTAGTCATGTGTTTATAGGCAATTTGTATTAAAGTTCCAGATTTTGCTCCAAAGCAGCCAAGAAATCCCACGTTTCGTTCCTCCAACACTGCTGGAGATAAAATAATTATAGCAGAAAGATGGTAGCATTTTAAATTACTACCATGTTTTGCACAGCAAATATGTTTCAATGCTTTAAGGGGTAATTGCTTTGAAAAATTCCAGCTGAGACAGCTCAGCCATATTTAAGAATGCATTTAGGGAATAGTGCATTGTTCTGCTCATGTTATTTAAAAAACCCAAATTATTTCACTGACAAGTTGGCTAAAATTTACCAGAGTCTTTGGTGAGGTCAGTGCTTCATATTTGGCTAGGCATATGAAAATACATCTAAATTTGGCAAACAGCATTTGTACAATCATGCACATAGTTATTAAACAGTTATTAATTGAGGAGCTGTGGAGTCTGAGATCCCATGGATGCTGCATATTCTCTTTGCTGACTTTACTATTTAGTTGCTCCTTTTGACTTTTGGTATCATTATGGTGCCAAGGAAAGATGAAATTTCAAAAGATTAATTGGCATTTATTTTTAAACATTTATCCTGAAGTCAATTTCTAAATCACTTAGCACTGAACACTGCATATATTAAAGAAGTAATATTTGATGATGCATTTTGTTGTCAGAAAGTGTATTTTCATTTTTATATGTGACCTACCAGTAAATGGTCACACCCTAAATACACAAGTGGTTTCACACTTATTTTGCTCTTGTTAAATTCGTAACCAAGATATTTGTTACAATAATGTAGAAAACATCTATTCTGCTTGTACAGAGTAACCTTTATTTGCTCTGTCCTCTCCAAATATCCTGAAAAAAGCTGAGAAAGCTGAATGGCAGTATTTTTCATCTCTCCAAAAGTCACCTATAGGCTCTAACAGGCATTGCCTATAAGAGGAACAGTAGGGATAAGAAGAACACACCTCTAGAAAGCAAAGAGAAAATAACAGAAATCCCAGAAATCTTGAGCGCTATCTGTGAAGTTTTTGGTCTGTGTTCAGGAGCATGAGGACTGTGCTCCAGTGGGATGGGTGGAGGCCACCATGCATTCATAAGGAAGAAATGTGGTGAGGGAAGTGCTACAGCAGATACAGACTTGATTAACAGTGTGTGTTCTAAAGTTAGAGAGAAACAAAGTTTGTGGAAAGAGGAGGTGGAAATAAATAAAGCTTCCTAATTTGTTTTCTGTCAGATGACATGAATGTGCAGCAGAATCATTCCCCTGAATTCCAGCCCTGCTTTCTGCCTGCTTTCCTCCAGAAGCTTTTAATTTTCTGATGGGAAGAGGAGACATGCACCCCACCCAGGTTCCAGTTGGGCATTTCTCAGCATTTGCGTGACTCAAGATCTAACGCATGCAGTTAGAAATCGTTCTTTTCCTTTTCTTATCATGGGTGAGTACATCACTGTAGATATGCTGTCATTATACACCCTCTGCTGAGAAAGAAGGGGGAAAGCTTTATTAACCTCAACAGTCCTTTTGCATTGCATATCCTAGTAGTATAAGTTTCTATAAAGCAGCAGATAATTTAGAATTAAAGAAGAACATCTGTTTTTGAAAGGGAACAAATAGATATATTTCTTGTGCCAGGAAACCAGCAATTCATTGGAAAAAAAAAAGGTTTTACCATAAATGTGTTCCCTTAAATTTTATTGAGATGACTTCACACACTGATAAGAAAGATCTGACTTTGTAGAGACTGACCTTAATTTTCTCTACAGGGTAAATGAGACGCCATACTAAGACCTTACCTGCCCAAAATAATGCAGGATCAGCCCATAGCCCTCAGTGTTGTGAATGGAGAGCGTGGATATATGTGAAATATTGCCAAGCCATTGTGCCCCTGGGCATTAGTAAAATAAATCAGTATATTAATTAGAACTCTTTTCATAGAAAAACACATAGAATGCAATTTAAATGCTTGTTTTATTCAAATAAAATAATTTTCAGATGGAAGAATGGAAGTTTTGGTTATAGAGGACAAAGGCATAGATACAAACTACAAAATAGGATTAAAAATATATGTTTAAGGCAAATGATATCTAAAGGCCGGAGTATCCTCTTTTCAAGTAGTAAAACAGTAGTAGCAGTAAAGTTTTCAGATACTGAAAATCTTTGGTACTGTGACTGGATGATCCTCTGGGCTACATCAGAGAAGTTCTGTCATCCAGACACTGTTTTTCCAGAAAGCAATTAGTGAGAAGTGACTCACATCACCACGTCAGACTGATGTGTCAGGGCATTCTGGAAAGATATTTGGTGTCTTCTTATAAGGACAAAAGTAAAAAGTATACCTATAAGAAAGTAGCAATGATAGGCTTTACGTTCTTCAAGTAAGTATTATTTCTATTTAAGGGCAGGGTTTTTTTTTTTAAATTAATTTGTGATTGTACAATATGTCAGAAGACCTGTAAGCCCTAAAACTTCCTGAGAGAAAGACGAAAAGCACTCATTTGTGAGTTTGTAGTGAAGAAATTACCAAAAGCAGCTTTTTAAAAATCACAGTAAGTCAAACTGAAGTGCAACTGCATAAATTGAAGTACAAGTAACATAAATTGGAGCTGAGGTACGAAATTGGAGCTGAGGTACGAAAAGCCCAACTAACACATCTTGTTTATTAGTTTTATTAATCTTATGATAAATTAAATTGGCTGCACCCTTAAAAGGAAACCTGTATATGTTGTGACATGGAATATTGAAAACTCATCTAATTTGTTCAGGATAATACTTGTTATTAACTAAAGAATTGTAACCTGAGGGTTTTCATTTGAAAATGTCAGCATTTATTATTAACATAATTTCTTTAGTTTTACAAAATAGGCTTTTTTATATTGCTCAGAGCAATATGTGCAAAGGTTAGCTTAATGAGAAGTATCATTTTAAACTGAGCATTTGATTATTAATGCTGTGTGTTAGACTTCACATGTATGACAAACTGAGCATGATATGAGTAAGGTGCTGAAGCTTCTTACTGAAGTGAATATAAGAGGTACTTGAAGACAAAAGAAGAGAGAATTTTCTGACTTTATTAATAGAAAGAAATTAATTATATACTTATATAATTATTTTACTAATTTAAAGCTGTTCAACCCTTTCCTTACTTCTTTCCTCTGGGATTTATTTCCCCATCCACTTTTCTTTCCTGACTGTTAAAATGTTGTAAGCATGGTTTATACAGGTAGAATATTCATTTAAAATCTCTTCAATCCAAAAGTGGATGTGTTAGCTTGTGTGAGAGCAAGCATGGAAATTCATCGTCTGGTCATACCAGTTTAAATTTTCACCTTTTTAAAACAATATTTAAGTGTCTCCTTTACGTTACATGTTTATTGTTTCATTACATTCACATGAATATTAAAACTTCCACCATTGCCAGCAGGCCCAGGGAAAGCCTTTGGAACACTTAATATTCTTTTTTTTTTTTACACAACACAATAGTAGTTGCAAACAACTTCATAACATTATTTGAGATTTTTTTTTCTGTTGTTCAGAGTTCAAAATAACTTGTTCCACCCCCCAGCCACTTCCCAGTCATCCATTATTTTCACAGTGATTACAGAACTCTTTAGGGAGATAATTGTCAGTGGTTTTTTGCTTGTCAGAAAGTATCTTCAAAATCTGAGTATGTATTCATTCTTCTTTCCCTCTCACCAGGTAGTTTTCAAGTACAAATTCCAGGTTGCACCTTTCTGCACATGCATTTGATTTTCTGTAGCTGCACATCAGTATTAGGCTGGAAAGTTTTCTGCTGTGTGTCTGTCACTTAGAGCATATGTGTAGCATGTAACATTTGTCCAGATGTAATATGCTTACAGGGTGAGGGATAGTATGAGGAAAACAGCACTATAAACTACCTGCATTGTTTTTTCTGATGTGAAGAAAGTAGATTTTTTTTGCATAATCACTTATTTCCCATCATTAAACACTGTCTGCAAGAAACAGAAAAAAAATCATCAGAACTAAGTTTTACCAGAGAAATTCTTGATAGAATGCAAAATACATTTTAAGTGTGTGGCCCTCACTGCTCATAAGGGGGAAAAGTAGAAAGCAGAATTTGCTTTCAGACCTTGTACTAAATATGGAAGCAACTGCGAGAAACTATTTTGAGTTTCATCTTCTAGCCCCACCTGGGCATGTGGAATTAGCTCATGCATATAAAATTCACAGTTGGAATTTAGGTACACAGTCAATCCTTTCTGGTAAGTCCCAGTGAGCCAGACCAAGTGGTGTCACAGAAGTGCAAGCTGAGTTTACAGAAAAAGTACATGTAATGCAAAAAGTTTAGCTTAAGAGTTTTGTCATACCATGACAGCTTTGACCTCTCTCAGCCAATTCACAACAGTATGTTAGATTTGTGTGAGATACAAGACATCTTTAACTAAAGAAACACTCTTTAGTTTCCACCCTACCACAATCTTTTATGATGAATCCTGAGAGAAAAGCTGTGTGCTAGAGCTTAACACATGCAGCAGTGATGTCAGCTCAGGCTCAGTACTTTACATAGCTGCTGATAAATAAGATAGCCAGGGAACTGGTTTATTTCCATATTGTTCATAAAAATTTGCCACCATATTATTATGGTAAATTATCTGTTTTACCCTCTTCAGGTAATGTACAGCTGAGCTCTGAATATTACTATTAAGAATTTGGAGACCTTGAACTTTCTATCTTGTCTTCTTCAACAGCTTTTCTTAGCCTGTAGTTGGTGCTGGTCTGCAACCTAATGTCTATGAGTCAAGCAAGAGGCAAGGTGAGACTCTCCTTCCACTGTATCATTTTTACTTGAGGAGCATCTCACTTCATTCACAACAGCATAAGAAAATGAAAGGTTTACTGAGGTAGAAGTAGTAATCTGTGTTTTGCAGATGAAGTTGGCAGTATAGTTTTTCCATACAACACAAGTTGATTATGAGATCCATTTGAATCTAATAGCATCAATAATGTTTAAAAGAGGAACTTGACAATAGCATTGCACTTCCTTTGGCAGCTTTTGTTTTTAAATTTTAGGACAAGGAAGTGAATTCTCACTTCCTCTTTTATTGAATAACACATGTTTCTACACAGCACCATTGCAATATACAGTTGTATTATTTTTAGACTATGGTTATAACTAATATTTTAAATGCTGTCATATTTCCTTAATATGATAGCTTGAGTGTCCATTTGTCAGCAAAAAATAATACCCTTGCATAATGATCCAGCCTTCTGCTGACCACAAGAGAGTGTTCTATGAGAATAAGGAAAAACAAGTTTGACCCAGCAATAGAAGTTAAAATCGTTCAACAGCTTTGGTATTCCAGCTAGAATCACACACTTTACTAGCCTTTCATGTTCCTGAGGGTGACAGTTCCCATGGACTAGCTGTGGCCGTGGTAGCAATTTGAAGAGTTTGTTTCAGGACACATCAAGGCAGGATGTGGCTTTGAGGTTTTAAAGAAAACATTTCAAATAGTAGAGCTTATTTTTGAAACAACAGTTCCTTCTGCTCTACAAATACAATAAGCATGAAAGATCTTTGGCTGATACTATTTCTGTGAAAGTGAGGAGGTTACTTTCTCAAACAGATGTAACAAATAAATTCAAGCTCTTAAACAATTTTGTCCAAGACTTCCTGGACAAGGGTTAATTAATGGCTGTACTTCAGCAAAGCAGGTGAGGAAGGGCTTGTTCCCTACTCATGTTTGTTCCACCATGATTGGTGTCTATGGACTCATGTTCTGTTTCTGCTCCCTTTTTGCCACAGTAACACTGGTCTTCATTTCTCATATTATGTCTGAACATAATTCAAATTGCGTACTCTTCACATTTCACTCTTCAGTAGTATTTTTGCTCATTTTCAAATGAGCAGTAGCATTTAGATTATCCCCAGCTGACAGAAACTTTTCTAAGTACAGGTAGCTGTAGTAGAGTAGCAAGTATGTGTACTACATTATCCCAGATTAAAAAAAAAACCTTTTGCAGAGGCTTTTTAGAAGTTTCAGATATGAAAAATAAAATGTGAAGGCTATTCCAAATTTCAATAAATAGGAAAAGAAGAGATGAGGGCTTATGATTCTGTAATGAAAAAGAGGTGGTGTGGAATGTGCCAGTCCATGGAGGAACTTGAAAAAGATCAGTAGTTTGTGTTTGATAAAAGTGGGAATCCAGTTCCAGCTAAGGAATGCAGAGATGAAATGATTCAATAAAAGTATTGGGTCTTGAAAATAATCTTCAGAGCAAGAAAGAATAAATGAGAAGGGAAAGACCACATCAGGAAACCATGGATAAGGAAATGAAATGAAAGCCTTGCTTCAAGCTTTGACATATGGAAAGAGAGCGCCTATTTTAGAAAATAATCAGCACTTAGACACAGGTGACCTGGGAAGATCTGGGTATATATCTGAGTCAAAGATGATGCCCAGTTTACAGCAGGGAAGGAAAGCACATGGAAACAAGTATTTTCTTAAATCTTCATTGGTTCAGCTTGAGCTTGAGTTGACTGCTGGATAAAGAGAAAAGTTGAAAAACATACATTGCAAGTAAACCTGAAACATATAAATGCGCATTCCAAGTAAATGCAGCAACTGGCATGCACTATTTTTTTTTAAGCATTCAGCATAATCACATACATGGCATGCACTTGATTTATTTCTTTTGAAGACTGTGTAAAGCAAACTTTGTCTTGGTGGTAAACTGCTGTAGAAATAATAAGACTTTCAGAGATCAACGCAGGATCTTTAATCATAATTTTCTCCTGTATTCAGGCTTTTTTCCTTTTCTATACAGAAAGAATTCCATGCCTTATGATGCATGCTCACAAAAGGAACATGCCATTTACGTGAACATACTACAGAAAAAGTCTTCAACATTTATAACTTTGGAAATATGATCTTGTCTTATGAAATAGTCTTTGACAACACTCTATACCACTTTTCCTTTGCAAGGATCATATGAAATGAAAATCTTCTTTAACTAAAAATGAAAATTTCCATGGGTTTAATCTCTTATATGAGCTTCTTTTCCTCTAGTAACTGTGGGTCTGACATTTCTAGAGGGTAAAGAAGCTTGTTCTTTCCCTTAAAACATACAAAACTCATAATAAAGTGAGGGAGATGAAAGTGAAGGACCTAAACAAGGGTGTGGAAGACCTGAACCTTTTCAAGTCTGCCACTGGATATTTGTAACCATGTTACGAGTGGCATTTTAAATGACCTAGAAATGTCAGAAGACCTAAATGTTGCCTGAGACTGTAAAAAATATTTGGGTCCCATTAGCCCTGCGACTGTGCCTGAATGCCTGGAAGTCTGCACTTTAACTGTCTGGGAATCAAATCATTATGGGTGAATAATGGACAGAGAACACTTCTTTAAGTCTCAGATGTGTTCTGAACACACCTGCATTGGACTGTGACCTTCTCACAAACTCTGGCCAGGTAAATACCTCAGAGATCTACACAGGTGATTTAACCACAGCCCCAGAACTCTAGTGCAGCTCCTGAAAATACAAACACAGGATGTAAGTGAAACTAATGTAGTACATGAGAAGAAAGACACAGATATTTAGCCTGCTCAACAGCCTTTTTCTTTATGGAAACAATATTTTTTGCAAGGTTAATATTATTTCTAGAAACAGAGGCCAAAACAAACACTCTTCTTGGACTATCTAATGAAAATCTATCTTGAGTAGAATAAACTCAGCTGGGTCTCGATCAATCAGTGTTTGAAACATTTCCAGTTTGACTGTTAATGTGATTTTTTGCCAAAATCTTAGGCTTTAAATTTATTTTAGAACTACATTGTTGAGGAAAAGTCTTTGTAATTGATCCTAGACTATTTTTGGGATTACCAAAATAAGGTCTTGATGGTGGGCAAATATCCATACTGAAAAAAGATCCCAAAACGTCTCACAGCTTGGAGCAAAGATCAATGTAAACTGTTTACAAAGGGTATTTGAGAGACCACCAGACACTGGAGCATTATTGAGAAGAGCCTGGTGTGTTACTGTTCAGATTTCTGCCCTAGGAACTAGGGAAGCTAATTTGCTTGTCTTATACAGCAAGAGTGTGCTTCCTTTCTCAAGGAGAAAAGTGAATCCTTATTTATAGAAAGGCACAAAGAGAGGCTATATGAGAACTTTGTTGCAAGAGCTTTTATAATAGCTAGGAAAACACAGAGCACCTGATTTACATCTGTAGTAGAGCTCCTTCACATGAGGCAAATGAGGATCTACAGTCTGAACAGTCTTAATTTAGTATTTTTTCCAAGAATAACTCTACTGTTCTTAAAATTTTAAGCTGCATATGGAAATGCAGAGATCTAAACTGACAATGCTGCCTATCTCTGCAGAAACCATTCACATCTATGCCCTTTCCTGAAAAGTCTGAAAAACTTTTCCTCTACAGGAAAAGAAGAGAAAAGAAAAGCAAAGAAAAACAAAGAAAAGCAAAGAAAAGCAAAGAAAAGCAAAGCAAAGCAAAGCAAAGCAAAGCAAAGCAAAGCAAAGCAAAGAAAAGAAAAGAAAAGAAAAGAAAAGAAAAGAAAAGAAAAGAAAAGAAAAGAAAAGACAAGACAAAAGAAAAGAAAAGAAAAGAAAAGAAAAGAAAAGAAAAGAAAAGAAAAGAAAAGAAAAGAAAAGAAAAGAAAAGAAAAGAAAAGAAAAGAAAAGAAAAGAAAAGAAAAGAAAAGAAAAAAGAAACTCATCTTAGTAACTTTTATAACTGAAGTTTCTTCCCATTTTCACCCTGATGGCAAAAGGCACCAAGATGCATTCTTATCTTTCTTGTAGCTCTGCAGTCTGGCTTTTTAAAAATTAAACTGTTACAAGCTGTGTGCATAAAGACTATTTAGCTGTCTTCTTATTTGTTCTCTTTGGCAGCCTCAAGACCAAATTGTGATATTTTTCAGCATTAGTGAAATACAGACAACACTCAAGATTTTGTCATTTACAGCTCCAGGTTCAAGTCCCCATTTTAGCAGTGAATGTATGTTTGTCTAAAAAACAAATAGACACATTATCAGATTCAGACCTGGTGTGTCTCTGGTCTGAAATGCCCACTGGAAGATTTCACATTGGTTACATTTCGTTTCTTCATTGTTGGCCAGTGCTTGACATAGTAATTGTTTCTAACTGTTAGACATAAATTGATTAAAAAGAACATTGCTAAAAACTTTTCAACATATTAAGAACATAGTTCCAAACACAGTTGGTTTTGATTTGGGTTCTTTTTTAAAGTTTCAAGAAAACTAATCTTAACAGAATCTGTCAACTAAAGTAAAATATAGACAGGACCATCTTGTCCTAATTCCATACTGACAAGTCCTGGTACAGAAGTTTTGGAAGTGAATGTTAGATTTCTTAGTCTGTTGTTCTTTATAACATAAGACAAAACCCTCTACACATACAGTCTGTACTAAGCCAAATATTTTTTGTTTAGAAAAACGCTTTTTGATTTGAAGACTTTCAAAGATAATGAATCCAGCCTTGCACACAGCCAGTTCCAGATTTTGCAGGGTTTAGATTTGGGTTTTTTTTCTGCTTTGATTTTCTGCATAAAATTCTGACAACATTTGTAGCTGTAGGTGCTTTACCATTCAGTCTAATGAATCCAGGACCTTTTCCTAATTTTTCATTCGTATTAGCTTTTAAAAATATTTTCTTTACCACCATCTATTTTCCCTCAGGGTCTTCGATGTCCCAAGAGTAGTTGGTACATTTTTGTCTGACCTATACCATATATATGCTTACTTTTGCAGGGACCATGGAGTTTTGATAGGGGGTAACCTGCCCAGGATTTATTTTATATCAAATATTTATCATATAAGTGTGTACAAAACCAAAGCTTTTATTGAGGCCATAAAATAAAAATTTCCTGACTTGGGAAATGTCAGAATTAAGGCTGCTGATTTAAATTAATTTCTGTCACATTCTTTGCAAATGCCTGAGCATGTATGGATACAAACAGTTAAAAACTGGCAAAAGTATATAAAAAAACTCAGACCAGATTTTATAATGGGAAAATCTGAGACAGTATTACTAGTAAATGACAGTTTGTGCTATTCCTGTAATGAAAAAGAGAGAAGAGGTTAGATTTGAGGTTGTCCTCTGGCCATTGGAAACAGTAAATGGAAGGAAATACAGCAGTTAAAGTGAATAGCTTAGATATGTCTTGCACTTGCTGACATTTATTTAAAATTTATTTTTTATGTCCAGCTGGGGACCCTACTCCACAATTCTGGGTAGCCTGAATGTACACTGGTGTGATGTACATCAAGCACAACTTCTCTTAGCAGATCTTCTGTATGAAGCCTTGGGAACACAATAAAGTCTTCCAAAACTTGGTTTTAGATCTGCTCAAGAGAAATCTTCTCTCATCATTTGTGTGTTTTTCCCATTACCATGATATAGGGACTCTGAGGAAAAAGACAAGTCTCCTTGTTAGGGTGCTTTGATCAGGAGAATTTCTGGGCAGCCTGGTAATCTGTAGTTAACTTCAAGCCTTCAAAGTAGAATGCAAAAATATCTCACTGTGAGATTCTCTCTAACAAAGTATAACCATAAACAAGGATTCTGTGCTGTGCTTCTAACGCTCGCTCATGTGATATTATTGAAGGAGTGCAGTCAGCAATTAGGGGAACAGAAGGTGACTCAAAGATTATTATTACTTCAGAAGGCTGAGACTTGTAGCACTGAGCTAACACTGACCAGCTAGTCGAGCCAAGTCTGAGATGTTTCTATCATTGTGTCATCCAGCTATGAATGCATCTCTTGGAAACACTGTTCTGCTGGCATGTTTTCTGTCAGAAGTTGCTGGTTCATTGAGAGTGAAACATTTCATGAGAGCTTATCTCAGTGAGCCTTATAATGGAATACAGATAACTTTTGATAGTCCTCTTCAAGGTGGGTCAGCTGCCAGTTTTCCATTCAGTCAGACCTACTCCTGTGTGATGGTCTCTTCTTTGTCTCAGGGATCCAGGAATACAAGGACCTCCTGCTATTTGGGGCTCCACTGCTCTTGGAAGAAATTGTTGCTTTTTGGAAATGCCATGGATCTTTGTTTCACAATGTCATTTATAAATGACATTCCTAGTGGAATGTCTATATCCTAGGAAATATTTTAACAGTTTTCCTTCTAAATTGGGACTAATTAAAATTTCAAACTGGTAAGATTTCTCAGAAAATGCAAAGTCTGAGCCCTGAATAATTCAAAGTATTCATAGTACAGTCCAGCTGCAAAATCCTAGATTATGTGAAATCTGAGAGCCTTAAGGCTTATCCACAGGGCAGATACAGCACACTTGGAGGAAGCAGTTGCAACCCAGAGCAGGTCTGCAGAGGTGTGTGCAGCTCTGTGAGCCAATGCAGAGCACATTAGCACACTGACATGAGGCAGACCCTCTTGCAGAGAAACTACACTGGGCTGTGGAAACAATGAAATGCTATTAGTTTCAAGCTGTAGTGTATGCATTCTCCTGCTCAGTTTTACTACAATTAAGAAATACATTGTGAAAAGGATTTAGTTGTCTCTCAGCAACTGGAGAAAAACGTTTGAGTTTCCTGTCTCTGTACTATTTTGACTGTAGAAGCCCCAAAATACTAAACTTGTACTACCAGACTAATTTGATCTGCTTTTTTAAATAAACTTACACAAAAATTATTTCAAGTGATTCCCTAAAGTTGTTTGGATAACATTCCCATAGTCACTTAGAAAAGGAGATTCATTTGTTGGTAGCTATACTGCCAAATTGTTGCTGTTGCTTCTGTGCAGGTGGAGATTGACAAAACGTGTTACCTGAGATCTTTGCCATTGATCTCACAGAGAATAGCTCTTCTTTTTTCCAGTTCTCAGTATCCATATGCCAAGATAACAACTTCTTGGGTGTAACTTAATGACAGTAAACGATATCCTTTGAACTATACCGTTTCCCTTTTTTATTGTTTTCATGAAACCCTGAAATCTTTGGGTGAGGAAGTTTAGTATTGTTATTATTCATTGAAGTTTCTACATCTCTCTTTGGAGAGCTGTGGATTTCCATTTTCCAGATGCCAGTTAAATGGTAAACTGTTACCTGTAAAAGCACGACAGTCTAGACATCTAAGGGAGGCTGACTATCTTGTGAGATTTGATGCTAGTTCTTTTTGGAGGATGCAGCAGAGAGAAGTACTACTTCAGTGACTTGGCTCTCTCCTCTGTTCATCTAGTTGTCAGTCCTCTAAGGTATAATTACAGGCAAATTAGTCATCACAGATATCATTGCATGCCATTTTGCATGACATAAAATCATTCAAGGAAGGAAGGAATAAATGTTTAGGTCTATCCATTTTGTATTGCAAACTGTTTGTAATGGCTGTTTTAGGCAAAATTTGTCAATCCCTTAACATGCACTATTACCAGTTCTACTATTATTAGTTCATCTGTACTTTAGTTTGGAATCTGTTTACAATGTATAGAATTAATTTATTGAAATCCAGCCTAGAAATAGAGGCTGAAGTTTAGTGGACATTAAAAAGAATTTCTAAACAGGAAACTTAGCCGTTCTGAAAATAGTGAAAACTGCTGATTTAAATTTGGTAATGTTTTGAAAAACAGTGAAGGATACAAGGTATTGAGCAAAATCAGAGTGTTTCAAAAGCTGCCTGGCAGTAACTTAGATACATTTTGGCAGGATTTGTTTCTCCTTAGTTTCTTTTTCTTTCTTACCGAATATTCGTGCAAAAATCCCATTAACTTTAATGGAGAAACTCAAAACTACTCCCATGTTTTTCATATCCTTCATAAGTATTTATTTAACTATCAATCTTCTTTGGAAACCAACATTTGCTAAAATT
>JAHLSL010000022.1:15389874-15471149 GCA_025920805.1 Petroica traversi
CACACCCCGCACCGCACACCCCGCACCCCACATCCCGCACTGCACACTCCACACCGCACACCCAGCACCGCACACCCCGCACCTCACACCCCGCACCGCACACCCCGCACCCCACACGCCGCACCGCACACCCCGCACCATCACCGCCTCTCCGGGGCACCTGGGGTTCCTGCAGCCCGCGGAGGCTCAGGCAGTCACGGAGAGCCGCAGCCGCGGGGTGCTGGGTCTCCTCCAGCCGGGCAGGTGTCTGCTGGGCCAAGGGGCTTCAGCACCTCTGGGAGCCCGGTCACAGGAGCGCCTGAGCGACTGCACCAGAGCTCCTTGTTTTGGGAGAGTTAGGAGGAAAATCTGGCGCTGATCTTCACACCATGTGGCTCCTCTCTGCTCCCCTTCATCTCCCCTCCATAAACCTGTGCACCTAGGAGACCTAGAGCGGATGAAACGTGGCAGAGTCTTTTTTAGTGCTGTTTTTAAACAAGTGTTAGTCTCTCTCTTCACAGTCTGGTGTTTCTGATGTTCTTAATTTATAGTAACATCATAAAAGGCTTCCGTGGGATGGGTGTATGTTCCATAGCCAGACTGCTGCCATTGGTAAGAAACTTGCTATTGCTGCCAAACTGTCTGTAATAGGCAGGGGGGAAAAAAGCTGTAAAGCATCTCTTACAGTACATCATTCAGAACACTTGCCTGTCCATTGACAAGCTCAGCTCTGGTGAATTCAGTATCCCTGTAGGGAGCCAGGTATGTCTATGGTTATACTTACAGATCAGCAGGAGGTGTCTGTGATTGTCAGGGATTTGTGGATTTACCGACATGAGGAGCACCAACAGGTCTTTAATAACCACAAAACAGTTTGGATTCTGGTTTAATCCTTTTTTTAGGAAGGATGATTTATTTCCCACTGATATTAAAAGCTAATGAAAAGCATGAAGAAGGTAACTTAAGCTTCGTCACATCCTCGTGGCAAATATGAGTGCCATGGATGTGCACCAGAGCACATGCCAAGCCTATATGTTATCAATGTCTACTTAGTGAAGTGAACTCCTCCAAAGGACACTGCTGCCCTTGGTGATTCCAGCCCCAGGACTGACATTTAAGCTGCCCCGTGCCTAATTCAGTAACACTGTCAGTAACACTTCATCGTGCCTGAAACTGTCCCCAGATGTCTTAGAGAACCTCTGTATGCTCAGTGACCAAAAGTGGACAGATAACAAGTCAGTATGGTTAACTTCCGTTTTCCCTGTTTCTGTGCATACTCTTCGTACTGTCATCATAAATGCCATGCCTCCATTTTGCTGAAGAAAGGATATTTGCATTTTCTTTGTCCATATCAAAATCCTTCTCTGTGTTATACATACCTTGGCAAACAGTAAGAGCATGCTGCTTGTACAGAAAAGAATAATACTTTTGTATGGTGCTGAAAACAGACAAGCTGTATCTCCATTCAAGCCTTACAGAGAACATCCAGCTCGGCATGACCTCTTTCTCCAAACATCTTCTTATTCTTTGGTTGTCTCAGATCAGTCTGTGCTGCCCAGTCTCCAACACCATCAGCAGTTTCAGCTAACGTGGTGAGTTACATGCACCTCTCATCTCCTGGGCCTTAGGTTTAGGTCCTCTGTCCCCTTTGATAAAGGTCAGAGGAATTAAAGCTTAAGGGTCAGAGGGTGAAGATGCTGGGGAGTTTCGAGACTCAGAATTTGCTCTTTCAGTTTTATACCCTTTGCAGGACTGATGCTGGGTGAAGTCTTGGAGGAATAGAAGTGTCTCTTAAAATCCTTGAATGTGTCAGGAATGGATTATGGGCAGTGGTGATCATGGATTTGTGCACTCATCTTCCTGTGGCAGAGAGAGGTTTGCTGTATATTGGAGAGAAAGCAGTGCATGACACTGCCCACTAATCCATGTAATCTCATGGGAGGCACTGTCAGCATGGCAGCACACAGCAAGCAAACCTGTGATAACACACAAGCTTTTGTGTGAGTTTTCAGATGAGGACCATTGCACCCTCAGAAGTTCTCCTCTCTCATTGCTATTGCCTTGTGCCCAGTGCTGCAGCTAGTGTGGATGAGTCTTGCTGTAGACAGGCTTTTGTCCAGACTGGACAGATGACATGTCCAGAATGTTTTGCCCATTTCAAAGACAGGACCCGACCCAGACCTTCATAAGGCATCTTTCTCTCCTAGGAGTGGAAGAACAGCATACTGAATTCATCAACATTTAGCAGAAATTCCATGTATTTGGCATCAAGAACAAAAAAATAAGGCATGTTGACTATCTTTGGTTTCCTTCAAGTCAGTGTATAGGCAAACATCCAGCATTCTGCTCTGCTTGCAACCTCTAACATTCCCTGTGCTTCCCTGAGAGCTTCTTTTGAACACAGGTCAGTGAGTTTCCAACAGCAGAGCAGAGGAATCCCCATTGGCAGCTGGAGCCATAAGACTTGCAAATGAGTGTGGTTTGTGCAGCAGTTCCAGCATGGCTTGTCTACATGCTGGAACAAAAAAACAGAACAAAAAAAGTGATAATCAATCTCTAATTGGGGGAAATGCATTTACAGTTGTCTGGGGAGAGCTGCAGCTCAAACAGATGTAATGTCCATTATGAGGGGGAGTGGCTTCCTGCTTAAAGAGAGTAGGTAAAGTAAAAAAAACAACAACAACCAAACAACAAAATATTTTGAGAACTGTAGGCAGGAGCTGGATATGGTCTCTTTTCATTGTGTCATCCTTCATGATCCATGCTTATAAGAATAAAAATCAGTGCTGCTTAAGAACAGATGAGTGATTGCATGGATTCAGGATTCTCTCTGGCAGTGTCCTGCAGCAGATACTGTAGAAATTACAGCACAATATTTTCCTAGATCATTTTCCCAGCTCCAACAGTTTGTTGTTTAGATCTCCTGAATCTGTTTGATGTCTATGTATCTTTTCGCCCCAAATTTATTTTATTTTTGAATTTTAAGAGTGTATGCAACTTCTGCCTTCATTGGATATTCCTTAATTCTTGTACTGGAAGAAGGACAGAAGAGTCTTTCCATATTTATTTGCTCTAGGATACCTGTAATATAACACAGTAGTTTGGTTGGTTTTTTTTCCCTGATCCTGGAAAGTCTTACCTACTTTCTCATATTGCAGCACTATCATATGTTAGATTTTCCTTGCTGCCCTTTTAATGAACTTGTAGTTCTTCTGTACTCCTTTTGGAGATGGGGAGCCAGGACTGCATTCTGTATTAAGATGCTGTATTGATAAATGTAAGTCATAATGATAAATTATCTTCTGTTATACATTCTTCTTCTAATTAATCTTTTTTGCCTTTCTGATCTCTGTTTGGCACTGAATTGATGATTATATGGCTCTGTAGCACAACATCTGTATCTAGATATATTACTTCAAGATCATTTTCAAAGGGTAATAATAATCTGCAAGTATGACATTTCATCTAAAAAAACCTGTATTTTTTTTTTTTCAGTGGGAACCTCAATTCACCTTCATCTCCTCTTTTTTGTCATTTTGTTGCTGCTGGTCAGAATTACAGACTCCTTTTGCAGCTCTTTGCAACTGACCCTTACTTTTACTACCCTTAATAGCTTAGTATTTGCAGCAAGTTTTATCACCTCATTTTATCACTTCTAGAGTGAAAATTGTCCATTTACTCTTTATTGTGTTTGAACATGTACATAGGAATGATTAATCTGTTATTGATGTGATGATTAATTTATGCCCTGAAGCAGGGGCAAGTGATGATTTCATTAGTTGCTTATGAAATGGAAAACCTTGTGGTCCCATGAAGGAGCTACAAAGATAGTAAAGGAACTGACCTTATAATGGTGACTTGAATTTAATGAGACTTTTCATTAATTTGCTAAAATTGCAGTGCTTTTGAAGAGATAATACAACAAGCTTGGACAATAATTGATCATTTGTATTTCAGGAGAAAATGAAGTTCCATCTGAAGATGCCCTAATACTACAACTACACCTTGCAAAAGGGCATGAGAAATTCACTGAAATGCTGAAAAGCCAACAGCAGATCATTGTTGATTTGCAGCAAAAACTTGCTGAACAGCAGCACGTGTTGGTTAGCCAGCAACGGGAGATTCTCGAACAGCAAAGAAAAATGTATGAGCAAATGGATCTGATCAAAGTCCAGTATGGCATGCTTTTTGATACAGTGAAACAAATGTCATTTCAGAGTTTGCAAGAAGATATTCAAAATTATTTTGAAAGTCATCTTCATGGTCTTCAGAACCAGGTCAGAAATCATCTCCAGAAGTCATACTCTGTGCATAAAGTAGAAGTGGATGCAAAAGTGATTAATGTTGGGGAGTCATTGCTGGACTGTGGCCTCTGTGAAAGTGATGAATTTTGCAATTTCCAGAAGACACCTTCACAATGTGAAAAATGCACATTATGTCCTGCTGGTTTTTTCCAAATGGCTGAGTGTTCTGCAAACTCTGATCGGATTTGCCAGGTGAAAAATAATTCTGTATCTTTCAGTTATTGCATATGAAGCATTGTGTTGGGCACATTGGGATAGCATTCTGGAAATAACTACTTGGAGAGCTAGAGAAGTGTGGATCATGTGTTTTACTGAATGGGTCTATGGTGCTTCAAAGTCTGCCAGAAGGTTTTTCTGTGGTTTTCTCTTCAGCATGTAGTGTTCTTAATGAGGCACTGGTTTCTGCCTGTTGGCTGTGACACTTTCCGAAACCTGACAGCTGGCAGGACTTTGATTCTTTTCATTATGGAAGGAAAAGACATCCCAAGACACTTAGACTTATACATGCTAAATTTGTTTATTTAATTCCATTACACTCTATAGGAGCTTCTAGACATCTCTGAAGAAAGCTTTACTAAGCATAAGTCAGACATTTATTTATAAGTTTGGAAACAAAAGTCGTCAGTTAAAACAAATGTAAGAACTAGCTCCTGGTTAAACGTAGCAGACAAATACAATTATAGAACATGGATAATTTTATTGTTAAATACGTTTTATTACAAAATACATTTTATTACACAACACAAAACCAGCATGCAAGCAAAGTAAGATGGTTCTGTGTTTTCTTTCTGTCATTTAGAAGTCCTAAGATATATGGGCAATGATATTTAAAGCAGTATCTTGTTTGCGAAGTGTTGCCCCCAGTTCTTGGCTTACCATGAGCCTGACCAGCTGGACCAGATACTGAGAACTTGAATGTGTCCAGTTCCCTCTCTGCTAGCCTGAGATTTCTTTAATGCTAGCATTTAAATGCAAATGTGGGCTGTTTTTCTTTTCCCTCTGCCTGCTGTAGGGTGAAAGGAGAGCTCCTTGACAGGGAATATTACTTTCTAATTTACTTTTGGTTAGCAGCTTCCTTCCAGACTAAATGTCCTTAAAAGCCTTTCCTAACACTGTCTCAATTGTTGGAACGTCCTTAAGATCAGTTGATTGATGCAGCATTTTTGGGGATGTGCATCAGAACAAGTGTTACTTGTGCAGCCCCTCTGTTCAGCTCACCTGCACACTGCTTGCTTTCTGTGGCACCACACAGTGGTTTTGGATACCTGGTTAAAACAGGTAACAAACACAAATGAAAATTGTCCTGCTCTAATATGGTTATGGGATCCACCCTTTCTTCATCCCTGAACACACCTATTATGGACAGATGGATGTCACAGAGCCTGAAATGCCTGTTTTGAATTCAGGTTGTCATGTTAACTGTTTCAATATGATTCTTGTGATTTACAGGACAGAGATGAGTGCACTGAATTACCAAGCATTTGTGGTGAGAGGATAAAATGCCTCAATACTCCAGGTAAGTTGTATTCTCTGATAATTAAAGAATGAGGATAATTAGATCTTCATGAGTAGGCCAAAGGAATAGATAAGGACTCAGGCTCGTGTGTTAGTGAGTAGTGACATGCACAGCTTGCTGGAATCACAGGGGTTGAAAAACACTGATCTGTAAGTTTATTGCAGTTCTTGTGGACAATGGGCTATTTATGACATTAATATTTAGAAGCATTGGATGGTCCCTTTTGCCTTATCTTCGTGAGGGTTTATATGCTTTGTTTTTAGTTTTCTCTTATGACCTGACTTTCTTCTTGTTTATGCTGGTGCAAATAGGGCCTAAATCAAATATATTATTCCTAATGAAGAAAACTAGTTGTCATTTTTCTTCTGGTGCACGGGGGTAGACACCTAATTTGATCTATGAAGGCTCTTATAAGACCTCCCTTCATGAATCTTATTCTCCTTAGCAGCCATATTGTCACATACTGAGGAAAGATCAACAGTTTCCATCATTTGAGGACACTTTGGGGGAGTTTTTCAGACATTTAATAACAGATCTGACTGGTGTTTTGCATTGTGGAGTTCATTACTTCATTACATTCTCATGGCAGTCAGACACAAAAGAGCAGGATTAATAGACATATTGAGCAAATTTTATCCAGGTACTAAGTTTCTTTATATTGGTCTAATTTTTGGTCATTCAAAAAACCTTGAAAGGGACTTTGGGATCAAACTGAGAATTTCACCAGTTGTGACCTGTACCTGAGAAGTCACAGTCAAATAACCCAGGAAGGGTTTCATTAGATTCTGTGTTTTTCCTTCTCTAGGCTTCTAACTTTTGAGAAGAGGGTGGCCTCTCTGAGGGGCAAGGGCTATTTTCAGCTGATTGTGAGTGATTTTGTGCCTTTTTTACCCAGACAGTCACTGGTGGAGAAAAACTCTAGGAAAGGATTAAAAGAGGGTATGGGTTTTCTTATATTGTCCTTACTTCCTCTGGACAGGAATTGTGTTGGTTTGGATGGTGTTACTACAAACACCACAGGAAACTGGAAATGACTTAAGGAAGAGAGCACTTTGTGTTGCCTTATGTGGTAAATGCTGCACATAAGGTACCACCAGTCATACAAAAGAAGAGGGAAGGCACTTTTAGAGAGTCTTAGAGGTGGACAGTTGAAGGTAAGACAGTTCAGAGCACAAAATTTGAGTCAGAGCATTGGAGAGGTGTAAGGCTTTGCCTTGTCTTTGCTGAGACACTGGGTTTGCTCGTGTTGGTGTTCTGCTGGATGGAAGGCCACAAGCCTCAGCCCTAGGAAATTGGGAGTCATTAGGTGGTGTTCTAGTCTGTGGCTTGGAAGAGGGAAGGCTGTAATGGATTTATTCAGTGGGTTCAGTGGAGGGGAACCAGACCAAAGAAGGGTCTGTACAATGCTGGGGGAATGTAAGTGAGGGCAAAATACTGCCAAGAAACAGATGGGCAATGATGGTGTGTCAGACCACAGAAAGGGAGTAGCAACATATTTGGAAGGAAAGGCATCTTCCCTCTCTTCCTCTTCTCCCAGTTTTAGTGGTGGTGTGTAGGTATGTGAAAGCGACTCATTACCCATCACCTGGCCAGGAATTGATGTCCTGTCAGTGTTGTCCCCATCTGTCATGGAAGAGAGAGTGTTCCTTTTATTTTTTGTTAGAGCCGACTGCTACTTTCAGCCTGTCTGTTCATGGTAGCTTATTATCTCATACAAGTGTGATTAACATGTCAAAAGAAAGGCTGAAACAGAATGTCTGTTCTGGGTAATGAAGGGAAGAAGGGGATGGGATGTGACATATGAGTTCCAGATGTTGAATGTGGTTTCTTAAGCTGCACGCAAAGGTTGTTGCATCTGTAGCAATGCATGTTCAATGGACAGTGTGAGGGGAGACAGAACAAATAACAGCAAAGAATCATGTACCTAGGAGCCTCTCTTTCTTCACCCTTCCACTTTCCTCCACATCATACCTTCTTCACCTGCTGCTTTTCTCACTTCCATGTGAGATGAGAATTGTTAGGTTATTTGATTAAAGGCTAGTCATTAAGGTTCAATAACAGTTAGGGGTACGCAATCAGGGAAAATAGGGTTTGGTGCATCATTTCCTTCTTAGATAACCATGGAAGAGTGGTCAGATCGTTTATCCAACAAATAGAATCAACCAAACACACTCTCTCTGGAATGCCATGCAAAATGAAGAGGACTTACTGTAGAACTTATGCAAGGGGATGAGGAATGAAAGCCTAGACAGATAGCCCTGATTTGTAATTGCCCGTATTGATATGTGGTGATCCAAATTTGACATAGAGGGTTTATAAAGAGAAGGATTCCCATACTTAAGTTTTGCATCAGGCAGTTATGAATAGTAGCAGCAGGAAATACAGATGTAGCTTACTCTAATTGCCTTGCAATTACCTGTGAGTGGCTGGGGGTGGGGAATGTGCTGCAGAAAGACTCGATTTCACAAAACCAGGCTGAGTACAGCCGGACTACTCACTGTGAAACCAGGTGCAGCAGTGCTCAGAGCAAGGAGCCAGGAAGAGGTGGCAGAGGCTGTAAAGTGGTAGAGCAGTAGGAAGCAGTCCCAGCATGATGCTGTGCTGGCTTTCTGATGTTTGGCTGTCATTTGCTGCTTGACCTCTTCTTTGCTGCTCTTGCATCTGTGGCCACAGCAAAAAGCTGCCTGTGTGCTGCTTTGAAGTCACCTATTTGAAGTACACACAGGGGGAACACCTGCTGCAGATCTAACCAGTAAAATACTAGACAGCAAATTAGTGCTGCAGCCATCACAAGTATTTGTGAAATGTGATATTTGTAAATACTCAAATATACACCAAAATATTTTCAAGAAACGAGTAGCATAAAAAGTGTTCCTAGGCACTACTGACAATCTTCTGTGCCATGTGAACCAGCTGTATATGTGTACTTAGTGTCAGTTCATCCAGTATTTTTCAGTGATGGTGGAATTACTGATATGAGAAATAGAAGTGGTTAAGAAGTGTCATGTGAGCAGATACATCATGGTTAAAACTCATTTCAAAGGGAAAGATTGCCTGGGGGGAGAGGTTTCTATACTCCCTCTACAATGTTTTTAGTTGAAAAAATGTAATCTTATTTATTTGGCTTTTGTTGTTCATAAAAAAATGAGACACTTTCAGAGGGGAACAAGTGTTAAGTTTCTCTTAGATTTTTTTCCACGTGAAAAAAATTCTTCTGTTCTGCAGTTAACTCTTTTGATAAAATGGTACCTGGTCTTAGAAGGAATATTCTCACATCATAAATTGTACAGTCCTACATATTGATGTTAGTGGAGAATCATCACTTAAGGGAATGAAATGTAACAGACAAAGTGATACAAGGGTGAATATATGAATGTATAAATTAATGCAATTTCTGATGTTCTCTGCTGAATAATGTAGCATCAGAAGTGAATTCTAGCCAACATTCTGACCTCTCCTGTGAGCCAGGTGTGTGTGTACTGATCTGCCTTGCAGTTTGCAGCAAGTGTGGTGAGCTTGTCTGTCTACATCAGCAGCTGGCACAGCCAGCCCTACCCTGGGATTGCAATGGAGAAATAAATACAGCTTGTTGGCATACATGCAAATCCTTGTAGTCCCAGTCTTAGAGCAAATCCCACCCCAGGTACAGGAAGCTTCCACCTAAAGAATAATGCAAATGTATTACATAGGATCTAGATATTAAAGGATATTTAAAAAGATTAATTAGAAAGATGATTATTGAGTTTCGATCACGGCAGTAAAAAAGCATAAATAAGTGCATTAGTGATTAAGTTTTGAGACAGAAACTGCAGGGGGTTATCCTTCAGGATGCCTCAGATCTGGCATGTTGATTTAGATCCTGAAATCTCCATGCACAAAGGTTTTGGGTTCTGGTTGCTCCAGGTGGAAGCACTGACAGCTGGCGGTGCTCTTGGAAAACTGCCATAGAAAATTATAGGCTGTTTTTAAAACCTGTTTTTTTTTGGTGTGCATTCTTTGATCCACTGAAGTCATGGTATTCCATTTAACAGCACAAAATTGCTTTATGCCAAACAAAGTAGTTTCAAACAGCACATGTATATTCACCTCACTGTTTGCTGCAGTGTTTTACTTTAGCTTGATCACAACCACTGATGTCCTGTGTCTTAGGGCAGTGGTTTTCTGCTTTTTAAACGCTTGAACTGCTGCATAATGATTTTAAGTCTACTGTTTACAGTTTTGGTTTTCCTATTTATCTCTTGCAGGTGTTTTAAAAACTAATCAGAGTGAATGCTGGGCTCCTTGTCCCTTGGGTTGCAGAGCACTGCTTTAGCAGTCACAGCGACAGCAGGGCTACCCCAGAGTGTGGCTGGGCAGGCAGTGCACATTTATCCCTGTGTAGGGAAACTCTCCATTAGTTGAAAGGAGATGCTAGGTGTACCAGTCACCATGCCTTTTACCTCAGAGAAGGAAGAGAGTGTTTTTTGGAGCAATATCATTGTATCTGATACATTACAGGTTTGATTAGAACTGCCCCTATGTAGCTTCTTTTTCACTCCAAACCATTGTGCTTGGCTTGGAGAAGGTGAGTTATGCCAAATATTTCCTCTGTAATCTATCAAGGTTCCTTTAGTAGCATAAAGTGATCTAGCATCATAACTCTCTTCTGTTTTCTCCCTTATGATCAGATATATTATCAAAGATACTTAATATGTGGAGCTGTAGAGTTCTTATTTTTAGTTATTTAAAGGTATGGCAATAAAAATAGTCTATTTCCTGTGAACAGGTGGTTTCCGATGCCTTGGAATTGCTGAGAAAGATGCAGCTTTGGGAATGTGTGGAGAGGAGTATTTCTTTAATAAGGAAATGCAGGAATGCCAAGCATGCTTGAAGTGTGAAGATGGAATGGTGGCCATGCCTTGTTCCACTGTCAGTGACACGGTTTGCTCAGCAGCCAGTGAAAACAAACTCTCAGAGTCTTGGGCTGCAAACATCGTTCTTCCCTCTGTAAAGTCTGGCATCTCTCAGGTCTTCTCTGGCTTGAACTTGAAGATAAAGGGAAAGCTTCCCTGTGATATCCTGTCCACTGAAGAGAGCAGCCTGGTATTCAGGCAACATGGTCTGTTGTGGACTGACCTAAATTTTGCAGTAAAGCACAACTGCAGGAACTTTTTGCAACTTTCCTTAAAGCTCAATGGCAGTGAGGAAGACTATGAACTGAGTGGTGTTCGGATCGAGCAGCCAGAAGGAAAGTATTTCCAGAGCACTAGTGTAAGCAGTGCTGCTGAAGTGGAGCCCAGCCAAACTCTTTCTGTGTATTTGAGGAGCCCTAATCAATTCTGCAATCAAAGCAAAGACCTAAATATTTATGATCTTAATACCCCACTCAGTTTGTTTTGGTTGTCCCATGACACAGGTGCTGTGGCACTCAGTGCACAGATGTCAACAGCAATGCATTACCAAACCAACTATCGACCTACCTTTAAAATAATTTCTGTTTCTGACCCTTATATGCTAAGTTTATCTCATGATGGCAGAGCTATAAAGTTCACTGAAACTGGTGTTGTCAAATTTGTGTTTCATCAAGCATTGTACTCCATGGGTCATACCTGTGTCCGGGAGGGCTTCTCCTTAATTTCTTATATCAACAGGAATGGTACCAACAGAGAATTAATGAATGTGTTTAAATCTGGGGTAAATTACAGAGACACATCGATATCTGCTTCTGGGGCCACAAAGGTTGCTGCTGGAGATCTGGTTAGCTTTGAGATCCTGTCTCCTGCACAGTGTAATGTTCGGTATTTTGGAGACAGTTCTGGAATTAGCATGTTTAGCCTCATCTGGATCCCTTCTGCAGTTTCTAGTGCCATATCAGCCACAGTTGCTGTTACAGGTCTGCCTACTGGAGCTGTGAGAAACAAACTACTGGATTTCACCCAGGTCTCATCCAACGAGAAACAGATACAGCTGGTTTCTTCTGGACAGCTTGCTCAGAAGTATTTTATTTTTACTGAAAAGGGAGTCGCCAGCCTTGCATTTAACTTAAAGCTAATCCATTCATGCAATGTGCTCAAAGTGACTCTCAATCAGATGACCATGGATCACATGCAGCCCACAGCAGTTGCTCAGCAGATTGGAGGTCAGATGCCAGAGGGAAGCCTGTGGACCAGTGTGTCCCTGCGTGCATCTTTTGAAGTACATAATGGAACACTGGTATCAGTTTCTCTTGACTGTGTGCGTGGGAGGATCAATCAGATCACTCATGAACATGGAACCAGTATATCTATTTTATGGATTTCATCTTAATTTCTGCACAGTGAAGTTAGCATGGAATTGGGGTTTCAAATGTATTTGGATTCTACTCTGATTCTGTACATATTTGGCACTATACTGTGTTGACTTGAGCAGATCATCCCACAAAATGATCTCAATTTTAGGAATATTTAAATAAAATCTTAACTGAATGATCACTATTTAAAGAAAACAAGAGCTTCCAGTATTCCTGGATTTTAATTCTGTTACCATCTTCAGGCAGGGGAACGTTGAGTTCAGATCAAACTCCCTTATTTTTAATAAAGCAGTCTCTTAAAATTGATTATTTCTGGACCACAAAAAACTGCAGCTGAGGGTAAACAGCATTTAGTATTGTAACTGAAAGCAGCACAGCCAAATAATTGAAACCTGCTTTCATTTTTTTCATGCAACAGGCTAATAAAAAGACTAAATGTACTTTGGGGTAATTTGTCTACATCTTGCAAAATGTTGTGCTTTCCATAAATGGAGAGAACATGCCTCAAATAGGTGATAATGTGGCAACACTGGAGTAAACGTTTTTTAATATTGTGGAAGGGGATTGGGTCAAAAATAGAACATTTTTTTTACAACAAAAACAGTGGAACTGCTCAAATTTAATTTGGAAATAATCTACATTTAAGTAACTTGGGCAGACTTTTCTCTGTTTTTAGTTTTGCCAGTGAAAAGTTGCAGAACGAGAAGGAAGGAAGTCTGTTCTAAGAAGAAAGAGTATATTGACAAAAAGATGCAAGTACTGAAAGAATGTATTGAAAATTAGACTTCTGAAAATTAAGCAAAATTTTATTCCATTTCTTTCAAACAGCAAAATCTTTTTCTGGTCAAAAAATCCCATTATTCACAAATCTGTTAATTTTGCTGAACACGTACTTACATTAAAAAGACCTTTTTTTGTTGTCAAATCAGTCAGGTAATTCAAGGAAATGGTGTATTCATTGACACAAATTTTTATCTTCTTCCAGCTCTTCCATCAAACTATTCTTTCTTTTTCTAAACTATGTAGTCTGTGTTCTCCCATTTTCTCCTTTCTTCTCTACAAATGCTTCTTCACTCTCCTTTCTAATTTTTTGTTAGGAGTAAATATGTGCCTTGTCTCATCTCTTTCCAGCTTTTCTCCAGCATTCCTACAAAAGGACAAATGTTTGTGTCACATATGTAACTATAGAAGAGGCACATTAACAATGCACTTGCAGGCTGCCTTAAATTAGCCCTACTGAAAAGAAATATTATGCACAATATAACTTTAATGTATCTGCCTGAGTATGTATAACTGAAATATATGTACATCGCTGTGTTTAAATCTATTTTGGAATTCGTTACATGGTTTTTGCTGTATAATGGCCTCCTATAATTTTCTGTAATTGAATGAACCCAAGTGCAAGATTTCTATCTGGTTGTTGTTTTAACTTGTGACATTATAACTGTGTCCTTAACATCTGAAATTATCTTTCCATTATCTTTTTGTCTTCAAGAATATGCTCAAGGATTCAGGCTTTCGACAAACTGCTGTCCAGCTCCAAACAGAGATCAGTAGTTTTTCCTGCTTTCAGCTGCTAAGTCTAAGCAGTCTGTCACACAGAATGTCCCTCACTGGGGATTGTGTTGCAGCCAGCACATACACAAACCAGTAATCCTGCTGTCCCCAAAGTCTCTCAGGGACAGAGATCTTAGTGCCTGTGTGTAGCCAGGCTCTCATTCATTCTTGCAAGGTCATAAGGAAGGATGAATTAAAACTACTGTTGAAGGTGTTCAACATTTGCACAATACTGTTGTTATTACTGAGGACATTTTGTGCTGGTAGAGAAGGACTTCTGGAATGAAAAGCAGATGTGTCTTATCTGTTGTGTACAGAAGAGCTGTATTCCCTGGGAACAGAGCAGTTTTTCTGGGAACTTCACTCTTGGAGTCTGCTGAGACTGACCAAAGATGAAATGGCACAGGAGTTAAAGTGCTTCTCATATACCCATTCTCCTTCCAGTAGAAGGGTGCATATGATGTAGGAAAAGCTCTGCAGAGAGCAGAGTATTTCTATGGTAAGAGTTGAGGGAGAGACAATGTTAGAGAAAGCTAGAAATTATAGGCTTATGTTTTTGGTGTAGAAGAAGTTAAGGAAATAACTTTCTCACAAACAGAACCCCTTATTATTGTTTGCTGGTTTCTGCTGTGCAGTTCTGTTGAAGGCTATCATTCCCCAGAATGACAGCTTAAGACTCATTCTAGATTTAAACCTGCTAGTAGAGATCAGAATCTGGTGTTAGAAATAATCTGGTACCTCTTTAGGAAAGTGTGCAGATGATACTTGAGTATAATAAACATTTGCATATAAGTGACATTATTTGTATGAGTATCCTTTATTTAGTGAGCTTGTGAGATCAGTGGAGTTAAACAGGAAATGGAATGATGCTCCAATCCTGTATTATGCATGCTGGTGGCACTTGCATTTAAATGCACCATTATTAAAGGATACAGAAGCTACAAGGAAGGTAAAGTGAACATTCTTACAACTGAGAGAGGTTCCAGAGTATAAATTCTTCAATGCAATAAAACATTTTGGAGGATGCTGTGGGGAGTGCCCATAATTTCCCTTAAATTCAGAGTAAGTTTTTAGATGCACAGTGGCAGAAACACAGTAGTTTATGTCCATCTGGTAGTGATAATGCATCTAATAATGTTTTACTCGTCATCTGTGATAAGGCACTCAGAGAGTGAAAAAGGAGTGTTATCCAATGTTTATTATTAATTGCAATTTACAGCAATTTTCAAGCAAGAAAAGGCCGGTGATTGAGCCTCTTTTGAATCTCTGCCTTTCAAAAAAAAAAAAAAAAGTCTGGATCTATACTTCAGGGCACTCACTGACCTTGGTTATAGCAACAGGAATTTGAGTGAGTATCTTGGAATCAGTATAGATTTATGATAGCCTAATTAATGGCATAGTATATAGCCTTTGCATCTATGAAAATGATATATATTGCCTCATACCTTGGAACATTAAATGGTGCACTATGATCCTCAATAAGGTAAAGTTCAGGAGGAATTGATGCACAATGAATATTGATTTTATGACACTTATCCCATTTTCTATAATAAGTTGCATGTTTTATGGACAGGTATATTATTAATTATATTTACAAAATTTGAACTTTTTTATTAATTTTTTCCATATGGTTTCTTTCTATTAATAGTACAATATAATACTGGGAAGTACAGAATTCATTTAAAAACTTTTATTTTGCATCTTTTGATACCACATTCCTGAATATGGTTAAAATAGCTGGAGACAGACTCTTCAATCTTTTCTGTCAGAGAGTGTTTCCAAAGGAAGGATTCACAGAGTAACAGAATAAGTATGAGGCTGGTAGAATCTACCTGTACAGAATGAGTTTAAGTTAATACATCCAGGAAAGCAGCTGGTTATTTCACTGTGTTATGAAAATAATGGGGAACTTCTTATAAAAAACTTGACCATTACAGGAAGAAAATAATTTATGTTGTATAGTGCAGCTCATACCAAAGGAAAAGAGTGTTGGCTTTCAAAACCTGCATTGATTTGTATTGGGAAACATTTTGCAAGTTTAAGGCCCTTACCTGAATATATTTATTACCTATGCAAATTTTTTATGCTTTTTGTGAAGTCAAAACTGGGCAGAATATGTGATGTCTATTTTAATATTATGGATGTTCCTCTGTTCTGTGTTCTCTGCAGATTGCAGTACACTGTGAAAACAATCCTATTTTCTAGTGGTGCTTTTTATGAAATTTTCTACTTTGAAATATTACTTTGTTTTAAAAATACTGTTTAGACACTTGCCTCTGTTAATATTATATTGTAATATGTTTTAAGAGAACTTTACTGATATAAATAAAATGATAAAACTCATTGTTATTCTTGTTCTGTTCTGAGGAAGACTAATGGTGGCTGTTGTGTTTTTTTTACCACTGACTCTTCTGGGCTCAGTATTTCACAGATGTTACCTGAGTTCATCACCTGTGCCTGCTGAAGTGGCACTAAACATGAACAGCAACTGGGCATTTCTAGAAATCTGCCTGCCTTCTGTTCCCGTGGTTGTAACAGCAGATCTGAGAAGATGAAAATTGTCATAAGAGCAGCACAGTTTATCCTGGTCATGGCTGGTGTCCCAGTACCACAGAGAAGAAAGAAATTTGTCCTGCCTTGGTGTTTCATAGGCTCTCTGTTGTATGTGAAAGCTTTTATGGTCTTGTGGGGGGTCCAGATCAGAGTGTTGCAGTAGCACAGCTATGCTTTTGTCAGGGTCTGGCCAAGTTAAAACTCATGTGTTCTCAGTAGAAACTTTACAAGTATTTTAAATGGTCCATCTGTTTCTTCTTTTTGGAGATGTTACTGTTTATTGGATGTGAGTGAAAGAGTGGTGCTGTCAAAAAGGGATTACAGACATCATTAACATACCCTAAATTACCCAAGGATAAAGTTCAGAGGAAAAAGAAAATAATTATTTTTGAAATACTGTTGAAAATAGGACCTTTTCCTGGCTGGAACAAAAGTGCTTGTTCTCTTCTGACCTTCAGCAGCTGACACTGTTTATGCCCTTTCCCTAACAGCCCAAACCTTCTTGATGTTTGTCTGCTGCCCACGATGGCTCTCTCAGAGTCACCTTACATTTCTCTTCAGGGATCTAACATTCCCTTGTGCAATATCCACAGGCACTGGTCTAGAACCACACTGTGCCACCAAGCCTGGTGCCCCTTCCTCTGCTTGGAGGGTTTTCCTTACAGAGAGGCTCTGAAGATATTAACTGAGTTAGTGGCAGTGCCTGTGCTGCCTGGCAGAAATAAGTAGTGAGTGGGCCTCAAAATAGCTGAGTTGCCCACATGCTGGACCTCAGCATCTCTCTGTCTGTACCTGTCTTTCACTGTCTGGTTCTGGTTGTATAAAAGTCAAATGGCTGTAAAGGATGGATCCAAGAAACTTGTTTGTGTTAAATAATAGAACTGCTATTGCTTAAACAGAGTTTCTTGTCCAGCTGCAGTTTGCACAGCTTTCTTCAGCCCTTTCTTGGAGCTCTGCAGGCACAGTGACCTGCAGGATTGCATCTTTTGTTCACAGGCTCTTGAAGGAGAAATGAGCTGCTCTCCAGACACTCTAGTGCAATCCAGTTAAACGGCATCTCTTCAAAGTAGCCTTAAAAGGCTGGATGTGATTTCTTCACTAGAAGGGAGTTAATGCCTGGCTTTAACAGAACCTTGAAGTAAAAGTCTATCATGTTTATATTCATACATACATTCATACATATATACATATATATATATATATATATATATATATATATATATATATATATGTACATCTTTATATAATCTTGTTTGTCTCAGTTAAACAGAATTTTCTCTAAAAGAACTACAGAAAAGCATTTTTATAAGTTCGTGCATCTTCTCATAAAATCAATGTCTTCAACTTTCCCTTTTGCCATTTTTTCACTGGAAACATAGGGGAAAGAAAGGGAAATTAAAAAGTGAAGATTGGGGAAATGGAGTTAGAAAGGGAGAAAAGTGGAAGAGGGTAAAAGCAATCTCCAGTGTTTGGGTAATTTCAAGGATAGGAATTTAAATTAGTTTTTGTCAGAACTTCTTGGGCTTTCAATCATTTATATTTAAACATTTGTTCAACTGGAAATTCAATCCAATTTGGCTTTGTTTCTGTTTCTTCATTAAAGCACTTCCCACCCACCAACTTTTGTAAACTAAAGTAGTATTAGAGTAACCTGAATATGCTAAAGTATTTTGCTCAGCTGGAACATTAAGTTGGATAATTTGGTTAATTAAATATAAGCTTATATTGGGAATTCTCTGGATATATTTGTGGGTTTTGGCATGCAAACTTCAGTTTTCATCATTACCTCTTAACTATGTTTATATTGGGAAGTGCTTCTCATTAGATAAATGAGTCTTCTCTGAGCTTCACGTTATCATCACTTGACTGCTAATGGTACCTTTAATTCTCCTTTGGGTATTTTTCTATTATATTGCAGTCAATAATCAAGACAGGTACTAAATGTCTTCAGGAGCTCTGTGCATGTGGAATGTTGACAGAGTGTTCTGGTCACAGCTGGTTTTTCCTGACTTGCTTCATTGTTTTAAATCACAACTTGTACTCAGTTCAGAAATCCGTACTATAGATCTGAGCTTTCAAAGCAAGTTTGGCCTGGTGAGTGATACAGACTGGTAATCACATCTGAGTTGCATGATTGCAGTCTTCTCATGCAGAGTATAAAAAAAAACTTCTGAGCAAACTCACAGATTAAATGCAGGTGCCTTGAGTAAAGAGCCAGAGGTTCTTTACATCAAACTCAAATAAAAGCCTCATACTCTACTCAGGAGGTCAAAAAAGTAAAAGGATTTAGTATATACCATAAAATACACTGTTTGTTGAAGGAGAAGTACTTTTGTTGGTTTTATTGGGAGAGGAGAATGAAAACGTGTGCTTTATACCAAGTAGATAAGACAAATTGCTTAAGATGCCTTTATGCCTGAAATTGCTCCATATCTCATTTATTCTTGAACATACACCTAGATTTATTTAAACCTTTGCTTCAAACTACTGCCACATCAGTTACTTTAATACAGGCTTGATTTGTGCTAAAACCTTTGAGGATATTTTTCCCCCCTGTGCCAGACAAACATAACACATTTCAAACACCACTGATCAGTCCTTGAAAAATAATGTCCAATACTGCAAGTCTCCCAAGGGATGCAAGCTCTATGATCCTGTCTGAGACATCAGTTTTTATCCTCAGTTGCTTCAGCCTCCTAAAGCCTTTGCCCCATGGTGGTCAAACTTTCCCCCAGCTTTTGGCCTTGCTAGAGGTGTGCAGTGACAGCTGTGCTGGGTGGGAAGCTGCAAATACTTGGGTTTGACATTCCATAAATGGTTTTTTCCCCTCTTTAAATAAAATAAAATAAAATTATCCATTCTGCTTTTCATCCTCCTTTCATGGTTTAGCCATAAGGCAAAAAATCCACAGTTCCCACATCTCCACCCTTGATGTGCACCTGTACTTCTGCTCTCACAAGTTTTGGTGTGTGACAGGGGTTTCAGTCCTTGGTTTGTTGTCAGCAGGCTTCCCTCTCATACTCCTCTGTGAAGCACCACATAAGCACCACATATCTCTGAAAGCTTATATATTGCAAAAGCAAAGGTGGCTTGTCCTGTTTGGACATGTGCAGCCCTAGGAGACAGGGAGGTGGCATTTTCATTCCTAGAGATGCCCTGTTTCTATGACAGTGCTCTTGCAGCATTTCACACCTTTTGGTATCACCCCTTGCCCTTGAAGTATTGATGTCCTTGAAAACTTCTTTCAGGTTCTGTATTTGCACATGCACAGGAATTCATTTATGTCCTGAGAGGAGAGGGAATACATCTTTTTGTCTTACCTTTTCAATTGCTCCCAAAGCCAACTATATGGGAAAGATCTGCTTTCATCCAGTCTTCCTGGCATGTGATTTCCAGAGGCCAGAGCACAAAGTGTGTTTCCTACCCTGCATATAAAATAATAAATACCCACAGTATTACTGGTGTGCTACTGATAAAATATATTTCAGAATTGATAATCTCAGAATTTGGCTATCTCTGCAGGCATATTTAAATTACTGTGCAGTTATCAAAGCCTTTGAAGATTTGTATCTGTCCAGGTCGGGCACAATATTCTTATATAAGAAACAGGTTGGAGAGCACTTGGAAATACTGATGAAACAGGTCAGGCTGGCTCTGGGAGAGGGACCCTTGGTGAAGCTCAGGAGTTGACATGACTGAGGGTCCTGCTGTACCCTGGCCCTGCAGAAGCAGGAGTTTGTGGGACCTGACCAATCCCCAGGACATGCCAAGCTTTAGGAATGACTGGGGTGTGTTGAGACTATTTTGCTGTTGTAGCATTTTTGTTGCTCATTTCTGTACTCCTATGGGTAAATAATGCTTTCCTTGGAAGGTTGCCTGTATTCAGTATCTAACAGCAACTTAAGGGAAATTTGTTCCAGAAGCCCAACCTGGTTTGAATATCTGAACAAAATGCCTAGAAATTGCAGATGATGAAGCATGGAAGTCTTCATGAAATGGGCTGTTTTCACAAATCAGCAGGAGTACATGACACATCACTTGATAATAGAGACTGAGGCTGGAACTAAAATACCCCTAGCTTTAAAACATGCTAAACCCAATGCAAGTTACAAGGCTAAGGTCTGTATTAGTGATTGGAGTAGTTCTTGGCTGATAAAAAAAAACCCTATTTCTGACGTAACTCAAAAAATACTTCATTCTGTCCATGCCGTAGTTCACCTCATCTGTATCCATATCACAGAGCCTCCCAGGAAACCTGCAGATACAAATTCACTAGGCTTGACACTGATGGTGAAATATTGAGGGCTCCTGGTCACATGCAACCGGATTTATGGAGGGAAATATGAAATCTCCTCTGCCATCTTTCTTTCCAGTTATCTGAAAGATCCACATGCATCTGCTTTCTTCTAAAAAATAACCACTTTGAAGCAGGGATTCTAATGACACTGGTTTTGGTAAATAGAAAATCCTTACTTCACCAGTGCTGCAGCAAGTGACAAGCTACATCACTGAGGTCTGGATCCTTGCCTCAAGGAACAGATACTCAGTCTGTATTCAAGCTCTCTTGACCCTTTCAGACCTTTACCCATCACCAAAGTAGCACTGTAGCCCTGTTAACAGCAGTGTCTTCAGAGCTGAGTAGCGGCAGTGGCAGTCGCTACACCAGGAGGATGCTCCAGGCCCATCCCCACCCCAGAACACCTGGTGTCCCCATCCAAAAGCAGAAGCTCACGTACCCAACACTGACATTTCCTCTGCTACAGCAGCCCCAGCCCATGTGCAGGAACATCCCTCCAAACTTCCTTGCAAACAAGCCAGGCCCTGGCTGCAGCATGTGCCCAGGCAGTGGGGCTCCCTGCAAGCAGGAAAGGCTGTGAATGGGGGCTGCAGGAGCCTGCTGAGGAACAGAGACAAGAAAGAATGTTTCAGGGCCACTAAATGCTGATTGTGTGCCCTAGAGGTATTTCTGTGCCCTTCAAGGCTGCCAGTAGAGGTTTGTCTGCTAGAGAGGACTTTTTTTTTTTGTTGTTCCATTGAAAAACTCTGAACAGGGCATGCCTTATTTATCACTGCCTCGGCTGAGCGGTCATAAAAGTGGCAATAATAGTTACTTGATAAGAGCAGGGGAAAGGCAGGTCTCCAGCCCTGGGGAAGGTTTTGACAAATGGCTGCTCACTGATTGGAGGTGTTGCTGGCTTGGAGACAGATGGGCTCATCAGCTGTATGCAGGTAGCGCTACAGGTAAAGGAGAGAAATTACTGTAGGCGTAGTTGAGGTCATTACAGAAACCTCTTTATCTGCTGTTGGCATCTTTTGCCTTCATAGCTAACTCATTTTTCTTTGAAAGAGACCAGGGAGTGAGGGATGAGTGAACTCTCTAGGCACAAAGAGCAGGATGTCTCTTGATTTTGGTGCCATGCATTAAATAGCTGTGTTTGTAACAAATCTTTACCCTAAACTGTTTTGTTGCAAGTTACATGGACTCCTGATTTGCAGTCAGTTAATGACAGATCTAGTCCTTCCTTTTACAAATTTTTGTCTTTTCTATTTCCTTAAGTGTATCTCAATATGTACCAGATGGTATTAACTGTAATCATTTGTTAAAAATTTCTGAGCAGATTTAGGTGAGCAGTAATTGAGTGTTAAACCCCCATACAGTCCCTTTCAAAAGGAGACAAACAGTCTGCAGCTTGCCTTGTACAATGTTTTAAGCAGTGCAGATTTGTTATGTTTCTCCTCTCATGTTTTGCAATGAGCAAATAATTGTAAAAAATAAATGTAATGTTTCAGGTAGGTATTCTGGGGGCTTGAGTCTATTTCTAATAATGTGAGCACCCATGCTGACATGCCTTAAGTGCCTGAAGTCAAAACTGAAGTCTTCAAAGACTGAATTAATCTGACAAAACAAAATACTCAGAGCAGAGGCTGTAAGAATGAAAACAGAGAATGTCACAGTCACTCCCTTCCCTCATTTTCTGTGGATACCAGCTAAACTCTAAAGTTTATTTGATACAACAGGATGTGTTGGTAACTTTATTAGAAAGAAAAAGAGTGTGTGGGGAAAGAAATCTGAGAATTCCTACATCAAAGACCTTGGAAATGTTTCTGGACTTAAGTTTTAATGGTAGTAATATTTAAGAGTGTTTCTAAAGGCAAGTTGGATGGGATTCTATACTCTTGACACTTATTTTGGTTTCTGTTTGCAGCTTGTTCATATTTTAAATTTGAGAAAAAAGCCGAGAAAAATTTTTCTCGTGAGCTGATGAAGAAGTTCCTTAAAAAAATCAGGCAGTAGAGGTCTTCAAAGATTTTTTTTTTTAGGACACAGGTACTTTTCCTATTTTGAGAACTATTGAAACTAGATTTGTATCAATAAGGACAAATGTGTCATCTTCAAACATTTAAGTGAATTAATGCCCGGTTACCTATTTTGTCAGACCAGACAGTCAAAGGGAAGCAGCACCTTTGACAACCCAGCAAAGACTGGCAGGACTGGAGGTGCCATTCCCCCTTTGCCACAGCTCACCTTGTGCTATTGAGCCACAGCTCAGAGAACCCCCCATTTTGTGGAAAAGCTGTTGCCAAGCTTTTAGAGGTTTTCAGAACAGGCTCTGTCACCCAGAGCTCAGGACAGAGACACTGAATGCATCATACAGCCTGAAATCACTACGGGCTACTCTATGCACTGGGGATGATTATTTAGGTCTTTCTGGTGTTCTTTCTATTTATCTTCAGATTTCTCAAAAATGACTGAAAGCCCATTACCACAGCCTGTGTTTCAGTGCTTTTCCTGTCATCCTCAGCTTACTCTGAGAGCTCTGTGCTCTTTCTTCTTCTTTAGTATTATAAAAAAGCATGTCTCAGCATAGCAATTTCTACTGTAAGAATAATGAGTTCTAATTGTTTCTTTGTTCTAAAGAGAACAAAATTTGCTGGGCATGTGATAGACTAGAAAAGAAAATCGAAATACAGAGGAAGGAAAATACAGCCTGAGCTCTGGGTAGCTATCAAATGGTCTATTTGCCTATAATTGGGCCATTTCTTCATCTTCCCTAAATTGAGAAGACTATTCCCCTTTCTTCTCTTCCAAGCTTACAGGGAGCTGTGCTGGTTTGAAGGAAGAAGTGAACAGAGCTTGATAAAATGTAATTTACATTTTATGGGTAATGTCTGCTCATTTCTTTATCTCTACTTTCCATTGAATTTTTAAATAAAACTACTGATATGCTGATGAGATTTTACATATACCATTATTTGATTCTGAAGTAAAGAGCCTTGAACTACATCCGTATTTCCCTGCTGCATTCTGAGAAGGAAGTGCTGCATATCCTTGGAAATGAACATGGAACTGGCAATGCTCTGGTGGCCAGTGTCATAAGCTGGGTTTTTACTTTTGCATTCCTCCCTAGTAGTTTATTGCTAATCCATATCAAAGTCATGGCACTGGCTGGATCATGGGTACAAATGCTCTGTTCTTGTTTAGATTTCAGGGATTTTACCACAGGCTGCTGGTGTGACTGGGCAGTGGCTAAATCTGTTTGCTTTTGCTTCTTTAAAAATGGGATAAAGGACCACTGCACGGCTACAAGGGTGTTATGAAGGTAAAATTCATGACTAATGGCTGTGAGGCATTCAGATGCAGTGGTTATGAGGCTATATGATGTCTGGAGTATGTGCTTCACTGCACATCTGAAGCAAAACACGTCTGTTTCCTTGGCAACCCCTCTGCATCTCTACCCTTGTAGCTGCTCTCCACTGGATGTGGAAATATCAAGCATCATTACTGAATCGTGCTCACATTTTGCTCCATTCATATTCTGCTATTAAAAAGGTTCTGCTTGTTACACTGACACTGTGGGCTCTGTATGGTGCAGTTCTATTCCTCCCTCTCCCTCCCTGCCTCCCTCCACCTCCCTCCCTCCAGCCCCCCTTTTCCTCAGCTTAGCCCTCTCCTCTGCTTGCAGCAGAAGCCTTGAGGTCACCCCACCTTTGGTGGGAAGCAGCAGCACTTCTCCAAGACGTGCACAAATAGGGTAATATGGAAACACATCATGTCCATGCCCATGCACTGCCCTTGAGGAAATTAAAACAACATGAACTTTCTGAACAACAATTAGTGCTGCCATCTGTTACTGTCAGCAGATGTACGTGATAACCTTGTGTTTGCTTTCTTGGAAGATGTGTGTATTTCACTTATGTTATCCATGAAATCTTTTAACAATGTAGAGATATGTGATGTTATCTAGCAGTTTTATCCTGATGTGTCTTGCCTTTACATAAAATGAATCTCACAGAGATCTGCAGCTCTGAGCTGAATGCAGTCATTGCTTCCAGACCATGAGAGTTTATATCCCACGGGAGCCCAAGGACTGTTCCTGTGAGATGGTGCTCACCACAGCCTGGAGCCTGTGCAGCCTGATGCTCCTCATGCAGCCAGGGTCTGTGTCCCCCTTCGAGCTGCTGCCTGTTAAGATGAATGGTGGCTGCCAAAGATCCAATCCTACATATGGAGAAAGGCAAATATGTCATGCTTAAATAGTTGTCACCAAGTCAAAATAAAAACTTCAGGGTTTAGGGTTTTGGCTCTTCTCACTGTCAGCCTAGCCCAATTACCATGCAAAGATATAAGGGAAAAATAGAAAACACACCTAAGTTCAAATTCTCGTGCTCTGCTTATTCCCAGCACCTACATCTCTTCAACTCAATTGCTGTGGGATCCATTGCTCTGAGCACTACTTCACTTGCCTTCATCTCTGCTTGTGAACAGGTTTGCAGCTCTGTGCATTTGCAATGGGTAATGTACCATGAAAAGATGCCTAACAAAAGGGTTAAGGTGTTGCAAGACTGAACATAAGAATCAATTTCTGGCTAAGAAATGGAAAAGGAAGTACGGAATGTGGGCCACAAAGCCTGTTCTGTAAATCTGCCCGGTCATTCAGTGCTTATCTGAGCATGATATTACCACAATTACATCTTTAGTGTGAGTGAGACCTCCATCCGTTTTCTAAAAGCTGGAATGGGAATAGATACAGAAGAAATGAGAATCTTGCTTATTTCTGGCAAGCACTGGAGACAGTTGAAGCAGACTTTTTTCTGTGAGATCTAAGAAGATTATCCTAATAGCTCCTCCTTACAGGTTAATGTTTATACATTTCCTTTTGCCTAAAATAGGTTGGTCTCTACTAAAATCTGTTTCTTAGAGCAATATCTGCTGAAAATTAAGACATAAGGAATTGCTCTACAGTGTCCTGAGAGGCCATTTTCCATTTTAAAATCAATGCTAATTAAATGTACATACTTTAATGTTGACATAAATCAGTTCCAAATTTACATGCTGCCAATACCTTACAAAACATCATTTACCTTGATTCTAAGGACCTCTTCCCTCAGTGTATTTTGTGCAAGCAAATTAATTGCCTTTGTTTTTACATAACCATAGATACACACACACATAGGATCTACACATGAAGTGGAGGTCAAAAATAATGGGGATTTAGCTCTGTTCAGATTTTATTGAATTTTCCCCTTAGCTGTAGGACTCCTCTGAAACCAAGTCTTCTAAAACATCCTAAGTAGGCTGTTGGGGAAAATGAGAAATCTCCTTATGTGTGTTTATGAGAACTATGTCTATTGACATAGATGAATAATTCTGGCAGAGTAGTCACTTTCTGCAGCTCTCCTGTAAAAATTCAAACTCCTGGAAAAAAATTGAACTTCTTCTCACTTCTTACTATTTCATGCAATCAGAGGTACTGGTTTTTGTTATGAAGTTCTATTTATCTGAAAATTATTAAAGGGCTTGAGCATTTTCCCAGCAGGTATTTTGAAGAGCTGAGCATGGTCACAGCAGCAGAGCTGCACCATAGGAAGTGTACAGAGAACAGCAGAATGTTCTTTGCATTTGAGTAGCTAGCAAGAAAGCTTTGGCTATGTGACAAGGAGATTTTATGGTACACATGTTTACTTTAATGAGGGGCAGGGTAGGAGAACATATATAAATATACATATGTGTGTATATATAAATACAGACAAAAATATACCCCAGAAATATAGGAGCCATATGGGGAAACAGAGTAATTCCCTGTACTGGGAAAAAGACTCAAGTGTGACAGAAATCTCAGTGAAAATAAACTTCAGGATTCAGTAGGCACTTCTGCAAGGGATTAACAAAGCAAGTGTAGACTTGCATCTAACAAGAAACAGAGTCCGACATTCAGTAAAAAGCATTAAAAAGCGATCAGACCATTATATTTAGGCCATGGCAAAACTGTGAGAACCAAGGAAGCACACCCTTCCATATTATAGTTTGCTGTAGTTGTGCACCACATTTCACATTGATTTGACTTGTAGATTGCCTCCAACAAAAAAAAACAAAAACAGAAACAAAAACCCAGGCCTCTCCATTGTATAGTGCCTAATGGACTGCATTTCTGCAGGGAATCAAGTCAAGCCTGTGTGCTGCCTTCAGTGGGAAAGCTGCTTTAAGAAACTCCTTTCTTTCTTCATAACAGACTTGAACAGGAATACTAGGCCAAAGTTTACCACCTCCAAGGTGTGAAGTTATGGCTGATTTTGAGGCCATGCTGGAAAACAGTTCGCTGAGATGTTTAAAATAGTCACCAGAGGCTCCAGGGCAGATGGTTTTGAAGGCAGCTTTTTCATCACCACTAGCACTGCATAACTGCACTTAAATATAATACCTGAGTGCAAGTCCATGAAAAAAACATGGAAATCGATGAAAGCACACAAAAAATGAAGAATGGGGTCTACCCTTGCCTTTTAACTGTATGGTAACCAGCTACTGGGCACAGCTGTGTGGAGGCCAGTGGCCATGCTGACCAGGATTCTGAAAGGGCCTACTGGTAACACAGCCCCTGGACCTGTGGTAGTTAAGGTGATCCAAAGTTCTTCCCCAAGACATCCTGAGGCTTTATATACATTTATTTCCATTCCATTTTCTCAGTTGGCCTTCTCGCCCCTTTTGGCCTCATATGGAATTTCTCTGGAATGTTCTCCCCAGTTCGATGCCCCATTGGCCCCTTCTCCTTGGTCCCTCCTCCTGCCCCTTCTCATTGGTTCCCCAATCCATCAATCAGCTTTGTCCCCCCCCCGCCCTATCCCTATTGGTTGTTGTAAACCCCGCCCCCTTTGGTACTTAAGGGCCGGGTCCCGCCTTTTTGGAGTCTTTGTCACTGAGTCCTTCAGGCTGTGCAGTAGTCTGAGCCCTTAGAACCCACACAAAGCCCCCTGAGTGCTCCTTGTGCCGCTGTGATTGCTGCTCCCCCGTGCTGTGTGTGCTGCTCACTGTGAGTGTGAGCTCCTGCATGGTCCTGCTGCCCCAGGCTGTGAGGTTGCTCTCAGAAGGTCGCAGCCCTGCCAGGCTGGACACCCCCAGGGCCCAGCGATACAGCTGCAAGGAGGAAAAGGAGCAGACTCCAGACCTTGGTTTAGTTATATGCAGCACATCTGATCACACCACATTATTGCCAGCTACAGATTTGTTAGCGATCTGCAGTTGCTGCAGGATTTCAACTTGACTTTTATAACTGTTGATAGAAAAACCCCCAATGTGATCATTCTCAGGATGCTCTTTTCTGGCTATTCCTGAATGGAATGGTTACTTGGTATTAAAAGGTATTTTAATTCATTAAATTACATTTTAATGCATTAAAATGCATGTTTTATTTAAAATTAAGAACAACCAGTAAATTTAAAATGCCTTTACATCTAAAAAGGTTAATTCCAGCTCGTCCCCACCCTTCTGCTGACAGACTTCGGCAATTGATTGGAGAAGGAGAAGCTTGAAAACAGATGTAGAATCTTGTATGGACACCAACGATTATTTCAGAAAACTGCTGACTTGCAAATCCAGCAGTTATCTTTAATACACTGGCTTACACTTCAACCTATGATTTCTGCAACTTCTAAACAAGAACCTGGAATAGCAGCCTTTTTGTTGGCAGTCCTCAAATGCTTCTGTAGGATCAAGGAGTGTCCAGCTCTGTCATTCAGAGGATTTTGCCAAGCTCCTAGAAATGTTCACTGCAAGCAGTTTTGGGACATTCTCACTTCCTGCCCCTATAAGCAGATCTGGAGCATGGAAGTGAAAAATCTCCGTCCTCCTTCAGAACAAGAATCACTTAGTACAATCTCAGTGGAGACATGCTGTAAGACACAACGTTCAGTCTCTGTGTGTGGATGTTACCTTGGACCAGAACTTTTAAAAGGTGCAGTAATGCAGCAGCAACACGAGTCCTTTGCTGCTGGTGGAACTACAAACCACTTCATGTGTCCAAGAGATTTCAGTGGGTGTGATGAAGGTGAGATAGGGGCTGTAGGTCACTGTACGTATGCCCTATTACAATGTTTGGTCATCACAGGCACACTGAGAATGGAAATTTAACCACGTACCAAGAGGTATTGCCTTCAGGCTATGCTTCCCATAAGTCTTTTTAAGTGACTGTCAAGTGTTATAATCCGTCAATTTGAAAAATATTATTCCTTTGAGTCTATTCTTAAAGAGGACTCATCCATTCCAGTGGGCTGAAAGAGTTTAGCATAATCAGCTGCTCTATTCCTGGATCACTTTGTGTGGGTAATTGCCTGGAATTCCAGCCTTTCCCATCTGCTTTCACTAAAGGACAGTGCTTTTCTGCCTTTAGGAGATTAAAAACAGACGCTTCCTATTTGGGCTGTGACCATCAGGCATCAGAAGGAGACGACACTAAAATTTTGTTTGAAACAAATTAAGTGCAACAGGAGCTTTCTTGGGTTGAGTTGCAGTGTCTGTTTGTGTTTAACACATAAATGATGCTTTGTGCTTCACTGAAGCCAAACCCCCAAAATAGTCATCGTATTTGCACTGTTTGAAACTGTCTCTGAAGAGGTACCCTAAAAGCTCAGCTGAGAGAGGTGTAAATCTTAATTTTTTACTTTAAAGGTTGAGATTTCCTGGGGACAAGTCTGAAAACAGATAGTCATGAAGAGTTTCAGTTTGGGTTTTTCTTCAGTGAATTCATCTAAATTTGCCATAGAGCAGTAAGGAGGTTAAATTCCCAGTCATGTAGCATCCCTAAAAATACAGGACACAACATTTCACAGATATACACACGCAGCCCTTGAGTGGTAACAGGGAGAAAACAAAGTACACACCCAAAATATTACCTGCATGACTTGATACGCTGCTGGAAAATGTCCATATTCTGTGGTATTACAGGAATACCCATCAGTATATTATTTTAACTTTATATATATATATATATATGTTACATAAGTCACATTTTTCTAGTTTTTATAGATTTGTACTTATCCTTTGTAGTTTAATTCTTCTTGAATTCAGATAGAAGCAACCATCTTCATTCACCTAAAAAGCAGCTGCTTTTGTGGCACAGAAGATATACAAAAGAACTATTGAAATCTCTGAGTCTTGCATTGTGGATAATCCTGTGTTTCCACCTGCCTTTGCTTCTGACTGGTCCTGTTCAGTCTAAGCTCCAGGAGATACACTTGTCTCAGAGGCACAGCTGTGTTTGCCTGACATTCTCTCCACACTTGCATTTTCTGCTTCCCAAAGCTTCCTCAGGGTACTTGGTAAAGTAGTGGACGGTGGTAGTTTCATTAAGTATGAATACAGTTAAAGTACCATGATGAGAGATTAGTTTTTATGAAAAATTATTTTCGTTTTCTTCAATAAGCTTTGAAAGAGGTGCTAAAACAAATTGATAATTAGTCACTCACCAGCAAGATAGTGAGTTTAATTCTGCTTCCAACAAAACCAATGGTGAGGTTCCCACGACTGCACTAGGGCAGAACCTGACATTGGGTACTTGACCTTCTGTTTTCTAAAGGCAAAGAGTTATTCAGTGAATATAATGCACAAAAATGTAGCCACTAGAACGGCTGTACAACATTCAGGAACTAAGAAACTCAGTACTCCTTGTACTTAATTAAGAACCAACAAGAAAAAAAAATTACATGTCATTTGCTCTCCTCAAAAGAGAATCAGATTAAATTGTATTTTCTCAAAGCTTTTAAAAAATAATGGCTTAAATATCATTGTTCAATGAAATTGAATAACCAATATTGCTGCTGCTTCTGTTTGTTGTAGCCCAACCCTTTGGGCTACATGGGTAAGAACATGGGTAAGAAATAAAACAAGGCTGTCAATACATGTATCTATTCAATATTTTTAGGAAATGGGCACAGTCATACCAATCACTATGAGCTAGAAGAAAGCATATTTCCCCCCAGGATAGATACAACTTTCTGGAGTGAGGCTCAAAACCTTCTCTTCTTTTCAGGAATAAAAAAAAAGAAAAGGGGTCCAACAATAACACCTAAAAAAATTAAAGTGCAATGTACTTTTCCTTCAGGTATGAGATTGAATTAATTGAAGCAGAGGAGAGAATGAAATGCTGTTGCCCCCTCTCTGATGGTTGCCTGGATAAAGGACAGAACAGCATCTCCAAGACTATGTCTGGCTTTTGTAAGTGAAGGAGATCTGTGGGAGGAGTCTGTGGAAGAAAAAAATCAATAAAAAATCCAGTTTGTTGTCCAGCAAGGACTGCACTGAGCTCAACCCTCCCCTGCACAGCCTCACCAACTTGCATTTCTTTAGAGCCTTGCTCAGGGCAGCACTGGTAGCTCCTGCAGCCTGGCCTCAGTGAGCACCTGGGTGCCTCACTCTCAAGGTAGGGTTGCTGATTTTGAGGCTTTGTGAGTGACTAGATCTAGTTGTTTTTTCCCACGCTTCAGTCCAAATTAAGCTTCTAGCTTGCAGTGCTGCACTTGCCACAAAAGTATTTCTTTCTACGCATTAGGAATCATAGTGGTGTTTTGAGATACACAGATTTCAAATGCTAATTGTTGTTACAACCGATAAATATACAAATATCACTGTCACTTTTGCACAAAAATCCCCACCTCTTAGAGTTCTTACCATGTCAGAAATGTCTGGATATGGGAGGTTTTTACTTTATGAGCCATAATAACAATATGATTTTGCAGTGATTATCCAAGAAACCTCCTTGAAGAAAAGCACACGTTAAGCAGCTGTTGCTGGTAGGCTTGAACATACCTTGTGGATGCACAGAGCCCCTGGTGTAAGCTTAATTCAGCTTCTGGTGAGAAAGTGGAGTGTTTTATGTTGCCCTTTCTCACAGCTTTTCTTACCCTACATTTTTTCACTGGTGAGAATTTCTTGGTGCCCCTTCGACTCCATCTTGCTGCTGAAGCAGAACAGGAACACAAGCAGCAATGTCCTTCTACATTCTCAGAATATCATTTTCATAATAGTATATTTAAGAAGAGTTTGCAGTGAATAATTGGCTTTTTTGGGGTATAATTTTGGATTTTTTTTTTTTTTAAAGAAACAATTACTTGCAAAATTTTCCAAACCAAAACCCATTAGTTTTCCCCACATAATTCTCTTTGTTGGTAGAAATGTATCATTACCTTTGGCATTGTCTGAGAAGGTTCACACTTGCCTTTGCACGGCTACTTGAGCTTTCTACAGCAGTAGCAGGTAAGATGAGGGTCAGTAACCAGAAATTGGGGTCAGTTTTCCAGATATCACATTACATAGCTCAATCACTCTCTCTCTGTAGAATGTTTCATCTAAAGACAATAAAGTTTATCTGCCTTTTAAAGCAAGGTCACTCAGTTTCTCCTGATTCAACTTCCATTCTGTGACTTTTTACACAAAGACCCAAATAAGACTTGCTCACAGGTATTTAGCATGTGAGTGGGTCTAATTTGATTTGAGGTGATTTGAGGATCTTCAGAAAGTGGATACAATGCCAAGTTAGTGCTCCAGTCCAGTGTCTTCTTAATTTGAAGCAAAGGGAATTAAACTTGAAAAGAAGCTACAATATCACAGCATGATTTCTACAGTGGGAATTTTGCATACAAGCTGCAATAAATGTGAAATGCCATTCAGAAAGCGTATTTTCCTGCTGCCAGGTGGGAGAGATCGATGCATGAAGTACTTGGCTGACGAATAAAGCACCAGCCAAGAAACACTTGTTCAAGTGTTGTGAAACTACAGGGAAAACAGAACTCTCCCTGCTGTGCTGAAATGTTTGACTTTTCCCTTGAGGAATTCCCAAGCCCTGGCCCTGACCCTCAGGGAGGATGTCAGGAGGCTGCATGGGGAGCTGCTGCACAGGGAGCTGCTGCAGGCAGCCAGGGATGAAGGGCTCAGGCAAAGACAGGGCTGGAATATCCGTGTGACTGGCTCAGAGGGGACCCAGGTAGCCAGCTCCTGTTCTTTTGCATGCCAGTCTTCAAGGCAGCCAGCATTTTTCACAGAAGTTGTGAAATGATGGAGCTGAAATATAGTCACTTGGTGACATCAGAGCAGTGAGATACAGGTCCTTGCCATTGCTGTCCAGATGATTTGTGCTTTTCATTACAGCAGTATGATAATAAAATCAGAGTCTGGAGAAGGAAAATGACAGACAAAAGCAGACACTTGCCAAAAGTGTGGTATGACAAAGTCTCTTGTTCTGTCTGGAAATATAAGACTTTTACATCAATAGAAAGCTATTTAGTTCATTCTCATTAAATTTATTGGTAGGGTTCCTTTATAGGTCTGACAGAATGATTTGGTGAAGCTGGCAACTGCATCTTTCTAAGCGTCTTTAGTTCAAAATCTGAAATAGCCCACCAGAAAGTAAACCTGGCTTTAGTGTCCAACCTCAACAATTATTGGAAGCAAATAGCCAGAAGATGCTGAGGGCTGCAAAGCAATTCCTTTGTCTGTTAATCACACCTTTATGGAAAGACACTGAAAATCTGAGATTGTGCTACCACAGGATTCAAGCTCCAGTATTTTTCTGTGTACATTTAAGAATCTATACTAGGAAAAATAAAAAAAGTTGCACAATTAAATGGTTTGGGTAGAGGGGAAGAGGCTTGACCATTGCTTTAAACAGAATAGCAAGAAATTGAAATTTTAAAAGGGCAAATTTTCTTTTTCAGCCAAAAAAAAAAGCTGATGTCCAGCTCTCAGCTATTTGTCATATTTATTTGCAGGAAAATACGGGAGTGAAAATTACAGTAGGAGTGAAAGTGCAAGGAGGGGTCAAATAGTGCTTGAGAGGGATGTTTAATGGAAGGTGGTTTTCTTCAGAAACAGAAGATAAGCCCCTTAGGTAAATATTTGTAATGCAATAGAATAATAACTCAGGAGCCAGGGGCAGAGTGCTCATGTTTTACATTGCCCATGATGGAAACAGACCTTGTAGCAAACCATGAGTTATGGAGGTTAGAGCTCCTGACTTTGTGCTAAATCTCCTGTGGCTCTCTCAGTGGACAGCAGCAGTTCCTCCCTCCACAAGGGAATCCCCAGGGACTGGGGACTAAATCTGTTGCACAGAGGGTAAAACAAGCAGGGCCAGCAGGGCTGCTCAGACCCTGGGGCATTTCAGCCCCAGGAGGGTGACATTCCAGGGAGCAGAGAAGTCGTCCAGCCTGGCCTCACTCCAGCCCGTGGCTGTTCCCAGGTATTGCTGTCCTTGCTGACTGATCCATGTCTGTGCCCAGATGATAAGGAACATTTTTTTTCAACAGGAAAGCCTGTTCTTTTCAGAAGAAATAGCTTTTCTTACTGGTATCCTCCAATGAGCAACAGTGCTGGTGACTCTACAAGGCTGAGAGAGGAAACACATACCTGAGCATGGGCCACAGCAGCATCTTCTACAGATGCTGTAGCAGTACCCAGAATAAGCTCCAGAAGCAAAGAGTGAGCTAATTTAATGGTGGATAATTTATTGCTGCATATTAAAATGCCTGATTTAATTTAATATTAAGTGTGTTGTGTTATTAGGGCTTGGCAGAGGAAAGCTGGGAGAAGAAGCAATAGTGTTTTGCTGTAAGTTGGGGTATGGTGATGTACGTTGTCATTTAAACATTAGGTCACTTGTATTGAGAGGAAAGCAGAAGTTACCTACTTCCTGTTTAAAGAGGACTGAAAACTATGAAGCACCAGATAGAAAATGAGGACTGGTGAGGGCCCTGAACTAAACATTATACAGCAAATACTCTCATGGCCACATGATTACTCAAGTGTTGAGTTTTGCAAGAAGATTTTGTTTCTGGCACTTTATCGAAATAAGAAATAGGGGGAAAAATACAGTAGGAGATGTTGTAAAATAGAGGATGAATCTGAAAATAAATATTTCTCATCCACCATTTCATAACAGTTTAGTTTACAAAAAAGATTAAACAAACTGAAATCCACTAAAAAATAATAAGCATATGTCTAAGAAAGTAATTACCCACACTAGAATCAGACTAACAAAATAGTTCCCATTTGTAACTGCATAAGCAGCCAAATCTCTGTAATTTTCATAGTATTCTGAAAACTAAGTCATGACCACTTCAGAAATATCTTTATCTTCACTAGGTTTACAGAAAACCATAATGATTTTAAAACCACCATTTAAAAACTGAAACACATGTGGTTTTTTTTCAGAATATTGGAATGGGAGGTGGTTAAAACTATGGTTCTTGGTTTTGTTTGGGTTTTTTTTCCCCATTCCATCTCTGTGTGGTAAGGTCTCTTACTTACTAAATATTGTGACTAAAAACAGCTGTGTTTATTTTTTTTAAAGAAAGTAGCAGCTAGAAAAAGGAAAATCTTTATTCTCTTTTAATTCACCCTTAGAAAATGAAGCAATGTCCATGTAGTGTTAGCAGCTCATAAAGAGAAAGAAATCTGCCCAATACTTTCAAGCACTTTCCAAGTTATTTCAATCTATAGAAAAGTAGCAGATCAGTCACTAGCCATGAAATGCAGCTGGCTTACTGGACTTTGTCTGAATGCTAACAATCATTAATGCCTGTTAAATAATAGGGCATACATGAATAACTCACTTTTTTCTATACATGAAGACACATGGGCTAATGTGTAGTCTGAGGTTTTCATTATCCTGGTTAATCTTCTCTTGATCCCTGTCCTTCTGCTTAAACATCTCAGGCACATTCCACTTCTAAATAGAAAACATCAGCTTAGGGGAATGAATGAAAGAAAGACAGTGCTTCATTGATCCTGGCAGAGTTACTTTTCTTCCAGTTACTTTCAACAAACACTTGATTTCCATGTATATTTTTTGTATATATATCTTTAGCTCTGAGCAGCACTGTTACCTATTCATGAAACATTTTCAAAGGACTTCTGTTACCCTTGCATTGTGGAATTCTGTAGGAAATAAACCACCCTGCAGAATTAACAGAGAATGTAATCCTGGTCACAGGGACATGTAGGAGGCTTCAAAAAACTCAAGCAGGACTTCACAGTCTCCAATGAGTCCTCCAGTTTCTGGGTTTTTTTTTGTTTGTTTGTTTTTTTTTTAAATAAAGCGCTGCAATGCTTCCATATTTACTAAGTTTTCCAAATGCTTTTTAAAACATTAGAGAGTCATTGTTTTAGAAATGATGTCAAGCCATTTCATGCATCCTTCTCATATTCAGAAACACTAACTTCCTTGTTTAATTTTTGGTGAAGAATTATTTTGTAAGAGTACAGTCCACCCAGAATAAGGGGTAATGGCTCACTGTGCTGCCCAGGAGCTGGGCAAACTTACACAGTTCAAATTCTTGTTTCTCTTTGCCTCCCTTGGAGAATAAATCAGCTTCCATTATTTTGGATAGTGACTGGCAGTCCTCTCAGCCTCAGCCCTTGGGCCCCCAATCTGTCCATCTCTGTGCTTGCCTGCAGGTTTCCACCCCTCACTCTGCCTGGAAGCAGCAGGTTGGAAGCACTAATTTTACAGCCTCAGAACCTTTCTATCTGCAGTAGTTTGAAAGCAAACTAGTGAGAGACTCCAAGTCAGAACTACAATTTAATAGGAAAATTAAAATAAATGCAATAGTACAAATCCACTGCCAGGGTCAGAATACAACCTGACACCCTGTGGGTCAGGGTGTTGGTAGCAGTCAGATTGAATGCTGGCTGCAGACCTCTCAGAGTGATAAATGTGACTCTGTTGAAGCAGTGATCCTATGGAAAAGTGTAGTTCTTCTCTGAAAGTCCAGTGGTGGTGTAGAAGGGTCTGCTCTTCCTCTGGGCATCCAGTGGAAAAAGATGACTGGGGTGTTCCAAATCTCAGGTTATATCCAGGTAGGAATGCTTGGCTCCTCCTCCTGGGCAGAGCATCTCACAGTGGGATGGTGTAATTTTATCAGTCATGCAGGGACACTCAATGGCCCTTTAACAGAAGATGTCCCCCTGGAGGGAGGATGGGCAGGTAAAGAACTCTGCCCACCTGGTTTTAACATCTAGCCCATTAAAAGGAGACATCCCTGGAGTTATCAGGGATGAGTCATGAAGGGGGTAAGGAACACAGCCCTTCCTGATTGTACCAGCTTGTGAAGACAGTGACAGAATACATAGCTTTGGGTACATTTTACAATTTTACAACTGTGTCCAGTTTTCCATAGAACTGGTTTAGTTGGTTCAGCCTAAAAACAAGCCTGGGAGCAAGTGAGGCTGCCTACAATGTGAGCAAAGAGGAGGAAATAGGAAGGCTAGTGATCAATACCAGCAATTTATTTAAGAGTTTCTGCCATTAAATTGCTTTCAAGCACTGTAATACATCAGTAATTTCAGCTGTGTCACAACTGAGCCATTTACAATCAGCTCCAATCACTGGAAGGCTTTTTGAGTTTGATTATTTTTATCTCTTCTTTCATAATGACTGTAGCTAAACTGGCAGAAGAAAAGGAGAAAGTGATTGCAAATTGTCATCTGTAGAAGACAAAGTCTTTCACAGTGGCAAATAAAGGGCAGACTATTTCAGAATGAATGGCAAAGTGGTGAGATGATCCATGCATACCTCTTGGGTGCCAGTGTCATGTCAAAAATACATTATTTGCTCGTAGATTTTTCTGTGACACCAGCTCATAAAAACTTGAAATGAGAGAAATGGCAAAGGGAAAAATGAATCAACACAAACTGAATTGTGGCATGCACAAAGCCTTAAGTGTGTGCCTGAACTGACAATTTTGACCTCTACTACAAATTGTACATATTTTGTATTTCACTTCAATATGATTATTTCTTTCAGCTACTTAAAAATTTATTGAAATTTTAGTAAATGTGAGATGCAAATAGAAATACGTCTGTTTGGTTGAGCAAGGAAAAAACTTCTGTATTAGTCAATATTGCAACTAATTTGTATTGAAGGTAAAAGGACAGAGTGAGATATGGAGGCACTTGCACTATGTCATAACCCTGCCATTTGTCACTTGCTGTTGGATATGAATTCCTGGCAGCTTATTGGGTCTGTAGTTTTAAAACAGGAACAAGACTAAAACTTGTAGTCTAGAAATTTCTATTAAAGCATCTATTCAGAGCTGTCATGAATCTCACTGACCAGTAAGATCTTACTTATGGCACTCTGCATTTTATTAATGTCCTGCTCATTAGTATTACTATTAATACAGTTTAATTCTCAATCTCCCAAATTTCATATAGATAGACTTATCTGGAGTAGCAGCCCAAACTGCTGGTGCAAGAGAGCCAATAATCATAGGATAAGGGGTGGGGAATCATAACTCATCTTGATGTGTTCTGGTCCTAGAAGGGGCATAGGTGCCTACTGCAGAAGAAAGGTGCACTGTCCCACCTGCCCCAGGAGTCCTCTCTGCCGGCACTGGCAGAGCTGTTGTCCTTGTTTCTCTGAGCATTCTGTAGCCGGAAGGCTTTATCATGCTGGTTAAACATGCTGGTGGGAGTCATGCATCTGGGAACTGGTGAAAAGAAACTCCCTAGGTCCCAAAGTCAAGTCCGTTGAAAAAGGAATTCAAATAGAGAATTGCCTATTTCTACAACCTCTCTTGGTCAGAAGGAAATTTGATGAAAAGGAAAAATCATCACGTGAGACGAAGTCCTGAGAAAAGTTCTGTGCCCCAAGTCCTCTCCATGCTTTCCAATCTGGAGCTGCCAGTGTTACAGCTTTTACTGCTGCCAGGCTTGGGCTTTCCCTGCAGTGGAACAGCAGCGGCTCATCTGAAATGGGAAATTAGCTGGAGCCGTTTGGCAGGGATGGCTCTGGAGTCACTTCCCATGGTGGGCACGGCCTCCCAGCAAAGGAGCACCCAGGGAGCTCGGCTGGGCAGCCCTGGTGAGGGCAGCCCTGGTGTGTGCAGCCCCCAACCACTCCGCCCCATCCCTCTGTACAGACTGCCTGCCTGCAGCTGACTATTCTAACACAAACCATTTCCTTTCAGTTTCTCAGAGCAACAAAAACATGTTTACATCGAGTCCCAAACATCTGTTCTTCCAGAGCCACTTTCATTACTGGGACAGAGGAGTATGGGTAGGAAAAACATCATGCAGGGAGTGTAGAAATGGGAGAAAATGGAAATGTACTGATACCAGATTATATAAAAGGATAAAATTTTCCAGGGTAATGGGACAAATTAAGTATAGCTACAGTTGCATTCCCTGTCCTGCTTGTTAGTTTAATTTTTGTGTCTTTCTGTTGCTATATAATTGAAATCTTACATGGTTTTAATGTCCAGTGCAGGTCAGATGTCAGTAACACACTAGATTGTGTTACTTGTAGTGCAAAATCTAGTGTTTCAGAAACACTTCCTTTCTATGGAAGGTGAGGACTCCTTTAGGAATTCCACATAATGCAGAGCAGTCCATTGAACTTGCCCTTCCTGATTATTGGTCACAGACCTATGGAAAGTTATCCATGGGGGATTGCAGATCACAGGCTAAAAGTGGATCCTCTAGAAGATTAAGCCATCTGGGTTAACATAATGAAAGTTAGATATTTGAATGCCTTTGGAATTCTCAGCATGGAGTGAAAATGTGCAACAGGGACAGCTGTTGCAGAGTAGTGGGAGAATGGGAGGTTTCCATCCTTGACTTGAGACTTTTCTGTGCTTGGAGAAAACAGCCTTTTCTCTGTCCATGAAATGAGACTTTATAAAACAGGGGGTTTTTCATCTTGACTTACAAGGATTTTATTCTATTACAAAAAGAGTACATCCTGTTCTTCTAATCTCAAACCCAATTTCTTGCTCCAAAGTGCAGTTTAAAATCTAAACACCTGCATCCTACAGTGCTGAAATGAACAGCACCACTACCTGCAGCTTTTCTGTCATTTCAGTGAAGGGCAAAGTCAGGTCTGTAATTCTCCCAGCTGCAGCACTTGGCTTTCCCTTGGTGAGTGAATTAGTCCCTTTTGTTGGGTTGAAACTTGATGGTTCAGACCCTGTAGGACTCAGACATGAGCACATTAGAGTTTTCTGGCATTACATGGGGCTTGCTTTCTATCTAGAATGGGTTTCTTCTTGGCAGTAAGCATGGCTAAATCAGATAAATGATACACATTTTCTTGAGCTGTGTCTTGCTTTGTTCCTTCCTTAGCCACACTGACACAAGTTCAGTACAACTAACTTGATATTTAAACCTGCCTTCCTTGGAGATGTAGGCTGTTGGGCAGGCAGGGACTTCTCTCTGGGTCCTGCCTGGAGGGCATTTGCAGAATGAGCAGCATCCACAAAGAGCCCAAATCATCATGAGCCAGTGACCACATCAGCCATGTCCTTGGGCAATCCATCTTGTGTTATGAGACCAACAGCTCAGCTGGGCTGAGAACTTCTTCAGCCTCTCATCTGCCCCTCAGCCACTCTCGTGGCTGACAATACAGCACCAGGGTTGAGGATTTGCAGAAGCTGCCCAAGAGCTCCCCTGCACTGGTTTTTTTTCTGCATTAATCTCCATCAACTATTTACTACTGGCTCCTGAGGCAAGTTGGTCACTTTTACAGGCCCAAACTTCATGCACTCCTGTGAGAGCAGTGCTCAAAAAGGCTAAACCAGTGCTCCCTCTCCCAGGGCCAAATGTAGAGCTTCACTGGGATAAGGACAGCAACTTATCCTCACACGTTCTCCCTCTGTATTTCCTTACAGATCTCCTAGCTAGGCTCTGTGCAGGTATTCAGCATAGGTGTTAATCTTAAATTCTTCTAGGGACTTAAATAAATTATAAAAAAATCCCATTTCAGGCATGAGCTTTCAGACTGCTCTGGCTTTAGCAGCATAGTTTTATTTCTCTGCTGCTGGTATTGGACTGGACAGCACTTCAGAAGACAGAAGAGAAATAGAACAGATTGGGGGAAGATTTGGAAGGGAGGCAGCCTTGGGCCAGAAAAGACATCAAGATTAAAATCTTAAGTTTTTTATCTGTTGTTTTGTCTATTTTACCTCATAGATGTTATAAATTGTTGCCATTGTATAGTCTGTTCTGTTCTGGCAAGTGTCCTGACTGCTTTCACTGCTGTCCTGAAGGCTGATTTGGGACTATGGTTAATTTGGGGATAAGTACTTGTGAAATAATAAGACAAAACAGAGCATAAAAAATGGGACTGTCTGAGGGAAAAAAAGCAACTAAGTCCATCTTGTAAAGCTAAGGTGCAGGAATACCAGATGGCAGATTTACCCTTGTATGCTGGTGCTGAGTATTGCCTCCAAAAAAGGTCTGGAGTTCTGCCTCAGGAAAGGTCTGGTGGTGGAGTTGGTATTTTTATGTTACAGTAGTGAACAGAATGCACCTCATAATGAAAAAATCCAGCAGGAAACAAAAGTTCCAATTAAACATTCTCTTTATTGGGGCCTTGCTCCAAAATGGCACAAGTGATAAACGCTTAGAGTGCTCATCAGTGCTGCAAATGAAAGGACCCAGAGTCACATGTTACACTTTTATTTGGATTTAGATCAACACCACAGATAAGATACTTTGGTCAAACACAAGAACAGATTGCTATGCCGCTCCTTCCTGGCTGCAATAAGTACAGTAATGTGTAAAAAAAAAAATGCTGGTTCTCTTGGAACACCAAATGTAAATCTTGGATTGGCACATACATCTAATAAATACGCTGTTTGCACTTAGCACTTTAAAACGTAATTGCACATGCAAGATGTAACCAGGCTACTGATCACCTTCATCATTGTCCCTGTCCTATTTTTACTCTGTAAGTTCTTTGCTTGCCTTTTTCCCAGCAAGAAAAAAGAATATAATTTGCTGCTCTACTCGGTATTTCAATGATTAATCTGCTGATTTTGACACGTTTAGCAAAGGTCGCATTGAGGCCTTCCTGATAGAACTGGTATCTCCTCTACAGCTTGGCTAGAAACACTATGCAGGTAGCAATGAAGTCCACTGAAGTGAGGTGAGAGGCCTGCCCAGAAGCTGGAGAGGTTAACACCAAGCAAAGATACAGTAGAGGGACAGGCATGAATGCAGTTCTTACAATATCAAGAGCCAATACTACTACCACACAAATAATGACATATCAATAATATATTGTACAAGCTTCTATAGCAACACATGTTGATTTGCAACATTGTACAGTTTAAATCTAAAGTGCACAGCCTCAATCTGAGGTGACAAAACAGTACTATCAATATAATAAAGGCAACACAATTACAGACACTATTTATTTCCTCTTACTTCATGTCCTCATATTACATTGAATCAATACTCCATTTATCTATTTTAGATGAAATTAAAACCACATTGCACTTCTTTTTTTTGTCTTCAAGTATTTTAGAGACAGCAAAATAATATTGCTTTACAAACACAAGTTAGCCATTTAGGCGAAGTTAAAACCAAAACTTTAGTAGGGTTATAAGTAGACAGGTCTAAGCTGCAGAACTCTTACCAACACTTCCAGATGCTGGGGGCAGAAAGGATAAATTTAAGTTTCCATGCCAGAGACACCTCTAGAGCTAAGGAATGATGCAGCAAATAATTTCTGCAAGAGCTGTGCCCATGGTTTCTAAAAAGGTTGTGAGGCTCTGTAGGGGCTGTTCTTTGGCAGATGTAGCCATATCTTGACTTCATTGCAAGGATGGAGTCCAGCACTGTGAAAATCCTTTGACAAAAGTTTGTTACTTAGACCCCATCCCTGTCACTCAGATTACAGTCACATTTAATTTAGGCCTTGTCTTGCAGACCTGAACATCTGTAAGAAGTCTTCACCGTCTTAATGTAGCTGTGAGATTTTCAATGTATTCTGCTCACAGCAGAAATAGTTTTGAGATAAGAATTTACTCATACATGTGGCTTTTTTTTAATAGGCTTTTGAAACACAGAACACAGAAACCATCCAAATACCACCTTATTTCAGTCTTGGTTAGGACTGTATATTGATTGTGCGTCTGCTTAGGCCACGTGGGAAACATAATTAGGAATAATAGCATCCTATTGTTGTACTGTAATTGATCTTATTAAGTGGTTGTAAGAGCTGCAGTCCTCTTGAGGTTTTTCAGTAACCAACCCTGGAGATGTACAATCCATAGGACATGGAGAAAGAATGTATTTTGTGGGCTTGTCTTTTAAAATAAGCAGTAATAAATATTTGAGGCACCTCCATCAAAAGAAAAAGAATACCAGTTGATTTTCAGCTTCTGTCCTTGCAGTTTTATAACCCATATAAAATAAAAATATATAGTTTACAAAATAGGATTTTTTATATATATATATATATTTCCTTTTGTAAAACTATACTTATTTAAATACATTTGAAATGTTGCTATAGGTAAATTAGAAATTCAGTTCTAACACTACGAAAAAGGCAAAATCCTTTCACTTTTAAACATACAGCACGTACATTCTGCATCTCACTACCCCCTCCCACTTCCCCCAATTTGATTTTGTCATAATTTTGGGCAGCTTTGGCATCATTCAGTCTGATTGCTTTTAATTTTAAGTAATTACTGTGTTAAAATTTGGGGTAAAATTTGAAGTATCTTCTGGTTTTTCTTATTTGTTTAAATGAAGCTTTTTGTGCAGCTAATTATTAAGGAGGCATTGTAAAACTCCGGAAAGGACTTCAAAGGAGCCACGTTTCTTGATTTTAAACTGTACTCTACTCCAACGCCACAATATAGAAATAGATTTACTTTGGAACAAACTACAAATACATTCGCACAGTTTGTGACAACTTAATTGTCTACTTAGAGGTCCAGGAACAGACTTTGAGACCCAGTTATTATAAATCTTGTCCCAGGCGTTCTATTTCATCAATCAGGAAATCAATGTCCTGGTGAGTGGCTGCAGGGTTTGAGATGACCATCCGGAAGAAGTTCACTTTGTCTCCCAGGGGCTGATAGCTCACCATGGTTGTGCCATACTCCATCATCCTGGCTTTTATCACTGGTGCCACCTGCAGAGAAACAAAATGTAGGGGATGATGATGATGACTATTATTATTATCATTATTATATTTATTTTCATTATTATCATCACCCTCATTGTCATTAAAACAGAGTATACTTTCTTTTTTAATGGAAGATGAAGAGCTACAAGCAGCTGAAATGAAATGACATCCACTATTAATAAAAACATTAACCCCCACTAAGGAAGAAATGTCGCATTGAAAAGCATTCAGTTTATTCCGTTTCTTTGTCCTGCTCTTAAAATTGCTGGGGAAATTTCCCCCTGCTGCTTCCTCAATATTCTGACAGGGACACAGTAGCTGGTTTTTGTACTGTTCATAGCATGGCTACAATTGTTTTAATATGCCAGGTGCTGCAGTATTGAGCTTTTGCTGCCCTTGCAGGGTTTAGTGACTGCAGTTCACAGCAGCTTCAGTAATAAATACACAGCTCAGGGAGTGCCACACCAGGGGACCAGAGCAAGGTGGCACCAGACTGACCTGCAGTGAAATGCCATGGAGGTGTCATTTGCCAGAACCTCACCTTGCCCTGTGCCCTGGGAGATCTTTCTGGGGACTGCCTGCCTGCAAGGGTTTCACTACTTACTGCAGGACACCCTGGGGGACCCTGCTCACCTTCATCAGGCGGCTCGTCCTCTCCTCGCTGTCCTCCATCCCACGCAAGCTGGGAGGTAGGTACCAGAAGCAGACATTTGTGTGCTGAGGCTAAGCACAAAATAACAATAGTTTACGTTGTGAGAAATGCTCGTAATACCTCAATTGCAATTAAGTCATGCCTTCCCTCCCTCTCATACATCATCTTGTGACAGCAGTCAATGGTTTTTCATTATTGTGGTCCACTGAGAGTCATCATCATTATTAACGCAGAAAAGATAATTTTAAGCAATTTATTCCCAGGGTGTCAGAGGCAGAAACACATCATCCAGCTGGGTAAATACATTTATGCCTTTCTGAAAGGCATCTAGATTTTGCAGCTCCTGTCCGCTCCAGGGGCTGAAGGGATCGTGTGGCTAAGGCAAGAGTCTATTACAGATCATTTAGAGGTGAGGACTGTGTCATTTACTTTTATTACATGATAGAATAATATAGAATCTGATTCTGTAAACAGTAGCCACAGGTGGTGCATAGGACAGTCTAAGATTTTCTTACATTTAATGAAATTTATTATTTCTCAATTTGATTCAGCTAGCAGCTGTATTAATATGCATGCACCACAGCATATTAATATGCATACACTTAGCTCATTTAACATCTATGGGAGCACTAAGCAGAAAGGCATAAAGTAAGAACTAGCTGACATTTTGTGCACTTTTCCAATTTCCCAATAGTTGCCTGCATTGCTATGTTCCTCTTTGCTGGATGCTAAATGTGTGTTACAGCAACTCCTTCTGCTGCCAGCTCCTTTATTCATCATAAGACCCAGTGGACCAAATTCAGTGATGACATGGGAAGTGGGGGAAATAAATTCCATAGTGGTGTGTGGATATGAGCCTGTAATCTCTGAAGAAACATAGTGATGTTCATACTTGTTCTCCTTTACAGACAGAACACCAGCTAACTTTGGCACAGAGGTTTCTACCAGGCCTGTCCCCAGCCATCCCAGCTGGAGAGGTTGCCACACAGCAATGGCTGAGCACAGCAGAGGTACAGCCACCCAGTCCAGGCTGCACTGCTTGCCCTGGGCACTGTGCTCCAGCTGTGCTCCTGGTATCCAGGGCTCCCATCTCAGCTGGAGTTCTCTCCACATAACATGCCTGGTGATATTTGCACCCCAGACAGTGGTGCCACCTCTGTCCCATGGGCCAGCTGGGCTCTCAAGCAACACCAGCCCCTGCCCTGCTGACGGCACCCCATCACAGCAGGAACCTCAGCACAGATGGTCCCTCCAGGTCACCCCAGTTCCCCTGTGACTGCCCACCTAAGAATGCTGATAAACTACTCTGCACAAGTGTCCTTTCACAGCTTGTGGGGTACTATACCCCCACTCCTAACAGACCCTGCTATTGGGAAACTGCAACTTGTTTTTATAACATAAGAGCTGGTTCTCATTGTGCCTGTGCGTGTTGTGTTAGGCTGAGATACCAGTGTTTTGTTTCAGCAGGGTTAAACTGAGCAAACTAAACACTTATGCACAGCTGCCTCATCTCCCTTGTTCCAGCATTCCGTGAGGAAGAAAGGAAGTGGCACAACAACAGGATTTGTTACAAGGGTCCCTGCTTTCTGTCTCATGCTGTTTGATTTGACCTGTTGGTAGCATTCCAATAGGTAATGAAGCAAATACTATTGAACAACTGAGAAAAAGAAGTTGCACCACATACCTTTCCATCAAACACCATTTCATACCCTTCTCTGTTCTTTATTTTATTGTATAGGTATTCAGCAAGTTCCAAGCACTTATCAATTTGTGCTTCAAATCCTGTGGTTCCCTTTACAGAGAGATGAAGAAAAGAAGTTATGTAAATATCTGTTCTACGGATTAAAAGGGCAAAAGGCAATACTGGCCAACACATCAGCACAAGTCACCTCAGAAGTCCCTGTGAGATCAGTTAAAGATGATGTGATGAAGGGCACTTTGATAAGCAGAGCTCATTTGTCTCTAGCTCTTGCCACTGACACCCCTATGGCCAACTCTGCAAATTAAGCATCAGGTTCTGGCTTGGTTCTCAGGAATATTTTGCCGAGAACCTGAAGAGCTCCACAGACAAAGGGTGCCTTTGGTAGATTTTGCAGAGAGTCTGGGGATGGTTTTGGATAGCCTGGACTGGCATCAAGGGGGTTCTTCAGGAGATGTTCAGTTCCAGACATGGGGAGTCTCTCGCTATTTTCAGGACAGGGGATTTTAATCTTCCAGGAATTATATGCTGGGGATTTTCTAAGAATAATTTTTTCTTTTTCAGTTAAGCATGGAATGGGTAGATACACTTTTAAAGCCCAGTCTGATGCCTGTTAAAATGCACACTTTGTTTAGATACTACCCTGCCTCTGTAGTGTTCTCTCTTCTTTTCTAATAGACACCATACAAACTCAGAAGCTGTGTTTTTAAGAGCTGCAGAAAAGCCTGCTTTTTCTTCTCTGGCAGAAGTCATAATCCTCTCTGTGACATCATAATTGTTCCTGCAATCACCAACTGTGATGCCTCAAACAAAGGATTCAGCTTCAAGAGGGAGTAAGGGGAATAAACAGCTGGAATAGATAAACTCTTTAAGAAACACACATCCTATTTTGTAATGTTAATATTACAAGCAGAGTGTGAGAGGAGAAAAAGCAGTACAAGGCATATTGAAAAAATGGGCTTTGGAGAAATGTCTCTGAGTAATGGATGCATGTCCCTGCTAAATCTGTTCTGGCAGTGCAGAACTGACTTAAAAGCCCATGTCATTATCCCTCTGTGTATAGAGATTTCAAAACAGAGTAGAGGTAGCCCTGGGAGAAAGGCTTGGAGTAGAAGAGACATGTGGCTAAAATCCCCTGCCACTCTGCAGACCCAGTTAGCACAACAGCTATTGCATCCTCCTTTACAAACTCCCACACCTTCTCAGAGGTTTAATGAAGCACATGAGAATCTTTAAGGCTTTCTGGAAATGAAAACAGTGATGTCATCTCCTCTGAACCAAACTCAGGCAACCTGACAGATTGGATAAATACATGAACTTATTTAGCAATATAGATAATGTAATCATTAGAGCTGGTGTTTACAGATTTCCCAGTGAAGAGTTTTTGATGAATTTTCCTCTACTCCTTCTAAAGATTACATCATATCTACTGCATGCAATGAAACTAGGTATTCCAGTCTTGATTTGCCATGTATAATTTCTGAACATAATTAAAACATCTTTTTATTTCCAGAAATCTTTGTAACATTCCTAGGTATATGATTTATGTTGTTAGACTCCTGCAGTTACACAAGGCAAATGCTATGCAAAGCCACACAGTTCAAGTTTCAAAATCACGTGTGCTGCTTTGAAGCTCCATTGTTAAAAGTATAAAATGCCAGGAAAATAATAATGTTCTTTCTTTCATGTTATATATGTGAAATTCAGGTCAGGTATTTTCTAAAATTACGATTACAGAGCCCTCCCCCCCCCTCAAATATATCTGGTGTGCATTACTTTAAAACAAACAAATGTGTAGCAGGCAGGCAGTCCTACCTTTGCCCTCCACATCAGCCACAGCTTGAAGACATCAACGTGCCGTCCACACTGCAAAGCCTTGTCCCCCGTGTCGTAGGACAGGTCGTAGTGCTTGTCTTGTTGAAAGAGGTAGGAAGCATGCATCTGATTGCAACTCTGCATCAATCCCTTATGGACACAGAGACACAAGCACAGGGGTGTTGGCACAGATTTGACTACTGCACTGAGAGTTGCTTTGGGTGCAAAATTACAAACGCCCAAATTCAGTTGAATGTATGTCCGAGTGCAAAAGGAAGAGCAAAAGGACAAAAAAAAAAAAAAGGACAAAACTAGACTTAGTTGCTCAATGGACTAATCCCTTTCAGTGCCCAAGATGCCTCGGTGACTGATCCAGCAATGTGTAATCCACTCCCAGACCCACATATTTTATAAAAGCTGGACATCATGCTTCCTAGCATTCTTATGCTTAACTTCATTTTTGGATCTTATCTTTTATTCTTTGTTCTGGTTCCTTTTCCTTCTTTCTTTTGAAGGCATCTTTTCTGAGTCAGACCAAGACAATTGGTGACTAATCTAATGAATAGTACAGTACTTTTCAATTGCTTTGGTCTCTAAAATTCTGAGTTTTATTGTTTTCTTTCTTTGTAGGAACAGTTCTTTCCTGCAAAGCCATCAGCTGCAGTTTGGATGCTTAAGTGGTAGAGAAAGCTTTGAACAGACAGAAGAGCATATGGCCTTTAAAAAGCCAGCTAGAGATATTTCTGGGCTGCAGCTACCATTCTAAGAGGTAACTTTGTGGGAGGGACAGAAGCCAACAAGGTGAGGAAACCTGGCTCATGAAAGTATGAGGTTTCCTTTTTAGCTTTTTAAGTAAAATGCAGAGCCACGTTCTGGGTCTAGTTAAGATCTCCACCAAGTTTTTGGTACATCTTAGGGCTGCTGCCTAAAATGGCAATTTCCAATTCAAGAAGAATCATAACATGGCTGTTTATCATCAAGTCTAATCTTTATGTGTAACTCAAAACTGAGATAGAAAAATGAGAGGGGGAAAAAGAATTGACTTTCTCATAATCTGAGCCATCTGTTCTCACTAGAACTGAGGGATGGTACTGACTTCAGCCAGGCAGGCTTTGTCTTGGGGAACTGACCCAGAGGGCAAATAAAAACCAGTTTCTCTCTTCCTAAGTGCAATCACTTTGTATGCAATCTGTTGTACAGCTGTTAGCAAAACAGCAACCAGCTTTTTGATAGCTGGTCTATTAAGTGGTGGCTGTACGGCAGCTGTCCCAGTTACTGATGGTTATATGAAAATTACAGGCTTGAAGGGTAATTCAAATTCTAGCACTAAATGAAATGTCTACTTTTTATTCCAAGTGCACTTAGTGTTCCATTTTTACTTCCATGTGCCCCCAAGTGGATATATAGATCAAAGCTGGGTAGGAATATCATAAAAGTCTGGAAAGTCTAATGATGCCTCGGTCCTGGACCAAATGTTGTGCTGCATGTAAACCATGACATACACCCCAAGAGGGCCATAGTTCACCTGCATTTACATCTTATGCTACACAGCAACTAGTGGGGTTATACAGTTGTGCAGCCACAACTTAACCATGGGCATTTAGAATGGAAAGTCACAAAACTGTGTACAGGTACTGCCACTGATTGGCTCATTTCTGCTAGACATCTGCTTTAATTCCTTTTGCAGTCATGGCTGAAGCATGTAAATAGAAGTCTTTTCTCAGTTCCTGTTATAATCCTCATCACATTAGCAAATATTAGCTATGGCACAGTTATGGAGAAAATATCCAGTATTTTCAGAAGTAAAATGCCAGAAAGCAGAGAAGCACATGTATTGTGACATACCTCTTCTCTTACTAGCAGGGCTGAGCACTGCAGCGGGACGCCCATCATCTTGTGAGGGTTCCAGGTTACTGAGTTAGCCCTGGGACAGAAAACCACATGAAACTCAGACATTGTACTATGTGATGAAACCCCAGAGGCATTTAGAAATAATTAGAATAATACCAAACGTAGCAATACTTGCTTTTTTCTTCTTCTCAGCAAGCAAAGCTGAAAATAATCATGGCTGATATTAGGAAAGCAATGCTTTCACAGGGGACCTAATCCACTCCAGTTGGCTTTTGGATGACAATCCTGGCAATTCACCACTGGATAATTGCTCTAACCACTAAATTTAATCAGTATTAAACTTTCTGGGGAGTCATTTTTACTTTAGAAACATAGGGCAAACTTCCAAAGAACACCCACTTGACTGATGAACTTTCTAAAATTGCACAGTCAATTAAAAACTCAGATAGGAAGCTGGCAACCTAGCAGATCTCCCTCCCTCTGACTCCAGTTTCAGCAAGATTTTAGTGATTAGCTCACACAGGCATTTTCAAAAATTCCTTGAAATACTTCTGGGTATCACTAAGTCTTTGAGTAACTTGGAAAACCTGTCCAAAGTAATTTTTCTTGTTGCTCTGATGATGACAAATTTTCATAGTCCTTAATTTTTGCTTGGCTACAGCAATTCACACAACTCCATCAATAGGCATGGAACTGACTCATCTTGCCAGAAAAGAGTCTGATCCTGCCTCCCTTCAGGACACATATGTTGGAAAAACTGCTGTCAGCCTAGGTTTTGGGAACAAACAGAAAGCTGACACAATACGGTCTAGAGAAGAGGCATTTGGGATGGTGGTGAGGGCTGAATGGAAGATTGTCCAGTTGTTTGTTATTTTAGATTTTGTGTTATGCTTGACAGGCTATTTTATCATTACTATTGTTACACAGGATGAATTAGCTGATAAATGTATATATGTTGCATCCTATGTGGCAAGCTGTCAAGGATGCATAGCACACATGATTTCATCTAGTGCAGTGATTTGTATTTTGAGGATATAAATTGGCATAAATCAATCAACTGTGGCATGTAAAAACTTAAAGGACCCAGGACACACTTGCAGGTTACACTGATGGGAGCAGAGGTGAGCATGTTAGAAGCATGTGTTTTCCTTTGTAGGACTTGGACACAGTGCCACAGGTTTATGCATCTCCTGCCAAATTGCTTCCATTCCTTCAAAGCAAGCAACTTCAAAATTCACCTCAGGCTTTCTTCTTTGCTATTTAAATGGGACTGTGCAAGTGCCTGATGCAAATCTGTAGGGAACAGTCTTCCCCAGGCAACATCTAGCCACTTGGCTTGGCTTTTTGAGTATTTGGCAGCTTTTAATCAGCACCAAACCTAATGATTCCGAACATCCACTCAGGTCTGTGAATTTCCCTTGATATGATACTCTTTAATTTTATTTGTGCCTATGCAAAATCAGACAGAAATCCTTAAAGATACCTCTAAGTAACCATAGTGGTATGCATTTTCTCAAGCAAAAGGATTGCTTACTGACAACAGCCAGATGTAAATTACCTGTCTAAAACATTTAATTTACCCTGTGGTCACTTGCTTACCTAATTACATACCAACTGCACAAAGAAAAATAATTAACTATGTCAAATAAAAATCAACAGTTTTTCATTTATTTTCAGTTATTTTGGGCTTCTGTCATCAGTATGTATTTGAAGAAATTGCTGACCAAGACAAAGAGTGAAGTAAAAAAAACTACAGGAATCCACAGATGTTTTCCAAAAGCATCTCATGTTTGCCCAAATAACTGAGCACCAAGAACCTATATGATTTTTTGGCTGTGGGTCAAAGACAGAAAAAAAGAAATATTTTTCCTTAACAGATTTCAAATGGAAGACAGGAGAGATTCATGACTGGCAGAATTTGGTCCTGAGCCATCATTAAATACAGACTGATGCAATCACTGACCAGCCACAGCCCCGGGAAGGATGCCCAGACCCTCTGTGGGAGCACTCACTCACTGCACACATGCTTTTCTCATGTAGCTGTCACCTCCTACCTGAGCCTCTGGACAGGGGACACCAGGCTGGAACTCCTGATGTTGGCCAGACCTATCTGCTCCACTCACTGGGGCTCGTGTTTCCTTCAGGGTGCCTTTGAAAACCTTGAAATCTGCCATGGGGGCTGGAGGACATGGTAAGGACAGTCCTGCAACTCGTCCTGCCTTTGACAGGAGTATTTCTGCTGGACTGACTGTTACCAGGAGGATGTGAGTACTCAGAGCACAGTGTGCTGCAGCAAATGTTCCCTCTTCTATTAAACATGAGTAACAGCTTCAGTTCTCTTCTACTCAGACCTGTGATGTCTCCATTATCTACCATGAAACAGAGAGGTCCATAAAAGGTCTGCTCTAAAGGTTCCCCACTTGAGATTGGACAAACTCAAATGAGCCGCTGTGTCCAGCAAGCAGAGGAACAGCATTCGAAATAACAGATTTCCTTAATTCATTGCCAAACATGAGATGGTGCTTATCAAAGCACTTAATAAAATCCAGTGGAGTTCTGGATCGAAAGCATATTATGTGGAAAATGCTCTAAAGTAGATTTAACCTGAACTTCTCATTCCAGAACAATTTGGACAGCAATTGGGATGCAAACCCTTTGTTTAATACTCTGCCCTCACAAGCAACGAGGTAGATTTTCCTAGCTTGCTGATATTTGGATATATGTCCTTTTAATGCATGATATGTGAGTCTGGAGTGCTGTAGGCAGTCTTAACTAAATCAAATTCATAGAATCATTGGCTCCTTTCCAAGTTTTGCATGAGAGATGTATGGGAAAAGAACTGAATCATCAAGGTATCATCCCAATCTCCAGGATCAGGATGAGGAAGTTGTTTTTAATTTTAACTGGCAAGGAACAGCAGTTTGATTTAGTGATAAAGAAGGAGGAAGGGAGTAATAATTGACTCTCAAACATAATGAGCTTGAGTAAATACAGAAATGCAGGTGACTTCATCCAGCCCAGAACTCTGACTCTAGAAGTGTACTGAATAGGTGACTGGGAAGAATACAAAACAGGGCAATCACCTATGAACTTTCTCTAAATACTCTCTGAGCTTCCACTCATTTGTGGCTCATAGAAATCCTGAATAGTTTTTGTCTTTCCTTGAATGTAGATAAATCTCAACGTCCTATAGAAAGGATTTCCACCGCTTAATTAAATGTTTCTGAGTAAGCAGCTGTTTTTAAGCTTAGGCTTAGTCCTTCCAGCCTGGACTAGCATCACTTATGTTCATCTGCATTATCTGCAATGTTTATGAGCTCATGACTACAACTGTGGCACAATTTTACTGAGAAGACATCAATAACACAGTCTGGAGAGGGCTGTTTTCTCCAGAAGTGACAGAGCAGGACACCTGTCCTAACCCCAGGTGCATCCACATTTTCTACTTAAAACTTCAGTGCACAAGACCTACAAGATTAACTTCTTAGAGAAATGAAATTGCTAATTCATGTTGGATGCTGAATGAGAGAAAGCTGCAGAAACTACTCTGAACCTGTGAATGAATGGTGGAAGAACAGAGAAACAAGCATGGAATGTCTGCAGTTTATATTCCAAAACAAACTGCCACACTACTGTAGCACAAAGGCACTCTGCAGTGCTGCTTCAACTGGAAGGACAGTTTATATAATTTCTCCCTACTGTATATTGGAAACAACATTGATTCTTAATTTTTAGAGGCATTGCTATGGTAATCACAAGTATGTTAAAATGCATTTAATAAATGTCTTTTATTGATGCTAATAAATCATACCTTTCGATGCCATTTAACTTCCATTTGTGTTTCCTTGACATCAGCAGCCCACCACCCCATGCTCCCTGGAAGGCAAGACACATCATCTTAATGAGAGCTCTGCTTTCCTCCATGGTGACATCTGTGCATTCCCATCAGTTTGGGACCCTTTCTATCTCACTGATGTGGCACATTTCAAAATGACCAGGCAGACGGGGCCTGAGGCATGAGCTGTGCTAACAGTTTTCTTCCCATAGCTTGGAAGCAGTGGTTATCAGCCCCTAACCCAGACACCCACCCTTATTATCTGCAAACCCCTCCCTCCCCCCGTGACTGGCACATTGGGCTGCCCCGTGCTGTCATTAAAGATTTGCAGAGCTGCTCCTGGGTCAGCTGCCTTTTTTCTTGTAGTGACTAAGTTATAATAACAAACCAGGCTGCAATCTCAGCTGCTCTGGGGGATTTTCATCATATTTTGGACCCACTACTGCTTGCCCTCTACTCATTTGCTTACCTCACAGAGATCTGGGACAAGCAGGCATTTCATGTGCCTGAGAAGTAGTTAAAGTAAATACAAATTCTTCCTTTGATTGGATTGATTTTGGCTGACACAGTAATACAAAATCAAGACTCCCAGACCTATGGGAAGTCAATTACCAAGCCTTTCTGGAGAAAGGATTTGTAAAAATGACATAGAAGATATTCTAAGGCTGAAAGATGATCCTTCAGAAAGATTTCTTGGCAAGAGCCTGGATAAAGCTAAGTAGCCAATCTGATAAATTTCCCTAGCACTTGCATTAACCTGATCAGCAATTTGCAGTACTTTATTCCAGACACACGTAGCATTTTCCTTATGAATTTATTTTGCAGCTGCTGCAGATGCCGAGCCAGTGCTCAGTATGCTTCTTATGTATTTCTTTATTATTGGCATTTAAAGCTGAAAGCCAAAAGCACCCAAACTAGGTCATCTTAAGTGTCCCAGTTGCTACAAGTACAACTACAGTCACATCTCCTAAAATATCCCTCTGACCTGAGTCTTTCCGAGGAGTGGGAAGTCAGTGCTTGTATGCTAGACTTAATTACAGGAACTAAATACAATGTACAAGATGACAAGATGACACTATCCAAAATGAATAAATTCATGCTAATACACCTTGTAATCCAGCCCTCCACGTATGATGGTACTTACATCCACGTGCATCCAGATTTTGTACTTCTTGCAGATGTCTGCAATAGCTATGAGAGGATCAAATGCCCCATACACTGTTGTCCCAGCTGTGGCACTCACCAGAAAAGGAACAAATCCCTGCAAGAAAGCAGAGAGATTTTATACGTGGTCAGAGTGCTGCAGCCCCCTCACCCCGCAGGAGCCCCAGCTCCCCTTGTGCTGCCCCACAGTGACCCCACAAGTGTCTCCCAGAGGACATCCCTGCTATGTTACACTGGTTCTCCAAGTTTAGATGCCAGCGATTTTATAGTTTCTACCTTAAGGTGGCAGCAAACTTCCAAACCAATATCCTCCATTTATTAGAATGCATGAGACAGGTAAGGGCTCAACAGAACAATTCTGCTTCACACTACCTGCTTCAAACAAAAAAGTCTGCACTGCAGGATGCCACATAAACAAACCTCAAGCAGGCACCACAGTGAGAGAAGCATTTCTGGAGAACTGTGCCCTGGGCTACATTGCAATTATCCCAGTGAGCGTCTGGACATGTGGTGCCCCAGTTTTGTCAGCAGGAACATCGTGTCTGAGGGTGCCTCCTGGGGCAGTGGGCAGGGCAGGTGTGGGGCTCGCCTCAAGCCCCATCCCTCACACACAGCAGGGAGACAGCTCTACAAAGGTAAAAAGCAGCAGCCTCCACAGAGGCCAGGGACTGTCTCAGGGGATTCCCTCTGCTAAATGCTGTGCTTCATAGCAGAGCACTCAGTGGCCATCATTTCTGCACTATGAGGTCTGGGGTCTGCTAGGATTGATACCAGTGTGTCATTGTAATTTCAATGTTAGTTATGTTGATTTCATAAGGAATACTTAGAGGTCAAGAGTGGCTACTTTTTTTTTAATGCAGAACTGGGATTCAAACCATCAAAAAAGTCCAAACTTCCTTCTGCAACAGTCAGTAGGTTTGAGTGGCACTCTATTGTCTTTTTGCCTTATTTTTTCATCTACTGTATTGCTTTTCTTGGAAAAAAAATGTGTTATTAATCAGTTTTGACTGCTATGAGTCTAGTGAATATAAATGTTGAAAGCATAGGGCTGAGTTAATTGCATACTTTAATCTGATGTTTTAATTCTGGCTTTTGTTAGAGAACATATACAAAAATGTGTGCATTTTTAGAGATGAGGATTTTAGTTTACCTTCCATTGATTTGGTGAGTTTATAAGAAGTATTTTCAATGCATTAGAATAAAACAAACTCCCCAAAATGACTGCTCTTGTTTTGACAATATTCAGCTGAGAAACTACATCATAGGCTGATAATATAAAAGAGGAGGATGTTATGCAGAACAACAAATAAAAAGGAAGCTAAATAGCTCATGGATATTATAAAGTAGCTCTAAACCTATTTTCTCAGCAACTCCTGCCTCATTAATTGGCAGGCCACATTTCTAAGAAACAAATCAAACCCTAATGGGTAAGTCTGAGTTGTTTTACCAAGGAAAGCAAACAACTGGCTCTACCATTCTTCAAATTTTTCTTCTTTGGAAGCAGAAAAGCTGATAAACTTACTTTTTGTTTGGCTTCAACAATTCTTCTTTCAAGGTCTGATGGGATCATTTTCCCTCTGGAGCAAGAGAGAATTATATCAGTAACTTGCTCTTGAAATCAACTTTTGCTGTTATTTCTTCACTTAAAAGGAAACCCAAAGAAGGAGCAAAGTGATGTTTTTGCCCAAGAGTTATGCTGCACTGAAGAGCACAGACAGACTCTGTCCATTAGTCTGAGTTTTCACTCTAATTATTTAGTCAGTATATCTACATCAATATGGGGATGGTAACGGAGAGGAAGTATCTCGTGGCTACTCCATTAAAGACTGATGCTGGTCCTTGGAGCCTCTTGCTCCTGTCCAAAGTTACAGTCCTGGGAATAAGCTCCAGGCTCCCAGGGGGATGCTCAGCCCAGTGTCCCAAGAAGTTCACTGGGTACCGAATCCCATGGTCCTCTCTCAGCAGGCACAAAAATGCCAGCCAAGCTGCATGGCCTTGAGCCATCAGCTGTGCAGTCAGCAGTTGCCTCTATGTTCCCTTCCCAGGGATGAACTCATTTCAGGGTGACTTTTCCACAGTTTGGTGAATTACAAGTTTGTATTTGCTGGAAGCAGGGTGTGAGAAGCTGCCAGTCTAGACTCGCTAAATGCACTGTCAGGCTCTTTGCATTGACTGTATCTGTAACACCTCTAATATCAGCCATCTACTTCAGATTCAGACTCAGTTGTGTAAGGCTTGAAGGCTAATTTAGGAAATTCTGTAAATTAACCAGGTGCAATATAAAACAGTGCTGATACAGAATATTGAGGCTATGGTTTTCTTTGCTTTAGATGCAAGCAAGTCTATAAAAGAAGAGGCAGTAGGAATACCAGCAATACAAACATGAGAGATTCCCATGTTACAGAAATAGTCTTCACCATCTCTGAATGTTGTACATTTAGATTGATAAAAATTTTAAAAGATTTTTTTCTTTCACTAGGCCCTTATTTCTTGATGCTATAAAAGAAGAACAACCTTTATTAAAACTCAAAATGAAGTTACATGGGATAAACCCATTTTAGTTTCATTTTGCATAAAAACGCTTGAACTGTTTTCATTACATTTGAATGCATGTCATTCTAAAAAATTAATCATTTATTGTAATAAGATGCTGTTGGGTTTGTAAGTTTTCATCCTTACATAGCTTACCATAGGACAGTATTCATTTCAGTAGAAATGCGTTTGTACTGCTGAGATTTTTGTAAAATCTCTCCTGCATATTCAAAACATTAAAATACTGAAAGAATAACTAAAAATAAAAAGCTGTACAAATCTAAAAATTAGCCCAAATTTTTCTTGCAGAAGTGCAAGGAAGGTCTAAAGAGTATTCAGCTCCTTGTGAGTTCCCCCAGACACATGTACATGTTCAGAGAAAAGCAGTAGTAGTCTTGGCCTCCAAAAATGTTCCTGTGATCATTAGAGAAATAAAGAAAATAAAACCTTGTCAAAGGAGGGCAATGAGTTCCTCCTCAAAATGTAATTTAGATGCTGGTCTTTAACAGCTTCTGATTTAGTGAACTTGTGCATAGAAACATACATAGAACTGGGCAGATGTTTTCACTGCCCAAATTTCTTTACCAAAGCAAGTGATTATCCAGCCCCTGGTCACCTCAAGCAGATGCAGGAATTCATGGCCAGGAGAGTGCGATACTCAGGGAGTGTTAAGGTTTACCAGTTAAACAAGGCAAATTAGGCAGGTGTGTGTCAGAATGGGAAAGAGCCACTAGGAAGTATCCGTGGTCATACTGAAAATGTGAAAAAGATATCAAGGTGCTCCTTCACCCTTCCACAGGCTCACATCTTCACAGAGGGTCTTCTCAACCAGTCCACATCCTGTGAAACAATCTGCTCAGTCCTTGTGGTGTCTGCTGTGTCCCTGTGGTGTCTGAGACACACAGGAATCCTGCTGTTTACTTCAGTGTGGGCAGGCTAACCATTGTGGTCTTCACAGAAAATCATCACGCTGAATTTGCACAAGAAGAAAAGGAAGACATGACTTCATTGATCCACATCAATCTCTAGTGAATAGAAACAACTGGGGATTTATTTTGATATGTGTTGGTTGTTTTGACGTCATTAAGTCCTGTTCAAGGTGTGTTCTGTGTTTTGTTAATAAAGAAATAATAGGACCATAAGTCAATATGCAGGCACTGTGATTAGCACTGTAATTTGCTTACTTGATGCTTGTTTTTTAACGTGGGAGCAGGGTATTTTGATAGCAGCAAAGCCTTCCATTACTATTAGAGATGTAATTAATTCAATACCTTGTAATAATGAGGGACTCAAATAGCATTTTCTATTGAAAAGACTCTCAGTACAATCAATAAGAATTGTTCTATCAATTTTTCTCCCATAGAAAGTGTTTTCTCTAAACCAGAAAATTTTTATCAGAACATGTTGATTCTGTTAATATACTTTTTTCTCAAAATGGGTTTTCACAGAGAATTGAAACCTTTTAGTTGGGTGAATTAAGCAAGAAGTTATCTACCACCCTTTTTCAGAGCCTATCTGACCTGCAGATTAGTTGCCTCCTGTGCTGTTGGTTTCCAGGTACCACCATCTGCCTTGGCCTATGCTTCCCACAATGCTGCCAAAGATGCTTCTCTTCACATCCTATCACAAACAGGTCCCTGTCAAGGGCACTCAGGGGAAATGTAATCCATCTAAGAAAGATGGTGGGGGCATGAAGTAATGGAATTACATTAGCAAATGCTCCCAAATATTTTATTCCTATAAAAGGCACACTTCAGCTCATTTTCATGGATCAAAATGTGAGAGTCTAATTTGACCAAAACAAGCTTCCTCCTGGTTTCTTAGCACAAAATGTAAAGAATGATGTTAGTCTGTTTCACTTCAGAATGAAAGAAAAAAGAATTAGAAACCTTCAAGGAAAGGAACTTCTAAGATTTTTTATGAACTCCAAAAATGGACCCATAAGGAAGCTACTAACAGTCAGTTCCTCAGGTGGGATAAATTATTGTAAAGCTGCTGAAAATGGCAGTGCTATGACAAATTATACCAATTGCTGACCACATCCTACATGCTTTCTCTGAGCTGAGCACCTGATGATCCTCTCTTATGCACCACAAAAAGAGTGTATTTGATATCTTTACTTACCTTTCATCACATCTAATCAAAATCACACTATCTGTACCAATACCCAAGGCTGCAGCTCCTTTCTTCACAGAAAAGTGACTCTGAAAAAATAAATTTATTGGTTTTATTATTTCTTATCTAATTTAATGAAAAACACTATCCTCTTGCAAGCCCTTCAGCAAGAAGTCCCACAAAGCAGTGATTACATTCAGACCCCTTTTGGAAATTGATCACTGTAATTTGAGGCTTCAAAGCAGATCACTACCATCAACTGGAGAAACAGCAATCACTCTAATCTGGGTTTACTCCTGGAATATTACATACACAATTGTGGTTGATGCTGGACCTTGATGCATACCTGCAGCTTCCATTGCTTGTACAGATTCAGCTATGAGCTTGATTTACTGAAACAAAATAGTCTTCCCTAGAGAATTCATTTAGTTTCTGATGTCAGAGTAATGTGCTACAATGTATCTTCTGCCCAAATAATATACGGAGAGAAATTAATATAGGAAGCCTAATTGTGATCTCATGCCAGTGAAAGCCAGTAATAACTCCTACTAATAAACAAAGCTACTGAAGTTTAAGATCAGAATGGGGCTATTATTATTATTATAGGAACACTATTAGTTAATCTGTATGTACAAAATAAAATGTGGAAATTACATACTGGAGTGCATGTTGGCCTAATTTTCTCCCACTCACAGGACTTAACTCCCAAGCCAGTGTTGGTTTATAATTCTAAATTAAATCCCAGTGATTATGATAATGCAACAGTTTTATATCAAATTATAGCCCCAAGAATCTGATTTCATATTAACTCAAACCCAGCTGTTAACAGTATTGTCCAAAGTAATTTTAACTACAGATTATTAAACATTAAAAAAATGGAAATTCTTTAGGTATACTACAGTACCATTAGCTTAGGAAGTAACACTAAAAAGAATCCAGAAGATAAAAATCTAACAAGGCTTTTTAAGTGTCTGGAGTGTTAAAGAAGAAAGGAAGACCTAGTTTGCAGAAGATCACAAGGGAAAGAAGTCATCAGTACTACTTTATCAAGGGAGTACTTGCAGGGAAAGAGATTGGCACAGTGGCTACACACGTGGACTTCAGTTAAAGGCCATGAGGGCATGGATTCACTGCATACTAAAGGGCTCTATACATAATGAACACTTTGAAACTTTGTGAAAGAGTAGAGGAACTGCAACAAATACATCCAACTTAAGAAGTAAAAAACTCTGTGCCTTTAAAATTGCTCAGGGAGTAATTTTCATTGAGTCTTGACTGCTGTGGTTAAGAGTTTCCACTACAAATTCCTTGATGTCTGTATCTTATGTCTGTATTTTGGCTGAAATTCTTAACATTTTCATGTCTGTTGACTTACTCAATATTCACAGATTTTGAAGAAGTTCAGTTTGCTCTTGAGCCATGTTTCTCTGATGATATATGGACGATTTGAAATACTTTCTCAGGTAAATATTTTTCATACTGCATTTATTTTTTAAATGCACCAGATTGGTACAACTTTTCCCTGCAGGATATGGCTGCAGTTTACCAACAATGTGTACTGAGCAGCCACTGAACACGTTGCTTAGATGCAAAATCAGTTTTTGAAGTTCTAGTACGGCAAACGACCCCAGTCTCTGAAGTAAGCACACTGAAATGTAAACACACACACACTGGACTGACTCTCGCATAAACTGATGATAAATGAAATGTATACTCATCACTTAGATGAGCCACTGGGGATTTGTGCCTGTGCTTAAGTGTTCTGCTGTTCTAGACTGGGTTCCTTGCAGGTAGCCTAACCAAGCTGACATCATCAAGTAGGCTTGCTCTGCATTCTGGACGAAACAGGCACCTCCACAAGGATTCATCCAGTGTAAGGGTGGCTGGTCTGGAGTGGGTGCTGAATGACACCAGGTGAAGAAGTTCCTACGCCTTCTCTCTGAACAAAGTCCTGTAATATCTGCTGTGAGAATGGAAGTGTTCAGCACCTGCAGCCACAAGCGCTCCAGAAACTGCAGATGTTTTAACACCCTGACATTGTCCAGCCTATTAAAGCCACTGGTCACTGGTATGTTCACCTTAGAGAGGGAGTTTGCTCTGTTGTTCTTCTAGCTGGGAGTCACAAGGTGCTAGGAAGTATTTATACACTGAACATCACAGCTCAGCCATCACACTGACATTTTTCACAGCATGTTATTTACTTCACAAAACTCCATTTTGAACAAAGGCATTTCCATGAGTTTCATCAGCTTCACTAAATTCAGTGGACTTCTCCCCAGCACAAATGCACTGTAGATGAAGGTTTGGGTTGAGACCATTCCACAAACCTCTAAGCATCGAAGAAGAAAAAGCCTGTGCCTAGACCTGTGGGCCTCCCTGAGCCCTGTGGGGCAGCAGTGCAGCTCTGTGAGAGTAGGGGGGAGAAGAGGCTATGAAATGAGTTTTGGCAGGAGGAGACTTATAAAAACTTCCTAAGTTTAGGAAACTATCTTGGAACTTCACTAAAACTGAAAACAGAACAAAAATATTGCCAGCATAATGACAGTTCATTGATATGCTATGTGAAGATAGAAGTAAATTCGCATACTTTAAAAAAATTAATCTGCTTTTCATTCATGTCTTACTCAAACTAAAGTGCACAAACTGGGTAGTGTAAATACAGAAATGCAAGTAGAGATTTAGGAGTAAAGAGTCACAGATATATTTCACTGGGGTTTGAGCTGATGACATTACATTCATTAATTTTGCTCCTAACTTACACTAGTTAAAAAATATTTACTGTTGCAATTTGTTTTTCTACTAGAAAACAGAACTATTCAAAGTGCCTTAAAAAAGAAAAGACATTTAAATGGTCTACTATGAAGAAGGAAATTAAGCCCATGTGCTCAAAGGCATCTACTGGAATATGGCCAAGCTCAGCTGCCTTGCTAAGAAGTCTCATGGCACTGCTAAAAGAGCACTCGGGGGAAAAAAAATGAATGTAGTGCTGATAGCTCAGTTGCCTGAAGGCTTTTTACAGACTGAAAGGAATTCAGTTGTAAGGAACCAAAACTGGTTTATGGACAAATTGGAAAGAAATACAGAAGGGCAAATGCAATTACCATTTCTAAATAAACTCTGAATATGAAAGGGCTCAATCTGTGTATTCAGTCACAGATATATGACTGCTGTTATGTTTTCATGTTTTATGGCAACACCACAGGAATTACTCCATGTGCTTGAGAGGCTCTGAAAGACTCAGGATGAAAGCAAAATAGAAAAAAATATAGTTGTAGAAGTAAAGAAAAATTTCACAATGATAAATATTAAACTTTGATTAAATATTCCTGGGATGGAGCTGAAAATTTGGTTGCCAGTGTAATATAATGGTAAACACAGAAAACTATAAAGGTCAAAGAGATGAAAAGGTTTGCAGAAATAAAGCTGATCAGACAGAACTATTCACAGATGATTTAACTGGGCTAACAAGGAAGGACATTAAATGTGACCCCTTTGCAAACACCAGGGCTACAGAAGGGAGCTCGAAAAGCATCTTTCACAACACAGCTGTGAAAGAGTTACAGGGATCTGAAGACTTACAGTGGGAGAACCAGGGAACAAAGGGAGGACAGGTGCAGACTGCCTGATGCCAGTCCTGAAGGAAAAGCCAGGCTTGGAGATCCTGGAAGTTCTGGAGTTTCACCTCTGTCCTGGGCTTGCCAGACAGAGGACACACAGGTAGGAATGGGCTGTCACTTTGACTTCCTGGCTGCCTCCCTCCCTCTCTTCATGCACTGCAAAGGGTGCATGGAAGACTGCAAATACATCCTCAACAGAGAGAAATCTAATTTCTGTATGGAAAGAAATGTGGTAAAATTTGATGATTAACAAGAAGGTACGGATATTAGTGACTAAATGCATATTGATGGTCAGAAAAAAAAAAGAAGGTGATTCTAAGGCAGGGGAATTTCCCTTTATCTAAAATTTCAAATGCTGTTAGGTATAGGTTTGTTCCCCAGATAGCCATTTTTACATGGTTAGCTTTGTAAGGTAGAGACAGTGTAAATGTATTACACATACAATAATGACTAGGCCCTCGGAAAAATTGAAGAATTAGAATAATTAAAAAGGTTATGATGCTGAAAAGTACGTCATTGTTATCTAAAGTGCTCCAATATACAGATGCTTCTATTTTTATAGCTTGGTAAATTACTTGCTCATCATCTGGCATGGTTGAAGCTGTCATGAAGAACCATCCTAATGCCATGAGCCCCATAGGGCATGACTGTTTTTTCTGATTGCTGTTTCTCCTCACTTACATAAATCCACAGTGCCATGAGCTTTGTGGAGGTGGCTTATCAGTATCCAGTTTCCAAATGCTGAGCAAGCTAAGAAATCCTGCTGCTGAAATTTCCCCAAGGTCAGTCACTGGCAGCCTGGTGTTCAGGAGTTCCGGACCCCCAGCTTCACTCCATCATCTATTCACCAGCAAAGAAGGTGAACACACTTTGTTCTTCACCTCTCCTGGGCTTTAAGCACTCTGCAATCCATGGACATGTAGTCTAGGCTACTTCTCTCTTTATAATCTAAAAAAGTGTGGCTGGTCCAGGCTTACTGTTGGGCTCCCAAAAAGTGGGGAAGAAAAGGTACCTGCAGAAGGCACTGATCTCTAAGGCTTTGGCACCAGTTTTAGACTTAAGATGAGTCGTCTTCTTCAGATCTTGCTCTTTTTTATTGGCTATAAAAAGTGTATAGGCTAACTCAGATTAAATGTTTACACTTCAGGTGATTAAAGTTAAGCAACATGAATCCTATCTTTATCATCTAATTTCAAGCTACAGCTTCTTCAATTACCTACAAAAAGAGCATACTGTGTCTACCCAAATTCTAAATACACTGTAATGAGAGATCTATTTGCTGTGGTTTCATTTACCTACTGTTATTTAGTTTTTAAGGTTATTTGTTAATATCAAGAGAGAAATGAGGATATTCATGTTTCTGAATACACCAGTATGTACATCTTTGGCATTTTTGAAACATACGCTGCTTTTCTAATCAACAAGACTAATTTGTTTTTTTTTCAAGTGCAGATAGTTTTGCAGCATGGTGTGTAGTAAGAAATGTTGTGCTGAGTTCAGGAGGATACTGTGGCAGTGTAAAAGCCAGAAGATATTGACCAGATGAAGGATTAGACTGCCCCAGAGCACTACTTTTCTGGAAAATAGTTTTGATTTGAATGGTATTACCTGAATTAAACTGTTCCTAACAAGATAAAATTTTCAATGTTTTCCCCTGGCTTCAAATACCATAAAAACAATCTTCTAGTTATTATGCAATAAGTAATGTAAAAAAAAAAAGTGTGAGTCCATCACTTTGATTTTAAGTTTCCTTAGGTGGAAAAAACCCCCTAATTCCTACTTACTCTGTATGCTCGCAATGTTATTTACAGCTTTGTAATCTGTGCTACCAAATAGAAAACAGGACTCCTGGGCTTCTCAAATCTTTCTGTGGAAGCAGCACCACACACAACGCCCCTTGGACTGCTTCTGGCAGGAGGCAGTTCTGCAAAGTGTCTCCAGAGTTGCAGGAACAGAGGGCAGCACTTGGAAGTGGTAGACTAGAATCAGATTTTCATTTGTTCTACACAGAAACCAACCCAAAATCTTCCATAGCCTGTGTGAAATGGGCTATCAAGTTACAGAAACCTAAGCCACTTTTTAATTTCCTTCTGCATCAGCACCAAGAAGCTTCATAGTAGGTTTCTGAAACTGTTTAGAAACTTTCCAAAGTCACTATTCTCACACAGATACTGGAATTGCTTGACACATTCCCTGCAACTAAACGGGCTTATCCACAAGGAGAAAGCAGCACGCAAGAAGCTGAGGAGGTGATTTATTGCTAACTGCATCCTCTGATGTAGCTGCTGTGGGGATGCTGAGTGCACTATTGCTGGGAGGGTGTCCCCTACCACCCCAGAGAGGCCACCTCTCCCAGTGTCTACAATGCTGATACTGAAAAGCCAATAGACCCCCCTTCAGCTGGTGCATGCCAGAGCTGCTCTCCTAGTGAAGTCTATATATAATAGCAGCAGCTATTTCAATACAAGAGCAGTGCAGGTGCGAAGATACCAGAGGCAAGAAGAGCCTCTTCTGTGTCCTCTGTAGTCTCTAACTGGGTGAAGAGGTCCCTTGTTGTCAGATCAGACTCAAACACTTGCCAGTTCTTACTCTGCATTTTGTTTTCCAAACCTATGATAAGGAATAGTGTTGCTATTCCCTCACTGAGCACCTGACAAGATGTTCCTTCTTAGGAGGCTTCTAGATGAGTGGGAAAGTAAGAAAGCTGTTGTGAACTGCATGAGAACAGTCTTACTGGGTTGGAAAACAGAGAAGATGAAAAAAGTCTTTCCAATTATGATCAGTCTTTTTTTTCATTCTCTGAACTGTGGATTAAGCCCACACAGTCCCGAAGTAATCAAGTCCACAGAAATTCTGAAAATCTCTTTTAGCTATTTTCCTACTAAGGAAAAGGGCCAAAGGCTGTTCTGTGACTTGAACCCACCTAGTTCTCTACAGCTAAACTTCCCTTCTGCACATCTTTCCTCATCAGGGCAGCATGACTCTGTCCTTTTGCCTACTAGGTGTAATCCCCGCTCCACACTATTTCCAGCAACTATTGGATACTCTTTAAGGAGGTGCTGGTTGGGCAGATCAAAATCACAGCAGGGAATGAGTTAAAATTTATCAGGTGTTGCCTCACAGATAAATGGAACAACTAGGACATTCTGAGAAGGCAGCTATCTCTTTCAGCAGCATTCTCCATACTGAAAAAGGGATGGACTCCTCTGAACAATTACAGCAGCCTATAGCTGATATGCTGGAACACAGGAGGAGGTCTTCACTTTAGATTTTTCATTGTGTTTGAAATGATAGACTGAAATAGGTTTCTACAACTGGCATCCATCACTTTTTCCCCTCTGAGTCAAGGTCTCCTGCGTCATGTGCAGTCGAGAACAGTTGCCCTGAAGGACATCACTGCTCCTGCACCAGTGCAAATGAAAGAAGACTGATGATGTCCTGATGAATACAGAGAACTGAATTAAATCCTGAGTGCAAGTGCATTTCAGTGAAATTAAACCTGGGAAGCCTGACCCAAGTAGCTGCAAGGTACTTCATTATCACTGGAGAAACAGAAACAAACAGAAGCAGAGTGTGCTACAGTTGTGGCTGGGGAAGATTTGATGGCCAGGATTGTGCACAGTTGGAATAATCACATAACATATTTTAAGCACCAAATGTAGGTTGCGTGTATGAGGAGGCTCTTTATGGTCAGTGCACAGAAGTAGGTGAAGCCCTCCCAAAGGTGATTTAGAACATTTAAATTAAGGAATATTTAGGTTCCTAATTTGGATGCTCTGAGTTTCTCTCCAGAGGTGCTTCTCTTCACTGGTTGTGCAGAGAGTGAGGCTCCTAATTTTGGAACATGATGCACTCCTAAATTAGGGAGGTAATTACTTAAAAGCTGTGAATTACTCCTCCCTTCCCTTCTCCCCCACTGATAGGTAGCTGAACCTATCATGGCATCAGACTGAGTCCAGATTCTGATTACAGTAATAGTGGTGGCAACTGTGACACAACTTCATTCATCTACAGTACGGGAAGCTCTACAATGGTAGTAATGAAAATAGAGTCTCATTTGGGATGCTGAAATTCCTGGCTTAGAATTGCTGATATTGAAATCTTTGCATCTGACTGAAAATTTCAAACTCAAAATCTCCAAGTTTCTGAACACATACAGTTACTTTAAGCTTTGTTTACTATCACACCATGCATGCAGAGCATGGGGAAACAATACCATGGACCTGCTGCTCCAGCTGGATCCCTACAAATCTATGGGGCCTGATCCCTAGAAATCTGTTGGGCCTGAATTCTCAAAGAGCTGGCTGAAGTCATCACAAAGCCTCTCTCACTGATTTTTGAGTGGTCTTGGGAATCTGGTGAGGTCCCAGCTGACTGGAAGCTGGGGAGCATCATCCCAGTTTCCAAGGAGGGCAAGGAGGACCCCAGAAGCTATAGGCCTGTTAGTTTCACTTCAGTACCTGGTCAATTCACAGAAAAGATAATTCTGGGAAGTATTGAAACACAGTATCTGGAGGACAACACAGTCACTGGTCAGAGCCAGCCCGGCTTCCAGAGGGGAAAGCCCTGATTGTCACACCTGGTTTCCTTCTAGGACAGGGTAGCCCACTGAGCTGATCTAGGAAAGCCAGTAGATGCAACCTTTCTGGACTTCAGCAAAGATTTTGATACGTGTCTCACAGTGCCCTTCTGGACAAAGCATCCAGCTCACAGCTGGATAACCCTGTTACTCGATGGGTGAGCAACTGGACGCAGATTGGGCACAAAGAGTTACAGTGAATGGGGTGACATCAGGCTGTGACCTGTCACTACGGGGGTTCCACAGGATCCATCCTCAGACCTGTGCTCTTCAACAGCTTCATTAATAATTTGGATACAGGACTGGAATGGATACTAGTTAAGTTTGCTTATAACACCAAACTGGGGAGACCTATTGACTCCCTCAAGGGCAGAGGGGCCCTGGAGAGAGACCTCAACAAATCAGAGGGCTGGGCAATCACCAACCATATGAAGTTTGACAAGGGCAAGTGCCGGATTCTGCACCTAGGATGGTATGCACAGACTGGGGAATGAGAGGCTGGAGAGCAGAGCCACAGAAAGGGATCAGGGGGTCCTGGTCCGTGGCCAGTTGACCATGAGCCAGCAGTGCCCTGGCAGCCAGGAGGGCCAACCCTGTCCTGGGGGCATCAGGCACAGCATGGCCAGGCAAGGGAGGGGATTGTCCTGCTCTGCTCTGCACTGGAGCAGCCTCACCTCTAGTCCTGGGGGCAGTTTTGGGTGCTACAATATAAAAAAGACAAGCAGCTGTTAGAAAGTGTCCAAAGAATGCCCTGAGGATGGTGAAGGGTCTGGAGGGGAAGCTGTGTGAGGAGTGGCTGAAGTCACTTGGTATGTTCAGCCAGGAGAAGAGAGACTGAGGAGAGACCTCATTGTGACATTCAGAAACCTCATGAGGGGAAGAGGAGGGGCAGACACTGATCTCCTCGCTCTCATGACCAGTGACAGGACATAAGGGAATGGCACAAAGCTGAATCAGGAGAGGTTTAGGTTGGATATCAGAAAAAGGTTCGTCACTTAGTTGGTGGCTGGGCACTGGAACAGGCTCTCCACAGATGTGGTCACAGCACCAAGCCTGACAGAGTTCAAGAAGCTTTTGGACACTCAGGCACATGGTGTGACTCTTGGAGTGTCCTGCACAGGGCCAGGAGCTGGACTCCATGATCGTGATGGGTCCTTTCTAACTCAGTGTGTTCTAAGATTCTACAGTCTGCTCCTTCCATGGCCATTGTATTACAAGAGCATCCAACTGTAGCAGAGAGGAACATCAGCCAGGCCAAGGAGTTTAAAAGCAGGTAGATCATCAGCATGATGGGATAAATGAGGCAATGTGACAAACAACATTTGAATATCTTAACTGTCTGGTCCTGCATGACATTTGTACTGCTAGGCCTCTGTCATTTCTGTAAGAGCTTCTGCTTTTGAGGGTTAAACCATGATCCCATATCCTTTGTGCAATTAAGGCTTAAAGGGTCCTGTCTTCACATAGTGTAGTTTCTTAACTTCTCTAAAAGAGAACATACTTTACAAAAAGCTTGACTGAGGAAGGGACAAAACTGCAATTCAAAGTACATTAAAAATGTAATGGATTTCAGATGCCATCCTATGAATTCCCTAGTATATATATTTGATTTTTGAATGTTTAATTTGCTAAGGGAATTGCTTCTTCCTTGGCATGAAAACACAATTATTAAAGCTTATTTCATTATTTTGAGACTGATAGCACAATTTGGGTCATTGTTTAACACTCCATCGCTATGAAAACAATGAAATTCTCCAGTGATTAATAGGATTTGTTACTTTAAATAATCATGCTGAACCTTATTTGCACAATTTAGGCTTGTAACTTCCATATGAATAATGTATCTCTAGCTGTACATCCAGCTTGGAAAGTTGTTACTCATCTGCAGAATATTCTCTTTAACTGCTATGGGGACAATAATTCTGCAACATGGAGCCCACGGCCGTGTATCGCATTTCATCTCATTCTATTGCCATGAAAAGCACCCTCAGAGAGACTTCCTCCTGCACTTTTCTGATCAATTCTCAGGGTATTTTGTTCTTCACACTTGCATAGAATGTAAACACCTTCTATGGTAAGTCAAAAAAGGCACCAGGAGGACATTGTTACCTAACACGGACAGAGTCCTTTCTAGCTGAACCCACACAGCTGGAGAGAAATTTAGAAGTGGTCAGTGAAGCCTGAAAACAGCTCACAGGCCCTCCTGGGGATAACCCTTCCTCTTTCCTTTTCTCCTGCACCCACATTCTCCACTCTAAGCTGCAAGGAATTTTAGATGGTCATAAAGCTGCAAACAACTCCCCCAACAGAGACTTCCATGCACAAAGAGCAAAGAGCTCTCTCACGAGGACTGTTGTTCCTCTTGGGACCACCTCCCCTCCCCCGGCACTGCCAGGTCCCAGCCGTGCCTGTGATGAATCCCCGTGTGCTGAAGCTTTTGCTCATAGGCAGAAACTCACAGCAAAGCCCCATTACCCAACAAATTTTGCAGCTGTTCTGCTGTACACACACTCACAGCATTGCTGTATGACTGTCTTCATGTATGTTATCACCTTCTCATTAAGTAACAGCAGGAGTGGTTTCAGATGGAAAGATTTTGACTCAAAAGGATTTTGTTGCCCCAGAGTGACCCAAACAGATGACATTCCTGGCAGAAAGTGCTGAAACCCAATGATGAGCTCTCCGTGTTTGATGTGGTTCTTACCACATTTATATTGACACAAGCAAGAGCAAATAAATGGCAGTGGTTTGCAGAGACTGCTCTCCCTGGATTTCAGCCACTGAGAAGTGCAGAGATCATCCTATATATCAAAATGCCAGCCTCTTCCCATGTTTTTATTCCCAGTGAAGGATTAACAGAAATGAAGACAGTTGACAACAATTCCTGTTCAGCTATTTCCTTAGTCATAAATTCATAAAAGCAGTGTAACAGATGGGAAAAAGCAGAAACACATACATGTTCGGATGTGAAGGCAACCAGTCTGGGAATAGCTGCCATTCCTTTTTCTTTAACTTCTGGGAACATCTTGAAACGTGCAATCAACATAGCATACATGTTAGATATGGCACCACCTGGAGTCCACAGTAATATACTGTTACTTTTTCTATTCATTGTAGTATCATTTCAGAACAAACAAGTCTTGCTATAGCTTTTATAACTGTAATGCTAATGCTTCTGCCTTGTGGCAGAAACACAGATTCTTCTTCCTGATGCTCCTCACAGCTGGGCTGTGTAATAACAGGATCTACTACAGACAAAAAACAACTTATGCAAACAATACCACTGCAAAAAAAATGACTGGTGCTTCCTTTCACCCTCATTCTAGCTACTATCTCTCCTTCAGTCCCCAGCCTTAGCTTTCTATATGCCACCAACATAATCCCCATTCCATTCCATCTTCTAAGTAGATGCTGTCACAAAGGAACTTGTTAAGGAATTTCCAAGTGCCACCTAATCTGTGCTCTCCTTTCCTAAATCAGGGTGGTGTTTCATGCCCCAGTTTTGAGCAAACCCACTGAGACCCAGTAGCCACTATCTTCTGGATAACTGGAGTGGGAGGGGGAAGATAAATGGAAAAGGGTTATCCTAACAATTTTTTTTCATTTTAATTGTCTACTGATGGGAACAAGGGATAAAGGTTAAATGTCCCTAACATTTGCATTAAAATCAGTGGCATACGAATCCACTTAAAATAGCTGTTTCAAGATAGATGTTTTACCCACTTCAAGGTGGGCATCAGATCTGCAGCTCTGCAGTGGTCTGTTTTTCCTTTTTGAGATTTTTTACAAACTGAGTCTCTGAGGAGCAACGTTTGGCTTTACACTAATGCTGCATGAGCACTATGGGAATATAATGCAGTACCTGAGGCAGAGGCTGAGAACTTTTACATTTATATGTACATAAACACACACACAGATAGACTTGTATGATGAAATCCATCAGGTATATCCTGCATATATGTGTGTGTGTGTATATATATATATATATATGTATGTATATATATATATATACACACACACACACACACACAGAGATGGATTATGTATATCCACATTTATGCACATATATTTATATAAAGCAAATGTTTTAAATGAACAGGTTAAAATGCTAGGGAGGTAGAATTCAACTGTTGCAATATTCATCCATCTGAAAATGGAGTGAAGAGAGGATGGTTCAGCTCATCCTCTGGCAGGTATTTGTGGTAGATGGGACTTGCCCTGCCCTCTCCCACTCTCCCTCAAATATACAGGAGCTGCTGTAACTAGCCCACAGTAGACATCCAGTGCTTGGACAGCCAAAGTGAAGTAAGATAATATCCACCCTTTGAGCAGATGAAGGAAGCACTGTTGGGTACCTGTGCTGGTAAATTTAACATTGTTTTGACTTTTGTAAGATTTGTTTTAATCTCACTGGAGATAGATACTGTTCCACAGCCCACACAAGCTGTGCCCTTCATTTCTAATCAGTATCCTAGCTCCACTCTTGCAGTGAGGCTGCCCTGCTCTGAGCTTTCCCTGATCCCACTGGCCCTCCTATGAATCCAAGGGAAAATGGCTCAGAAGAATGCCACTGCTGGCATACAGGTCAGTAGAGACTGGGATTTTTCTTCCCCTTTCAACTGTTTTGACAGATATGAACATATTTCCACATGTCTCTTCAGAAATGACAAAACAAGAAATGGAGAGATTAAGAGGAAATGCTCAGATACTTGTCCCTAAAAAATGCAGATGTCATGCAACAGCTGCTATTGATGATTTATGTGACTGAACTAAGTTGAAGTAATTTGGCCTATCTTGTCCGAAGTCATTGGCTCAGTGTCAAAAGAATCAAGACTGAAATGTTAAGTTTCTTCTGTTCCTGGCTTTCCTATTAGTATTTATTACTCAGTCATTTAACCTTAAGTTTATTAATAAGCCTGCATTCTGCTTGTAATTTTGTAGTTCTGTTCATATCCACAGTTAATTGCAGGTAACAAAATACAGCTACAGAATCTGGAGAAAATAGTCAGATTTTCATGCTTCACATGTATTGATGCTGTATATTTCATTCCAGAGAATGAATAAAGAACCTTTTCTTTGCAACAGTAAGGTCTTCAGCAAAAGCCATGACAATTTGAAGTGAGAAGACAGCACAGAAATTATTTTGATTATTGCCTAAAATTGCAGAAGCTGCACACTGAGTATTTCTGCCTTAAGAGAGTAAATGAGAAAGATGCACTTTGCACAAACCAGAAATTCAGAGAAAGAATGAATGAGAGGGGGCAGCCCTGCCAATGTCAGCACAGGTGCACGGCTGCCAGAGAGCCTGTCCTCATGCAGGTTTCAGCTCCATGAAGTGAGCTCTGACACAGCAGCAACACCCTGGCTCCATGCCAGGCAGCACCTTTGACAGGCCCAGCAGCTCCTCCTGAGGCACACACCTTTCCTGACTCACACTCTGTACCTGAGTTTGCCAGGCTGAGCCTGCTGCCATGCCCAGCTCTGCCCTCCAGGGCTGGGCAGCATTGCCATTGCTCTTCCCTCACCCTGCAGGTCCCTGACCAGCCCACTGGGAAGGTGAGGAACTAAGAGCAGCTGTACTGAGCCAGGTCAGGGTTGGGAACCAACCACTGTTCAGTTTCCAAAAGCTTTCTCTTTGGTCCTGGGCTTATGATACACACTTAGATGCCCGGTGTGATGGAGGCCAAGGTTTTCAGGGGCATCTCTAAGCACCACAATAAAAGCTGTCAGAGCTTTTGCTCTCAGTGGTTTTTAAGTAAGAAGTCACGTTCAAACAATGTCAGTTCTTTTCACCTATTTCACTACATCTGTGGAAAAGGCCAGAATAAAACTCCCACACCACTTTCCACTTGTGCATTGAGACATGAGAAGTTGAAGGTGAGCCTTGCCTGACCTTCATGGCCTCAGAGAGCTGAATGTCCTAGGCTGTTATCAGTGAAGCCTTTCCTCTACTCAGGAGTGTGCTCTTTCCCTCTCCATTAGGTCAACTACCTTTCCTTCCAGAAAGGCTCCTTCTGCAACAGCTAACAGTCTGTTCTCTTTTGACAAGCCAAGATATTATACCAAATGTAAATTCTTTCAGTATCTTGCAATTTTGTAAGACAGACAGGCCAAAAATTTTGAGCAATGAAATTACAGAGTCAGAGAAGAGGTGAGAAAGAGTATAAATCAAACAACTAAGTGGAATGATTGAAAAAATAAAAAAGTCTTAACAATGTTTGTCAATGATTTCTCTACACTAACTTTTTTGCCTTATTGACTTGCCCTGAAGGAACCAGGTTTCTAAGCCTTTAAACACTCAGATTAACTAGCCACCCAAGTACCCCACTGAGCAAAACAGGTCAGCTTCACACGGAAAGCTAACAGCAGGCTCTAATGCTGGCAGGGTCTTACTGACTCCGCTAAAACTGCTGGAAGGCATGCTATGTCTTTCCCTGTTTGCTCCAATTTCCCCTGCGGTGATGGAGAGCTTTGTTGTGTTTCTTCCCTCCATTATTAATACAATAGTGTTTCTATTTTATGTAATCCATAAAAAGTGGGGGCAAAGCAAAACTGCAAGGCAAACGTCTCTTCTCATTATGTTTCCCATGTGCCATTACAGCTGCTCGTCATGCAGTGCAATTTGCTCAAACAGACCCTCATAATTACATCCCTGGAATTCATAAACATGCAATACTTTATCTCAAAGAGGCCACTGGTGTTTACTAGCAAGTGTCCTCTCAAACATGCATATTTAATTATATTTACTCTTTAGCTACAGGGAATGTCATATACCATAGTCTGAAAAATAGAGAAAGCTTGAAATGTCATGTACCAGGTGAAAATATCCCATCGCCACAGCCCCCTGGCCAGCCAACCATCTCTCTCATTTTCCTTAGTGTGACATATTCCAAAAGTACAAACACTGGAGCAATTTCATAGGTGAACCTGAAATGTAGTAATGTCCATATTTAATGCTTTCATCTACAACACTAACACATCTTTTTCCAATATTACATAACATTATAGGCACAATATACTCTATCTTATACTGGGTAGAGTTCTGTTTCACAATACTTTCCACACTCTTCCTTCTGATTTGACATCAAATGTCTAGAAGGAGAAGTGCAGAGAGCTCTTGAGAATCCATTTCCACCCACTTCAGTGAATAAAATCTTGACCACCTCTTCCAGGTTCTAGGCTTTGCCCTTTACCCAAGAGATGCTGGGCAGAGCCAGCCCTTAGCCTTGCACAAAGCCTGTGCATGTCTAGGGGCACATGTCAGCAGTCCTGTTCATAATGACCAGACAGTGCGTGAAGCTAAGCAAGTACACAAAAATACTTCCTAATCCCAAAGTGAAAAAAACCCCCACACTTTAAATTCTGCTTCTCTTTCTTACAGAAAGCAATGGCTTTGCCTGCTCTGGGTATGGATTGCACATAACTCCTTCTACATGAATGCAACTGCTCACTTAGCACACCTTTCATTTTACATAATTATGCATGCAAAATGCTAATCTGTATGTACTTTTCGTGTGCTTTTGGGAGGTAGCATAACCAATGTCATATCATGATGATGAAATTTTATAAGCAACAGCCTACCAAACAACATTAATAGTCTTTCTGTAAATAACTGTTGTAATCCTTTAAAAAGCAGATAGTTTTATATAGTTTTTTTTCCCCAGAAATTTTAACATAAAATTATTCTTTCACTCAAATACAGCAACTAGTATTTTAGACTATAACTGTGAATTATATTAATTTCTGTATATTAAATTAAAAAATCTTCTACTTACATATTAGTATTTGCTGCTGATGTCAGCCAGTCTGCCGCCAATCCAACCATGTCCAATCCAGTTGAAAGTTGATTAAAATATCTAGGGTGCCCTGCATAAGATGGAAAATGTTATCAAAAGGCTGATGACTCTGAATGAAACTATTCAGTGCTGAACAGTGTATTTACCTCCATATTTCTATAGAGAAGGAAGCGCTTTCAAGGTATGAAACAAAGCAAAAAGCAGTAAATACATTTCCAGAAAAAGGCAGGATAATTTCTCTTCTTTCTCATTCCAAACTCACTAAAATCAGAGTAATTACACTCAAGGCAGAATAATGAATTCCAACATTCCTTATTATCCTTTCAATATGCCTTGAAAATTAGCACATTGCTGCCTCACAAAAATAGCTGTTTGCTCCCGTTAGTGTGTCACATGTTGTCACTGGATATGGTTTTGCCTGACTAGGTTTGAAAGGCATGCATGAGACACCATCTGAAAAGCTTGCCAGGACATATAACATCAGTGATGAATGGCTAATGATTGTAATAGACAGGGCGAAATGAGAAAATGGAGTATTTTGGTGACTGCTTTGCACATGATTCAATGGCTGATGATTGTACAAAGATGGCAGGGAAGGTGGTGGTTCTTGTCACTTCTTCACTGTCAGACTGCAATTACAAATAGCATGGCTACTCACAATTGTGATTTTAATCAAACACCACGAAAACCAGCGCTGCTGCCCCAGCAGAATGATGCACAGGACTATTCAGTGAGCTGATAGTCTATTTACTTGGTTAATCTAACTGACTCCTGTTTTTTTTCTAAAATCCTCACAGAGAATTTTCTTTAAAATGTGCCTAGAGCCATTAAACAGAGGAAGCATTAAAATTCCGTTTTTACTTGTTACTTCCCGCAAGCCCCTGATAAGTGGTATAATTACTAGTACAAATTATGGATGGTCCACAATTACTTAAATGCCATCCAACTCAAAGGAAGGCAGCCTCTGCTTGGAAAACACCTGTCCTGACCCTTAGACGATGTACTGTTATTGCCATCAGAGAAAACAAAAGATAGAGCAAGATGATTGAGGAAATGCAGACCCAGCAGTGAGAGAAAACTTATCTTCAGTCTCTTGTGGCCCCTTATCAGGCGTGGACACATGGCTGGCAGAGCAGCACGGGGAATTGCTTCCCAGCTCCCACCCTGCAGCACACAAAGGCAGAGTAATCAAACTGAGCAGGCAGAGCAGAGCTGAGGATAGGGGCAGGGGACACACGTGCAAATTCCACTTGCCTGTGTCCTTAACCTGAGACCAGCCCCGTGCTATTGCCATCCAACCTGATTGCATTTCGCATGGAGCTCCCCCTCTCACAGACACGAACTGCCGCCCTTCCCTGGTCTGTGCTGCCAAAGACAGGCAGCCAAAGCCCCTGAGCACCGAGGAATGACACTCAGATCCAGCAGAATTAACTGGATCTTGCTCCCTGCTCTTCACACTCTTCAGTGGGGTTTGGTGGACTTAAGACACAATTGCATCCTGTCACCACCACCACAGCCTCAGCCATCCTGCTCCAGGGTTTCTGCCTACAGAGAACTGACCTCCCATGATGAGGGATTTTGAAAGAGATTTCCATATTTATAGCTTAGGTTCCATACCACAACTGGATGTCAAATTTCACCTGAAAGCAACAGAAAATTAGGAGCTAAAAGCTTTTAGTGGATCTGGGCTACAGGAAGGCTCAAAGAAGCTTGCAAAAACTCCCATTTTGGAAGTAAAGCCGCACAGAAAAGCTGGGGGATAGCAGAATTTGTATCTGCAGCTGCAGTGTCTCAGCGGCTCTGTCACCCCGTAGCCAGCCCCAGGCGACAGCCCCGTTGTCACTGTGTGTCTCTTCCAGCGCACCTCCCAGCGCACCGCCAGCCCTGCGAGCCGCCGTGGAATAGGAACACGCGGGGGTCGGGCAGCCCTGCCCTGCAGCGAGCGAGGTGGCGGCAGCAGCGCTGCATCGGGAGATGTCAGGAGAGGAGAGCAGCTGCTGCTACCGCTGGGAGAGCCCCTGCAGCCACCCCTGTGACACAGCCCCTCCTCGCCGTGCCCTTCCTTCCCCTCTGCAGCTCGGCTCTAACTCTGAAGGGCACGGAACGCACTGCCCCAACCCGACCCCTGCCCCAGCTGCATGGCTTTGTCTGTCCGTGTGACACCTCAATACCTGAGCGGGCTCTCTTCCATGGAAAGAGACGGCCATGGAAAACTGAGCTCTGCTTAAAATAAAGGCTCCACTGGCCAGGTAAGAAAAGTTTGGAAAGGTGCTCAAAAATCTCTACCTGGGTGCCCCTGCCTGAAATACACATCCTTTGTCGAAGTCGTTCCTGAACAAAGGGGTACTGGAAAAGAGACTGTGACAGGGTGAAGAATGGGGGGAGAGGTGAGAATAGGAGATTATTACTCAATGGTTTGTTTAGCAATACACATTATATTCACAGAGCAAACTGGGGATGGTGGCCAAGAGGCAGGGCCAAGACCCAGGGACCTCCGAGGCCTGGCTTTCCCTACCGAGGGCGGGGCTCTGCCCCACACACCCTCTCAAACACTCCCTCCTGCACGGCTTGAGGCTCGGCAAGCCCAGCATGGGCACACGGCCTCCGCAGCCCCTCAGGGGATTGATGAGAAGGGCTGGGCACAGCCAGACAGCTCGGAGAAGGCACGGCTGGCAGCACCGAGCCTGGCCCTCCCTGCAGCTTCACGGGTGCGTGGCTGCCATCAGGGCCTGCCGGGGAGCAAGGCTGGGCCAAAACCGGCTCCTCGCCCCCTTCCTGGACTTTCCAAGCCATTTTTAAACGTTTGTTTTTCAATTTTCATGTTCATTTTCAGTCGTACAGTGCGCAGTAACTGAATTGCACATCCATCTCTCCCTTTCACTGCCTTTTACATGCTCTCAGCAAGAATTCAATCTCTGCTGTAAGGGGGCAGAAAGTGAGGCCTCCCCGGGCACCCCAGAGAGCCGTGGAATGCAGGCAACACCTGGGAGCAACCCACACCTGCCCCTCGGCCAAAAAACCAGCCATCTGCCTCACCAGTCCCTGGACCTGGGTATCCAGCTGTGAGGCTAATCTATGCAACACAATTTATTTTTCAATCAGCATCCCAGGCCCCTGCAGCCAAACGCCGCTCAGGAGCGGAGGCAGACGAGGCTGCCAGAAACCTCACCCTACGGTAATTCCAGTGTTTTACTCCAACACATGCCAAAGGGCTCCAAGTGTAAACCCCATGCATTTCATGAATCCCCTCCCAGACTGGAGCTGTCACCCCAGCGTGCTGAGGAGCAGCAGCAGCAAGTGAGGCGGCTCTGCACCCCCTGGGCTGAACCCCACCATGCCACCACATTCTACAAAAGCCCCATGCACCCGTTTTCAGACTTTAACACTATTTTCATTCAAACAAATTTTAAAATGCCAAGGTGGGAAAGCCCCCGATATTTATTGAGAGGAAGAGAAATGGTAACATTATTTTAAAGGGTCTTTTATGGATGCACAAAATTAAATAGGTCTGAAAATAGGCTAACACAAAAAAAACCCAATTAATAAAAATCACCTAAGAAACCTTTTTTTTTTTCCCCAGAATCACAGATCCTACATTCTACACTATTCTGTGCAAACATGTTTCCTATGCCCTATCCAGACACAACACATAGATCACTGGACTAATCGACTTTGTTCTTGTGGATATCGTTTACCTAACTATTTAATCTAATATTTTACAAATACCTTGACAGCAGCCGACCCATGCATCAAAATATGCGGATGGTCATTCCACCCCTAAGCGAGGCTTACACAGATGCCTCACAATCTTTACCGGGGTCGGTCTGTTCTCTTCTCAAAACGTGAGGTTTTTTTGTTTTCCACTCGACCTCTAGTCACAAATCAGCCTTTTGTCTCTTTCAGTAATTGCTTCACATTTATTTTTAAGCAATTTCTCAGTAATTCAGGTTCCCACTAAGAGCTCCCCGGACTCCCTATTATTTCCCAATGACAGCCGTAATTGCGGCTCGCTTTCTGCCTGCTCCGCCGCAGTTTATTTAAGGTGGCCCCGGTGCGGAGCGGGCGCTTCCCCACGCCTGGGCGAGCCCCACGCTGCCCTCCCTGCACGAAGGCACAGGAGGGCACGACTAACGGGGGGTCCCAGGCAGGCAGGAGCCAAGCCATCCCTGCTTTCCCCAGCGAAAAACAACAAATGGCTGTTAAAACAAATCAGACTTTGGTTTTATTGCTTGAGCCTTAAAGTTGAAACAAAATCCTCAATATTTCTGCTTACGGTCTGCTAAATTCTCCGGTTTTTATTTTATGTCCTGCAGGCGAAGTGAGAGACAGGGCAAATGGCCGCTCAGAGCTCGCATTTACAGGCAGTTTACTGCGATTTCGGCTGCTAAACGGGCCGGTCCCTGCTACCCCTGTGCAGGGACTCCCCTGCGCCCCGAGCTCCGCGCCCACCGCACCCCGCTCTGCGGGGAGCAAGAGGCCATCGCCGGGGCATCACATGTGAAATGGATGAAAAGGAACGGCAGAAAATGGTGAAGGTGGTGCAAAGTCTGCTCAGCGGCACACTCGGCAACTCCGACGCACAGACGCATTAATTTTAAATTGGAAAGGATGTGCGAGGCTGCACTGACAGCTACAGAGATGGAACGGCTGGAGTGTTCTATCATTTCGGAAAACGATTTCTGTCTCTGCGAGAAATTGCTTGGAGCTGACAAAATACAGTTGCTGCTCCAATCTTTAACGTTTCAAGTTAAATTGAAATGATACCTTTAATCAATGGATGAGACCATACAGGGTAGAAAATGAGCATTGCTATTACCTGTTTTAATTGCATACTTCAGAGTTGTTCTGCAGTTCAATAAAATTTCTTCCAAGGTTTGTGGCTGGTCTGCCAGTTCCCAGTTATATTCCTGGAGCAGCTCATTTGGGTAATGGAAATCAATAACTTTTGTTGATCTGTCAAAACTTTTCACCACATACTGAAGTAAAATGTCCACAACGTCTTGTAGGAAAGACATAGTAGTTATTTCTCCATTGCATGTCGGCAGAAGATCTGGGAATGGAGAAATTTATAAGTTAACTTCGTTTTATGACCACATGCAGAGATTTTGAACAAAGCCATCTCCCGTTTATGTTTAAGAAATCTTTACGCCATGGTCAATAAAAACAGGTTTTGTTTTCATTTAATAAGCAAATTGGCAAGGCTGTATTTCGAGGAATGTTCTGAGAGATAACACGATTTAATATCCTATCTAAATTCACCAATTCTGTCCACAGTATATTTCAGATCAAATTTAATTTTAAGACAATGAGACCAGGCAAACAAGAAAAAAGGGAAAACGAATCTCGGGAGAAATAAAGCTTGAGCAACAAACGCTGCAAACGGCACTCTAAAAACTGTCATTTGCCTTGCAATAAAATACCTTCGTGATGACTCTCCTACGCAAGTGACTTGTTGATAATTTAATGTCTTTTTCTGAGGCAATGCTGCACGGGCTCTCGGTGCACACAAGGCTTTTGTTTAAGAGCGATTGCTCAGTCAAAGCCAGACTGTAGTGAAGCCCCTAATTTGGGGTCCCGGGCTGCCGAGCAAACGGGAGAGCTCCTGGCCAGCGTATGTCCGTGGGGAGCTGGGATCTACTCACTAGCTGAGACGCTACCTCCAAGGTCAGAGAAGATGAAGTGCAAAAACATCTCGAATTAAAGCAAACGAGTAAGAGAGCGCTCTGCCTCCCTCCTCCCCTCCAACCTTAATTACATCGCAGGGTCTTCATTGAGAAGGTCGCTGCTGTCAGTGCTCCTTGGAGAAAGCTGTAGGCTTCAGCACGAGGGATTTTACTCCATTGGGTTTTTCTTTTCGGGATTTTTTGTTTGATTTTGAGTGATTTTTCGCGAATTTGAGAAATGCCCGGGGGTCGAGGCTAAGGGCGCGGAGCTCCGCGCACTGCCAGGTCCCCCACGCCTCCGCGCAACGCGGGCGGAGGCGATTTCCCGACCGAACCGCTGTTTTTTCTGTTAGTTTTAGAGAAGCAGCGTGCCCCGGGAGCGCCGTTACCTGTTGAGTGCAGAAAGGAGTAATTCACGTCCGCTTTTTGGCAACCGCAGGGTTTTTTGTCGCAGGTACAGGTCGGCCTCGGCTCCGCTACCCCCGGGGCTGCTGCCCTGGCGCCGGTTTCCACGGGCTTCTCGGCATCTCCGTAGAGCAGGGCTTCACAGCGACACGGACACACGGCCTCATTACCGGGGCACCGACCCCCGCCTCCC
>JAHLSL010000022.1:15476149-15583456 GCA_025920805.1 Petroica traversi
GGGGGGTCTGGCTCGGACGGACGTGCTGGAGGAGCCTTGCGCGACGCCGCGGCTGCCCCCGCGTGTCCCCGGAGCCGCAGGGCGCTCCCGGGGGCTCCCCCCAACATTCCGAGTTGGGGAACCGCCTCCCTCGCTCCAGCCCCGAGGAGGCAGAGGGGCCGGAGGCCAGACGGGAAGAGCACGAAAACAACTGCTCCCATTCCCTTCACGTCGTTTCTGAAGGCAACCAAACCTCCCTTTTCCACCCAGCCGTGTCTCCGCGGGAGCCTTCCCCTGCCGCGGCTGCATCTCCTCTGGCACAGGAGGGATTTCAAGCCCTGGCCTTGCAGGGACGCAGGTGGGACCACTCCAGGTCAGGATGTGGCTCTGCAGAGAGCGCTGGTCATGCAGGGTCCCCACGCTGCTTGCAGCCAGGCCCTGTGTTCAGCCCGGGGCACCTCTGCTTTCTGCAGGTACTCACATGGTTACAAGGAGTGTCCCGCCATGAGACCTCACAGAAATGTCTCAATGCTTTAAACAGTGCTGTGGTGGGAAAACAAAACAAAACCAGTCCAGGCATCTTTTCATATGAAATTACAGTCTGTTTTAGTTGCCGCATCACACTGGCTTGCACGTAGACAACTCCATCTTTCCACGGCCAGAGGCTGCTGTGAGCCCTGCCTAGCTCACTCATGCCCCAGTCCAGCATGTTTTGTCGGTTCTGTGTAATTCAGACACAACCAACCGTATCACTGCTTTGTACATTTTTATTTACCTTACTGTTTGAATAATACAAGACAAAGCAACTTTGAAAAGGATTTCAAAATTTTAAAAATTGATAGCAAATTTTACGTTGCAGCACATTTTAATCCGGTGCACAGCCTTGTAACTAGTTAGAGATCAGGAAGCAGTGGTTATCTGTCTCTGGGGAAAAGGCCCAGTGTGCGTGGGGAACGGACAAACCCAGCCCCTGTGGCTGAGTGCTGCCGCCAATTGTCACATTCAGGAGAGCCGAGGAATGGAGTGGGATCAGGCCTTAATGCTGGCATTGTGAAATTTGCCTTCTCTTGCTTTGCAGCTGGGAATGTGCAATTATGAATCCTGAAAGGAAGCGCTGCAATTATCTGTGTGGTTTCTGTGAAATAAGGTCTTTTGAATAAGGAATCAGGGGGAAATTTGAACACTGTGGCTATTGCTTTTATTTTCACTTAATTTCTAGTGGAACTGATTAAGAATGATCATTACATTTCAGCAGCAGTCAACCAGAGAGTGTATTTCTATTCCTTTCTTGGTACCCCAGAGATTAAGATTCCTAAAAATCTAATGCAAATGAGAGCAAAGCAAACATGATTTAAAAGTTCATCACTTAGTCACAAAGCTCAGAGGCAGAGAGAGAGCTGGATATACTTCCCATAAATGGACATCTCCAACATTATACACACAATATTGACCTTTAAAACTGGCTACTAGGTTTACAGTAAAGTCAGTAATGAAATAAACTGCCATAGTATGCTACCCAATTAATCGTATATGTTAATTTTCATTAGAGGGACACTTGCCACAAACAGGTCATCCCAAATTTAGGCAATGTAAACTAAAATAAGCAGAAATTCCCCCATGGTGCTCTTGTAGTTTTTTTTCTTGTAAAGCAATTTATTAGAAACAATAACTAAGGTTTTCTGAAGGTGCATATGGGAATTTGAAAGCTTAACTAGGGATCTATAAAGTAAATTATTATTTTGATTGGATGAGATTGATGAAATTAAAAAAAAAATATGCACTGGAGAAAGTAAACTAGATTTAAGCTGTTTAATGTCTAAAAATTTTAGGATGTAGCGGATGTAGTGGTACACAAAAGAAAGCGGATTTTTATATTAGGGAAGAATATGATACGTGACTGACAGAGTCCCTTTGCAATGGTGTTGGGCTGTAAACCACAGTAATTCATATTCACATGAACACACACGTAAACTTGAAACATTGAAGATTAAAAAAAAAAAGGAAACACATGGTATAAAATGATAAAAAAAAATTATGCTAATAAAAGCCAAATGGCAGCAGGAACAGCAGCAGCAACTAGAACTGCTGGATAAGGCGCCGGCGCTGTGAGGTCTTCCGCAGCAGTCGTCTGTAGTCATAGGGATTATCTTCAGCTTTACTCTCTTCCAGAGGTCTTTCTGCAACCCTTGACCTAGGGATTAAGCACAGAAGTGTTTTAGAAATTAAAGTCAAAACATTTACCTTGGCAAACACTCCTAATCGACTGCTTAACCTCCACCTTTGTGGGGGAAAAATAAAAGGAGAAAGGAAAAAAATCAGCTGACTTTGCTAGGCCTCTTCCTGCGCTGCACAAAACAGGCACCTCAGAACAAACACATTATATACTAGAAGCAGATGAACACAGAAGAACAACATGTTCTTCTGTGAAGGGGACATAATAAAAGGACATAAAAATGTTGAGAGCATGGGGATGCTTTGCAGTAGCATTTGCCTGATGGTTACTGCACCAGATTTTCAGCTGGCATATATTTGTTTGTTCTGTATTTAACCTGCCTGTGGAGCTCACTGCTTACAGTGAGTGTCCATCTCATTTTACTTTATTTTCAGATAGCAAGAAGCATTTTGGATGCCACCTCTGACAGGTTGGAATGGTAATGGGGCATCAGCTGTTACCATGAGCAAGATTTAAAATAAAAGACAGTTTAAATTAAAATAAGATTAAAAATAAAAGTAAATTATTGTGAAATAATTACAAAAATTTGTAGTGTTCTACACTAAAGGTGCGCCCACCACTGCTCCTACACCAATGTCGAAGGTAAACTGCCAAATAAAAAATACTCAATGCTTCACTTCTGTAGATTGAAATGGCTGCACAGTCTTTATATCCTGGTGACCCTAATCAAGAGATACTGAAGTGCAGAAACGTTTATTAATTACATTCTTCTGCGCTCTGAGGTAACAGTGATCATTTAAAAGTTACACATATTTAGTTTCACTATGGCTACTTAGGCTGCCATCAGAACGGCAACAGTAAAGGGTAAGAAATTCCTTTTAGTAAGCTCAGTAGCAAAACTTTCATTCACGTAAACTATACCTCAGGGTGACAGATTTGGTGTAATTAACCACCCTAGAAATCCAACACTTTCTAATGGTGGAAAACTATATAGGATTTCCCTGGTATTATTACTTTTAATTACACATCTTCACAACACTTTCCTGAAACTAATTTATATCCTACGTGAAAAAAAAGGCCAGAAATTAAACATGTAAGGGACACAAAACATTCTAAATGTTCTAAAAATGTTTTCTCTATTACTACAGATACATTTTCAAGTTCAGCACTCATGCCAGGCTTAGCATTTCTCTTAAGACTTTGACCTAGATAGTTTTCCAAGCTTTTCTTACATTTAGGAACATGCAAGGAGATACAATTATATTAAGATATATAGACGTGTGTTTGCGTGTGCCGTGTGTGAGGGTGCATTGGCAAGAGTGAGAATATGAATTTCCTTAGCCTGGCAGTGCCACCCTGTATGTGGGAAAAGAGAAGGTTGAGTGAAGCCTCCTTTTGGGGTTTTTCTCTTGTCTGTCCACCTTGGTGAGGTGCACACAGGCTACAGACACCTGTGCTGCTGCAGGACAGCAGGAGAAGGAGGCAGTCAAGCTGGAGTCTTACCTGCAGAAAACATGCAGAAAGTCTGGCACACATCCACCCTATTTAAAGCCTAACTAATCAGAAATACAGTTTCTAGGTTCTACAGTTTAATTTTATTTTAGATCAGAGATGCAGAATGTCTGTCCATCTGGCCCTTGGGAAACCAATAATTGGCAGGTCAGCTGAACACCAGTCACATTTGGCATTTATTCCTCCTGCATGGGGAATATTTCAGATACTCCCATTTTAAGATGGGAAATTTAATCTATATGTTTTACAAGATAATTTGGCAAAATTCCACACCTAAAATAATAGATTTATGTGTAATTTGAAAGTGCATTTCTTTTCTTTGTATTAATCTTTTGAAATATCAACAATATCTATTTTTTCCTATTACTATTTTGTATGAATTACCGCTCAGTAGCTCGTAAAATGGAAGTCCTGCGCTCAATTGGGTGTCTCTTCCTTCTTGTGGTAGTACTGCTGTCCTTGGAGGAGGAGTCAGTAGATGAAATTTCTTGGTAGTAGATATCTAAATCTAGCACTTTGCTCAGACTGCCAATAAATAAGAACACCATGTTAACAGTTTAACTTTTCAATATTATTTTCAACATCTAAACCCAAGACAGCCAAATATCATTATTAGTTCTGTTTATGAGCTGAGGATCTAAGGAAAAATATATATGAAAGCACAAAAAATCAGTCTCTGAAGTGTGACTACTGTGTGACTATCTCAATGTAGATATTGAGAATTTTGAAATGCTAAATACTTTTATATATTCATAAAAGAGACACAGATGAATGAAATTGTTTGGGTTTGCCATTAGACTCAGTGGAGAGGCATTTTTATGGTAGTTCAACTGGTCTATTTTAGATAGCTCTTTGAGCAAGAGATGAATCATTTTCCTACAGATGACTATTTTTGCCTCTGAGTACAAGGAAAGAGTCTATAGTGATAAGTTCAGATACAGGTGTCAATAATGCAGATATCTCTTATTTTATTAGGTGAGAACTATCCCAGGGTATTATACATACAGAAAAAAAAAAATCAAACCCAACATCCATTTTAGAATGGCTAAGGAAAGAAATAATATCCTGAAAAGAAACTGAATAGAGAAGTCCAGAACTCAATCCTCACATTGTTAGAAACCAGAAGTAATTAATTGATTTCACTTGCTATATTGCACTAATACAGAGTCAGCATATGAAAGAGGATTCAGTCAGGGAATTGGTTAACTAGATATAAGATGAGTAAAACCTAACTGAGGCCAAGGAGAGAAAACACTAGATTTTGGTGTATTTTCTTCCCCCTAGACTGGAGTCAATAGGTGTGAAATTTTTTAGGATCCAAATGAAATGAGAAAAAAAGCTGAAAGAAACCAAACATGGGGCACACGGACGTAAGGTCAGTCCTTTAAGCTGCAGCATAATCAAGTGCAATTTAAACTGAGGTTAAATGAAGCTCAATGCTGTGAGCCTATTTTATATAGAAGTAATGTTATGCAACATCCTTTAAGATACATAATTTAGGTATGGAGTTTGTATTGTGCAACCTCAGCTGAGGATAATGCAGAGAGCCCATTCACCTGGCAGCTATGAGCAGGCTGCCACGGCACACATGATGCCACAGCAGTGTCACTGAGGGGGCAGAAGAAAAGCCTCAGTATAGAAACACAAATAAAATGAAGCTATGATGTATGGCAGGACCTACGAACCAGGTCACAAGTAAGGATCTAAGATACAGAAGGACAGAATATACCTATTGCTTCCTTCTTTTCTGCAGAGATCCATCAAAATAGGTTAGTTACACTGGGAAGAAAACATTTCTTGTTCAAATTTCACAGGCTATTCTTCTTTAGCTGTTATTCACAGTTACTGTATTTTTTATTATCTATTTTGGGACACTCATATATTTATAGGAGAAAATTTTGACTGTCTTTGTATTTTTGCTGACAAAAAAGAACTGGTTGCCCATTTGCTTTGACTAGAATTTTAAGCACCTTTAATTATTTTCTGTGTCAGAACTATCTTTGATGTGGACCTTATCTTAAAGTACTATAATGCTTGTGTTACCATGGTAAAGGACCATTTTTTAGGAAAACTGAATGACAGAATTCTATAATGGATTTTAGTCAATAAAAATTGCATATTTTAACTTTGTATACATGTCCCCATGTGAATCACCAAATTACCATTCTTTTTTCAATGCTTTATTCTCGTGGTTGAAGTACAGCTAAAAACTATTCTAGAGTACTGGAATGACAATAGTGAGATAACAAAAAAAATTACCTTTCTTTTCTTGGTTTCCGTTTTTCATCTTGTATTGATTTCTAAGAAAATGAAAAAATAATTAAAAATACTAAAAGGAAAGATTATGCAAATGTACAGTTCATCAGTGTTAGGTAAGAGAGTGCTGTATATTTTCCAGTAAAAGAAATTACAGAGAATGAGCAAAAATCCCAGAAAAATCTCTTTTAAGAACCTTTGAGACTGAGAATGAGATTAGTATTGTTTCTCCCAAATTTGTTGCCATACCCTGAAAAAAACACCAAAGTTATGATGATCAGAACAGAAAAAGGAGATCTAAAACTTTCAAATAGCTATAGCTGTTTTAATGAAGTTGACAACACTATCTCATTGAGGCAAATTTACTGTGATGCCCTGAGAATTTCCATGAATAGAGGCAATGCAGTGGGAGAAGGCATAATTGTATTCTCATTAATGCCAATCTAGTTTTCACACAGGTTTTAGTAGAATAAAATGGACAAAGGCCCCATGTAAAAACAGTATACTAGGTGGCAAAAGATCCTTTAGGATACAAGATTTCTAAAAATGCAGAAGAGAGAAGATTCATAGGAAATGTGAATAATTTCTTATCTCTAATAGAGTTCTATCCCTACAGCCAAAACAATGCTATGTTGCAGCACCTAACACATCACACTTCAAAGACAGTATTTTAAAGTGCAGATTGTGGTCTTAATTGTGTTTCTTGCAAACGAGTGAAAACATATTAGAATTATGGACTGTAAAGTCTCTGAGAATCAGAAATCCTGATGAACTTCAGTTTCCAGGCAAATGAACATGACATATAATTCTAAAATTATAGACTGATTTAAAGAAATATACCCTAAAATAAAATTCTAGTGCCTTATATGAACAATGGGCAATTGTCAGGCTTCATTTATACCTGAATACCCTTTCAGGTCATTTGATATGCAAGGGGAAGTGTGAGAATGTAAGGTGTCTAATTAATGTCTGTAGCCTGATGTGAGAGAAATATCTGAATTTGCAGAATATGGAGAATTTTTTAAAGAATGAACTGATACTGTGTTTCTTCACTTCCATATGATCTGGGCTTGATAATGATCTGTGAATGCCTGAAGGTCAGAGAGTTTTTTAATAAGGTAGAAAATCTGCAATAGCTGGGAAAGCTGACTGCCCTCTAAAGATGACTGCCATCTAAAGTTAGAGCTTAATGACTCACCCAAGCTCTAGAAATTCAAGAACTATTAGGTCTCCTTTCAAAGCTTCAGTATATAGATATTTACATTGAACCTTTCATTGACCAGTGAACTTCATGTCAGGAAGACAGGTTTCTCTTTTTCACACCTTCTTGAAAATACAACTCATTGAAGATAATATTGATTAATACCTTGAAAAGCTGCTGCTAAAAAATTGATTAAAAATTTCCTGGCATTGCTGCAGTTTTTGTTTGCACTGATGTGATGGCTGTTTCCTGATACAGAGCTGGCCATGTAACAAATTAGCTCCCAGAAAAGACTACGTTCCTGACTCTACAGTCTTAGTTTTCTAAATAGGCATTTATTTCAGAATTACCCTTCTCCTCAGAAATTTCCGAATACAGATTCTGTGTCATGCCTTTCATTTCAGTCCTTTATCTCACCAAGCTTGCTTTCACAAAACAAATTTTATTCTTACATGCAAATTTATTTTTAAGAATGTAATTTCTTTTCAGAATATCACCATTCCAAAGCTGTGTTATTTCAAAGCCCCAGAATAAAGCATAGCTGTGTTTGCCTTTTTTTGGTATGCCAGACACAACTGTCCCTACAGGCCCTGGTGACACCTTCTGTTGAAAGGAGAAGCAATTGCTACGGTTAGTTTATTAGCTGGCTTCTCACCGGCTGTTAAAATAGGTCACTAAGATACAGGCACCTCGAGCAAATCAGTTTAATTGCTTTTTTTGTTGGAAGTGCTTTCTGAGCTGCTTTTACATTTTCATTCCTTCTGCTTACTTTCTTGCCTTTTTTTCCTATATTTAAGGGCACTGAAGTCAAGAGGGGAAAGCAGCACTCGGTATCTGAGCTTGGACCAAAGGCTATATATAGAGACACTCAAATCCATTAGTCTCCTGAGCTGCTGGTATTTGCCAATGCCTTCATAATCACAATCTGACACATTTGTAAAGGAAGTTACAGTGTGCATACTAATACAACTTATTTTAGTATTTGCTCTCTCTGCAAGATCAAGCACTAATTTAGATGCTCAAAATAGCTCCAAACAAACCTGTGCCTCTCCTGGTTCTCTCCTGTGACTTACAAAGCAACTATGGAGACAGGGCACTTGTTTTGGGTGAAATGCAAAGGTGAAATTTGGGTGAAGGTATTGAAAATGCAAATGCTGCTTATGGATATAAGGAAAGCACAGTACAAAAGTAAATACTGGTCTGACATAGCTCCCTAGTCTGGGTAACTGTGTACTCCAATTTCAAGTCTCGTTTGAAATGCGAAGTTTGTGGACTGCCTCCTTTCATCAGGACACAGGTTTTATGCTGCATTAGAAAAGAATAATGGGAATTGGGTATTTAGAAAGATAGTTTAGGTGGGAATTTTCTGACAGTCTTAGCCCACAAAAGCTTCCTAAACTCACATGTATTAGAGTGTAGTAGGTGGAGTCTTCTGGATTGTTTAATGTCTTGGGCTTCCGTGGCCTTCGGGGGGGGTCTCTGCATTGGGCGAGAGTCTTCTACTTTGCCCACCACTATAAAAAAGCAGAAGATAGCAACACTTATTTCTTCATAAAACTGGAGGCTTTTGGAAAAACAGGAGACAATTTTACCAAAGAGAGAAAAAATTCTACATAGATACTTTTACTGCTTGCAGTAATTCAAGTAAACAACTGGTTTGGACATTTTCATCAGCAGAGAATGGGTTTATCCGTTTGAGTCCTGACTGCCCACAGGGACAAATGCCACATAACGAGTGCCTGGCTGGAACAGCCCAAAGGTCTGCCAGTCACAGTTCTATCCTTCTGAAAAGGGCTGATGTTCCACATTCAGAAAAGGGCTCTGAAGGGTAATGGCTACTGTGAGGCCACTGCCTCATAACTGGGACCTGTGTGGCAAGGGTGATATTTTTTTCAGCCTCAAGTCAATCTTTAAGGTGCTACATGAAAGAACTAGCATTAGGCCTGTGTTTCAGAGGTTGTCCTCTACATTATCATAGTGAAGAGTTTCCTCCTGCTGAGGCTTTTCATTTCAAGTCAAATAATGTACCACTGGGCAACACAGCATGACTATGTCCATCCATTGCATCCAATGTAGTCTATGTTAGTGGGCTCAAATTCTGGTCTCTATTGCTACAAAAACTTTCTGCAAACATGTGAAAAATGCTTTCACTATAATAGAAATGAAATCAAGATTATAACATAGAATGGAACTAGGGTCCCCTGGCAGTCTCCCAGTTCCGAGTTAGACACTGACTTGCAGATTACATTGGATGGGACATAAAGAACTAGAAAAATATCTTGGGTATTTGCTTGTTAAAAATCTATATGCAATTCTAACAGTGCTAAGATACAGGGCTGCTTGGGTTAGGCTGTTGTCACAGACACAACACCAAGTGCAGGGCTCCTAATGCCTAGGAAGACCACAGAACTCCCACCCTAGAGGGACAAGGGACCACAAATGTACAGTCTGGTGAGCCAGGTCTCCATCCCTTCAGCTTCAGCTGTAGGAAAAGTTAACGGGCTGACAGCAATTCCTTCATGATGCAGGAGAAGGGGATTGCACAGCAGCAGGACACCAACAATAGAGATGGGTCATAGGGCACACAGGGGTGGTGAATGAAGTCAAGCACAGGGAACCAAGTGTCTAAGGTACCTTGCATTATCCAGTGAGGTTTGATCTTGCCCTTGTCCCATCACAGACATACTAAGGACAATCCATGAGAAAAAAACATCTTATTCGTAAATGAATATAATGTGAGGTTTGAATGGGGATCTAGATCCCAGTGAATCACTAAAGTTTTGCTGATAACGTCCACTTTCACATGAAGTTAATTTAACACTATAACCCAGATGTGTTTGACGTGATTCAGTCTTAGATGGAGGAATGTATTTTGGGCCCCTATGACCATCAGAAGCCCTCTTACACGGTAAAAATAAAAACTCTCCCACGTACAGCAGGCATTTTTAATTAAGCAGGTAGCACAATCATTTAAAATGAGAAACGATCAGTAATACATCAGTGTTGACTCTTGCAAAATTAGCTGTTTAAGTTTTTTGTTATGTGTGATAAATAAAGGCTTGTAAAGGTCACGGATATACAAGGAGCCAGAATGAATAATGTTAATTTAAATTGTAGTTGGACAATAATTACATTCACTGTTTTAGTTTCTTATCTGAAATGTAGACTGCTTCTTCTGTAATGAATGAACAAGTATCTTTTTAACATTTTGCACCTAAGAGAACAATGGTGTTTTTCTAAGCCAGGTTACAGATAATTCATGTTAAACAATGAATTTTAGATGCAATAAATTCATTTCAGTAACCTGTATTAAATATAGGTGACATTCCTTGATTTCAATAGGTACAACGGGCTCTTAATGTTCTCTTAATGTGGGCTGTTACTACTTTGCTGCATTTCAAATGGGCCACCTGGAGTTATCTGACTTTCCATTTGTGAGACAGAAGAGGCATATCTTCCCTATTTTATTTTTTAACACAACAGGAGTCCAAAGTGGAAACACTACCTTAAAAAAAATCCATCAAAATTCAGTGCTGTTGAATAGAAACACCTGACACCCTGTCCGTAGGACATTTTCTAAAATTTTGTCAGAGATCATGACTGCATGAAAATCTGAAAAAATAAAGGAAGTCAGTTTGGGGGCTCTGGGAAAATCTCAATGAAAAGGCTCTCATAATGCCTAAAGATTTTTTACTGTCCCCTAAGAATTCATCAATGTGTATGCTGGTACATTATTTAATTCATCAATGCCAAACAGATAAAGCATTATTGTATTCTAGATTACAATTATTCCAGCTCAAATTGCTTGTATACTTCTTGTGTGTGTGCTCTGCAAAGAAGACTGCTTTATACCTTCAAAAAATACCATTTTGACAGTGATAAAGGTTTTAATGAAAAAAAAAGCTTTTAGTCTCAGCTCTTGTGTGTACATATGCATAAGCTGTGCAAAAGAATTGAGGGGACAGAAATACCATGTTGGGGCAGGCAGCCTTCTAAGCTTTGACCTCCATTGTTCCTTTTTAAAATTAAATATAGGGCTGAAAATGCATTTCTGAGTTTTGCCTCCAAATGACACAGTAAGATTTTGCTTTCTTTGTTTCACCAGAAAGTGAAGCTGTGATTTCCTTTTGCACTTAGATTTGTGTGTTCACCACTACTGAAATTAAGCAGATGTGGTAGTTACTCGTATTGGATTATAAAAAGTAAAATTTGCTTTTTTATTAGTTTCTGATAAATACAGAAATCTTGGTAAAATTAAAGGTTGGGGATACAAATTAAATACACAAATCTGATAAATGGTGAGTTTGATGTGCTTGTTTTCCAGATGGCCAATACCTTTCTGCAGCAGGCAATGAAGCAGAAAGGAGGAGTGAAATAATTCACTTATTAACAGGGCAATTATGTTGCTTCTGTGTTCCACTACAAAGAAAAGGTTTTTATTGAAGTCTGGTCTCTCCATAGTGAAGGCTCTTGTAGCTCATTTTTCCTTAAGACTTCAAGTATGTCTACCAAGATCTGGCCATGTGCTTTCTATGTAAAAGAAAAACTGATGTTTCCCCTCTAACAGTCATTTAAATAGATATTTTACAACACTGGTACAAAAACCAGTAGCTGTTGAAGCACTTTGGAAGCACCAGGTTGGCACTATCATCCCTATCCTACTAGAAGGGTAAATAAGATGCACAAAGGCACATTGAGACTTGATTAAGGTTCCATTATAGTTAGCCATTAGCAGAGCTAAGGAGCTGGGCTGGAGGGCAGTGCTGAGATTCCTATTCCTGCTACCAGCCCACACCTTGCTATTGTATCTACCTGAAGAGGTGCTGCCAGTGCACAGACATTCCTTTTTAAAGGGTTTACCAGGAGGAAGACACATTGAAACAGGGGGATTTTCCTCCTCAGACTTCCCAAGTGTATCCAGTCAGTACTTGGTTAGTCAAAAAAAAAAAAAAAAAAGAGGTTAAAGTTGTTCTCCATGAGAATAAATGAAACACAGAGTTAAGGGTCAGGAAAGCCATGTGAGCAGTGTGGCTACCAAATAACATTCAAGAAGGTTTAGTAAATCTGAGAAAAAAAAATCTTTATTCCTATCAGTATCTCAACTAGCTCCTTTAGCACTACCACAAAGGTTCCTACCTAAGCTGCACACACACTCAATTCTACAACATATTAATACTTTCATACTCAGCTCGCACTGAAAGCTCCAAATATGCTGAAATGTGTATACAATATGTATGTGTATCCTGAACCACCACTAAGCACAGGAACTGAGGAGAGCTGCATGTGCTTGAAACGTTCAAGGATGAGCAAGAAATGTTTGAATAAAGATGAGTCAGTTTCAACAGCCCTTTAGGTTGAACTGTGTCTGCACATTCTGACATACCATGATAAGCTTGGAAGACAGCAATCTCGAGGAATCAACATCCATGGGAGCTAATGTAAATTAACTATGACTTACAACAGATTTTACATTGAAGACTGGGGAAATAGTGTGGTTACAGCTGTGATAAATATCTAAGGGACAAAAGATCTCTATTTATTAAGCCTCCTGGAGAAGCAGACAAAGCCTTCTTCAGTTCATTTAAGTGAAACATTACATATTTGACTTAGAGCTGTTCCACATCTTATGGCGACAGGAGTAAGGCTCAGAATCAAGCAGGAAGGAAAACAAGAAGAAAATCAGTAATTGTATAGGTTTTGTAGAGGGAGTTGAAAGTAATCAGCAAAAAGGGAAATATAGCAACTGGAATTCCAGGACCTGATGATGAGAAGCTTTCAGGTATTACTTACAAAATAAGTAATTCCTATATAATAAGTATAAAAAGGTATTCAGGCTTACAAAATTTATGTGCATACCTTTTTACTGTTCTAATTCTACATGGCATGAGGATGTAACTACTCAAGTTTGGAATTTGCCCAGAGGAAAGCACTGCTCTTCAACATTCTGGTTAGTAACTTCTAGGTATTTTTAATTCATGGGATCTTTAACACAGCTAGATTTGGAAATTATGGCTGATGGCTGCAAATTCTTAGCAATCTGGAAAAAACCAGAGAGATTACTCTGGGACAGATCTAGAAGTAGAAACTGCAGGAGACTGAAAACTTTCTGATTGTTGAGGTTGAGAGTGTTCCAGCTCCCACACCTAAGTCCCACAGCCCCACTGAGCAAAGCAGTTTCACTTGCAAAGAGGAAAGTCTGGCTGGTGAATGCTCTGCTCTGCTCATCCAGTGCTACTCAGGTTCCCTTTTCCTTGCAAAGCCTGCCCACTAAATTCCCGTAAATAGTGCTCTGACAGTCTACAGCCAGAGGAATCCTGGATGAAAATCCTGCTTGTCTCATTGCCTTATTTAGCTGAAAAGGTCCCCAGCTGCACTGGGGTTCCTCATACCATGTAAATTCCATTCTAAATACAGAAAATTCTCTTCCTGAGATTTTGTACTTGAACCGTCATTTAATAAGTAGAAGGATGAGCACTATGATTCATCTGGGAAAGAAAAGAAAAAACATTTGCTCCCATAATGATCAAATTCCCCTCACTTCAGGCTTTGATCTCAAAAAACTTGACAACAGCCATTTGTGCATCTGTTCTGACACCACAGCAACCCAAGGCTCACTAGCAGTCCAAAAGTGCAGTTCTGGGGGTGCAGCCATTACATCTGGCTGAAAGCATGTAAGAAGCAAATATCTCTCTACTCAGAGATTCTAGGCACAAGGAATTTTGTTTATTCCAGGAACCTTGTGCAGCTTGCTTTATGCATTTTATAAATATGAAGAAGCTCATTTAAGAATAACTTAACCTTGTGGATTTAGGATTAAATTAACCTTTTGCTCAGATGTTCTTTGAATTGCAAGCTTTACATTTTTATTAAGAATAAACAAAAAAACAAACCATTTCAAAAATGTGACCATTTGTCACAGTATGCTATCAGCTGTCCCTCAGTTCCTCCCCTTCTGTGGGTAGCAATGTAATGAAATATTTTATCACTGGAAGGGGTCAGTTCTCTTATTGCACAATGGCCACCATAAAGACAGCCAAGCTCTCCTATCTAGCTATAAAATACAATTCTCATGCTATAGCTGTAAAACAACATATAAAACTAGTGAAGCTGACAAAAAAGTGTAAATAAATGTAAATTACCTACGTAATTACAAACAGGTAAATACCACATGATTTAAAGAACACCTAAAGCTCAACAATCCCTGCCTTCATAAAAGTAGGACTGGAAAAGCAGCCCTAGAGGGAAAGCTGCAGTAAAACCATACCTTTCTGTAAATAAATGTGTATAATTTGCTACTGTAACACATAATGTAGGCAGGAAGTCAGGAAGGTTCCTCCCTGTCAATAAGGCAGTGGATCACATCATCTACCTGCTTCACTTTAGCTTGATTGTCTGCAGTACCTGACCTCAGATCTTTGGGGGTTTTGTAGATATTTTACTATATTGCATAGAGTAAGAAAGTATGATATCCAGAATTTTGGTAACTCCTGTGTTTTAGACAGTACAACTTAAATGAACTGAACACAGGCATATTGTTATAGAGAATAATTAAATATTCTCTACATATAGTTAGATCATGTTTGCTGTAATGAACATCTATTTAAGACAGTGCAGCTTTGTGATAAAGCCACTTTCCAGCTGGCTTAAAGGCAAACTGTGGAATTACTGCAGTGTATTGTTTTGTTTGTGCATTGGTCATAGCTGGAAAAGAAATGGTTTTCCTGTCATGTGAATTACATTAAAATGTAGAAAAAGAAAGTTCACATTCCACACTAAGAAAAGTTTTTCAGAGGACAGGTTAGCACACTTTACCACTGGAAAATTTCTGCATTGTGACACCTCAGGGTTTTACAGCAGCGTGACATTTTCAGAGATAAAGAGAAGTGAAGTGGCTGACTGGTCAGCCTGTTAGGCAGGGTTGGATGCACAGGTGGCAAACCCAGGCAAGCTTTTGTCTCCTGTGAAGTTATTTAAATTAATAGCAGTGTGAAGGACAGACTTCATTGCATTTTGAACATAGCAGGAACATACTGGTACATTTTTACCTGGTTCACTTGAGCAAGTGGGGAGATCTTTAACTGATAAAATAGGGATTTGTATATTTCCTTTCCCTCTATCTAGCTATTTTCTCTAGCTTCTGTTGGTTCTGTTAGAACCAAGAGGTATTTTCCAAGGCATAGATTTTTAATTTCTGAGGTTTATCTTGTTAAAAAATCAGCAGAGTATTCAGTAGAGAACTCAATACAAACACATTAATGACAATCACAAACCTTGCTTTTTCTTTAATTAAAGACCATGGCACTTAGTTTTCCATTTCCCATTCCTCTTCTCTTGCAGACCTTGGTCTTGAAAACAGGCTGAACTACACAGATTACCTGTGTAAAACCTGCGTAGCAGCCAGTTAACACTTAGAGGTGCAAACACCAAGCCCTCATTTTAGCAGCTTGCCCATTTGAGAGGACTCCAAAGCAGGACTGAAGTACTTTTAAGATCTTTTCAATGTTGTCATGGGAACAGAAAGAAGTTTCATCACACATGACAACTGAATCCACAGAGTTGTAATGAAAATAGCACAACTAGCTCTGGGCAGTGAGAGACAATCCTAGATCTTATCCCAGCTCTTCCCACAGGCAGTGCAGGGGGCTCGCACAAGTCCTGCCACACAAACGGAGACTCAGTTATCTCACATCTGCCCTCATCTTCCTCCACATCTGCAGCCCAGAACATGGACTGAGAAAATTCCTTGTTACATCTATTTCAACAGAAGAGGTCTGAGCAGTTAATCAGTTTTTTTTGGGTCCTTTTGGTGGAACACAAGTCTTAATGATCTGCAGGCTCAGAATCCCATGTCCTCTTTATTGTCCCAGTACTCTTCCCCACTGCCACCCAAGCTGCTCCAAGCATGTTTACATTTTGGCAACTTTCACTGCCCATGTTAACTGTAATATAAATAACCCTGGAAGTTATTTCTAGAGATCACACCCTCTGAAGTGTGTGAATTAAATGGATGCCAAATAGTAATAAAACTTTGCATGCAATTTTAAGGACATACCCACCAACATGGGTAGGAGTTATAGGTTTTGAATAACCTGAGTTACTTCTGTGGATAGCTAAAAATTCACTGAGCATATATGTGATAAAATTTAGTAAATTGTTTGACATATTATCAAAAAATCTGTTTTGTTTCTAAAGCATACTCCCATATCCTACCAATAGTACACACAGCTGAGTGGCACATGAGTTAACAGAAGCCAATATGGAACTTTTACCAAATAAAAGTATTCCTAGAGATTCTGTGTCTAGGTCTTACAAAGATTCAGTCAGCAATCCTAAGCAGCACTGAAACGAAACACCAAGAAAAGTGGTAAATACATTAATCCTAGCCAGATTTGGGTATTTCCTGGAAACTGTATTCCAGACATGCACTGATATGGGGCTTAGTAAAAAAATATACAGCCTGAGTAATATAAGCAGCCAGGGTTAACTCATCTACTAGCTCCCTGGCCTTTAAAAACATGACCAGGAGTAGCTTCTTGTCAGTCCAGTTTACAAATGAAGATTCTGCCAACAATAAGGTTAAACATTACCTGATGGACAAACATGAGGAGAAAGCCGGCCATTAGCTTGCTTGTCTTTGGACATCATCACAGGTCTCAGCTGATGGGACAGTATCATTTCATTCAGCTTTTGCTGCAACGCTAAGTAATCTTCAGATAATTTTGATATCTGAAAAATATGTTTTTACATTATTACAGAAATAAGTATATATGTTCCAAGGTAATCAAAGGAAAAAAAGTGGAGTAGAGAATTAGTTTAAAAGGTATTGCTCTACCAACTGCAGTGTACACCCCTACCACATTTACCTCCTCATCTCTTGAAAAAAATGCTGATGGGAAAAGAAGACACATAGGAAACTCCACACTGCAGTCCAGTCCTACAGTTACTTCTTATTGGTTCACACATGTGTGGATGGTGCCTTGTTGATGCAAGATTGCTTCTACAGCTGTAGGCATACTCTCTGCACACGTGCAAGTCTCTGATTTTGGCACTGCAACTTAAGTTTCATTCACAGGGACATTTCCCAAGTTTACTGAATTTGGGACCTTGATGGGTAAACAAACATTTGAAAGGCAAAACTTCTGCATTTAACTTGATTAACATTATTTCTGCCAGTACTCTTCATCTTTTCCTCCTTTCTGAAAAAGCTATTTTCTCTTGCAAACCTAAATATGCATTTTTATAAAACACACATTATAAAATCTCTTAGGATAGGGAGAAAAACCTTGGTGCTATTGAAGTCAGTAAAGTAACTTGGCCATTCTGTCACTACTCAGAGAATTGCTTACAAGCTTCTTACCTGTCGTGAAAAGGCTGCCAAATCACAAGCCTCTTTCTCTGAGTCTCCCTTCAACGTCTTAGAGTCTCCAGCCTCTGTACTGGTGCTTTCCCTACTTTTTGTTGTTTGGGGATTGTTATTTTGAACATGTTTTGCCTCTGTTGGCTCCTTTATAGTTTTCTCTTGACTTTTGCAAGGTAGTTTCCCTTCTTTTCTGAGTTGTCCCCTCCTTCTGTAACCCCGGTAGTTGCTCTGAATTACCACTGCTGCCTTCTCTTTGTCTTCTGAACCTTGTTTTTCTGCCTCAGCTTGCTTCCATGAGGCTCTTCTTAGTGACTCTCTTCTTGTGATTCCTTTACCTCCTGTAGGCATCCCTGCTTCACGCTTAAGGTGGTTTCTTTCCACATCCCTGTTGATCCTGGGCTGGATCACAGCAGATTCTTGATTTTGCCAGTCTGCTCTGAGTGTGTCTTGACTATCTTGCTCTTGTTGGACTCTAGGCTCAGCTGAGATTTTGACAGAAGATTTGCTGGGTAACTCATCCAAAGAATCCTGTTCTTCACCTTCACTAACTTCTTCTACTGCCAGGTTCTGCTTCACAGAAGCTGCCTCTCCTTCAGGAGATGTTTGCTGTTGCTCCTCTGCATTCTCTGTGTCACTGTACCCAGAGCACTTGCTGTCAGTGACAGCATCAGCTTCATCTTGAGTCCCCTCACTTGCCACTTCTTCCACTGTATCGTTTTGAGCTGGCTGCAGTTGTGCTTCAAAGAACTCCACAGCAGATAATTCATCCTCTGCTATGGCAGCTGCTTCTTCTGTTCTAGGGAGGGCACCCTCCACTTCAGTTGGACTTCCCTCAGGACCTTGAAGTTCTTCATCATCTTCCTTCTTGGTAATGGTTGCTGCATGTTCAATTTCTTGCTTTCTGAGTGATTCCCTGAATAGAACAGAATTTTGGGCAAAAATTACAGCTGAAGGAGATGAAGAATAGAGACAACTTTACAACTATCTTTGGTGGTCTTTGTGTACTAACTGGCAATTTGATACATTGCAACATGGTAAAGATTTAGTGCCTATAGCTGGAATTAAAGATTGCAATTTCTGTTGTTGTTGTTATTATTATTTTCTCTTGAAGTGAAAAGGGATGATATTATTATCATCAACATCATTATCTCTTAAGTGAAAAGGGATATCCCTGTTAAACTTCATGGAAAATTGCCAGGAAGACAATCTATGCTGTGTAGAGCTGATAAAACTGTAAAGAATTAATTTAAATGTTAATAAATCATAAGGCATAAACCTTTTAGCATCTCAAGAATGTATAAACACACACAATCCTAAAGGCATTCCGAGTTTCCTCTGTCATCACCTTTGCTTATCTTGAACAGTGACTTAAGATGAGAACAGTTCCTTGCAGATATCTATCTCACTCTTGTCTGAACATTTTTTATTATGAGCTAATTCCAAAAAGAGACTCATCTATAGATTACATTATCATTTCAGGTAGGTACAGTATTGTTGATCTTTCTCTTAAATGTGTCTTTATTACTTGGGCTTGAAAAGGTGAGAAAATTTGCTACTGCCATTAAAAACCTCCACATAAATATACATTACTTTTGCATACATATCTAGAATAATCCTAATTTGCTTCACTCTTAGTTTATAATGTTGTTATTCAGTATCTTAATTACTGGAAAGGGACACATTTGAGTGACATAAGAGAAAATAACACTACCTCCTACTTTTGAAGACCTTCCTCTCCTTATATCCCCTGTAGTGAGACTGAATTGTTACTGCTGCTTTGTTTCTTGTTTCAGTTAGTTCTTTTCTCTTCTTCCTGAGCAAGTATCCTCTGGCAACTGATACAAATTGTAATGCAAAACAACCTTAGGCAACAAGCAATGGATGTCACACACATTTCAGACAGTCAAATGCTAACAGCATTAAACAAAAGCTAATAAGGAAATACAGACAAGGGTGCCTATTATGATTATGTTTCATCTGAAATTATTCCCATTAAGCTTTTTGAGATTACAGAAAGCTGAGGATTCTACATGAGGATACAAACAAGCTCTTTCTTCGTATTTTGTTGGACTAAAGAAAATGTAGGAAGATGCAGAATAAAACTCAAGCACAGAGCTATAGAAGTTCCTCTAGAACACAGTACTCCGCTTAATGTACCTGCTTTGCCTGATTCAGGCAATTGGTTTGACTCTGTCTTTCATTTCCATGGGAAATGCCTGATTATCAGCCTAAAGAGATTACCAGGCTGTCAACTGGCACAGGCTTGGAATTAGCTGAATACTCAATAGATCAGAGAGGAACTGAAAATTTTATAGCTCAGCAGTTACAGAAGACTTAACTCATGCTCCTTCTGCAAAGACTCATTATTCAAAATGAAAAAGCTCAGCATGAAAGACGTGCTAAGCTCCACAGTAACCAGGTGCACCCTGGCAGAGAAACTCCCTACTTGTGCTTTGTGGGAGGCACAAGGTTAATTTTCTGGTCTGAACCAGAAATAAAGACTCAAACATGGGCCTTCCCTGAGCCATGTAGGTACTGATGAGTCACTGGTGCCATCTGAAGTGCTCCAGGATAGCAAGGCATCTACATGGAGCTGGCGGAAAGAACAGGACAGATGGGACTTTCTGGACAGGAAAAGTTGGACATACCAGGTGAAAGAAAGCTGGAGGCCAGACAAGATAACCAGGGCACCTCGAATGATACTAGATTCCAGTATGAAGGCAAATGAGCTAAGCATTTGCTGATTTTGAGTAAAATTAATCAAACCCTAGGCTCTACTGACTATAACAGCACTTTAGATGCCTAGATCACATTAGACATCTACACTGAAGTGTCCTAATCAGAAACTGAATTGCATTCAGAATGTTGCTTCAAAAATTTTTGAAATTGCAAATAATTTCATAATGGGAACTGGCACAGTCTCCACAGCGCTGGGATTTGGACAAATCTGCAATTCCAGGGATTCAGCACAAATCCGCTAATCCCTGGCAAAATAAAAAGAACAGTGTTTTGTCAAAATATTTCTGTTGAACTCTAATTCCAAATGCTGTACCGAGAGTTTGGGGATAGTGGATTCAGGTGATTTAAATACCCTGTGGACATGGTAGATATGGGACTCCTTCTTCAACTCTGCTGAGAGTGTTTTGCATCACAGGAAAAGGGTCAAGCTCACTTTAAAATGAGAAGGGAGCATAAGCAGTCTGTTCCAACACATTCATATAACTTAGTGCTAAATTTCATGTGCTTTAGCATTCCCCATGCTAACTTAGACCAGCTTGGGCTCCACTAGGTGCAGTCAATCAGTGTAAGAAGCACCATATAAAATGGGCATAAACTACACCTTGATAACTGGATATAGGATGAAGAAACACAAATACTTATTTGAAGTAGCACAATTGGATTTTATATTGCAGTCTGACAGGGTCTTAGAAAAGTGGAAATTGTAATGCACTTGGAATACTTCTTGAGTTTCTTGGAGTTCTGAGCTAATTCTCTTTCATATAAGAGCAACTCAACAAGAGTTTTTTTGAAACAAATCAAGTTATCAATGGACATGCCAATATAAGCTATATCTGGTTTTTTAGACTATTCTGGTTTACTTTTGAGATTTTCTGAGAAGTTTGTTATGAGATAGTTCATGTCCAAACTTTATTTCTAAACTGGAAGAGGTGTTTTGCATTCCTTTAGAAATAAATGGGGGAAAAATTGGACACAGCCAAATAAAAATGGACTTCATTTTAGTTTTGGCTTCTTGTGCACTGAAAAAGTTGAAGTGAAACTGCAGACACGACAGAGAGGTGGAGAAAAAGAAACATTCAGTACATTAACAGAGTGAAGTGATAAATTTTCATAAGTTTTTGCATTTGCTAAATATCCTAATATATTTAATTGACAACGTTCAGATGTGTAACAGTTTTTTACATATTACTGGATTTTATGCTGGTTTTAGATTGTTTTCTACACTGATGAAGTTCTACCAACTGCAGTGAAGTGATTTTCAGTACACACTAGCCCAGTGCAATTAACAAAGGCATCTGTCAATGAAAACCAAAACTGGTGGTGGTATATACTCATGAAGGGGTACCTGAGGTTTAAATCTAGATAGCCTGGGTATTGGCAACTCTAGCTTATATCTGGGTTGCCACCTTTATAATTACTGAAAATGCTGCGCAGATTTCAGCCAGCTGTTTTTATAGAATCATAAAATCCCAGAATGGGTTGGATTGGACCAGATCCTAAAGGTCATTCAGTTCCAACCCCCCTGCCCTGGGCTGGGACACATTCCAATGGACCAGGTTGCTCAGAGCCCTGTCCAAGCTGGCCTGCAGTTCCAGTACAGTCTCCAGCTGTACTGCTCCTGATTTCAGAGCTGCCTAGACTGTTTCTAGCCTGAGGATGTCTCTGCAGGGATGGGGAGACCAAAGTACAGGGAGGAAAAATGGATTTCCCATAGCAACACCTGGGCCCAGGGTGATTTTGGCTGCAAAAGAGAAACAAAACAATAGCAAAAAAGAAAAAAGAGACACAAGTGAATTTACAGCTTGCAGTCTTCCCAAATACAATCATTACTGATACACAACAAACCCTACTTCTAAATGAGCAGCACACATGCACACGATATGCAGAGAGTGTTGTGAGGGTTTCAGCAACACCCACAGCTGGGCACTTCAATATCTCAGAGTGACAAGGCTTGTTGTGGCATTTGAGCCTCCCATTTCACAGCAGTCAAAAATGCCTAAACCACCCTCAGGTACAGGCAACAAAATACAGTGACCCATTTCAACCACTGCATATAGACATATAAGATATAAGTTATTCCTCAGAACATGCAAATGAACATAGTCAATCAGTGTAATGAGAGTCTGGGTCAGCATATTGTGTATGGATAGCACATGAAAAGCCAAGAAAGCAAACAATTCTTACTTGCTTGAAATTTGGTAATATATTCTTCCACTTTTTTATTATGCTTTGCATTTTTGTATTCTTTACGAGCAACAAACCCCCTGTAGGCTGAAAAGAGATGTTAAAAATTAGGTAATCCATGAGGTACAAAAAAGAATAAAAAATATTCTGGAATTACAGACCTCTATTAAAATATTCAGAAATATTCTGCAGGCTTTATATTTCAGAAAGCATAGCAAACAAACACAAATAGTAAACCTACATGAAAACTGCATTTTCTGGTTAGTAAAGTTATTATGAATTAAATGAATACAAAACACAAGATAATCAGAATTTAAAATAAGATTATGTTTGAAAGAATTAAAAAAATCAGTTGATGCCTCCATCAGCAGGCTAATTGCCCTTATTATCTAGGACAGTTAATATATTTTATTTTCATTATTACATTATACAACCTTGTCAGTGCATGCCAGAATATTATTAATAAGAGTATAATCTGTGCAATCACCTCCTTCTATTCTTAAAATTGCCTTTTAAACGTAACACTGATAAATGTAATTTCAGTAAAGAGATTGTCATAACCTGGTTAAAATAAATTTTTCTTCATAAGAACAGATATGACCAAGTATAAGATATTTTGTCAAATGTAACAGCAGGAAAAGAGCAAAATCTACATCCAGCATGCACATTCATCTATCAACTCTACACATGCACTAGCTCTAAGCAAAATGTTAAATGTTTTAAAGCTATTACCTGACTGTATTTTAATAGCACTTTGTTCCCTTTGTTCCTTTATTTTTTTGTATCTCCTCGAACCCAGCCACCCTCTGACATAAGCTTGAATCAAAATAATCATGTCAACTGTCTCCTTCCGCATTAAATTGAGCTGCTCCACATGATAGTATTTGAGGAATACCTTAAAAAGAGAAACAAAAGTTTTAGTTACCTTCCAAGCCCTTTATTTAGTTACCTTTCCCAGCTCAATCCATTTAACATCAACAAGAGTTAAAAGTTGGTTTCAAATGACGAACAGACCCTTCAGCTGTAGTACCTAAAGGACCATTCTCAGAGATAGCATTTTCATTGTTTGGGATATTAGTTTACCTTACTCTTCTCTTCAGTATCTTTAACCAGTCCTGCTTATTGATGTTTTTATGGCAGGATGTTTTAAAGTTCCAGTGCAAACCTTCAGTCTGTAACTATAAATCTGGTTTCAAAACTATGAGGCTGACAGTTTTGTTAACCTCACAAATCTAATGTACCATAAACATGATCCAAATGTGGAACCTTCCATTTCTCCGTTTCCCAATTTTAAACCCAAAGCATTGTTTATTTACTAAATTGCTTTTATCAAGCATGAAACCCACATAAGTCCTGAAAAATGAGTCCAGCACAAGGGTTGCCACCACATTACTGGTGCATATTAAGAACTTTGCTTTTTTAAAGGAGTAAGACCAAGAGCTACTCCAACCAAATAGGTCAGAAAACAAATTGTTTAATACGTTAACAACGGCATACTGGAGTAATAAAGATACAGGATATAAAAAAATTACTTTAGTTTTTCCAAGAACCCAGTTGTCAAGGTGGGCTTTTTCCAAGATGGCAGCACAGGTTTCCGGGCTGACTGGAGGATCATCGTTTGTTTTGTAACAGATGAGGTAATACCTAAAGACAAATATATGATTCTTTATTTGATTAATGGAGGGTAACACATGCAAATGTATTTAAACCATTCTTTAAAGTAATAAAAACAATTTCATGAAAGAAAGCATAGAACTGAAAAAACCAAAACAGCATATGAAATTGCAGTTATTTGTACACAGTACTGAGAAACTCAATCAAAAGTGGATGAGTGACATATTGCACACCCTGGAGGGTTTCTTAATACTATATCAACACCAGAAGGTTTTTAAAAAGAGTTCAACCCAAGAAGAGTAGTGCACCATTTCTTTCCTGCTCACTACATTCTGTGAAAGTTATTTCAGTGGCAATATAAAAATAAAATAATTAAAATATTTAAAAATCATTTCTGCCTAAATTATATTGTTTTATATTTAGAAAGGTCATGAAAATATCCTATCTCAACTCATGAGCTAGACCATCTACCTCTCAGATACTTAATATGATCTGAGATACCTCCCAGTTCTTGTAACCTTATTGGAATCAGTTTTGGAGATCCTTTTGGAACATGTAAGTGCCATTGTGACATATCATCTGTAAGCATTTAACCTGACAAACTCGTTAGTCAGAATTAATTCTGACTAGGAAAAGAGGTCATGATGCTCACTCATAAAAATTACCTGTGATACACCATCTCATCTGCTGGGTAGATAGTACTTGTTTGTTCTAGGACTTTCCAAAATGCTCTATAACAAAATGAACCATATCTATATTGGGTTTTTTAATTTAAGAAAATTACATGAATTATGTGTGCCTCCTGACAGTACAATTCTAATTTTTTCTTGTTATTCAGCATTTAAATACAAAGCCTGGGTTTGCTAGCTTTATATGATGGCAACAGTTTGCTCATGGAATAATAAAAAAAGAGACAATGTCGATTTCTCTATTATCACCTACACTTCCATTTTTTTTCTTTTTGTAAAATACAATGAATTGGCTTATTTTTATTATAACAAAATAATGGTGCCGTTATCTCAGGTCTACCTGTAACTCTCAACTACTAAAAAAAACCAAATCCAAAATAAGACAGATATTTAACAAAAATAATTTTTCATTTGGGGACCACGTCCTCAGCACCAGGGATCTGCACAGCCTCACTGTAATCAGGGACACACTCTCTAGAGAGCTACTCCATTATGTTCACTGCTTTTATCAATTTTACCTGAACAGTGAAGTTTGGGGTTTGTTTTTTTTTTAAAACCAAAAGCTACAGCACATCTTGCAGTGATAACTATCTTTTCCCATGCTGCACTCTTCCAAAAGCTGCATTCTTCCAAAACAGCAACAGTTTCAGGATTATTTTTTCCAGAAACAGGGCTATAAAAACATCCCTTTGCTGTTCCCCTCTCATCTCTTGCACCTGCAGCACTCTGTTTCTAGTGCACTATTTCTTTTAAGTGCTTCTGTCTGAATAGGTGGTGCTTGCTTCTTCCCAGTTTTGATCTCCATTCTGCACACTTCTGGTCTGATTAAGGCAAATAGAGTCTTTATTTGGAAGACAGAAGTATAGATTTTTGGGGTGGAGGAAAAAGGTAGTTAAAGGAATTATAAAATCACCCTGAATTCATTACTCTGCTTCTTAACAAGTAACTAATATTTAGTAATCATATTTTAAACAACATTATGCACTCAATGAACTTTTCAGCCATAGAGTAGGAATACCAAATTATCATCTACCCTGCATGAGCAGATGCTGCACAGTGCTGAAGGTTGGGAGCTAGAGAAACTCTGGTGTTCCTTGGATGCTGCGGCTGCAAATTATTGGCTTTAATTTGAAGTAATAAATTTCTAAAGCTCAAGTCCTTGAAGAAACTTGAGGAGTATAAGCAAGTAAATTTCCACCCAAATTCTCAGAGAGCCTGAAAAATCATCCTGAGATTCATCATCTTTCCCTACCGATTGAAAACTGATTCCCTACCCACTAATCTTGAGCCTACTCTTGGTCATCCAATCTATAACCTTCTTTGTCACTGGATGCCTTTGTATGTTTTTTCAAAGACCATGCCAAAAACACTGCTGGAGCTTAAAAAGCACTGGATGGCAACTGTAGGAGAGCAAAGAGCTTCTTCCCGTGGCTGTTACCGCTTTATGAAGTTAGCGAAGAGTATCCGATGGGAATAGCCCTGTCTCCGAATCCGCGCTGTCTCCAGAATTCCCGTGTAACGCAGCTGAACCAACACCTTTTCTTTGTCAAACTTGTTTGCCTGCCGGTCATTGTTTGGCTTGATGCACCTGACAAAATGAGGCTGCCCAACAACCATTTTGGATAACAAATCCATCAGAGAATACTGCAAAAAAAGTAACAAGAGATCTGTCACCAGAATACTTATGAAACCTGTATATAGATCCACGTGTAGTTGAAATTTTATTTCAAATCACCAACATCATGCCCAAAGCCAAATATTTACACTTCATTAACCTGGCATTTTAAGAGCAGATGAAGTAAATGACCCCAAAACAATTCTAGCTCTAAAAGGATCTCTAAGCTACTAGTGTATACTTCTTGAGAGAAACACTGATTCCAAATAAATGTACCAAATTTCATCCAGGACATTCTCACAGATTTCCATGATGTCTAACACTTACAATCCTTACATTTATTTGTTTATCTTGGAGCTTTGTTAGGTCATTACAGCCATTTTTCTCTTTAAGGTTGTCACCTATTTGAAGAACCTTGTTCTCCCAAATAGTAAATCATCCATCTATCGATGGGAAATGGAACAGCAGCAAGTCAGTAATACTTCAATTCCTTCATTATACTGGAGGAAACTAAGGCTGCCCCAGAAGAAGGGCTGGTTGAACTGCTCTGATCTTGGCATGTCCTGTTCATTGTATAGACTGATGGTGATACTGTAACTGCCCTGCCAAGAGGAAACTTTAGAGGAGGGCAAAGCTAGAAGTACACGAGATCACAATTCCGAAGTTCCATTTTTCCCCACCTCATCAGGGTACCAGGCTAGCAGAGGGGATGCAGCTTGCAGCTCCCCATGCCAGCTGAGGGGAATCTGACTGTAAACATCCTTGATTGGTGTTTTGAAAAATTGCTTTGTGGGAGGATCTTATTAAAACACAAATGAAGAGGCTTGTTCCTCAAGATTCAACCTGACTCAACAGAAAGAGGCAGCCAGGAGGTAATGCAGCTCAGCAGTAGGTTGGTTACATGAAACCAGTGTAGGACGTCAAGAGCCATATGTTTCCCATTAAAATGTGCAATTCCATTCTGGACAGAAGCTGCACCATGCAGCAAAGTGCTTAATTAGCTCCATCACCAGTGTGCCAACTGAATACAAACAAATAGGACACGCTAATGGATATCTTTTTTTCCATGCAATCTGAGGTGGCATATGCTTTTCTTAGTCACCCATAGATTTCTGTGTGAGTAAACCAGTGGGGCTGATGCCGAATTTTCATTTAAGAGCATTAGCTATTATGATCTGAGCAAGGATCTCCACTACAGAAAATAGTATCAGAAAAATGTAAACATAATTAACTCATCTGCAGCCTCTGATGTTAGAAGTGCTGATAATGCACTGAATCATAGATATTAATTTGAATGAGATTCAATATTTTTTTCCATCTAGAATATTCTAGCTACAGTGCATAGCTTTGGACCACCGCAATCACTAAACTGAAATTATTCTTCACAGTTCACAAAGCTGTGCAGTTGAGTCTGAAAAAGAGAGCTCTGGCTCCTTGTTGTTCTGGGATGAATGTAAATGAACTCTTACAGGTCATAAAATCATAAAATATACTGAGCGGGAAGCAACCCATCACGATTGTCAAGTCCAGCTCCTGGCTCTGGGCAAGACACTCCAAGAATTACACCATGTGCCTGAGTGTCCAAAAGCTTCTTGAACTCTGTCAGGCTTGGTGCTGTGACCATTTCTATGGAGAGCGTGTTCCAGTGCCCAGCCACCATCTGAGTGATGAACCTTTTTCTGATATCCGTCCTAAATCTCTCCTAACTCAGCTTCGTGCCATTCCCTTATGTCCTGTCACTGGTCACGAGAGTGAGGAGATCCATGTCTGCCCCTCCTGTTCCCCTTATGAGGTTGTTGTAGGTCACAGTAAGATCTTCCCTCAGTCTCCTCTTCTCCAGGTTGAAGAGAGCAAGTGACCTCAGCTGTTCCTTATATGCCTTCCCCTCCAGACCCTTCACTATCCTCAGGAGTCGATCTTTGGACACTTTCTAACAGCTTCGTGTCTTTTTTTATATTGTAGCACCCAAAACTGCCCCCACAGCAGACCAAGAAAATCCCCTCCCTTGCCTGGCCATGCTGTGCCTGATGCCCCCAGGACAGGATTGGCCCTCCTGGCTGCCAGGGCACTGCTGGCTCATGTTCAGCTTGCCATGGACCCCCTGATCCCTTTCTGTGGCTCTGCTCTCCAGCCTCTCATTCCCCAGTCTGTGCATCCCATCCCAGATGCAGAATGTGGCACTTGCCCTTGTCAAACTCCATATGGTTGGTGACTGCCCAGCCCTCTGATTTGTTGAGGTCTCTCTGCAGGGCCTCTCGGCCCTCAAGGGAATTGACAGCTCCTCCCAGTTTAGTGTCATCAGAAAACTTACTTTGTATTCCTTTGAGCTGTGCATTCAATTCACCATGAACATCCCCTCAGCCAGTTTATGGTTTGCTGGGAGATGTGACTGAACAGGAGTTGGAAATTCAGAGCAGAACCAGCTTTGTGTACCAATTCAGAGGAAAGGATACTCTTCCTTGCTATTTTCTATTTTAGGACCAGCAGCACAGCCAGTGCTTGGGAAGGTCCAGAGCACTGCTAAAGGAGCCAAAAGGATGGACTCTGGGCAGCCTCTGTGCAGTGACCACCAAGAATTTTCTCTCGAGCTCCTGCTGCCAATTAACTTGGCCCTCTTTCTTAAACTCTTGAAGAAATGCTGTACCACTGAAGTCCAGTCTCTCTTTATCTTCTTTGGTGGCAAAACACGCAAGTGAAATATTAATATTGATCATCATACATCATCATGACAGCAATATGGCTGTGTAGCCAAGTATAGTTAAAGATGAAACATCACAATCTCCTTAAGATACTTGTACTGCACAGACTGCTGCATCATATATGCAGTTCACAAACTCTAAATGGATCACTACTGACTCTAACTCAACAGGTGCATTTCAAAAAGTAAACGAATAAACATTTGTTGTACTCTAGAAATATTTAGTAAAAGATCTGATATCTTACTCTAAAATAAGAAGCAACTGTCTGTGTTTTCATGCTGGTTGTTTCTCTTGGATGATGTCCAGTATCTCCTGCTTCATTCTATAAAGAGGAAGAAAAAAAAATTACACTTTTTATCTTTAGCCTGTAGTGCCCTTTCCAATGCCCCAAGAAAGCACCCCTCAGAGAACAAAAATAATTTAAAAAGTATTCTAAACAGCAAGTTACAGCATCATCACTAGCACAAATCAGTTACACCAATACTTTGCTGCACAATACACAAACATTCAGACACACAAAGGGCACAAGTTGGTAACAGAGCATCTAATAACTGCCACAAATAACCAGACAATATCTGTGGTCCTGTCTGTTATTTCATCATCACTGTTAATGGCTATATTCCACAGCAATATTTTAATTTCTCTTTTTGCTACAATACATCTAGGAAATAGTATATTTTTTCCTCTGAAATTGTTATAAAACTATAGCCAGAAAGAAGGGAAATGTTAGGTTTTTACCTCACGGAAGGAATATGAATTGCACAACACAAAGATATCCAGCTAAACAGAAAAGAAAATAGGAAAGGGAGAAAAACCAAGGAAGGAGTTACTTGCTTACTTTTAATACCAGAACAAATACTGCCTTTTTAGTTTAAAATAGGCTTCAATGCAGAATCACAAAATCAGTTTTCTTACCTTTGTATGACTGATTGATTTTTGGGTGGTCCACATTTGGTAACTGATTGTAGTCTTGCTTTTGGTGTGTGCCAGGTTACCTATGGGAAGATGAAAGAAAGTAACCTACCAAAGTGCTTACATCTCATCTAAACTAAAAAAAACCCACAAAACCCCAAAAAAAAGCAAACCACCTTATTCATGCCCCCAGTGCAACCATATGATTATAAAGCTCATTGACTTTTTCAGAATGTGTCCTCAGTTCCCCTTTAACCCTTGGGATGGAATGAGCTCTGAAGAAGTTGCATGAACATTGAACAGGATGATTTTTTCTCATTCAGCTCGAGTGTTATCTACTATATTAAAAAAAATAAACAAACAGACTGCTGTAGAAAGTAAGATAGATATATCTTAGAGCATCCATGTGGTTTTACCCCAAGAATGCTATTGTACTGTTCTAGTTCTAGTGCTACATATTAGTTAAAAAAATGTGCTAGTACTCTTCTCTGGCCCTGAGGAAAAGTGATGTGGCATGACTCAACAGTATACACCTAAATTCTGCACTTCACTTCTCTTTCAATCCCCTGGTAAAAATAAGGTTGTACCTTTTCCCAGAGCTTGCTGAAAGCCATCACTGGCCTGCCCTTTCTCTGAAGTGTAGCTGAGTATTCCTGGGAGGCTACTAGCTGACATGGACCAGAACTGTCCCAGGGAGGCATTCTAACCATTAATCAGAATGAGCAGTCCTGTGGGAGTGTTTCAGCTACTGTTCACTGGCTCTGTTTGGTTTACTAGCACAGTCTTAAGGCTCTAACTTACGGAATTCTAAATCAAGCAATACCTTGATCATTATGACTTTGAAGGACTAGGTGCATTTTACACAGACACTGGTCTTTCAGAGGAATAATGAAAATTCTGCTGAGCTTTCCATCATGTCTCTCTGTGTTGATAAACTCTAACCATTGCTGCACGCTGCCACCGCTTCTGCTAATAACATAACACCTCTGGGATCTCCCTCTCCCCTGGGAGAGCCTGTATCTCTCTGTGCTCAGCTGCTATCAGGAAGAGGTGGATAAGAGCTGGAATAACAGCTCCAAATATGTGTCATGGTAATGCATCAGGTATTATGTGCGGATATCAAGGGCTAAACATCCCTGGGGTACAGCTGAATATCACAGGATGGGAAGGAAAAAGAGAGGATTACTCACAGCTAACTTTAGCTCTCTGAAAGTGAGGTGTCTACAGGATCCCTGCTGTATTCAGTGGAGAGAAACACCTTCAGGGGAGATTTTTCCCATCCCAAGAGAAACACCTGAGATAGGCAAGATGGGCTGGACTTTGGGTAAACCTCTACAATTACTCCGATTCTAGATAATTAACATGGACCAGAAACTTAATTTTTACCTGGCTGTAGCTGGATAGTTTAAGTCAGTTTTGAAATGCTGCATGCAGCATTTCAAAATATTTAAGAAGACTAAAACAGCCTTCAGAGTTATCTTGCTAAACATTAAGACTGGTTCTTAGAACCATTTGGACACTTACTTGGACTCCGTGGAAATTATAGTTTAGTATATTAGCAGATATCAACAACTCAAAAAGTTCAGGCAAGGACATTGAGGTCACTTAAAATAAAATTTCAAGACCAAATCTTGCATTCTATTAGCCAAGTTCCCTTTGTAAAGAACAGAAGCCTTGCCAAAACCTTAGCTTCTGTGAGTTATGATAACATTTTCATTTCCATTAGGCTCTTCCAATTTAGCTTTTCTGTTCTGTTAGAAATATGTCTCCCATGTAGCTGTACAAGAAAGTAATGTTGTAAAGTACTTACTGTATGGCATCAATGCCATCACACAGGGAGTACTACAACACAAAAACAAACTGGTTGTAAGGAGACTTACCTATCATCCTGCAGTGGAAGGCAGGACACTTTGCAAGGACATAGTTCAAATAAGGTGCAATTTAGGAGTAATTTCTGTAGAGCCAGATTTATTCCTCTACCTCTACTTAGATATTTCTTGAGGAAGAGCTTACTACAAGGACCCCATCAGTTACCTATTGTAAATGACTCTAAGACCAAGGAAACAGATGAGTGTCTTTTCAGTTGATGTTAGGAGCCCCAGCCTTTGTCCTCTACCACTTAGAGATAAATTGCACTGAGGCAATTTATATATGCCCTGTCCAAAACAGGCCAGTGACTTACCTGCTCCTTCCTGTTCAGTCCTCAGCTGAAAAGATGCGCTCCACTCCCTGTCTTGATCCCCTACCCTGAAGAGAGGACCCTGAAAAAAGTCTCTACCACTTTCTTGGCACTTGACTAAACCAATTCCTCCCCTGCAGCTTGAGATGGCTGCGGCTCCATTCAGTATAGATTCTATGGTTGGAAAGTTAGGCCACAAAGTGTATAATGTCATCAATGAGTGGTCATATGAAACCTAGCAGTGGTCATCATGAAAGCTAGAGAAAACGAAGAAGATCACTACAACAGCAATACCTGTTTTTGTGAGAGGATGAGTTACCAGCTGTCGCGTCAGGTTGTTTTCCGATGATCGCAGTAGCAGCACGATATCAGCTGGCAGAGTATCTCTGTTTTTGGCTAGGAATCCACTTGCATTATATAGAACCTGTTTAAAAAGTGCATTTATACATCATCTTGGGTTTTGAAAAGTAATTGTAAATTTAAGCTTTCTGAAATAGGGCGTTTACTACACACAAATAGTTTTTCAGCCATCAGGCTCACTCTCACTTAGTCTTTCTTTTGACCACTGAAAGTTCTACCTATTCAATACTGAGATATGATGCAAATTACTAAAAGCAAGTCCATCATTCCAAAGTAGCTTGAGACATTTATTTTTCCTAACACAGGACATAGTTTTAACGTGTGCAGTTTTATCACCAGGACAAGTGTATTTCAGTCCTCCTTTACACCTGTGCTAATTGTGCTAATCCACAATTAACATTTAACAAGGCACTTGATTTCAACCACATCACATAGGATTACCCATATGACTGTACAATCTTTCTGTGCTATTCATGTTATGCTGTACTGGACCCAGGACTTAACACTCTTCCCAGGGATCTCTGTATTAATTGTAGAAGTTTACAGACTCACAAACTGCATATTGGCAACTGAAATCTCTCTAAAATTTCTAAAATCTCTCTAAAATCACTCTAATCTCTCTAAAAATTCCAAGAATGGTGTGCCTAACTCAAAATGTAACTTCCAGGTTCTGTCTGAATGATGAACTAAGGGATTCACAAGAGAACTTGACCTGACAAGAGGATAGAAGATACTTGGATATTTAATTTAGAAAACTCCATCACAAAACAACTCAGCAACAGTCTTAAATGATGAAAAAGACTTGTAAAGGAAGAGGAAATAAAATGTTCTCCAGTTCCATAGTAAACTGGACTAGGGGTAATGAATTTACATGGCAGCAATGGAGACATAAGCTACACAGCAGAAGAAACTTCCTAAAGAAAAAGCTTATTGAACACTGATGGGGCACTGGTGCAACTCCCACTCTCAGTGGCTGGTAACAGGAATGGTAGAGGGAGACCTGGCTTTCCACTCCTTGCAGTGAGTTATGCTGTGCTGCTGAAGTGCAACTCAGCTGGAGATGAGGTTCAGAGGAGTTATAGGAGTCTCTTTGTACCTGGCTGTCTTAAATAAGGAGTAAGGTATATTCCATCAGCTGATGGGCAGTACTTGTCTCTGCCCAGGCCAGCTGCTCTAGCACTGCACAGACCAACATGGTTTCCTATGTGAGACATCAGTGTTCACTCCTTTAAAAGAGTTCAGGAGAAGGTGGGAGCTCCTGCTTTCCCAAGGAAGGTTCAGGTGACCAGAGTCATCCTGCTGCAGTGTAACAGCAGCTCCTCCTGTGTTTGCAGGGCACATGCAGCCAGTCACCTTTCACAGGAAGGAAGGATGGATGCTGCTCAGGAAGCAGGGCCTGCACTCTCTGTCTGGCTGATGACAAAGTACAGAACTAAGAAAGGCTGATGGGATGTAGGAGGTAGTAGAAAGAATGAAGCTGGGTCCTGGTTAGAAACAGTGGGAATAAGTAAGGTGCAGGACTTTGAGGAATTAAGGGTAGGAGCACTGAGTTGCATTACATAACAGTTATGTTCTCTACAATACACTCAATTCATTTACCTGGTGACATTTCAGAAAAATACACTCCTGCTATTGTTTTGGGTTTTTTTTTAATGCGTTTTCAATTTACTTTTGATATGCCAACATTCCCATGTCTGGACTGAAGAGATGACTGTTGAGAACCAACCCAGGTGACCTCTTCTACTTCCTTCTAGCCCTACCATTCCACAATCCCCAGCTAATATCATCAAGTGTCTTACCTTTCCTGCATAATGATAAATTCCAAAGGTTAAATCTACTCTTTTGGGTCTCCAAAAATATTTTGACTTCAAATTATCTTCAAATTTTTCTGAAAAGAAACACATAGCTTATCTTATTGGAGTTTCTGTACAATCATTCTCTTCTGATGCTGTATCCCTCCAAGGATATTTCCTGACTACTCAGCCAATGCAGAGGCACAAAACAGACACTGATGTTTTCAAGGACAGAGATACCTTAATGTTCTTGTAACAAAAGGCACTGGATAGAGAATATGGGAGCTCTCAGACAAGTTACTTGCTTTGTACCAATTTTTTAATGTGTGACCTTAGAAAATTATAGAATCATAGAATGATTAAGGTGGGAAAAGATGTCTAAGATGATTGAGTCCAACCCTTAACCCAGCACCACTCTGTTCACCACTAAGCCATGTCCCCAGGTGCCACACCCATATGTTTTGAACAGTTTCAGGGCTTGACTTTCCGAGATTTAGATCAAAATATATGAAAAAATGCAGAAATCTTTCCTAAGAATTCCTTGAGGAGGTGTGAGGAAATATTTACTGCTTCCATACTGTAGATTAAGAAGCATGAGGATAAAATAATAACAAACTCATATAATTGCTTTAGCATGGGCATTGTTACTTGATGTTATTAAGTTTTATAACTGGGTGTTGGCTAAAACTATGACACTTTGCACATTCAAAAATCAGTAAAACCAGGATATATCTGCACAGAAATACCACTGAAATAACTAAGTCAGTGGTAACTGCCACTACTCAATAGCACTGAAATATTCAGGATCTTAATTACAATGAATTTAGATGTTTTAATTTTAATTTGTGAATAGAAAACACTCAGAAAGCATAATTTGCTGAAAGGCACTGAAGCATGTTTGCAGTCATTACTCTTAAAAAGTATTAAACTTCTTGCTCAGATACTGCTCATCAAAAATCTCAGAGCTGAACATGACTCAACTTTGCAAACAGTTCTTGGCCTATGAACCTGGAATTTTAACTCAGTTCAATCTTCATTTTTCAAGGTCTGCAGCAAAAAAATTCCTGAAGGTGGGAGGACTTGAAACCTGGATCAGCAGCTTAGGTTCATTCGTACCCTTGAAACTCTTTGAAGTTCAAGGACACAACCACCCCTGCATGCGTGTCTCCCTCAAACACACTGTGACACTGAAATGGGGGCTCACCAAAAACATAACTAGCATGAAGTCTAAACTGTGCATGTCAAACAGAAATCAAACAGAAGACAAGCTGCAAAACTGTGAAATGAACCATTTACTTACCTACAAGTGTTTGGTCTGTTGCTTGTGGGAATCGACTTTCCTCATCCAGCAGAGACAATAAGCCCATTGGTTTCTGCAGGAACATATCCAGGAGGGGCCTGTTGTCCTCATATTCTATAACTCTTGCATCAACACCTTCATAAAGGTACTCATTCTGCAGCAAGAATCAGAAGGCAGGCTTTGATTGTGTATCCAGAACCAATTCAGGACATAATTCACAAACTGTCAGTTGCAGCAAATTACATTTAGAAAGTTTGCCTCAGGGCTAAAGACACCAAGGTTTGGCAGAAACAAATGTCAGCTGGGATTTTGGTTCTGAATATGGAAGTTCAACACTCCTATGCCATATTTGGTAAAGTAAGATACTTTAAAGGAATAGTAAGAATCAAAGAAACAGAGTTGAAGAAGATAAAGTGTAGTGTTTGCAAATAGAGACTTCAGGGTCTATTTATTTCCATGCTCTGAAATGTAGAAAATTTCTTAACTATTTAGAGCTGTATTTATAATCCCAATTCATTGCTCAGATCTAAGTGACGGCTAAGATTTACAAAACTGGCTACAGGTTACAGAGACTTTACTTGTTTGATCATCCTTCTCAAACATCTGGAATAATTCTTATGCGGAGATGAAAGGTGTATATACTATCTAAAAATTAAAGAATTGTGCACATACTTCCTAAGATTTAAATAAATTGCCTCAGATTTGCCTCTAACACATTTTCACGCCTTTTAAGGAAGTAGGGAAAGGTATTCCCCAAGATTTGAAAACAACAGAAAAGCTGGTGGGGTGCATTTTTTGTTTGCTTTTTTTGTTTGGTTTGGTCTGACTGCTTTTCTCCTGAAGACTGCAAGTGTCTCTGGATTCCTCCTAGACTAAGAAAAAAGAAATAAAAAATGTGTCCACAGTGTGTTGAGATGGTTTTATCTTGAACATAATTTAGATTATAGCTGGAGAACACAAGAATGACCTTCCTTAATCCTTTAGCAAGGCAGAGGACAGCTGTAGATTTACCAAGAGAAGGCTGCTCTAGGGACTGCCACCCCCCCATTATTTTTGCCTGCATTAGGTAAAGCAATAGCAGTTATCCACCACACAGTGCTCCTGTTTGTGCCTGGGCTGCCTTCAGTCCTGGGCAGGCTGTACTGAGAAACACAGAACTTTTGATCTCATTTAAAAAAATCATCTCTCTGCCAAAGGATAGGACTTAGTAAGTGTTGTATTCATGTGTGGTGTTACCATCAGAATTCTGCCATCCAGAAGTCATTGTGAAAAGAATGTCACAAAAATGAAGGATGGCTAATATTAATGAGTTCAAAGACCTCTAGCCTTGGAAGACCTCTCCTTATGTGTCATTCACTTGAGTCTGAATGAGTGAAGAAGGCAATACATTGAGCATTTAAAAAAACAAGTTCACTTTCATATACAACATAAAAGCACCTGTAATTATATTTCATACCTCTTAAACTCAGAGAAACAGCAAAAGGCATAAAATCAGTAAGACTGGTCTATAAAGACAGGAACAAATAAAAATCTGGTGATCCATTTGAAAGAGGACATGAAATATATACCTAAACCCTTCCAGTATCCAGACTCATGTAATTTCCCAGGACACTTTTCACTCTAAGGATAGGTTATAATTCAGTTTATATGCCAAACAAGAGTGCAATCAGTAAGAATCTCTCCTACAGCCCCATGAGGGCTCCTCATTTGAGACACATAACATTAACCTCATTCATGTCTCCCCTGAAGCAGTGGACAGGTGGAGTTTTGCTTTTTATTTTAATCAATGACCCGAGTAGCAGGAGAAGACAGATGAGTAATAAATGTATCACTGATATAGGTGAGAAGTTAATTATATACCTGTAGGAGCTGGTGGCAGAAAGGGAATGAGTCTGTTATCTCCCAAAGATAACACGGGAATAGGGGCAGCTTAACTGAGGGCTACAGCTGCACTGACACACAGATGTTCACAGAACCAGCTGTTACTGTTTAGGATTATCTGGAGTGCCCTTATCAATGGGGAAGGGGAAGAGACTGCTCAAGATGACTCTATCAGAGGAGAGGGTTTCTGTGACACTTGGACATCCTCAAACAAGCTCCCACAACCAACCTATCTAATGATTAACTTTTCCCAGCTTCCAATGCTTGTGAGAGGGGCTGGTTTAGAGAGCTGATAAAAGTGTTCTCCTTGAAAAAGAAAGGAACTCTAAATAGCTGTACTACTGTGCTATAACAGCCACATCTGCTCCCCATCCTGCCCAGGCAGCACACAGGACACTCAGATTGTGTCTTTTGTGTCTCAACAACTGAACGAGTGTCAGCCCTGACAGTTTTTGGGATGCTGCCATCTGCCCAGTAGGATGTGAAGGAGTTCATCGCTTCCCATGGACAGCTGATGACCAAGCCAGGCACCAGTGTGACAGATGACTCAGAAATGATACTGCACTACATTGTCTGATGCAATGCTGGCTTCAACCACATCAGTAGGATACAAGCAGCAAATAGAAAAGCTTTAATGAGGACATCATAAAAGTGTAATGAAATAGGTCTTATTCGAATTGATAAGAGTCAACTACAGGATTTTGTAATCCCCTGTGATGTTTTGTGACAAGAAAGCTCTGCAAAATAGCTACTTCTTGAAATTCTAAAGCATAATCCATTAGAAAGTATTTCTGCAGATGGGATTTCAACAGGAATAATTGAGTTACACTATTAATTGAGCTCCCATCTCATCTTAGTATTACATGGTATCTTTTCTATGATCAAAACTATGTAACATTAGGATGTACCACCCAGCCTCAATGGTAGCAAAATAATTATTAAATGGTCTTCATGTTTAATAAAGTAGTGCCATTTTGTTGAGAACATTTTCTGATGACACTCTGGTTTAAATGGTGACACCAGAGACTTATTCAGAATGAGAATGTAGAATAAACATTGCATACATTTAATGCAAAAAGTATCATCCTTCCAACTGACAGCAAACTTGGTACTTTCCAAAATGTTTCAGCTATCTGCCATTACACCTTTTACTTTTTATGGGGGAATGACAAATGAGAAATGAACGGGAAGACTGTCTTGCTGGACAATGTGACCTGCAGATCATAGAGTTGACAGAAATTAACATCAGCACCTAGTATGTAAGGGAAACACCTTGAATGACAGGACCGAAGGTCCAAAAATTCTGCTTTGCTTTATATTAACCAGAAAACCCCCTTGTGCCAGCAAAACTAAAAGCAGTGACTAAGCTGAGAAAGTCAGTAGAGATAGGGAAATATCTATTTGTCTCCACTGATTACTGGGAATCGATACTATCTTAAACTATATACCCACTTTCTGTTAAATTAGGGAAAGGAGATTGCATTCAGGCCTAAAATCCTTTACTCTTAAATGTAAACATCAAGTCAACAATAAAGAACAAATTCCCCTAGTTTTGACTTGAGTTCTCCATGTTGGCACACAGACACTCCAGTCTAGCTGACACCCTGAGCCTCAGGTTATGACAGTACCACCACTCCTTCCTTCTTCCCCTGTCACTACTGTGGCCTTTTTTTTTGTAGGCCACACTTCCAAGTAAAGCAAATCTTTGAACGCTTTCCAGATTCAGACAGAGAAAAGAGACCACTGACAATGCTAAAACCATGTCACCTGGAACACTGAAAGTACAATTCAATCTTACGAGTGTATTTACTACTTGGCTTCAGTGGTCAAGTTGCCAAATCATGATTCACCTTCTCTGATGACATAATCACTACTTATTGGTTCAACATGGGTTAACGACAAACTAAACTATAATCAGCTCATTTAGGCCTCAACTTCCCACTAGATATGTCAAATTTCATCAAATTTCATGTGATATGATATTGATCAGGGCAAAAAAATGGAGAGGAATGAATAAAACAATGTATCTATAGATTTTAAGTCTCTGGAGGGAAGGGTAAAAGAATTTAAATTCTTCAGTCTTCCTTGGGTAGATCTACACGGTTCAATGTGGTTTGTGGTACAGATTTCTGAGGCAGCACAAGGCAATCTGAAATGTCTGTCTGGCACTGCACAGAGCTGGGAAGAGACACCAGCCTGGGTCCCCAGTGATAGGACAGCTCCAGCAGCACAACAGTCAGCTTGGGGTAAAGGAAAGTCAACACAAAGGTCTCTGTGACTGCTGACATCAGCCTTCTTGTAAACATTACTGCTGTCTTTTAGAGTTAAGGACAGAAACCCTTGCATATAAAGTCATTTGTAAAGTCAGATAGATACATCAGCAAAGGGCAGAGGTCATCCTAATGTTTGTTTTTTACATCAGTAATACTTTTTACTTTAATTTAGAATTAAGGTACATTACTGGTGTCAACATAGGAGAGTCCTTACAGTGAACAGAAAAGATTCTGAAGCCACCTGCTTTCTCAAAGGCTGTTTTTGTGATGTAAAACTGGGACAACCACGTAAGAAATAAGTGAAGAGTGGTATCTTATAATGACTATGAATCATACCACAAATCATTCTGTGCCATTGGGTTGTAATGCAGAAATACACATTTCTCATTTCCCGTCTCTGAAAAGGGGAGATTCACACCCACACTTGCATGAAATTAATCTAAATAGCTCATTTTGTACTGCCCTAGAAATATCTTTGGAGATTGCTACAAGACAATATAATGAAGTTTGATATAATGTGATGTAGTGGTTTTATGTAAATTAAGGTAGACACATTTTTGGTTGGTATTACAGGCTGGATGTGGACACTTGTAATAGAAATATTAGGACTGGTATAAATGAAATATGAATGGGAATGTGCGTATAAGCACCAGAAAAAAGCATCTTAAAAGAATAGCAGTGTGATAGCCTATGATTTGAATGAAGAACATTTGTTCATAACAATAAAACTGAGGAAAGAATTGCCTACATCAAGAACAGAAGGTCTTCACTTACATGAAAACACAGTGCAGAGGGTTAAAGAGTGGAACACCCTCTAAACCTGACAGCAGGAGCGTGTCTGTGAGGTCATCACACATAATTTTCCTACAAGCCCACCAGGGAAATGGACTGTAGGCAAAAAAATGTATATATTCCAAACAAGTAAAGCCAGATAATGACCTTGCCTAAAGATTATGGCTGAAGTAAATAAGGGTTTGAGGAAAAGAATGATTGGTAAAGCTGTAAACGATATGTCCAAAAACTATTTCAGCAAGAAGAACCTAACAGACACGATGAAGACTTGCCAGCTGGTGTCCATTACTCGGTATGTCACCCACAAATTTTCTTGGCAGACCATTTGAAAACAAACACACACACACACACACACTCTCACACACACACACACATCATAGTGCATTCTGTGTATCTGTGAGTCAATGAAATCTAGGAGAGAATGAATGCAAAAGGATAACACTGATGTACTTGGAGATTCTGTAAATAAAGATCATCTTTCCCTTCCATAAACTGTAGTTGTACTAATTTTCTACAGGGAGAAATGGGCAAACTATATATTATCAAAAGAAGAAGTTAATTTTTCCCCTCATCTGCTCAGCATCAGAATAACCACCCTGACTATGGTGCAGCAAGGCACATGCAAGGGAGCAAACTGTTCCTACTGAATAGTGACACACAAACCTCTGCATTAATATAGGTCTGGCCAAAAGGTGTTGTACCAGGATACCTAGAAACAAATAAAGGCAGATTACACTGAACTTGATTCTGTTTAAAAAGAGAAGGAACATTAAGACAATATTTGGGTGTACAGGAATAGAGCAAGGAAAGCCAAGGCCAGCCCATCAGCAGCAAAAAGCAGCTAGGGAGGATGTGGTCCTGCTGCTGAACAAGTTTGTGGATGACATGGAAAAGGCTGAGATGTTCAACACCTTCTTTGACTGATAATCCCAGGTCCCTGAGACCAGGGGGAAAGTCTGGAGCAAGGAAGACTTAAATTTAGCATGGGAGGATCAAGTTAGGTAACATTTAAGCAAAGTGGACATATGCAAGTCCATGGGACCTGGTCAGTGCCTGGCTTTGGCAGGAATAAGCACTGTTGCTGCAGTCTGTGCTATTTCCATCTCCAACCTGCTAGAAACAGCAATAGCCAAGTGCCTTTCTTTTGTCAACTTCTGTACTTTGGAAAAAAGATGCCTAAGTAATTACAGTAGATTGAGTTCAATTTTCTCTGACTTTTAGATGTTATTAAAGCCAAGGAAACACTTGCATCAATAATCTTTCATATAAATCTATAAGAATAACTACAAGATGCAAGACTGCAAGACAACATTTCCTGAAATAATCAGGAAGAGGACAAAACATTGATCCATAAAAAAAAAGGCACATAAATATATACACCTCTCAACTGACACCTGTACATCCTTTACACACCTGCCTACATGGACACATTCTAAATTTGTATCTATCTCTTTCTTAAAACAAACAGTGACTAACACTGACAAAATAATCTGTTTCTACTAACAATTAAAATTAAAACTCAGGAGAATTGTCATTCATGTATCATAGACACCAATATTTTCAGTAAAACAGAAAGAGTATAATTTCATCTATGGTTTGAATTCTGACTGTTCTGCCATACAGAGTTCTGAAATATTTCAATTTTCGGCAAGTTTTGTTTTTCCTGAACATGTTATTTCTTCAAATAAAAATACTGAATAAAGGTTTAAAGGTGGCTAATTTAATTCTCCTGGAATTATTTACAAAGTTGAGATGATATTTTTTGAGGTTTTCCCCTCTCCTCTTCAATTTCATAAACTTTTATATTTACAATGCTATTCCTTTTCTCTGATTCACAGTAAATTACTTAGATTAAATCCATCTTTGTTTAGCTGAGATGATCTAGTTTCTCAATAAGAACAAAATAATTGTGAGATTTGCAGTTTTTAATAATGGAATTTCAGTGTTCATTAAGCTTATTAGTAAACTATTATGAACACTGCACTTTCAAAATTTTTTTACCACTCATTTAGTTTTTTACTACAGAATCATACAACATTCATTATTCCTCAAGAAAACAACATTGCATTTGCATCAATCAGATTATCACAGTATTATGTTGCTTAGATACTGTACATTTCAAGTTTAATGCATTTTATGTTGGCATTTTACTTGCAAATAGCAAGCACAGCTTCACAGAATACATACTTAAAAAACATTTGTTATAACCTGCTATTTACAACCTTCTATGGAGAAGGAACAATGTAGTTTCTTGAGACAGGGTTTTATATGTTCAGTAATAAAAAAAGTTCATCAAAATAATCAACACATACCTGTTCCCAGGCAAAGACATGTTGATTGAAGTAGAACTGAATTTGTTCATTGGCAATGTTGATACATAGTTGTTCAAAAGAATTTTTTTTGAAATTCTCAAAGCCAAAGATGTCAAGAATTCCAATGTTCAAGCCATCATCATTTTCACTGCAAAGATGAAATTTACTTTCCACTGTTGTTCTTTATTTTACATTAACTACCTTCATTACTATTTCACAAAAGGAAATCATGGGCCAAATCCGTGCACCAGTTACACAGATATCTCCTAAAATGACAATAATTGTTTGTTTGAAATACAATAAATGCAGATCTATTCAAAGATTTCTGCATCTGCAGACCAGATATACTGAATCATACAACAACCAGGTCAATTGGTAAGTGAATAGGAGATACACAATTTTATTTTTACACTCATGTTTGTAAGTAATTATTCTAAAAAGCTGACTACAATACAGAAGGAACACGCAGTACTTTTTGTTTCTCTTGCAATAACACAGGTTTTACTCACCAGCATCCTGAAATTAAAGACTTTTGCCATTAAGTATTATTTCTTCATATTAGGTACTCATAACAATTAAAATTGCTTAGTTTAACATTAAAGTAAAAAGAATGACTAGCTAGACCTTTTATGCAGCTAAATTACTACTTTGTGCACTGGGATGTGGCATGAATTTAAACTACCAATTAAACTCCAGAGAAACACTGGAAAAACTTTGGTTTGATATTTTAAGTAGGGCATACTGAATGTTTGCGATGACTTCTGCAACTGGAAAAAAGCTCTAATATTTATTTGCTGAAGCAAAAAATTAAGAGGACATGATTTTATAACAAACTAAGGCTGATATTAGCGTCTTTTCTAGGCAAATAAAATATAAATCACATTCTTTCTGCAAAACCTCTTTGAGGGGCTATCTGTAACCATTTAAAAACCAAATATTTAGGAAATCAAATTACGAATCAGCCTCAAGACACTCATGAATAGAACTTAAACCTCTCAAAGTCCATCTCAGAAAGGGAAGCATTTAATTGTGGAGGGATCTGAACTATTTGGTGACTATTTAATCTGTCTCAAAATTAAATCTTTGATTAATAGATTGCTATAATTTATATGCCCCATTCCTTTTTCAGAGCTAATTACCTGAAAACAGAAAATGAAAATTATTTTACTACCACAAAACCAAGCAAAAGTTGTTTGGGTTTTTTTACAGTGAACAATTCAGGTTGAATTTTCTCCTCCTCACCAGCATAGAAAGTAAGCATTCAATTTGAAAAAGGCTATGTAACAGATAAATGAGAGAGGCACACAGGCTAGAAGTGCTGCCCCATCTATCATGGATTTTATCCTATCACTTACTGATTAAAATTCTGTTTATTTTTGCTCTGCTGTAACCAAATACTTAAAAGTTTAGACAAATTTTAGGATTGAAACCTTGACTCTCCTCAGATATTTAAGAAGAAAAAAATCCAGGAGGTCCAAATCTACAAACCAAAGCTATTTGTGGCATTTAAAATGTCACCTTCTAAATGTAAAGTGGATAACACCTTCAGTAAATGTGTTTGAAAACTATTCCCACACATGTATGAAACCATGCTCATAACAACAGTGACAAAAGCAACAGCATCAGTGTAAATAAGAGCAGAATTTGACCCATGTAATCAACATGATGAGTATCAAAAGTTTACTGTGAAAAAAAACACAAAAGAAAAAGTAGCTAGTATGTAATTTAGAAAGGGTTAAATGAGTAAAGATCAACAGGAAAACACCAGATGGTTTTGGCAACCATATCTACTCTATTTTCACTACATACTATGAACAGGGCAAAACATTGTTGACATGGTGGTGTCTTAAACAACAAGGTAGCAGAGAAAAAGGACTTAACTGCACTAAAAGGTCTAGTGTAAGACAATATTATTCCCACAGAAAAAAATATCTCTTTATTCTGCAAAATCTCCTTTTACCTTAAATGTTTGTCAGGTTTGAGTAAAGTGTTGATGCGATTGACGATCCAGCTGAAGAGGCGCCCATACAGAGCCTTGGCCATGGCATCCCTGACATCAGTGGCTTTCTCCACAGTGTTGGGACGAATAATTGTTTCTCCTCGAGTCACTACACAGTGAGAGGTGAGGGCCTCTTGCAGCTCATCTGCCTGAATACACAGCAGGGATGCACCTGGGAAGGAATGTCACAGCCACAGCTCAGAGACAGATTTTGGAAGGTAAAACAGGCATTTTTGCAAGCAAAGCTGCAAGTGCAACATATTATGAATAAGGGCGAAATCAAAGTCTTGAACTAGCACTAATGAGGAATTTTCACACCAAACAAGTGTTGTTATATAATTTAGTCACCAACCTTCCTATCTGCCACTGCAGTCAATGTGAAAACAATTCAAAGCAGACGTTTTAGGTTCTAAACTCCAACACTAGGGAATATAGGTGACTGTGTAAGAAGTATCCAAGTTGTGAGGTGTGAATACCCCTCTCACTTATAACCCACTCATACAAGTACTGCTGTTCTCCTTTTGCTCCAAAAAAAGGGCTGCTTCTTTCCCAGTTCCACAATATTTTTCAGTGGTAAGAAAACATGCAAGAAGATAGTGAGAAGACTTCCTTATCTCCCCAGGTGTAATTACTGAGAAAGCATAGCAAATTTCTGGAGAATCTTTGCCCCTTTGCCTCCTCCACCTCCCAGCAGATTATAATGTAAGGCATCCCTTCCAAAGAATTAGTGAGCTGTATTTCAACAGGCACATGTGGGGAACAGGTAATGAGCAGCTGAGAAAGAAACTGGGAAAAAACTATTTAATGTATTAATGAGGTTCTCTATCAAATGTTCAAATAACCTTGGAAAAATTCCAAAGATTTTTTCAGGCATCTGCAGTATTAGTCATGTTTCCTGTATGCCAGTGAATTGGTTAGTCAAATAGGATGCATAACATGAACGTTTTTTTTCTTTTTTGCATTTGAATTCAGGTGGGCTTAGAATTAATCTGCTCTCAGTTTTTAATAATTCTTGCAAAATTTCCATGTGAATAGAGTTTTCATTGATACCTCTCTTACAATAAAATACATGTGCTATGAAAACATTAAAGAAAAACAGTGTTAAATCAAGGAAAAAACACTCACAGTTCTCAAGGGCTACTGGATTGGAAATGTTGCTCTTGTCAATCATATGTTCAGATACTACTGCAGAAAATTCAATGTTACCCACATTTAAAATGGCAGCCAGGACACTGTACACACTTCCAAGTTCCTGAAAAGTATATTAAAAAAAATGCAGTACTTAATAGCCAGGTAATTTGCCTCTGGGGTTTGTGCAAGGGGCATGTGGGCATGTGTTGTTTCCTGCTGTCTGCCACAGGCCCACTACTTCTAGGAGTGCTGTTCTCAGCACAATTATTCCTATTCTTACTTAGCAAAGTCTTTCAAGAGTAAGACAGTCAAAGAGGGCAAGACAAACCATGGCCTAACTTCTTTTCTGTACTTGACAGGACAGGATTGACATGGAGTAGGGAAAGCAAAAACAGTGGTGTGCATAACCTCTTATACAGAAAAAATTCAGAGGTTATTTTTATCTATACTTCACTGTATCTGCAGGTGTAAACATGTCTAAAAAATTAATACCTAGACAAACAAATATATAAAAAATTCGTCAGTGATGTTTCTTGTGTCATGGAAACAAAGGTACTCCAAATAATAGGTCTGTATCATCTCCCACCAATCTTATCAGGAAAAGTTTCACCAGGAGAAGAGTTAAGCCTCACAACTCTGATTTGGCAAAGCACTTTACCCTTCAAAATGTCAGTTAGGAGCTCACAAAAGCATCTTAATATGGAATTTGCTTAAACAAATTTAGATTTCGAATTATTTAGGAGGTTCTGCAGGGGTTTAGTTGATAAGGTGGTGTTAGGTCATAGGTTGGACTTGATGACCTCAAAGGTCTTTTCCAGCCTACTTAATTCCATAATTCTGTGCACAGGGACTCTGTCTTGAAAAAGGCTGTTATTACAGAAAAGTGTAGGACAGCGAAGTGATGCATAACAGTAAATTATTTTAAGTACCTATACATGAGAAGATAATATTTGTAAGTAGTAAAATATTGTTTTCATTGCAGGTTGGACTTAGATTTTAACTGCAAATTTTCATCTGAACAGTGAATGTTTATCATTATACCTGATGATCTGAGTATTTTTTACACAGAAAATGCTACATGTAAAGCAGGAGCCTGTGGCTCTGTATATTTTGAGGCATACAGTATTGGTGTGTTTTAAAACTGTAGACTGAAAACTTTTGTAGTAGTTTTATAAGAAGCAGTTTTGCAAATCTGCTTGGTATTTTAGTGTTGAACTTTTTATAACTGCACAGCATTTTATCCATATTATTCAATAATTTGCTGACACCATGTCAGGCATCATTTACTCAGATAAAATCTCTAATTGCTCTAGAATACTTGAGCTTGTTTTCAACACTTTTAGAAGTTAATCTAGCAGTTAATAAATAGTGATTCCAGTGACAGCAAGACAAACTAGATAAGCTCACTCTAAAAAATTATGCTGAAGATAATTGGCACATAGTTTACTTAGGATTAAGCAATCGTTTTCATTTTAAGCTTAGGGACACAGTTGAAATGCAAAGAAATGGATAGCTTAACTTCTGCCATCATGCTGTACAGTATGTATAGCTGCTGACATTTTTCTGCCCTTTTCCAGTGTGTTTGAAATCTGGCTTGATGTGTCTCATACAGCATAATTATTGTTCCCCTCAGGCAGTTCTTACTAATTTTGCCATGCAGCTTGAAATAAAACAATGTGATTTTAAGACAGAGAGTACTAACAGTAGTTACTTTTAAATCCTGTCAGCCAGTTAAAAGCAAATTTCAAAGAAATAAAGCTTTGTTTAGGTCTCCATTTTAAGTGAAGACTTTTTTTCTGTCCATGGCTTTCTGCTAATAAAACACTGAACATGCTTATATAGAAATTCCTCTGTGCACTGGGATGAATGTCAAAGCTTAAGGCTGCATTACTAAAAAGTGAACTTAGGAAAGGAATTCAATGTCCTATTGGATATTTTTCTTACTGAAAAAAAAAAAAGTATTTGCACATGCATCTGATATCAGGAAAAAGACTGTTCCTTCACTCGTGAAGCACAGCCTCAGACAGGCTAATTCACCCTGAGGAGGATGCAAGGCAGGCTGGCATGGCTGGGGCTCACAGACAGCCACCAGCAGGTTGCCTGTGGCACTCAGCCTGCTCCTGACAGGGCAGGGTTCTACAGGTAGGCAATTCTTCACAGACTCAGCTCCCGTGGCTTGCTGAGTTAATCAAGTGAAGATCCATGCTGGAGCTGCACAATGCAGTTAGTGACCTAGTTGTAACTGCTTCTTCAGTATGTATGGAAGGCCTCTTTTGGATGATCAGGATTATTGTTTCCACCCATCCAAGTGAACAAAAGAACTGGAAACAAAAACAGACCCGCTGCTTTTCATGCTTTAAATTAGGACTTATCAAGGTCTCTGGTGCTGTGACAAAACTGCTATCAGTGCTGAACCATGAATGTCCTTTCATGCTGCTTATGGAAAGGTGAAAGCACAAGTGAAAGGATGTGATAGTACAGGTGTGATATTACTAAATGCAGTTGTGAATAACATGTAGAGGAGAAAGAGACTGAGAATGCCACTGCTACTATAACTTATTGGAAAGTGACTTTGGAGGAACAAAATAGGTTAATAAATCTGTTCTGTTAGCTATTTCAAATATTTACATTGAGGGAAGCCAGAAATAGTCAACTGAAGTGAGCAATTTTCTGTGAAAAGCTCCTCCCCACATACAGTTTTGTCAGAGAAATTAAAACATACATCCATTCTGCAGCACTCGTGCTGTATTTCATAGATACTATATGGATCATACCTCTACTGTTTATATTGTTTGTAAATAAAGTCAGAGATAAATTGCACCTGTGATGCACCACTTCTCCTAAGGCAAAACTAGGGCACAGGATGGGATTTCTTTCCTTCACAAATCCAGAGTCCTTTTATTAATTTTTATTCTACCTAAGACAGACTGAGGAGAGGGGTTTAACGGCTGAGCAATGATATGAGATCATAAAGAAAGAAAGGGTTCAGTTAATGTTTACTGATGAGATTCATCTCCAAAAGAATTTGAGAACTTCATTCAACTTTATCCCTGGAGTTGTGAAAATGTATCGAGTCCATCAATTCTCAGATCAACTCAATGAATTTTTAGAACTCTCACCATGGACTTTCTCTTAAAACTGAGAGGAGGTTCATACTCACAGGCCTAGAATCATTGGCTAATAAACAGTTACAACATCATTTTCTATGCATTAAAATTCTTAAAAACTCCCCCCCACCAATTACTCCACTGTGTTGTGTTCCCTGATTTCAAAGTCTTGCTGACTGATAGCATTTTATTGGTTTACCAATGCCTTGAAACCTTAAAAATTTATATGTTATTATATAACAGTAAGTTGACTGTGCAAGATCCTAAAACATAAACACAATATGCTAAAGGATCAAAATAAAAAGGGAGATTTGAATGCTTTATATAAGTTTTTTTTATTCAGCTAGTAAAGTTCACAAAGGAAAAGGGTTATCAGCACTCACCTCCAGTGTAAAACCTATGACTTTGAAGCACTGTTCTATTAATTCAAACTGAGACTTATAAAAGCTATTGTTCATGAAATCTTGCACTATTCTGAAATGATCATTTTGCAGATATCTGAAAGAGTTGATGGATACAGAGTTAGAATGTAAATGAGGCTGAGAATTCAAGACCGCATTTTTCAGTAATCAATTTATGTAAAAATAAACTGCATTACCTGGGAGGTCTATATTCTGGCAGTTTATAATGTGCCAGTTTTTTCTTTTCTGCGAGACCAGCATAAATATAATAAAAAATATGGAAATTTTTCTCTCCTCTGAAACAACAGAAACAACAAACTGATTTAGTAATATAACCATGCTACATTTATTGATGACACACATACTATTATTAAATGTTATTTTAATAACAGGCAAGACTCACACAAACTGACAAACGATTCTGAAAGAAGCTTTATTACAGAACTTCCTGTGAACACCCTTTCCATGCCGTTGTGAGTTTGTCCTGACACTGCCAGAATGCTAAAGCAGCTCAGTGCTGCTCTGCCCTTGGTGCAATTGGTAGATGCTGGGTGAGATCTTGAACATTGAGATGCTTATCTCCAGTTATTTTAAAAATTCTTCTGACTGCGGGAGAGGTATTCACTCCTGATTCACTGAATGCAGAATGTCTGCTGTGTCCTTTAGCCCTGAACCAAGAAGCAGAACTCAACAAAAGGGCCTTATGACTTGGCATGCTTGGCCTAGGAGCTAGGTGCCCAAACCTAGGACAGAGGTTTATTACACATTTAAGGTTCCTGTGCCCCTTATGAGAAAGAACTGGATCCTTAGGTGAAAATTTGCAACCATGGCTGAGCCATGAGATGCCCAAGTCAGTCACTACAGAATGGCAAAAAGGAATTGTGTTCAAACCTCTGCTTCCTGCATGAGTTTAGGTGTTTGTCTCAGGGACACCATTAGATCATAGAACTATAAAAGGTTTCGGTTGGGAGGGACCTTAAGGATCATCTTGTTTCAACTCCCCTGTTATGGGCAAGGACACCTTTCACTAGACCAGGCTGCTCAGAGACCCATCCAGTCTGGCTTGAACATTTCCAGGGATTAGGCACCCTCAGCTTCTCTGAGCAACCTGTTCCAGTGCCTCACCTCCCTCACTCAAAGATTTTCTAATATCTAATCTAAACTCTCTCAGTTTAAATCCATTGCCCCTTGCCCTGTCATTTCATGTTCTTGCAAAAAGTCTTTTTCCATCTTTCTCACAAGTTCCCTTCAGGTGGAAGGTGGCAATTTGGTCACCCTGAAGTCTCTTTTCCAGGCTGAATAAACCCAATTTTCTAAGCCATTCCTTTCAGGAGAGGTGCTCCATCCTTCTAATAATCTTGGGGGCCTTCTATGGAATTTCTCCAACAGGCCCACATATTTCCTGTGTTGGGGACCCCAGAGCTGGAAGGAGCACTGCAGGTGGGGTCTCACCAGAGCAGGGTATAGGGGCAGATTTCCCCTCTTGACCACCTGCTTTGGATGCAGCCCAGGGCACATTTGGCTTTCTGGGCTGGGAATGCACATGGCTGGGCCATGTCCATTTTCTCATCCACCAGCACTCTCTAAGTCATTCTTGGCAGGGATCTTTGACCCATAACCGTCTATAAACAAATTTTACTAGATGTTCCAAAATGGAAAATGAGCAAAAGCCTAAAGAAATAAACTACAATACTAGAGGAAATTTAGAGGAAGCAAATCCAAGTTATATACTTAACACAATACTCCAGAATTCCGCAAAGAAATGTACAACTGAACTATTAGAAAGCTTTTAATTATTTGCACATTCTTATTTCATATATCACATGGGCATTTTTATAAGATTTGTTTAAATAACTCAGGAGGAAATGAAAAGAAAATCTGGAGTAGTTTTCAGCTAGCTTACAGATTTATAAACGATTCATACACCATTTTTAAGAAAAAAAAAAATCCAGTTACTTGATTCATCTTTGTGTTTTGAATCAAGGTGATTTCCTGCATCACAGGCCTACTCTGTAACCCCCAAATTAGGTCAAACACAGTTTTCATACTTACACTGCCTGGTGGACAACTCTGGATTTTTCAAGGAGGTACTCTGAAATCTGAGCTCCTACTACAGTGCCACCACAAGTGAATTTCATTTCCAAATATTTTCCAAATCTGCTTGAATTATCATTGATGATAGTGCCTGCATTCCCAAATGCTTCTACAAGGTTGTTCACCTGGAGAATCTTCTCCTGCAGAGTTCTGTTATTAGCCTGGATATGAAAAAGATATTGCTTCAAATTATCAGTAATTATTCAAATACATACATTTTTAGGTGTTACTTTAATCTTCTCATTGGTATTGTGAAGTATGACATAATCAGGGCAGCCATTCCATGGGAATTATATGGAGAGAAAGGCATATATAGATATATATAATGAAATCGTCAGAATATAGAAATCTTCAGAACTAAGGCTATCTGGAAGAGGTAACACGCATAACAATAACAAGACTATCTGTGAATTTCTGTGGTTTCTGTGGTTCTGTGGCTCAGAGATGGCCAATCTGCTTTTAAGATCCTTGTTAGTATCTGGTTACTGCTCCACTGCCAATCCATTAGCTTGCTTTCATCTCACCTGTGGCATGCAAAAAAAAGCATTTTATTTAGACATTTATGGTGGCCATTTCCCAGAATGACTGTGTCCCACAGACAGCAATCTGGTTGTGGAAGGATGGGAAGCTAGGAGAGGATTTTATTTTATTTATTTATTTATATAGTGACCTGAAGATACTCCATTAAACAGAGATCTGACCAAGTCACAGCCCTCACTGCAGTGGGTACTTCTCCTTGAGGAAATCCCAACATATCTCGAAGTGACCCTAGTTCAGGAGGGAGGAAGGATTTGATAGATCAGCATCACATTCCAATGCTCTCAGGAAAATTGTAACAGTCTCACCCCACAACCAATGCCCTGTCCATGGGTTCAGCCCTTTAGGCCCAAGACAGCAAAGCCTCACAGGGACATCCCCTCTGCCACCTACCTTGCCCAGGACAGTGAGCTGCTGGACCAGCAGATGGGCACTCTGTGTCTTGCCAGCTCCACTTTCTCCAGAAATAACAATGCACTGCAGAGAACAGAGCAAGACTGAGCTCATCACAAACCTCTCAGCCTGGCAGAGGAGGAAATTAGTCAGCTCATCTATACCTGGTCAGAGTTGTATGTCACCATGGACTGGTAGCCTATGTCAGCAACAGCAAAAATGTGAGGAGGGTTGGCAGTCCGTTTGGCTCCAATATACAGTTTGGAATGCTAAGTGTAAGAAAAATAAAAACATTATCACTGTCTTTTAAAAACCTGTATTTTTTAAATTAAAGTTTGGTTTTATTTTTGGATTAGTGTACAGCATGCTGAGGTTTCCAGCAGTGATGTTTTCTGAGGGAGCTGCTACTGCACTCACTATACCATGAATCTGTATGTACTTAGTACTTTAAGAAATGCTAAAAAAAATGAAGTGTAATTTTCTATAATTTTAGTCCTGATTACACTAAGAAACTCAATTTATTAGGAGAAAATTTACTGTTGTCAGACATCAGAGTTCCAACTTATCATTTAAATTTACTCGTGGTTCACTTCCTATTGGTATCTCTGCATGATATTGATGTTAAAACTTAAGATCTTTCCTCTACCTGTAGAATCTGATAATTAATAACCCCAAATTATTGTATGATCAGATTTTAATAACTTTCCCCTTTTGTATAATGGGGAAACAAATTCCCTTTTGTATAATAAGGAGACAGATTCACAGAAGATAACATTTTACAGGGTTGCTTTGTGCATGATCTACACTATAGACATAAAGACAGCATAAATTAATTTTTTTTAGTTTCTCATTTTTGTGCTGAAATTCAGCACATGTTAAGATTGTGTGTCTATGTGCACTTTAAAGAACATTTCTACTGGTAATTCTGTTTTTCAGAGTAAGATAAAATGAATCTCAAGGATGGTCTTAATTTATACTTAACATGAATATATTTTAGTAAAAATTGGTGCTAGTTTAAAATAACCAAATCTAAATTTTCACACCTGTGAAGAATAAATATCTATGTTCCGAAACGGATTGACAGCGATGAGGATGTCCCCAACGTATGTGTAGATCTGATCCTTGGCATAACCCTTCTGCAATTGTTCTGTTACTGTATTCTGATGGAGAAGGAACAGGAACAATGAATCCCATGGGGGAAAAAAGAAAATTAGGAAAATATAAAACAAATTTATATAGTTTCAATGAGTAAGGACAGGGAGGGAAGGTATTTATAGTCAGGAATACACAGGATCCTGATTAAAGTCAGAAATATTTTAAAACACACTGGAATTTCTAATTTTTTGTGTCCAAATTTACTTTGAACAATATATACTTACAGATCCCCAAGCAGCTGTAGAAAAAGGAGTTAATAAGTAGTGCTTTCATTAAGTTCATCAGAGGTTTCCATGAGACAGTCTTGTCTACATTTCTACTACTAAAGTTTCATGTAACTTATCAAGCAAGAGCCATTTGATTGAGTCTATAACTGCCATTACAGCTGTTCTAACATTACTCTCAGTTATGACACAACACAGATGTTCCACTGTTTGGTTCCCAATAATGTAAACAATGAGCCATCTTTCCCGATTAACAAGCAGCCTCTGCTGTGATTGTTCTTTGCTGTTGCAGAGCCAGTTCTCCCTGAACCAAGAAAAAGAAGGGCCCATTAGTGGCATTCAAATTTCTTGATGTAATTTCCCTCAGCCTCTCCTGCATTCATAGCTGGGTATAGAAAGTGCCTGGTTAGGTCTCCAATCAAAACAGGCCACAGAGCTGAATGAAGAAATTCAAACCAGCCTTGTGACTAATCTGAGGTACATGTGAAAATATTTAAGTCCCATACCCACTGGAACAGAACAACTGGCAGCAGAAGACTACAGAATAAATTGATTTCCTTCCTCATCCATCTATTCACAGTGTTGTACACTGTGTCCTCTTTAATACACTTAAAATCTGAATTCTCAACAGCCATAAAGGTTATATTTCCTTCATGAGAACACCTAAGGAGAAAATCTTGGTTTTCCATTTCCAGTTGATAAACCTTTTGGTTTCGAAAGCTCTCTTTCCTTTTGGCCATAACCAGATTCATGTAACAGAATTATTTTAGGGGAACTTCTGCCCTTCTTGAAATTATTTCTTGCACCAATAGAAGGTCTCTTGTTGCACTCTGATGATGGGGCTACCTAAACTGGAGGAAAAATTTGAGTGGAAGAAAGAATACAGTCCTGAGAAGCAGCCATTCATATGTGAAAGAGGTTTTAAATTGGATTTGATTTAGTAACACCACATAGCCAAATGATGCATTTAGACAGAGGCTTCCTGAGTACTCCCATGAGAATGCTCCACCTCTAAGGAGATGGGATATATTCCAGCTTGTCTGGCTTTTTGTGTAATAAAATCTCTTTAGCTTCGATTGTTTATATTTATCATGGTAAAAGATAAAAAAACCCAAACAGTCTTCCCACTACTAAAAAACCTCTTAAACCTGAACTTTGTGCAGAAGATGAAGTATAGATTAGCTCAATCACAATTAACTAGACATCAGGCTACCATGACAAAGCTCTTGGGCAATAGAAGATGTTCTGTGAGTTGTCACATTACACAGTTTATCAGCCCAAGTGCCACAATGAGTATTCTGGACTGACAAAGATACAACATACCAGAGAAGTTTTACTCATGAGAGAATGTGAATTATAGTCTATGCACAGCCCAGCAGATGAAGAATGACAGTTTGTTTACATCCACTGATGGCCTCCAAGACCTGCAAATAATGTGCTTCAGCCTGATTCTTCTTTCTGGTTTTGAAGCTTAAAGCATAAACAAAGCAGACTTCCTCCCTCCTTTATGCCATGTTCCTCTGCTCCTAGTGGACTCATTTTTGAACTATGACAAACCAGTGATATTTGTATCAGTAGTTTTGTCAAAAGTTCACCAGCAGGCATTGTCAGGTCAGAGCATCAGCTGACATCAATTGACCCTCATGCATCTCCACACCAAAATAAGTCAGCAAGAACCCAGCCTGGGAGAGTAGGTAAGCTAAGTGAAGAAAACTCTTGGTGTTCAAGCAACAGGGAAGGAAGGTCTTGGACCTAGACCAATTTCAGGTTACCCCACCATTGCAAACTGGATACTCAGCTGTAGTAAAATCCAGTGATGTAATTTCTGTTTAGTCAACGGTATTACCATACTGCTTGGTCTACAGATGTAACTCCAGAGACTGTTTTAGCTTTGAGTTGAAACTTTTCTGACAGTAAGACTTGCTTAAAATATTTGGCATGAAGTGGTGAAATGTCATTGTATACTGACACAACTGAAGTGTGACAATTTGTAATTCAAAAATCAGCAGCACCATTGTGATTTAATATGTGATTACTCCTCTTCAGTAAAACACGAAAAAAGAACTTCTTACCTCATCGAGTACCTCCAAGGTTGCTAAATCATCTACCTCTTCTTGGTTTGAAACTAGTGACTTACTGTAGTTCCCTTTCTTTGTGTGAATACGCTCAAATCTAGAAAAAAAAGAGATACCATCTCCTGATGTAAGGAAACACAGAGAAGATCTTCCATCAGCAACCACCTTCAAGGCCAAAACATTTCCGCTTTCCATTGTTCTGAATTTAAACACACCAGTGTTTGCATAGCAGGACTGGAGTCAACTTCTTGGTACAGCATACCTGTATTCGAAAATTCGAACCCCATGACTTAATCCCAGACCGGCTACCATGAAGAACTTTATCACTCTATATATAGATCCCTGCTTAGATCACAGCCCTACATCAGCTGCAAGACTGGAGCTTGGCAATACAAGTGAAAAAAAAAAGAACATATCTATATAGCATGTAACAGTGAAACTTTGGCACCAACATGCAAAAAGATCCGGTTAAAAATTATGGATAGGACAAAACCAGGGGTGTATGACGTAATAGTATGGCAAAGATGAGGCAGACAAAGCACTCAGGATGGAAACATTTCCAGCTTAGTAAAGACAGTGCTCTAAAGTCGGGCTGAGATGACCACTCTATTGAGTGTGCTACAGAACCGCTGGGGTAAGTGAAATATCTTGACCAAATTTTCTTGGACTTGCTTGGAAAAAAAGTCATACATGAGAAGGAAACAAAATATCAAATATCTTTCTTATCAGGATTAAACTTCAATTTAACTTTAAATTTGTCTTAAAGTTAATTTCTTTCTTCCTTCAATCAAACAAAAACCTCAAATTTAAGTAGTCTAATTTTAATTAGCAAGAAAATTCCCAGAGATTTGGATTATTCTTTATCCAAGAGTAAAGGCATTGCTAAATAGAGCAAACCCAGCAGAGAATGCAAGGTTACAATTCACATTAGTTATACTTGTTTTATGAGACGACGGAAAATAAGTGAAAGGGAAACTGGATAAGTAACAGCAGAGCTCACAAACTAAATCAAGCTCAGATGTGTAATAAGGCACAAACACAGAAAACCTATTAAGTAAATCTGATCTCCTGATATGACCTCACTCCCCTTGATGCCACTGGCAGAAAGGCACCTCTCAAACACAAAGAACATGTACCTTGGTAAACTGAGACAGCCAGGAAACTGTTGTGTGAAGCACTCACGCTTTACCTTGATCCCAGACGAGGACAGGGAAATTCTTTATTTAATTTTGATATTTGGATATATGGCATAGGTAAAAGCAGACAGGTGCTTTCTACACAGGAAAGAATTTTGACAGACAGTGAAGAGATGACAGAAGGAAGAATGTAGTCACACCAAGATGGAAAGTTAGAGTGAGTGAACATCACACTGATGGGGAAGGCTAAGGGACTTCTGAATACCCACCAATTTACTGTGTATTTAATGGGCTATACCTGTTCCATGAACATCACCTGGTTCACGAGTGCTACTTCAGGTCAAGCTGGCTGTGCACTGATGAGGGATGTGGGTGCAGGAACTCAAGAAGGCACTGACTTGGTCCAATTACTAACTGCAAGGACTGAAAGGGGACTGGAAGAAATGGGCAAATGATGCCCTCCCAAACAGTAAGTGTAATCACAACCTGGATGATGGAAATCCAGACAGGAGTGCACTTCATCGATCATTTCTTTCAATTTCTCTTGTCTCTAACAATCATTCCCTGAGGATGACAGAATGGCCTGTCCTCACCCTGGTGCCAGTAATGGGCAGTTTCTTCCTCCTTTACTCAGCTGCCAGCTACCACTGGAGTCTTTTAAATGTCCACAATGCAAAGGCAGGAGCTTCACACCCATAGCTGACCAATTCTGCAATTTTAATATCAAGACATAAACACGTAAGACTTCCTTGCAAGAGCTACCATAATTTCACAATTTCTGTGCCAAAATCTCAGCACAGTGTCCTGTGAGGAGTCTAAGTGACCAGGAAGCACAATGAACCATAGAATTGACAGGATCTACATTAACCTTGGTTTGACCTATTGTTCCCTTTCCTTTGGAATTCAGTTTTACCACGAGAGCTATCCTCATAGTACTGTCCTTGCAATGTGAGTATGAAACAATTTTTAGTAGCATGTACCCCCAGGTTGTATTAAAAAGGATTTGGTAATACTAAGATTTAACTCCTCAGCCTTGTATGATCTGCTGCCGTTTGATTTGCATTTGCCAGCTAAAGGACATTACTGAATCCAAAATCAGAGGTGCAGGCAATATCCTACCCTCTCAATAGAAATCTATCCCCTCTATAATTCACACTCCTATTTATACCTCTTTTAACAGTTTTATTTGAAAAGTTTTAAATTTGGGCAGCTGAAATGATTTCTCCTTTGTACCTGCATGAAGGTAATTTTGTGTCCAGAGGATGCACCTAATATCAGTGTGACTTTGAGAGAGAACTATCAATATGTACACAAGGGAAAGATGTGGGAATTGCAGGACTGTGTCAGGCTCTGCTGTTCTATTTTTTCCCTTGCTGAAGAAAGATCCAAAACAAAGCAACTCTCAAGATTTGCTTTCAATTTCTGGTGGAACTGTTACACATTGAACACATGCCTTTTTAATATGTTAAATCCTTAAATGTTACTGCATATCTGTGAGAGAGTGGTATTTCCCATTTTTCAATTACCATTTTTCATTTAATGTAGAAAGCTAACAACTGCCTTGCCAGAAGGGAGGACAATGCTCTAGTCATGGACACTTTCTTTTTCTATTTCTTTTTTCCTTTAAGGAAACAAATATCTATGTATGCCAGGGAAGTTTAATTACATAAAATCGATCCTCCTGTAATCCTCTTCAGCTGACATTATGAGAACACTGGCGCTTGTTGGACCAGATTATATTCTCCATTCTCCAGAGTACATAAGAGTGGCAGATTTGCAGAACATAATATTTTTCCACTTTGCTGTCAAAGGGCACAGACCCCTCAAGGGCAGTTATACAGCTTTGCTCCAGCCACTTAAAAAATTCCCCATCAGTGCTGTTGACATCAGTGCTGAAGTTTCATTAAGATCATGCAAGTAGACATTGTGAACTGAAATAACCACGTAATCTCTGTTCTGCTCAAAAACATGTTGGAGGCATTGGATTTTACAAGAATGCCTGACAAGCAATTCAGGCAGCTAAAGGCCAGAAACATCAATGCAGTACAGACAAGAAAATGAGTCAAGGCAGCATTGTTTCTGTGCATTCTCTTTCACACCAATGCCCCCCTCCCCCCACCTATCTTTCAAGATTCAGTTAAATCAAAATGAGGCAACCACAGCTTTTCTTCTTCGAATTGTCAGAATGTATTTAAAAGATTTCTGATAGCTCCAAAAATACCATAAAAAGGAAAGTGTGACTCATGATGCCCTGCTGAACTCTCTGCCTAAACTGGTTGGAGAATCATCTACAGACTAAGAAGTGACAGGAAAAGGGCTGGCCTTAGACCGGGTGTAAAGAAGAAAATAAAAACAATGAAGTTTATGCAAGGTGAAGGTGGAAACATCTGTACACCTCCCAGCAATTACAAACAGCAGTAAAATAACAAAGAAGCAACACAAAGAAACCTCTACAGGATCTGTCTTTGCTGGTGATTCTATTTCTCTGGAGGCTGCACAAAGCAATATTAATTCACACTTAAAATCAAAATTTTGTCTTCACAGATATATCTTGTGAAATCTGCTTAAATAAAACTACAGTCTGTTGTCTATGAAAAATCTGTACCTGACTTTAGAAAGTGTAAGGCTCCAGTGATAAGCCTCCAGCTGCACCTGCACAATGCTTTGCAGACAAACTCGTGTTCCCCTCTGTATTTAAATGATACACAACACTGAGACTTCAGGCTGCAGTCTCAGGGAGCTGTGCTGCAGCTTATGCAATGCTGCTGAGAGCACATTGTTTTCCTGCAGAGCTATGGGGCTTTTGATTCAGAGGTGGCCTGTGTCCAGCTCTGCACAGTCTCTTTGACAAAGCTTGTGCTGCTTTACCACTACCTGTAAAAAAGCCAATTATTAATCCTTTACAATAGCCTCAAGAAACAGCTGTATCCCTGACAAATTTCAGGGGGAAGTATGTGTTCTTAACTGAGCAAATAGGAGATCTCTAAAAGGGTTCTTTGGGATTAGTTCCTCAAGAGTCAGGCCCATGTGCTGTGGTCACAGCCATATCAAGAAGATAAAGGAGAAGCTCCAAGGGTACAAAATGCCTGCTGAAGTGCCCACCTTCAGGAGAAATGAGTTGCTGACCAAGTGGACTGGCACAACAGTAAAGTAACACTTGCAAAGCATTTCTCCTGAGGAGTTCTGAATGCAGGAGGAACATCTTCCTCCTGTTTTCTTCAGAAGGTAAACTATTCTTCATTCAGGCATTGCTGTTGTCCGTTGTGTTATACAGAAGAACACTATTCTTCTATAGAGATGTGTATTAGCTAGTATAATAAAATTATTATTGTAAGGCCTTTATTCCCAGAACTCCCTACTGCTTCTACAGCCTGAGAAGCAGTAGGGAGCACAGCCATCCTAAACAGGAGTGTCCTCAATGCAGAAGCACACACTTCTTGGAATAACAAAGCCCAAGCTGAGGAAGAACAGACAGGAAGGGCTCCCTACTCCAATCTAGATGTCATCTGGAGACCTTGGCCACACAGCATTGGATTCTGTGTGCACTGTCTTGTACTTCTCCTCATGCTGTCAAGCCAGCATGGTGATCTCCCACCCTCTGCTACAGCCTGCCCTGCAGAGCTGAATTTGAAGGATTGCTGTCAGCTGCTTTCCACTGGCAGGATGAGTCAGAGTGACTGGCACAGAGTGAACACCCAGAAAATGAGTGACACGAGGCTGTGCAGTCAGGGAAAGTCACGAAAGAAAACTTTATGGTACTCCCTGCTTTTAATAGGGGTTGATAAACTGACAATCACATTGTGCATGTTGTACATTTTCTATGAAATTATCTCCCTGACCTTCCCAAATAGTTAAACAGAGCAACTGTTCAGTATTCTGTTACTGATTTAAGTGCCAGCCCTATCTGGCCTATATAGGGGAATAAACTAAGAAAATACTTCAGCTCACCCAAAACTTTGCATTTTGCAGTAGAATAGGTCTCTTCCCCATAATTACTCAGAGAGTATATAAAGATGACTCTTAATCTGAGGACCAGAGTAATTTGCTAAAGTCTAGGTGCACTGAATATCCCTCATACGTACAGCTCATTCTGGAATGACTCACAATTCCCAGGAAATACACAATGTACTAACCATTGCATATTTCTGCAGAGATTACTGTAAAGGCAGTCAAGAAGAAGACAGCCAAACAACTCAAGATAAAAGTTTTACAAGTCTGACTGTCAGGTGTAGATGCGACAGCTCTGAAGGTTGATTCAAAGACAGCTATTTCTGTTGCAGAGAACAATTCTTCACAATGCAGGGATCTTTTCCCTCTTTTGGCCTAGCGAGAAGTGTATTTTTAGAACTGTTTTGGGGTATATGCTGCAGTGCTCATTTTTAATAACTATTTTCATCTCTAATTATAAATTTTAACTGCTATACTGCTATGCTGAAGGCCTTTGTCAAGCTCACAGCTCCTGTCCTGAAAGTGATTCTCCTCACAAAGAACCTATCAAAATTAATTGCACTTAGCATGCAACTTTGCCTGCTTCACTTCTTCTCTAACATGAATTTATCCCATATAGCATATCTCATATAGCATATTTGATATATAGTTCATATATAATTCCCAGCAGTTTAAAGATGTTTCAGTCATGATGCTATGGGAAAATGTTAATGTATCGAGGGATATTTTCTCCTGCCATTCTCATTGTCATTTCGGCCTGAGCTCTGAGCTAGGAAAGGCTAAGTTGCAAACAGATATTTTTAGCATAAAAAATGATTATTTTAGAGAAAAATGTGCTGCATTTGCTCAAAGTAAAAAAGTGGAATTTTTAATGAAGCTCATTGTTAAAATTCATGCTTTTTTTGAGTCTTGAGTAGCACAAGATATTCTAGCACTAGAACACTGCTCAAAGGCTATTGAAAACCTGGAATTATCTTCTATCACTTTCATTAAGTCTGGAGCCAGGCTGTGGCACATTGCCATTTAAAGTTTTATCAGTGTTAATTGATATTTCTCTGGTGAGTCAGGTGTTGGTGGGCTCTCTTCCTCTTGTTGTTTCTCTTGTTCCTGTCTCTGGAGAGGATGCAGTACAATGCAGACCCCTTCACCAGAATAACAACACTGGGAGGGCTCTGAGGGCCCTGATGACTCAGTGACTCCTCAGTGTTAGGAAACACCTCAGGAACAATGGTGCCAACAGGACAGACTTCAGGGTGGCTGCACTCTGCCTAGAGATCACACACCCTTCCTGAGAACACACAGAATGAACAAAGATTGGACCTGAGGGCAAGGCCTTCTGCAAAACAAAACCCCTGAGAATGTGACATAATGTAATGAGGTTTTTTTGTTTGAACTGTATCAACTGCACATTCAGCAAACAACACGGTAAGACCATAAGCACATCAACAGATTACTGCTGCAGGAAGCAGTCAGAACCAAACTACACCTTAGCCCAATGGGCTAAGAAGGTGACTTGATTTTGAGTGTAAACAGAAATAGTGAACACAATAAAACTTAGAGACTAGATCTCAGCTATTAATTCCCAAGTATTTTTCTTTTTTTTTTTTAAATAAAAAACTGCAGTTAATAAAGTAAAATTTGATGAGATTAAAAATATACTCAGAAAATAACTGGATTTCTAACTTTGAGCTTTAAGTCAACATTACCAAATTTATTGACTTTATGTTCCAATGCCCATTTATACCACTCAACACAGGCAGCAGGATTTCTTCCCTCAGTGCAAAGAAGAGATCTTTAATCCCTTAAACTGCCTGCCTCCTACTGTCACTCCCTTTGTCAAGGAGGAGGAGAGTTATGCCTTCAAATTAGGGACTGAGAGAATGAGAGCTCGAGATCAGGAAGAAGTTTTACAAGGAAAGTTGTCAGCAACTGGTGAAAGTTCAGAAATATCACAGTAGGACCCTAACACATCAGTGTAAACACGGTGCCAGGATAGCATAAGCACAAAAAGAGCAGCTCTCACAGGAGACTTGTCACTTTACAGTCTCTGCCTTGATTCTAAACCAGATTTACATAGTGCTTCTGTACAGACATTGCTTTTAACACCATTTGCTTTGTGCAGATTAAAGGTCAGAAGATACATATGATTAGTATTACAAGACTTTTAAAAAAGCATGACTCTTGAATTTAAAGATCTTTGTATAATGTCTTATCATTCACAGAAGAAAAAAACAGAAGTGCTGTTCTGTAGTCAGTCTTACAGCATATTTCACAAAAAAAAAACACAGAGTCATTTAGGTTGGAAATACTACTTGTTAGTATTTTAAACTGCTGAACTGAAATATGGGTTATGCTCGGTTTAACCATGCCATTTAAATTACACTCTGAATTAAATAACTACATTTTTTGTATCCTTTCAGATAAGAAATTATTATTATTTTGAAAGAGAAAATACTGTTTTCCTTTGGGAAATTTTACATAGAAGTTACACCTGAGCAACTATAAAAGCATAGGTAACTTCATCACATAATAATACATTCCCTTAAATTCCAGTTCTCATGAAGAGCCATCAGCTTAGAAAACACAGTCTGAACAGGACAGAGAAAATACCTGTAGATCATCCTTGCACCACTTGACTGCTCTATGCTCATGCAAATTAGGCCTTTTAATTTATGTTTGCATTGTACAGGAGAAAAGTTCATGTAGTTTGCTTTATGAAGCATTTACATGAAAAAAAATCAGATTTGGAAAAAAAAAAGAATATGAAAACAAAAATGAATTATCTAAAAATGGGTAGAAAAGATTACAATATCTAACTGACATGGAAGCTTGATTTTTTTTTCAAAATTATTTAGGCTTTAAAGGGACTAACATCACAAGTGTTAACAGGATTCCAATTCATATAACTCAGTGGTTTGGACTTATTTCAACACATATCATTTCCCTATGTTTTATAAATAAACGTTATTTAAAGTCTGGATTATGTTCCTGGTTTAGTGCTCAGCACTGACATATGATAAGCTTATTTGAATTCAAGAATCTTTCTGGATTAAGCAAATGTCAAGTCTGCAATATAGAGAGCATATAAATCCAGTCTGAAGCTTAAATTTAAGCCAAATGCATAATTTTATACAGAGATGTCAGAAAAGGGAAAGCACTATTCCTCCCATATCCACTTCAAGTCAACAAAAATGTCAATATAATTATTTAGAAATATATTTTTACTATTGTCTTCAAAGCATAGAGTAAATAGAAAATTTTCCAGAACTAGGACTGAAGGCTGCTGTATTTATTGTTACTATAAAAGTGTGAAAGGAAATGTGGCAGATTTTAATAAGCCTTTTCCACATAGATAATAATTCCAAAATGTCTTTTAAATTTCATGTTCCATTTAACAAAAAAAAGGACAAAGCATCATGCTTTACCTTGAAACAGGAGCAGTTACAACAATAGTACATCAGTACTAATCCACAACATTTCACATCTGATACATGAGTGCACTGTATGGAGTTTTTTCAATTGTAAAATTGAGCCAAGACATTTGCAAGTATTTTAAATAAAAGCCATCAGGTGTTAAGTGATTTTTTCAGGACTGATATCACTTAAATACTAGTGGAAGAAAAAAAGTATATGTTCACGAAGACGTAAGATTTGAAGTTTGCAAAATACAGTCTGCTACCACAACCACTTCTTCAGTCAGAAACATCCAATTCTTGCAGGAACCTGACTGGCTATTTTTATCATCCTTGCTCAAACTAAACATCAGCTGGCCATGCAAATGTAAGAAAATGCCAAACATTAATTTCACCTAATCTTTGCTTTCTAAAAGCTGGGGTCTAAGACTATTCCTTAAATCACAGAAGAAAGGGGAGGCACTTCCAAATATTGTTTCATCCCACATGTGAATCATGATGCCTCTCTCCTTCATTGGCTGTGCAGGGGACCCCAAATACTAAGCCTTCTATTTTTTTGCCGGCTAAAGTTATAAGAGTTGAACCTTTCTCTGAGTGCTAGTCATTCTGAAACAGTGGAAGTATCAAAATTAACCCAGCTCATCTGTGTTTTAGCTACTTTTACCTTGCCTTTTCAGTGACTCCCATTTGTTGATGAACATCAATAAATTCCATGAGTTGCCTTTGTAGCACGTTTTCTTTTCCTTCAATTTGCTTAATAAAATCATGCTGCAAAAGAGTAGATACTGTTGGACGCTTCTCATAGTCTTTAGTCAAGCACCTGTGCTGGCAGAAAAAAAACATATGATCATTGAGGGTTTATAGTTAAGTTTTGAAATGCTGTCTGGAGTTCATTCATACCTCCATAATAAATACATCCATCCTAACTAAAACAGCTCTGCACTAAAAGCTGATACGACTTCACAGAATTGACGAGTCCAAGAAGTTAAATTATTGCATTTTAAAACTAAGTATTCTTTAACTTAAGACATGTCAAGGGTATAGAAATGCTATTTTACGTTTTAAATATGGAGCTTCACAAGTCAAATTCAATTTAAAAAATAGCCTTTTAAGGAAGAGTATTACTTGCAACATATTTCCACAAAAGGTATTATACACATGCTCCATATTCAGCGAGAGTGGTCTCAGTTGTTACTCACTTGTTAATGAAGTCATTGAATTCAGGTGACCACAGTTCTGGCTGCTGTAGCGTTGGAGGAGGATTCCTGCAAAGGTCAGTGTGATGATAAGTTAATAAGCTACTCACTTGACAAAAACAATGTGTGAAGGCAGGTTGAGTAATGAGTTTTAGAAGGCCACAGAAAAAAGGATATTGATTTCCACTGGTAAAAGGAGCATGGGTAGATGATGTAATGCCTCATTTGTCTCTACTTTACATAACTAATAAGGAGAAATAGCATTGAGATGATCTACCAAGTGTAGCAAAGAATCACTGTGATTTTTTCAATCAAATCAATAAAAGGAAATTAAACTAACAACTCATTAATCACTATTCACTTGTAATGGCAAGTTCCTTTTTTCAAGCTTGAAACAATACCCTTTCTTAGGAGAATGTAAAAAAAAATAAATTCTATTTTAAGTTTTCTCAGAAGGACTGAATTAATCAACTTGCTGAACAAAGTGTCTGAAGGAACTGGTTCTTTATAAATTATTCCTCATTCATCAGAAGTTAATCAGAAGTGAAGGTCTAAACAAGATCTATTGTAAATGGGTATACTGCTTTCTTTTCTATTGTTAGAGCTGTTTACTCTAGGTGTTAATTTAGTTGAAATGGTCTTGACAGTCTTCAATTCAGAGGTGCTGTTTCCATTGAGTATGGTTGTGAAGGGAAAAGGAGTGACCAGCCAATAGATGAGGTGACGCTGTCTCTTTTCGATCAACCATAACTGCTTTACTTTAAGTGCTGCTTAATGCTTACACTATTACTCTCTCCTTTTGCTTAACAGAGTGAAAGGGTATTGATTTTATATTTGCTGCAGGAAAGAAAGGTGCCCAGTACTTGCAAGAGTATAAGCCAGAAGTTTTTTTGAAGTCCTAGCTGCAGTGACTGACCACAATAGTTTGCAACTGCTTTTCCCATAGCAAGCAAGGGTAGGAAGAGCATTCATATTCTGCTCAGTGCGAAGACAGCCAAGATTTCTTAAACCTTAAGGTAATTTAAACTAATTTTGGTACCTTGGCTGAAAAGACCTCTAAGCCCTTACATATGCTATGTGGGCTCTGCTCCAGCTGTTGTGGTGCTGCTCCAGTTCTTAGGATGAAACTCACAAACTACTACTGCATGATCATTACCTACAGACTTGGAAACTGATGTTCTTTGAAATGCCATAAGTAGTACTCTGAGTACTTACATTTTCAGCTTCAAAGCAAAAAACACAAAAGAAAAGTTGCTATTTGCACTGCCCAGGGACAGCAACACTGGAACTGCCATAAGCAGCACAAGCTAATGAAAAGCTGAAGCCTAAATGTAAGTGTGTCGTGGAACAACTTTTGCTTCAAAGGACAGAAGATAACTCCTGCAGACAGGTATGGAACTTGTTCACCACAGTGGCACATTCAGACTCTATATTTCTATCATGTGCCATTATTTGTAACAGTATATGCAGGAGTCAAGTAAGTTCTGTGTTCATGTGGCAGCAGCCTACTCAGGAGAAGGCCTTATGACTTTTTCTCAAATGTAGCTACAGTCAGCTCTGAACTTCTCAGTGTGCACACATGGTTGAAGCAGAGCCTGCAGAAAATACAGCTGGGCAAAGTATTTTAAACCTATTTCCTAGTATAAATAATATAAAGAAAGTCCACTAACTTACACAGTCTAAGTTTGAAGAAAGAAACAATTCAGGAAAAAGTTCAGTCTAACCTGCTAACGAACAAACACATCAAGATATTACCTTGGTATTTTGAAGAGTGCCCTCATGGGGTGCAAATCAGCAAGGGGTGGATCTCCATCTCCCAACTCTATTGCAGTAATACCCAGTGACCATGCATCACATCTAGCATCATAGGAGCTATCTAGCTGCTGCTCACAGGCAATCACCTGTTGGAGTAAAAGACTGAGATGGTCAAATATCCAAATTTAGGAGTACACCCACAGCTGGGGGGAATCTCTTACATAATATTCAGTGTAATAGACAGAGCTGCACACATTTAGAAAGCTAAAGCATCCATCCAACTGCGAAAAACCCCCATGTTTAAACTAGAGAACACCATATTCTCTGGCCAGATATTCTCTGATAGGACAAAACGGTACAAATCCATAGCTTTTTCAGCTGAAGGTGATAAACTGTATCCTACAGCTGAGGAGGCAGAAGGTAAGTCAGCAACTGTAAAACTTTACATGGATGATTCCTGCTAAATAATTTTGTGACTGTACTGCTCTCTCTATGGAGTGGAACAATCAGGAAAGCAGAAGCTGAATTCACCATCTCTTACTGGGTCTCTATTCATCCAAATCTGCCAATTTACAGATCTGATGGATCTGTGCCAAGTTCATTAGATCACTGCAAAGTATTTAACGTAATATACATTTCAGCTCATCAACAATGCCGGATGAATCTAGAATTCTTCATCCCATTTGCTACAGATCTAAACCAACATATATGCCATTAGTTACATGGCTAGACCTCTATGTATGGTAAAAATAAATGTGTACAACCAGAATGGTTTCATATGCTATAAACAGGTGTACTTGGATGTGTTTGTGTGCACACAAATACTCTAAGTAGATAAGCTTATTTATAAGAAAATATTTCTCCTGTCTCAACTTAGAATGTATTTTTATATGCTTTAATTTCACTCTGGAAAAACCCTCACAGACTCACAGTGCATTTTCTTCATCCATAGTAACCTTTTCCATTTCTTGCTGCAGCAAGCATGGATACATAGTATTAAAACCTTTCTGGGTATTGAAGTAAAAGAAACCAGAAGCTATAATGTGTCACAGTACCAAACTAGGCTCCTTCCATCCATAGGGAGATGAGATATCTACAGTTTCAGAGCTTAAAAGGCTGGAAAGTATCAATAGAGTACTCTATATTCTTTAACATTTTAGTAAGAATTTCAGTGTCTTGCTCCCTAACTCTAATCTTGTATTTTCAAAAATAAACCTCAATTTACCTTAATACTTGTAAACATGTAAGAAAAAAAGGTTTAAAACACCTTTTAAAGGGACATTTTTGTTTCATTTGGTGAAAGAACCAGGAAGAAAGCCAAAGAGCAGAAATGCAGACCACAACAGCTCAAGTACCAGTGAAAAAATGTTTTGAAACCTGACCTCTGGAGCCATCCAGAATGGGGTGCCCACGGAGGTGTTCCGACGGAGACGAGTGCTGGTCAGCTGAGCAGACACACCTGGAAGAAGGAGGGGAAGGTATCATCAGAGCAGTGGCTGTTCCCATCCAAGACAGCCCTTCTGGAGGGTGGCATCCTCATCTTGTCATGCTACAACTTCCTCCGCAGGTGAATCTCAAACACATCTTTCCAGTTCTCTGGAAAGAGAGGCCCAATCCTGAAAGGTTCTCCACATCCTTGTTTCCAGTGGCTTCAGCAGGACTGGGACTTAGTCCCAAAGGAACATTTGATTAGAAATCTGACTCCATACATTTTGACTGCTTAATTACAGTTTTTCTATATCCTGTTTCAAGAGAGCAGTAAATCCTTAGGGAGGGTGGAAAAGTACTGTACCTTCCACAGCTTCTAAAGCTCAGTACTCACACTAAATCTCTGTTTCATTTTATATAAATATACATATATATGCATGCATATATATGCATTTCACGTTAACACTATAAAAGATACCTATTCTCATCTCCTAACTGCTCTGATATAAGAAAGAAACAACAAAACGGTGAAATCTCAAAATTCTTACAAAAGCAGAAGTCTCTCCATGCTCAAAGCACATTCTCAAAGCAACAATCCTGTAAATCAGCTTTGCAATATGAGCTGTAGTTTACGGAATTAACTATTTCACTCCAAGGGTTGGAAAGTGAAATCTGAAGTTCAAAGGTTCCTTGCAGTTTTGAGTTAAAAGACACTAATATCAGACATTCAAGTGAGCTACAGCACAATTCTGAGCAGTCTGCCACCAATTTCCTTCCTTACAAAACAGGGGAGTATCAGTTGGAAATAGCTCTAGTGAATACAAAGGGGACAGTACAACACAAGGAGGAAAACAGCCCCTCAGCCAGCATGCCCCAAACTATTATGGATTTGAGTAACAGCCAACACTGAGGTCCACCAGAGGCATGTTCGGAAGGGCTGAGGCCATGGATGGCCAGAAAGGTCCTGTGCTCAAGATGTACATGCTCCAGACTCAGTCTGACTGCAACTGGAGTTCACTTATTTTGCCGTCATACATACATCTGCTTTTTCTTTAAAATGTAAAAAGATTCCATTTCACTCTGTGAGTTCCATTTCATTGTTCTGAAACACATGAAGCTCCAGTGAGCACCACTGGCCAATTTCAACTCTGTGCTGTCTGGTTTGAAAGTACTTGACCTTCTCTTCCTGAAAAGCCTGCAGAGAATTCATAACAAGAGCAATACAATGGGAATATTAACTAAATCTCTGTCTGGATACGTTTGATTATTTGGAGTTTTTTTCAGTGTAGTTAAGAAACCATGGAGAGCTTGATCTGTTTTTTCACTCCAAAGCTACATGTTCAGCTCTGATTCACTAAATATCTGCATTTTGCTGTCATAGAAATGTATGCACCACCTGAAAATGAAGGCTGCAAGGAAGACCCCGCGTGTTCCTTTGACATAAATGCAACCACTGTGGCCACCTCCCTCTAGTCTAAACCAGCCTTGAGAAAGCTGGTGCTTTTTCTCTCTTTATGTCTGCAGAAAGTCCAATACAGTGTTATGCATCATGGAAAGCAGGACAACGTGAGTCTTAGCTCAAAGTCCATCAATCCTACTTCGACTCAGCTAAGCAGGGGTTTTGTTTTTGCCATCTCAAGGAGTTGTCTGAGGTCCAGCTTCCGGCTCACAGAGCTGCTCTGAGCTCTCTGAAAAACATGTCATTTTGTAAGCACACATCACCTCAGGTCTGAAACCATCGCAGGGATGCCAACAGACATTATTATTTGAGATCCTTGATTTTGGAAGGAGCTGAGGCTACTCTCCCTTGTTGTAGGAGTCCCCTGTGCAAAGCTCTTTATTTGCAGTCTTGGACAAGGAAATGGGATTCAGATCTGCAGGCAAAGAAAGGCACTAAATGTATTTTTATGATTCCAGTGTCAGATTTTATAAATAAACATAACTTTCTGTAGAGATAAGGAACAAAATATAAAAGGTACATTAATGTGTTTAGTCTTCTCTGCCTATGGCTGTTAAGAATCTTTCCTCTTCAAACTGTAATTATTAAATGAACTGAAGATTTTTTTCCTCCTCACCCTTCTTTTATTTCAGTAAAAAACTGTTTTAATTTGAATTGTTCACCACTACTTTCTTTAGGCTCTTGGGAGTTTTGTGTGCTTTTTGTTTGGTTGGTTTTTTTAATCCTTTTGCTCTCAGCATTAAAGTGGCATTTCAGATTATGCAGCGTAGGTCTTATGACAAATGATATTTCCTTGGGCTTTTTCTGTGTATAGAGGAAAGATGATGTAATTCCACACTTAGGAACATTTCTTCCAGCATTTTGGTAACCAGTCAAGCATATAGCTGGCCACTTCCTTTAACTTACATATTCTCAAACAAAACCATCTTGCTCCTCCCCTTCCCATTTACTACTGCTTTGTTGCAAAATGAGCCAAATATTATCCTAGGAAAATCTAAAATAAGCAATAAAATGGTGTTTTGTTGCACACAAATTATTTTTTCTTATGAAAGTTAAGAGCTTTATAAATATGTGCATTAATAATACCAATGCACACCGAAAAGAAAATATTGTGCATATAGCTGCATTACTTTTCATTTTTTTCAGGCACCATTTTACTAATAGAAACTGAAAATCAGGACACTTACACTATGAGTATTAGTCAAAGTTTTCATTGGGAAAACAGGCATATTGAAACAACCTTGCAAGTAAAGCCCTCTACTTCTGATGCTAGCACTCAATAAAAGAAAAACAGGGCAGAAATGAGTTCCCTATTATTAGAACAGACTTGTCTCATAGTGACCAATTGAAGCAGACAACATTCTGGTCTAAACTGGGAGGCTGTACAACATCCCTTTATGATGATGTCCTGTGACAGAAGTATGCACATTTTACTGGTTGCTAGAGAGGGGATGGCGTGCCCTGGTAAATTATACTAATCTCACATTTGACACACAGCAGGGAGATTGGATTCACACATAATGACCTTGATCTTATCCCCAATGGCTTACAGTCCTTTAACTATTTCGTCCTTCTTTATTTGTACCTTCAGTGTACACTTCACTACCAAAGCATCCTCACTGTGACCTTCTGTAGATTAAGAATATGTAATTCCATCATTCCTGAACGTAGATGTCTGAACCAAAACCTGGTCACGCTGGTGACAGTTCTAAACAGTCCAAAATGCTTTGAATTATTTCCCAATCCTTTTTTTTTAAATCTCCTATGGAAACAGATGTAAAAGAGCAGTGGTGTTTCACATTGCATTTCCCTTAAGCTCTCTGGCAGGTGTGTTTTGCCATTCTTGTTCCATATTGTATGATGTAAAAAGTGATCTCTCCTCCCTAGTCTGTGTACCCAAAAGTGTGAAGTGGGTCTTTTATAAACCACTCAAGTCCACCTTTTTTAGTATATCTGGAGGTCCTAATGGTTCCAGGTTTTCCTTTAGCACCTAAGCTTAGCTTGGAGAAGAAGCCACTCTTATCAGGATGCTGACAGGGAAGTACAGGAGCAGACAGGAGCTCCTTCCCTCACAACAGTGGTGGAGTTATAACTCAGTTGCTCTGTAATTGCTGATACCCTTGACACTCATTTCTCTGTTTGCTTATTTCAGGTTGTATTGGTGTAATGATACATATCCAGACACAATATTTCAGACAGATCAGCCAAAATGCATACAAAATGCTAAGAAAAACCTCAATCATGCTATTCCTTCATACTCCATGATGAAAAAAGTCAACAAGGAAAGAACAACATTAAATCAAGGCAATTCTGGTAGCCCGAATGGCAAACATCAGAACACACATGTAAACACATGCAACCACATATAGTGGCATCATCACTAAGACTGTAAAAGAGGATCAAAGAGCTTCTCCCAGGCTTAATTACTTATCATGAATAGAATGCATAAAGACATTTAATAGAAAATGTTACAAACAGACCATAATGACACAAGTGATTGGTATGATGACTTTTCAAGAGATGTTTCAGAACCTTTTAAAACAATGACAATATTCAAAATTCCTTATAGACTATAAACTGGCCCCAAAAGTAAACTTTTAATTGAAAAGTGCACAAAGGCAATACAGGTTTTTTGTGTGAGCTACTGTGAGAAAAGCATGCTTGAGAACTTCTGCTCAGTGATAAGGGCTAAAATTAAGTCTAGAACTAAAAATCAGACCCATAAGATGGAAATAAAGAAACAGGAAATAAAGTTGAAATGATGAGTCAAAAATATTAGAATTTTCAGCAGCATCATATGTTGAAAGTTATTACATTATGTTATGAGGAAGCATGACTTGCTTTTCATAAACCCATGCTGCCTCCTCCCAGTCACCTTCCTGTCTGTCATGTGTTTAGAAATAATTTCCAGGATTACTGGCTCCATCATCTACTGTGATGGAGATCACATGTGGGTCTGACCAGACTGTAGTTCTCTGAAACCTCCTTCTTGCCTTTCTTGAAGATTGAAGTGAAAATCATTTTCTTCATTGCTTCAGAAATCTCCTCCAATCTCCAAAAAGTTTCAGAGATTATTGGCACTGATCTTGCAATGACATCAACCAGTTCCCTCGGCATTCTTGGGTGCATCCCAACAGGCCCCATGGACTTGTGTACATCCAATTCTTTTAAATGCTCTCTAACCTGATCCCTCTTTCTGAAGGTACTTTTGTCTTGCTCCAGACTTCCCCACTGGTCTCAGGGATCTGGAATTACAAGCTAAGATCATGGCAAAGAAGAGATTCAGTGCCTCCACATTTTCCATGTCCTTTGTCACCACATTCTCCATTTTTTCTGTATTATTTTGATGTACACAGTGTTTTAATGTTGAAAACCAGTGTTGCCCAAACCCTCAGCAAAGCACACACTACAGATGCAAATTTTTAACTGAAATAGACTTATCAAAAGATAACCAAAAGGCCCAGATAGATTAAAAGCTTAGCAGCCAAGAAGACCACATGTATAAAAAATGCCTGGGAAATGAAAAATCCATGGCATTTACAACAAATGCAAGAGACATGGAGTAAAAGGGGATAAAAAGGTTAATCTGTACTATCAAATACAGGGTGATATAAATGGATGTCAAAGAAATGAAAGTCCAACAGCTTTAATGGTAAATTCACCACCAGGTTTCAAGGCAAAGAAAAAAAATTTTTAAGCATACAAGGAAAAATATTAAAATCCTAAATATAAAACAGAATCATTAAAAGGTATATATACTGGTAATAAAATGACAACCAGTGCCCTAAAAAAAAAGGCAGAACATTCACTTTATTTGTGAGATATGGAATCTTTTCTAAACAAAAGGGTGCAATACAACTTCTTTCTTTTACAGACTGGGCTTCCAGCAGAGCAGGTGACCACAGGCTCCCCTCCACATGCTCCTGCCAGTTCAGTGCATCACACTGCCAGTGATTCTAATCAAATCTCATGCTTCGGGGCTTCAGCTGGTTTCCTGAAAGGGATGCACAGGAACATTTGTTGTCCTGTTGCACAATTGGCCAGATGCACTTGGATGGGAGAACTACTCTTCTCTAGAGCCTCAGGGACTTGTACAGCTATGCACAATCTGGTGCCGTATGATGGTGAGGAAATTCCTCCTTCTCAGATGCTGCCTTACTTATACCTTAGATTTCAAACTGACTGCTGCTTTGACACCCAAGAATGATGTTTTTCCTCCCTGTATGACTGGTAAAACTCTGGAGATTTTTCTCATTGTTCTATGACATGGTTTTCCTGTTACAATAATCTGTCATGATAATACAGGCAACACATATGCTGATGGAACACAATATTTAAAATATCTCAGGACTGGAATACTCCAGTATAAATAAGCCACTGGGTTCAACTTTCAGGTAAAAAAATGAATGGGGTTTAGTATAAAGAGATGAGACCAGAGAGTTCCTAATAACGTCAAGAGATGACTATTTTGTGACCCATGACAAAACCAAGTGGAAGTCTTTGCTGGCCAGAAAGGGCTATTTTCTCACTTCATGTGTCTCTGGCATCCAACACCAGCTTTCAGCATCAAGCTTATTTAATGCTTAAGCCACCAGTGACATCCTTATGTGAATTAATAAAAGAAAATATTTGAAAGACCGAGTGTACAGCTTATCCTGGATATAGCATTTGGCCACATGATTTCTGTTTTTTGTTACCGGACAGCACAAAGGTTTTCATTCAAATATGCCCTCCCCCCCAAAAAATTTTCAGGACTAAGCCTTCAACAAAGAATTAAACATTCAACAATGAAAAAGCTCCACAGCTCAAATCAATGCAATCCATCTTACCCCTGCGAACCCTGGGTTGAAAAATTTGGAATTATTACTTTGATTGGGTTCAAAGCAGTTTGACAAGCTGCTCACGAAGAAAGTTTTCTTCAAAGTCTTTTACTTTTATTGGCTTCTGCCATGTCTCCTGGTAGATGCATTTTAGCAGCAACATGTGAATGTCATGCTGTATGGTATGCAGAAATGACAACACAATAACAGCCTGGTTTTGATCTGAACCAGTGAAGCAGACAGCTTTATTATGGGTGCATGCTAGAATGACTAAGACAAATACAAGTCTTGCTATGACTCATTGCTTAAAGTAAGCTAAGGGCAGAAAGAAAATGATTTTATTTTTGAATACTTTCAAATTAAATTATTTAAATTAATTGTTTCATTCTTGAAGAATGATTCAGACAGTATTTATAGCTAATGCAGGGCAAGCACAAAAGGACACAATATTCTGACTACCCCCAAATAAGTAATCTACAAAAGTTTGGAACACTACTCAAGGTCATGTTGAGCTCCTCTTCAATGTCAGCAGGACACGCAAAGCTGGGAATGATGATATATATTAAAAGGGGCAGAGTCTGAAATGCCCCAACACTCAAACTTGGACCACTCACAACTGACTTCTCAGTCTGTTCTCTGAGCACAAGGTGGCTCTAGACTCCCTCGGCTGCAGCCTGACCTGTGCCACGTGCAATCTCAGCACAGTCCTTGGGAGCCTGCCTGGCCTCTGCAATGCCACAATGCCCAGCCACTCACCAGGCTGATCTGTGATCAGCCAACAAACTGCATCTATCAAGGCTATTCGTGGTCATTTAGGTCATGTTAGGGATGGCTAAAGCACTGGGTCACAGCAAGACAACATGAGAGCCAGTGAAGTGTCATGGTGAAAGGATGACACCCAGTGCTGTGGTTCCCTCCTCAACCTCTGACCAGAGATTTCAGATGCACTTTTCCCCATAAGACCAGCAGAAAGCTCCCTCATACATCAGAGAACCAGGAGAAGTGACCAATTAAAGAGATGGAATTATCAAGTGCAGCCGTACAACGGACTCCTTATTCTATGGAGACTGTCCCCATTTTGGACATGTACAGTATAACTGATTTTATTTCTCTTGCTTTGTCATTATAGCAGCTTCTGGCCCAGATACACTTCTGAAGCTCAACCTGTTCAGCACATTCACAGAATTTTGAACATTTTGGCCTGTATGTCAGTATCAGAATAGGCATAAATATCATGGAACAAAACAAAAATACCTGCGCATGCTAACTCATGTTGATCAATTGTTACTGATCACTAGTAGTGGTAAAGCACTACTAACAGTCCACAATTTGTAAGGAAGAAGTAGTACACCACTACTGAGACACAATACAGAATGTTGACAGAATTACTCTTTCTAGGGGAAAAAACTTCCCAATAAATTTATTTTAATACTACAATTGTATTATGAAATTCATACTTGCATTTAGCATTGCACAAATGAAATTATGTATACATTTTAAAGTAAAGATAGAATGAATACAAAAATATACTACCAAAACAGTGTCATGACTAGTTTCACTGAAATGCAATATTGAATAATAATAATAAGGCCATCTAGAAATGCCAGTATTAATATTTCTTTCCTTCTTAACTTCAAAAGACTTCAAATAGCTTTAAAGGAAGAATGACCATTCTATCTATTGCAAAATAATAATAAACCAATTACATTCCATACACAAAAGCTGACCTCTGTCTACCTGCAGTTTCCAAACTACACAGAAGTAATAGCTCAAGTATTAAACAAAGCAATACCAGTATATCTAAATAGAGCAATACATATTCCCTTCCCCAATCCATTTTTTCCCCAATGAGTTGTACTCAGGTTAAATCTCTAGCTGACCCTGGCTACTGTCCACAATACAACTGTGCTAGCTATATGCAAAGTAGGATTTCTGAAACTGCATTTGGAATGCCGAGACAATATTCTCACACAACTTTTACATCCAACACTGACAAAAAGCAAAAAAATGCAAACTAAGGTTGTTTAAAGTACAAAAATTACCCTACCTTCACTATATATTCCATTAATATTACAATACATGTTTTAATTATGCAACCTATTTATCCACAGTGCTAAAGGAACACTTGAAGACATTATTTGATTAACTGCAGCAACACAGCTTGTATTTTTCCACCATCTGCCAGCAGCAGTGAGATTGCATTACCTTTTTTCCATGTTTTCCACTGGAACCTGCTTTACATATTAAAAAACACAGGTCTTTCCTATGTATTGCTTATCTAGAGCCTCTACTGATGGAGAGTTTTAGGTACTATTAGCAAAATGCCTAAGAAGAAACTGAAAATGGGCAATGCCAATCCTTTTCAACATACCCTTCCCCACAGTTACACTACAGGGCAAACTATGGGGAATCATGGGATCTCTTGTAGCTTGAAGCAGACTTGAATTCTAAGGATTTAATGAGTCAGCCCACATTTTATTTTCCTTAGGGGTACTTGAATATTTCTAATATCCATCTAGATGTCTGACTTTTTTTCCCAATGACCTTTCCTGGTAATAACAGCAAAAGTCTAATTACATGTGGTATGAGAGTATGTTTGATGCACAGACAGGCATGGCCTTCAGAAACAAACAGTGCTGCTGGAAAAATATGCATTTCTTAAGTGGAGGAGTAAAATTCATATTTTTTTCTGGACATTTCCAAGGCAACAGCTGGTCATCCTGAGATATTTCTAGTCGGGGAGAGCTGGTTTCAGTAGTCCCAAAGAAGTATGAACTACCAGAGCTCTTGGTCAAGCCTATCAGCCTAAAGGTCAACCCTCAGAAATATAGCTAAAGAGAAATTTTCCATCAGCATTACAGTCTCCTCTTTTTAGCAAAAAGAATCACTTTGCCACTTGCCCATAGGTGTTTCAAAAGTTTTAGTGGAAAAATGTTTTTTTCTTCCATGGCTTTTGAGACATCAGCAACTTGTCCAGTTTGCTGATGGGCAGTTGTGTCCTCTAAGATTCTCTTGGATAAAAAAAAAAAAATGCAAGCATGAAAAGCTCTGGCTTTCAAGCTCCCAGAACACTGAAATGGCAGAAATGGATTTCAGATATAATTTCAAATCTTTCAAAATGAAATGTCACTTGGACCTTTTCAGACCAAAGTTAAAATAATAATAATAATAATAACAACAACATAGCTAAGTTTCTTTTCTTCCATTTTGAAATGGCACATTATAGGACTGTGCCCTAGACTGTCATTAAATATATGAAAGGCCCTGTGCAGCATCCTGATTTCAAGAAAAGAAACAGAATTGAGAGGGACTATTCAAAGAAGCAAGTATTTGTCAGCAGAAGCAGATGCTATACCCCAGCATCCCATGAAATTGGTTACACATTATAAGATGCAGATGAATATATGAATTTATACTACAAATGAGGTGTGCAATGTGTTCAAGTCACTTCAGGCTTTTCAACTGATGAAAAAAGTTCAGACATTGACAGATATTTAGGCTTCAAAGGTTGAAGATAAATTTGTCACATGACTTTCAAAAGGTATCTGGCATTAAATTAATTTCTTTAAATTTCTTTAAATTAATTTTCTGCACCTTTAGAGGCTAAAATTTCATTTGAAATCTGTCTTTTTAACATCAATCCACTGCATGCAACCAGAGTTCTGAAACAGATGTAAAGGACTTTCTTCCCACAACGCTAATAAGAAACTGTGAATATAATTAGGAATATTTATCAAAAAGGAATTTAATTCACACTTTGCTTGCCTCCAGTTATTTTTATAAAATAGATTAGATAGCAGTCACCCTTTAAAGTGCTGCAGGGAATTTAATGCAAATGTATATTTTTCTACCAAATTTCTATCTTATACTGAAAACATTGCAGCTACACTTGAACATAATGCAGCTATATGATGAGGTAGAGGATATTCCTTGCTTGGAGCCTAATTGCTTCAATTCTCAGGCATAACATCCTTCCCCAAAGGTTTTCTATCAGAACAGCTGAACAGCTAATTCCCACAAATTTTCAGGTAGTGAAATTGCCTTCAGTCAGTCTTCTTCCCTTACAATGAAAATATAGACTATTAATGTATTTAAAAGTTTAATGACTTTAAAGACTGCATCTATGGATCAATGGACATTCTCACAGCAGATCCCCTTGGATGCTACTCATTATCTGTAGAAAACAAAGATTAATTTGCTTATCTCTAAATTATCATACTGGATGGATGTGAGGTAAGAGGATACATTCAGTAACAGTACTTCAAATTTTTCGGGGCTTTTACTGTTTAAAAAAAACTTTATCTGGCAGCTCCTTCATAAGCAATTGAGCTCCAGAGGCATTGTTGTGGGATGCTACAGAATCATAGAATGGCCTGGGATGGAAGGGACCTTAAAGACCTTGGTCATGTGTGTTTGGTGGTTGAAGTAGCCCTTGGTTCCCTGCCTCTGTTCCCCTCTCCACACAGAAAAGCTGTGTGCATGCCAGAAAGGCTGATGTGATTATTTGGGTTGGGATTTTTTGTTTGTTTGGCCCCGTGTTATAACCGGTTCAGTCTAAACCAAAAGATTTGCTTCCTCTGAGTATTTACTGGGTGAAAAGGACATTGTGCCTCTGTGTCTATCTTACTCTGTAGCCTGTCAATTTTAGAGGCTTCTATAGTAAAAAATGGCTGAATCTAAGTCTCTGTTTCAAGCAACATTTATGTACAACAGTCTGTAGCAATGCCAACATGGGAGATTTTGATCAACTCACATTCCTGGCTAGTACCTTAAGCAGCAGCCTAAACAGTGAATGGTACATCTTCCATGATGATTTTATGAAGACCATAAATTTATTCCATTTGAAACTACTCATCATCAGCTTCAGATTATTTTTCTTCTTGGGGGGGGTGGGAGGAAGCCAGGGAAAATATCAATCCAATCCTAAGTTAAAGTGCTATTTTATATTCCTTTGAGAGGATGGCCTGCACCTATTACAGGCGCCTTTTGAGCACACATAAATGTGTATGTATCTGTATTTGTTTATTGCGCATATTCTAATCTGTAAATTGGCATCGCAATTTTCCCACAAGAATTTAAGATTATTTTTCAATTACAGCCTTATCAGTAGATTGCAGTAACTGGGGAATGAAGAATTCAGGTCCTCATCCCTACAGCCTGTATGTTTTGATATCTGCAGAAGTGAATTAATTTTCAGAAGCATTGATCCTCTAATTGCCTTTTGCACCTTAAAATTTTTTTTCCACAACAAATTAAAATCCTGAGAGCAAAAATACTGTTTTTCACCTCACAATAAATTTCTAGACTATCAGAAAATACTAGTAAGTGTATAGCATATGATTTGGGAATTATGAAGACTTTTCAATGGAAGATTTTATCTGAGGACTATAAAAGAAACACATGACATTTCAGAAGAATTACTAACCCTAGCAGTTGTGGGGAATTTGTGTGTGAAGTTATGAGAGTTCCACAAATGCAATCTACTGGCCAGAAGATACTGTACTAAAGAAGAGTTAAAATCCCTTAATTAGTTTAAACAATTGTTAGGTATCAATTGAATCAATATCATTAACAAAATAGGAGAACTAAGGAAAAACAAAGATTTTCCCACAGCTGAATTAAATATGTTTATAGTTGTCTGCTGTGCTGCAAAATAGTGACCAATAAATATAATGTAAGAAGACAGTGTTCAACCCAAAGATAACGGTTCATAACAACAAGCATTGCAAATTTTTATACCCCTCATATAAAATAGCCAATAAATTTTTAGGTAAATCACTGTGGCATGGCTGATAAATAACAGGTTGCATCCACGTACCCATGTCTCTCCTTTCCCTTCTGGTGGTGACACTAAAGATGAGAGTCTCAGGAATCACTTCAGGCCTAACAGACTTCAGCTGATCCTTTTAAACCCAATACTTAGATTTAGATTTGCGAAAATCTGTTAGTCTTCCCAGACTTTAGAATGCAAGGATTACCTATATAATATTTCTCCCTCTACTGCCTTCAAGTATCTCTTGTTTTGTTTAAATCAAATAAGTGAATCATATGTGTCTGAGGTGAAGCTCTCCCATTCTTTACAATATCTAGTAAGTTTTAAATAGTTTTATATAAAACATGAAGGTTTTTCCTATCAGCTCCTAATTTCACTGAACCAGTGCACAGTTCCTGGAGGAACTAAACACCAACCTTATTTTGAATCCCCTTTACTCACTTTGCCATTTCACTTACTCTGTGCCTCATAGCATTTGGTACTTATCACCACTATATTATAATTTCTAGTTTTTAGCCATGCTATTGAAACAGCATTACCAAAATTACTAAAATTCCTATCAAGTTGAAAAAAGTAATTTTGGTTATCCAAGTGATTTTTAATGAAGAACTCAAAAACTTAACAAAAAAAACATCAACCCAGTTAGTATTTTCTGGTTTACTCTATTCTATTATTCATACTTCAGATGTAAAACATCTGAAATGTAAGTAAAAATAACATACCAAAATCCACAAGCTTGACTCCTCCTTCAGTGGTCAAAAGGATATTATTTCCCTTAATATCACGGTGGATAGTTTTGTTTTCATGCAAGTGCTGAAGTCCCTGGAAGGCAAGATGTACACATGAACTTTTAACAACAGCTCTGTCCTCCATATTACATTAGCAGAAACAACAAGGTAGTGGAAAAGTATGAAAAATACTTGAAACTTTTTTTAAATCGAAAATCAGAGGGATGTCATTCTTACTGCAAAACCCCTTGCCACATGACAAGGAAAAAATATTTTTTCATTGCCTTACTTTATGTCAAATAGAAATTTTAAGATTAAAGCAGAAAAATATCACTATAAACCTACCTATAGTAGCTTTAGGGCATAAACTCAAAGAAAACTGCTAAGACCTAAATTCCACCGGAGAAAGTAAAATTTCAGTTATAAGAAAATGATAAATAAAGGCACTTGATCCTAATAAGCAAAACCAAATTCTTGTAGCAGGGTTTGAATTTGCTCGATATATCAATTGTTTTTCTACAAAAATAGTTTGGAACCAGTCATAGGAAGCTGAACACTATTTTGATGATATTTCTGCTATTTCTCAAAAGAAAAGCAATTTTGATGCCGAACTGTATTTACTAAGAAAACTGATCAATGGTCAGAAATGAATTTTCATTCTCTTAATAGTGCAACAAACAGATTAACTGATATTTACCTTACTTGCTTAAAAAGAACCATCCTAATTACACATTGCCTTGATTTCATTAAACACTGCTAGAATACAAGACAGTGAGCTGTGTTAGTGGGGACATGATCTTCATTCATTCAAATAAAAAAAAGTGAGCTGAATATTGACTGTCCTTTCATTGAGCGCTTATCTTACCATCAGTGCTTCACGTAAAATGTAAGCAATTATAAGTTCATTCATCCTTTCGCCTCTCTTCAGAAATCCTTTCACAAGATCAGTCACAGAACCACCATTGCACAGCTACGAAACATAAGGGGAATATAAAAAGAAATTAGGGAATATTGGAGTAGCCACCTGGTTTTCATTTTCAGTATTTTTTAATACTTGTAGCCAAATGAAATTCTACTAAACTGAAAAACCCCAAATTTGTTCTTAAGCCTACCACTTATACAAACAACATACAAAGCATTTTTTGCCAATGATTTTTCACTCCTTTCTGTGTTTAAATCTTATTGTCCAAAACAAGTATAATAGTGTATCTCTTTGTTTTCCTATATCCATGATTGCTGTTCTCTGAAACAAAAGTAGATTACAGTGCAATAAATTAGCTGCGAGGGCATGTTTTGTGGGGCATACTAATTGCTTCTTATATGCATCATGTGAAACTTACCACCAATGCATATTATTACAACATCAATTTTCAGGTACAAAAGCTATGTACAGTATAAAATGGATTTAAGGCTTCAGAAGACAGGTAGCAGAGAAATTTCCCCAAAATGAAAATCTTCCAAGGGCAAAGCTGCTCTTTTTGCTAAGCAACACTTAACTGTTAGCATAGGGAGATGTGATACACAAGGCATGGACACTGTGGAATATGATAAAAACACTGTGGAAAGAAAGTTTCCCATCAAAACAAGGTGTGGTGTAGGTGTAAGACTAATTATAGCCCTTGTTGCATCAACCCTGTCATCACCTTGTTCCAAATGCCAAATGCAGAGCCACAGTCTGCTCTGCACAGTCCTCTCACTCCAGAGGAGAGAGTCCAGCCAGGCTCCTGCAAACCCCTGTCCTGTCCCTATACGTGGGAAGAAGAGATGTGGCCTTGCTCTCTCAAAAGGATAGTGAGCACACATTACCATCAGATTATTAAAGACTGCAGTACTTATATGTTAATTTTTATAATTTACAATTTTTCAGCCCAAAGAAGCAGCAATGTAACTCTAGTGTGTACCTACTGCTACAGGAGTTACAGGTCTGCAAAGATGAAACTGGCAATTAGCCCTTAAACTATCGACAAAGCACCTGGCAATACACATTGATTGAAGAGCCATTTGCCTCTGTAAAGGAGTAGTTGCTTCCAATAAAACAGTAAAATAAACTTTAATTCTTATACAGTATCATCATCCAGTAGCTTTTCACATGAAACTAAATACCCATGTAAGAGATTTTAACAACGCAGCACAAAACAGTAATTCCTTTTCACTACTTTTGAGGTATATTCAAATCAAGGGCATCATTTACCAGTAAAACCTTCCAACTGTAGAATTCTAGACATCAGATTCATTTGTATATATATAATTTTCATCTGTTCTTCTATAGCTCTACAGGTTTTTCTGCACTGCAATTAAAAAAAGGGTCTTTACCTTACAGCATTTTCTATCCCTTTGTACCCAAACATAACAATAATTCTCTGACTACCTTTGAAACCCCTAGGCTACACTGAACCGGAACCACATGAATGGCTACAGAAATGCCACATAACACATAACTCTTGTGGCAAGATGTGTCCCCCATCAGGTCAGCAAGGGCTGTGGTCTGACAGGGGCTGAGCTCTAAGGCAACAGTCCTGGAACTCACTTAACCTCACCCTTACCTAAGTGGGACAATATGCACGCTTAGAGAGGGAAGAACTCATATGCTTAGATGATGGGATTAAAAGCTTTGCTGGATAAGGATCAGATTCCCAAGAAGTATTTCATTTACTGTCATTAGCCATGCTGGTCTGCCTTCCACACTGACTTTTTCAAGTTAGTTATTTTTTTTACAATGATATTATGTTTTCAGAGTTTCTACCATTTTAAGTTTCGCACATCACCGACATTTTTAATCAAACCAAATGGATAATGACAATTCTGGTTAATTTAACGGACTCGAATTCAGGGCACTGAAACTGTCTGACAAGTAACAAACAAACTGTGAAATACATTGCACATATGATATTCTTCAAACTAATTTTATTCATTATCTCATATTATATTTTGCTTCCTACAGAGCTGTATACATGTTCAATGTAAAGAAAACCAATGCAGAAAGGAATATATTCTTTCTGTAGGCAGAAGGGAGAAGCTACACCTCAGAAATCACCCTCTGTTCTTTAGGCAGTAAAGCCAATAATGACTTTATTTGCCTGGGTCAGCAATGTTAATTTTTACTTTCTTTAACATGTTGCTCTAACTAATTTTTCTACTACTTTCATAAGATATAAGTCCTTATTATGAGATAAACATCTGCATTATAAAAGTAAGTGTAGTAAGTAAGCGTAAAACTTACTTAAAATATCAGGTAATGTCAGAGACTAAAACTCTGACTAGTTTTGGACCAAACAAAAACTGAATTTGGGTCTGTAAAAAGTCAGCTAAACAGGTCTTGAAATAAAGAACCCCAATGTCAGCCACACCATTATGGAAATCCTCCGCCAACTCCCAAGGCAGGGTGGCTGCTTAGGCAGAGTTCAGCTGAGGATGTCATAGACACAGCTTCTTGCACACACACAGAGGGAAACTTCCTTTTTTGCTACTTTTGTGTCAAAGAGCTCTACTTACATCAGACAACTAATATTTTTCTGAGACCACCAGCATGGGATGAAAAGGGAAAAAAGCTGGGTATTAGAATGCAAGCAGCTATAAGGAGAAAAAGGGATTACTGGAATACAACTACAATTAGAAAAGGAGATTATGGCAGACACTGTATGTGTGCGCTTTATGCTGTGTGGGTGGGAGGGGGGAATGATGACGACAACGATGACACAGGTTAGTATTAACCTTGGTCTATTTTTACCATCATGGGTAAAATGTTGTATCTGCTCTAATTTCCTATCTCTACTGTGCAATTTTGCAGCTGAAGCTGCTACATGTCCCAAAAACCATGCACATTACTAAAGTTGAAATGGTGATTCTTTCTCCTGGTATCAAGGAAGTATCAAGTTGCATTTGTACTCAATCCAAAGGTATCATAAGCACCTCAAAAAGTCCCTGTCCTAATGACTCAGGCTCTTCTCTTCCCTCTCAAAAGAAGAAGCTACAGAACGTTACAATACTTCTGCCCAATACACTGCTGAACCATACTTCCTTGGGAGTTTGAGTAGACAGGAAATAAATTATCCTTGGGGATGTTGATCAGGATCTAGTCTACAGGAACTTACAGGAGTAAAAAATCCAGAATCATAAAAAAAAAAAAATCACATAACCTTGATTCATAAAATCCTTTAATGAGAAATTATGGGATAAAGGTTATTTAGCAGTACTGCTAGACAGAAAGTTTCCCAAGATATTGTTGAATATTGTAGCTTATAATTATGATCTCTGCCGCTTCTTAGTAGCATGCTGTCGATTGTAAAAACACTGTGTAACCTCTTACCAAAGTTGCTCAGTTTGAGTTAAGTCAACTGAAATGCTTGGATGACAAGAAATCATGAAGGCAACAGAAATATTTTTTAAAAGATCTTTCTAGTTTCCTATCCTGAAGGTCAAAGCAGCTCACCAAATCAAATGACCTTTCACCTGTCACGAGACATGGCCTCTTCTGGCAGAAGGGGATCATAACTCTATTTTCCAAAGGTCCTCTCCATGCTGTACTTTTACATGAATCAGAATATATTAATTTTACAATTTTCAGTTCCTAGTCTGGATTTTCAGACAGCAAAAAGAGTTGGAAAGAATGAAGGAAATCTTGCATACCTAAACCAATGGAAAGAATAATTTAATAGAAGGCTTGATTCATATAAAAATCTGTCTTAAAGAGCTGTAGCTCTGATGGCCATGCATAGCTGTGTCAAAAGAGGTGCTTAGGAATCTTCTACAGTGGTAGAAAAGGGCTCCTCCCTTATGATTTTCTGGCACTCAAAAGGCAAAGACTCATACTGGGATGACATGCAGTTCTCCACCCACCCATCTGCCACAACCATGTGCTACTGTAATTGAGCTATTAGTATGCTAAGCTATCTTCAGCAAAAAAAATTGTAGAAAAGCATGATCCTAACACAAGAAATGTCACTTGAGATTGCCATCACATCACAGTCATGCAGATGTTCTTTTTAGGTCTTAGTCACTCTTCACCTGACCCAGTTATACATTTATCCTCTTCGGCTCTTCCAATTCTGACACCCACTGAATAAGGATTCAGTATCAGCTCCCCTTTAAAGAAAACTATCAGCTGCAGTTTTGCTAGGGCCATTACAGCCTTTAATCATCCAACTGTTCCTGACTTATGCACCTGTACTAAGCTGTCAGGTAATGTTTGCTTACATCCTGCAGTTGTCATGGTGCTTTCATCGTACTTCAGTAGTTTGGATGCAAACTTCAATTACTTCCTTCCCTATCTTTACAGGCTGCACAGACATAAATGACTGGGCAGCATTATCACATATGCACAATTTATGTCATGCATGAATTATTGTTATGAAAAAGTCCAAACTTGCTTTAATGTTATCACACATAGGAATGCTAAAAGCATCACAGGCACCAATCTCTAATTTTTTGCCTGTTCTTAGAATAGATCAATAATCTGACCTGCTCTCCTAAGCAGCACTGCCAGTCTCTGAGCTGACTTTACCTTCCTTTCATGACTGACTGCTGTAAGAACAGAAGATTCTTATTGTTGCTGTTTTGTCATCATAAAATTACAGAAGCCGAGCAGTAAAAGGGACCTCAAAAAATCGCTTAGTCCACCACATATTAACTGTGTAGAGATCTGGTACTTTCAGATATGACAGATATATGTCTAACTTGCTCCTAAAAATCTTCCATTGAGGAAGATTCCACCAGTTCCCAAAACCAGCTAAAGCACACTCTCGTTATGCCCATTATCTTTACCCTGCTGCCATCTTTACCATCCTTTCTTTTCTTGGGTGAGTGAAAGCAACTATTTAGGGGCTTTTTTCACTTAAATTTCCATCTTCAGCTTTTCAAAAGAGATCAGGTATATTAAAACAGAATCTACCTGATACAGGCATTTCCAGAGTCACTTTCTTTGCCTTCTCTCTCCAAGAGGCTCCATGGACTGTCCATGTCACAGGATCAGCTGTGACCAGATAACTCCTATTCTCTGCCTACCATGTGACATTTTCATAACTATTACTGCCAAAGAGCACATTCCAGTGACAGCATCTACCACCTACCACCCATATATAAAGGTTCATGTGAAAACTTAGAGAGAACTAAATCAGCTTCTTCAATGGGCCAAGTGGTTCAGCACCCAGCTCCCGTCTGCGCAGCACAGTTTTAATTTCATCTCAAATGGAAGCAAGATGTGCACTGTAGCTCCTGTTTTTCCTAAGAAGAAAATCTTCACCACTAACAAGTGGACAAGACAACCCAAAACCAAAAGAAACCACAGCAATGGTTTCTCTATGCTTTTAGATAAAGTTGATTGCCTTCAATTTAGTGTGAAGGAAACATATCGCTGAAATAGGCATCATTCCTGAGTTATTTTGCTTCAGAGATCAAAAACCATGTGGTATTTATGATTTGCTCTCTTATATCATCCAGCACCTCCAGGGCTGGGTTAGTCACAGCCTCACGGGTGCTTGTTTGTTGTTTCTGATTTCTTTCCTTTCAATTTGTCTTTTAACTTCTCATTTTCTTTGCCATGCACACGCACTGGTAAGACAGCCAGCCAGAGGAAAAGTTTGCCTGTTTCCTCATATGCAAGGCTGGCCTTCAAAAACTCTTAAATTTCTCAGTCCGATCATAGATACCTTCATATCATGGCCAAAATTGGAAAGCCACAACTATGCAATTATTGCCTAAATTTCCCCTTTCAAACTCAGCATAACTGAAGTCAAGCAGGCTTTACATAAACAAGAAAAAAACCAAACCCATAATCCCCCAAAGGTGGATTTTTCTGTTCCAAAACATTTGTAATATTTTGGAAAAAAAAAGCAAGAAGGTGAGAGTGCTATTACAAAGGTTTAATGGACAGATCTCATCTCAATTCCCCTTCCAGCTCCTCCCAATGCAAATTTTACATTGCATCATCCCATATTTCACAATCTTTATGTTGTATTTACATCCCCATCATGTTACTAATGAAGAAATCAATGTATCACCTGTCCACATCTCCTCAAAAGATTATACAGTTGAAGTGGACCGAGTTATCATTTCAAATAATTCTCCGTAAAGCAACTGGGAGCGAAAGAGATTTAAAACAGAAATTCTAAAGGAACTTCAACTATAGCTTAATGGCTTGGAAACATGATAGCACAGCTGTAATATTTTTATAATCAAATAAATGGAAGGGTCATTTCGCAAAATCAGAGTTAACCTAACTACAAACTGAGAGGCATTGGTCAGTAAAGAGTCAGGACTTTCTGAGCAAATACAAGAAGCAGCTTACACAGACAGAGCAAACTTAGTGCAATTCATTTTACCATACACAAGGAGCAGTGGTAAAAACAATACTTAGAAGGCAAAACCATTCCCTTGGCTAGGGAGAAAAAAACAGGGACTAACTTTGGATCCATAATGACAGAAGTATTTCTACTGACTGCTGCAAACCTTAGCTGAGGCTCTAGAAAACTCACAGAAACTCCTAAGCAAACAGGGCAGCCTGTGGTAACAGTAAGCACTTCACAGCTTTTATTTCCTGCTCAGAACTGCATTACTTTTGTTCCCTCTTCACCAGTTAAGAAACATTTCAAAGCACCTTCCTTTTCTGTCGCATCATTTCTATATGATTCAGGGTTCAGACAGTGGTTCCAAGTACTGCCATGTCCACACTACTCAGATTCCATTTTATGCGTGTGTTTCTACACGAAGACAGTAATTTAGTCTAATTCACTGTAATTTAAATTACTGCAATAGAAATCTTCCCTATTGAGTTTGAATTCATGGCTGGGGAAGCAGAGATCCAAACAATGGGGCTTGTCTAAAGGCTGCTTTTACAAAAGGAACAAAGCTGGAACCCACTCATCCCTAAGGCAATTTGTCTCCTCATGGGAGTATGCAGGACACAAAAGGAGCTGCAGGACTCTGTAACTGTCACAGACAGCAAAGTGATGTTAAATATTAGAAAATGAGAGGTATAATATTCATGTGCTACTGAATTAAACAGTGATATGGTAAAACTATTTTCTGGGCTTCTGCTTTACTGCATGGTGGCAAAAATTGTTAGAGGTCCCTGAGAACCAGGTTTTTGCACATGAGTACTCTCCAGCAAGGTGGGTCATAAACCAGTTGTTTAAAAAATGCAAGCTGTGCAAACAACGAGGTAAAATGAAATATTCATTATGCAGAGAAATTCTGAGTACTTAGTAAAAGTTTGAAGCATCAAATTAAAGTTGCGGCCACACATCTTTGGTCTTGAGAAAATAGGATATGATTCAAGAGTGAAAAATTGCTATAATTGGGAAGCAAAGAGGGACACATTAGAAAATGAGAAATCAAGCCCAATTCAGACATGTAATGGATCAAAACATTCAGTGTTGGTCTGAATGGAGCAATTATAACCAAAGACATTACTGGAAAATGACCTGTGCTAAGAAATATGAAAAAGCAATTCTCAATTGTTTAATTTTTCTTCTACATATGCCATTTGAAAATAGCTAATAATATTTAGGCAAATGACAGTTTCCTCCCTCTCACCCAGCCTTTTATAAAACCTAAACGGACTTGTTATTTTCCACTATGCTAATTTCCTGAAACATCACTATTTTACAGCAAATATCACATAGCAAAAAAGCTGCATATCTGCTTTCTTATTACAACTCTTATATATTCCATTAAACAGAACAATGTCCATTCAAAGCTTTTTTAAAACTCCATAAATTGCTTTTATTCCCGTAGATGGAAACACATCTGCTCATAGTAACTCCTGTATCTAACAGAAGCACACTGTAAGCATGCCAAAGGAAAATCCTAAATAAATTATTAAACTGTCCATACTCCAAGGTCCTCTATTTATGCAAAACAGAAGTAACTGATACAGCGATGTCTCTAGTTTATCTCAGGTAGGCTCATCTTTTCAAAAGCCAAAATGAGACTTGCTTCAAGGCACTCCCACAAATTCCTGTAAGGGTCACTCCAGCCAGTGCTCATTACTCAGACAGACCTCACAAAAAGAATCATGTGACTGCATTTGGATTTTCCCGCTCTTGCTAAAACTGTCACAGCAATAAAAACAACTCCAGTTTCAATACTCTCCCTATTCCTTCTAGAATCACAGAATATTCTGAGTTGGAAGGGACCCACAAGTATCATTCAGGCCAACTCCTGGCCCTGCACAGGACAAGCCCTAGACTCACACCATGTGTGCAAGAGCATTGCCCAAATGCTTCTTTTTTCATTACAATTGTATTATTTTTTTAAGACAAAATCTTCAGTCAAATGGAATTCAACGATTGAAGTCCCAACAGCTTCAATAACATGAATTTGTTTGCTGAACTTTTGCATGATCAGTGACTTCCCAGCGCGTTCCTCGTGGCTGCAGAACCTGAGGCTGCAGATATTTTCAGCCAGATATCTTTGCATATCTAGAACAAGAATTAGATGCTTTACGACACTGACAACCACTCCTCTCTTCCTCTTCCATGCACAGAGAGGTGCCATGAAGAGTGACAACACCATTAGATGAGAAAGGAAAAAGATCAAGCTAATGGAGAGAAAATGCTTTACTGCTGGCCATCAGGACTTTTACACAGCGCTGGAAATCTCAGCAAGAGAAAAGGGCAGAATCACTCACCCTGCTCTGAGCTTTGCTTTTTTGTGTCCAGCCTGCTTGGGCATAAACAGCCCCCTGAAGAGGTGGCCTGTGCCTGGAAAAGGAGCAGGGGATGGATATGGTTCTGGCATGGAGAGTGTGCTTTCACCCCCCCCATGGCCAACACAACAAGACTCGTCACAAGCCACTGCTCCATACACGTCGCAGGACTCCTTGCCCTTTCAGACTGGGATATGGGAATAAGGTAAAAGCATTGCTTACTTGGTCAGGAAGATTATCTAGACAAATAGATTAAAGAAAATAAATATCTATTTACCTAGCACACAGAAGTTATCAGTCTCTCTTTATAGATTAGAAAATCAAAATTAATGATTTAAAGTAAATGAATAAATATATTGTCATCTACTGCAAAAATTGGGATGATTGTAAAAGTCAAAGAATCTGTCAAGGTTGGTTTGGGTTTGTTTTGGTTCATTGGGTTTTTTGGGGGAGGGTGGGAAGTAGGGTGGTATTTGGTTTTTTATAGTTTCTTGTCTTTATATTTTACATCACTCAGACTTCCAGCTCACAAAGAGCTGAAGCCTCATTCAATTTCAGATACACAACACCAGTGAAATATTTTAGCCTTTTTTTTTTTTTCAATACCAATAACTGGATCTTTGGACAGTTGTTGCTCCTCTTTTGTAGAAACCACACTGCAACCTCAAATTGCACTATTAACATCTCAGCTCTGAAGTAGGAAAAAAGATATCTCCCATCCTCTCAGCAACTGGACTTGCTGAGACTATTATTTGTTTACATGAACTTACTCCATAGATAGGACATTATATAACAAAGCAGAGGATTTTTGTTGTTGTTGTTTAAATAAGAAGGATGCACTTCAGTGAGTTTCCCCATCTATTAGAATTACATGGAATGTTTAAAAGGCAACATGATCAAAATCTCTCTCACATACAGTAGGTCAGTGAAGGATCCAAGACTATTAACCACACAAAATTTGGGCATTAATTATACTTGTTTTTCTCTGACATACATGTAAATTGTGCTGTCACTGTTCATTTATGAATCTGTGAGGAAAGTTTATAAATATTCCATTAACACTAAGGCTCTCTTTGTGACCACAGTTAGATTTGCAACCATCTGGAAGTATCTGATTTGCTAAATTTCTCTCTCCAAAGAGCAGAAACGACAGTGTAACAACACAGAGGACTCACTCCAGGCCAGATTCAGCAGTGTACATGTGTCGTTCAGCATTCTTAATTTTACCTGGGAGTTCCTGCAACACCTTCTTCTCTTGGCTTTAGTGAGTACCTATCCCTAACCCACCCTCTCTGATCATGCCATTATTCCTTTGAACCCTCATGATGTCTAAATCACATCAACATGAGCTGGATGCCTTTACTGTCAAACCCCACAGCAGTTCTAATACTATTTCTTAGGCAGCAAGAGATCTACTTCTATCCTTGATCAGCTCACAGTGATGGCATCCATTACTGAGTATTTGCTGGCATAAAATGCTTTCCTTTCTGCTTTGAAAGAGCAGCTACAACAAGCCAGAAAACCACAGCACCACCCTCCTTCAAACTCTCCTTAATAACTCTCCTGTACTACAATGCTGACAAACTGGAACATCTGTAATACAGCAATCATGGTTGTATGAGGGAAATGGACTGCAAAAACTGGACAACAGACTCTTCCTAAAGGGCATCTTCTAGTGCCACCAAGGTACACAGAAAGCTGAGCTACATGGACCATTGGTCTAAATCGGCAGGGTACGGCAACTGTTCCTGAAATGTTCTCATATACACTTCAGGGAAGGAAAACACCTAAAAAGAATATTTTGTCAGTCTTCTTGACATTCAGCAGAGTCAAATGGAGGTATTTCTCTAGCATTTCTTGGCAATTCTTTCTACCTCTCCAGAAATGAGAGGTTTCTACAATACATTTTGATATTACAAAACCATTTTTGAGTGGAAAATCATTCCTTCCAAAATTTTTCCTCTACAAAGATAAGTTTTAACTCATTAAATAAGATTTTTTTTACTGTAAAAATAATGCATGTTCCTTCTATTTCCTATAAAAAGATATTGAGAACCATAAAATACACTAGCTTACTTCCATGACTCACAAACCCAAATTCATCTCAAATATGGTATGCACAACTTTGCACCTTCTGAAAATGGACCGAGACGCTTCTTAAAGTTCTACGTGATCTCTGTAGGAAATGAACTACAGAAATTTGTTGCATTATGATCCTGGCCTCTGGTTTACAGCAGCAAGTAAAAGCTGTGTGATATTTACCACTTACCCTGCTGTGGCTTTTCAGCCTTCACTCTTTCTTGCCTAGATTGTTCTTAGCACCAGGCAAGGCCTGTGCCTTTTGTTCTCCCCTGTCTCTGACCTACATGCTTACCTGTAGGGTCTGATATGATTCCTTTCTGCTCCATTGCCCATCAGATGATGTCCAACTACCTCAGATATTTTCCTTCTGAACAAACATCCAGAGCAGAAAGAAATGGGCTACAGCACACTCTGCCTCAGCTGCGTCATCATGCTGCTGTCTGCTGACATCAAACTGCTAAGCTAATTCATCCCAAGTATGGGATTTCTTTCCACCACAGACTCAGTAGGACAGTTTCTTCTGTCTGCATCTCTGGACACACAGAGCAAAGCTTAGAGCACCTGGCAGGAACCCTCCCTCCAGCAACATTCTGTATTATAAACGTGATTAGAACAACATCCAAAGAGGAGCAGATGGTTCAGCTTAACTGAGTGCAGCCTACAGAGAGAAGGGTATTTCTGAACTGAGAGTCAAGAGTACTTTTATTCTGTATAGATGTTTTCCTGTTTCACTTTCATACCCATAGGTAGTTTTCTTAAAAATATATTGCATGGGACACGTCTTAAAGAGCTGAAGATTCTTTCCTCTAGGAGAAAATACGCTAACCCAAACATTTAAATATTCAAACACTACGGTGAATAACTTTGATGGTAAACTGCAGTGGTGGCTCTAAATGCATTACTGAACACTGAGTTTTGCCAGTTATCACAACTCATTCCTAGTGGAATTTGAGAAACTTTCTCTCCAAATTGTCCTGCCCATGGATCCCATCAAAGAACACAAAATGGAGATGATGAGAAGATATTAATTCTTATAAACTGCAGAACACCTTTAGAGCTGCTGTGAATAGCAAACTGCAATGGCCCTATAAAGCTGCACACAAGCTGAAAAGAAGGTGCCACTTAAATGGAGAAATCTGGTGTATGACAGTTTTCTTTCACATACACTATTATTACTAGGAAAGATTCACCAAAGCCAATACTGAAATTTATTTTCCTACTTATGCATATCTACACATACCAATGGAAACCCATTGCATTCGTGGATCTACGTGTGCAGTGACAGAAAACATCCAAGACTGTTCCACACACTCCATATGAGCACTTGCACATGTACAGCTTGGCATGAAAAGAGCAAATATAAAACATACTCCACATGGAGGCTCGTGTTCTTCACATAAAGAACATAATTCCATGTGAAATATAAAAGTTATATTATAACTTGTTTTCTTCCAGTCTGTTTCAGCCTGGCTGTTTGGCATCCATCCTTCACGGGCCAGAATTTTCACAGATGGGAGCTTCCAATGCCCAGCAGAAACAATCAAAGCTGGATTTTCCAAGATGTTCACTTCACAAAGACCTGATACCTTTTGCTGTCAGACTACCCTAATAATTAGTTATGATTTCCAAAGCAAACTATTCTTAAAAACATCTTTCAATTGAATACATAAGAATTTGGAATAGATTTTTTTAGCACTTATGCATTACTGATAGCTTGTTTCCAGGATTAGATATCATTGTATCACTGAGATATTTGGCAGGAATTTGTACTTAGCTGACAATTCATAAAATACGACATAATTCTTCAATCTCAACTGTATCAAACCCTGATCAAATTACCATAAAAATCTTGATTCATAGGAAAAGCACACTGTTCCTGTCAGAGATATTCTTCATTTTCCTCTAAATACAAGAAGTTTTTACAGAACAGGTTGTGAATCTATGAAAACTGTAATGATCAAGCTCTTTGCTCAAAGATTACTCAAAACTAAAGACAAACACCTTGCTCTGAACTTAATTTGAGGGAATCCTGCTGCTGTTAACAACATTTGGGCAGTAGCTGCTTTTATTGGCTTATTTATCTATTTGTGCATTTACCTCCCAAAGAAAAAAAAAGGAATTCAGTTAAATAATTTCTATAATTTCATTTGGAAAAAAATCACTATACTGTGTTCTTGAACTTCTATGTCATATGTTAGTCATATTTAAAGAACTGCTACTAGATTTCCATGGCAAGCTTTTCACCAAAGAAAGACTTTAGGCAGCAAATCCTATGAGTTTATTAGTCTTTATATCCTATTTCTGAAGGCACAGGACTATCAGTGTAATACCAAGATAAGAATGCTGAACTCAGAGAAGGCCATTTAATCAGAACACTAAAAAGACTAAACAACAGCATTTATCACTTTGCATGCAACCACTCTAAAAGAAAACATTACACAAATTACTTGCGTCTCATTCATTGATTTTATACTTAACAACTGGAATAAATCTCCTATTTTTCTGTATTATTTACCTCAAGAACTAGCCAAAGCTGGTCTCCATTTTTCACATCTTTCTTATAGTACATGCCGTAGAATTTGACTACATTGGGATGATCAGAGAGAGCTTTCAAAATGTTGTACTCAGCTTCAATTTCTTCATCAATATCCTAGTGCCACAAATGAGAAATACATAGTAGTTAATAAACAAATAATGACAGCCATTAAAAAACACCAAAAACCACTAAGTATTTTCTGTCAACTCAAATGTCCTCTGAAATTATACAAAGGAAAAAACAAACAGAACATGAATATACCATTTAGAGAACTACAAAGCCTGGTTCTGTTTAGTGAATACAAACAGTTATTATTTTAAATTTTATTATGTCTTTATCAATTTCGAGTAATGAACGCATGGGGTATGACAGAGCAGCCCTCGACACTGGGGAAGGAGCAAGGGTCCTGGAGGACAACAAGCTGTCCATGAGCCAGCAGTGGGCCCTGGGGTCCCAGAAGGCCAATGGGATCCTGGGCTGTATTAGGAAAATCATTGCCAAAGGTTGAGGGAGGTGATCCTGCCCCTCTGCTCAGTGCTGGTGGGGCACATCTGGAGTGCTGTGTCCAGTTCAGGGCTCCTCAGTACAAGAGACACCTGGAATTCCTGAAATAGGCTCAGAGGAGAGCTACAAGGATTATAAAGGGATTGGAGCATCACTCTTATGAGGAAAGGCTGAGGGAGCTGAGCCTGCTCAGCCTTGAGAAGAGACAACTGAGAGGGGAACTCAGCAATATCTACAAGTGTCCGAAGGAAGGGTGTCAAGAAGATGGATCCAGGCACTTCTCAGTGGTGCCAAGCAACAGGATGAGACAATGGGCAGAAACTGATGCACCTGAATATGAGGAAGAAGTTCTTTACTGCGTGAGTGACAGAACACTGGAGCAGGTTGTCCAGAGAGGTCCCTCTCCAGGGAAATTCAAGAACTCTCCGGATACAATCCTGTGCCATGTGCTCTAGAAAGACCCTGCTTGAGCAAGGAGGTTGAATCATGTGACCCCACCATTGTCCCTTCCAACTTTAACCACTCTGGGATTTAAAGGCAAAGCCAGTGCGACTCACAAGTAGATATGCAGATGCCTTGGGAAATTACATGTTACTGCTTTAGTCTTAATGGTAACCCCAGCTAGAGATGGTGCAGTTGGAACTACCTGTCTACCTTCCTGTGCATGAACAAGCATGACTGCAGCTGTATCCTATTCATTTAACACACCACTTTCTAGAATTATCTGGGATTTTGCTCATTTTCTACTGTCATAGAAGCCGGTGACATCTGTGACCTCTCTGGTTTCTGCTACTGAACTATAATAATCATGGCTTTTTGTCAGACTCTCATTTACAGACCTTTGGTTTCTTAAACAGTGAGGGAAATCTGTTTTGAGGTGAGACATGAGGACCAGTTTTACCAACACATGCACTGGGACCTGTACAAATCTCTTCAGACCAAACAGGAATGGAGACATTGGCAGGCTTTAGCAGGCACTGGGTGACTCAGATAAACTCTTCCCACGTGTGCACTGGAATTGCTCATTGAGGGATGATGATTATGCTGCACTTGAGTCATGCTGACAAAATATTCAATCCCTCCTGACAACAGATAAAGGCAAAACTCTTGCAGCCACTTCACCCTCATTGTTTAGATCTCAAAAAAAGGTCAACATACTAGTTTCAGATTTGAAACATTTAAAAATACAATTTGCTATTTACAACTAGACAAAAAGAAGTGAAAAATACATGCTAGAAGAAGAGTCCCTTATTAACTCCACTATCCATATGAATGGATTTGATGTCAGTGAAAAGTGTCTGCCAAAAACCTGCCTCAGCAAAGCCAAACAGAAGTGACCATGACAGAGAAAGGGGATGTTTTGTATTCCCAATGAATGATGCTCCTTCTCATTCTGTTCAATACACCTGCCCCAAGAGCACATGGCTCACTAGTTTCTTACACAGGTCTTTCCAATACCCAATTCAAGTTCCTCACACAAGGCTTTTGTCTTGAGACCAGCTTGACTGGTCTCCAAGAACTTCCTCTGTCACTGGTACCTTCAGGAATCAGGCTATTAAACTTTAATATTAAAGATTACCAGGCTAAATCTTGTCACAGGGAAGGATTTTAAAGATCTTGTTATTGGAACAACTGAAAACCAGCAGGAATTTTCCTCTTTCTAAAAAAGGAGGAATTCACTTTAAGGTAATTTTTCCATAAGCAAAACACTTAATATAAAAAAAAAATACAAGGAAGGAAGAATGAACCAATGTACTGAAGGTGGCAGAGAATGAAAAGAGAAAGAGTGGAAGCACGGATGAAGACAGAAAATGCATCTGGCAAAAATAAAAGAAAGAAAAAAAAATAACACAATCAAAAGCCAAGAAATTAAAAACAAAGCATACAATAGTTCTGACTGCCTTGGGGAAACTGGCAGAGAAATAGCCCACTGTCCTACTGTGAATTAATAGAGGTTTCTGTCTCCTGAGGGGTACTCAGATTTTATGATATTTTTACAATTATAAAGAGAAATTAAATTAATAGAATATTCATTCTGTGCCTACTAAATAGAAAAATCTTCCTTGGTATTTTATGAAGGAAAAAGCTTGAAATATTTGGTTGAATTTAGCATATTTACTTTCATAAAAGAACTGTGTTAGAAATGAGAGACTGAATATTTTCATCCTATATATAGGATAATTTGGCTAAGAGTTCTAAAGTACAATGGTATTTACTTATAGTCCTGAGGATAAGATTAAGCCTTCTCAGTTCCATCTTCATATATTCTCATTTCAACACCTTTGCTTTCCTGTTTCAGTTTTAAAAAGCTGAGCTGTTATCCAGCAAAAAAGATCTGTGCTCTGAAGGATTAAACATTAAATGCTTATTTCAGTCTTATATCACCCACGATAATGTAGGTTCCCAGTTTAATTTTGAAATATCAGTTAAACCAGACCACTTTTTTTCCACTTTGTTTCTAGTCCACCTCTCAAGTGGCACAATTCTGAAACGATCTTCAAAGAAAAAGAATTGTAAAATGTAAAGAAGAAAATACATAAAGTATCTTTTTCTTCATTGCAATGGCTCCCTCTGCAGCCATTAATAATACTTTCAGTTTAAATAAAAAGAACTCATTTATTGCTTTCACTCTATTTCCAATACAGGATTGTCACTTTAGCAGTAACTTGGAGGTACAGCAGCTACTCCAGACACCGTGTAACTAGGAGAGGGAAAAGAAGAACCGTGTTCTTAGAACTAAAAGGGTAAAACATTCAGTTAAGAGTCAAATCTTGGAAGAGTAATATTGACTTCACTACTGCCATTTTTTCATTAAAATACGGAACCTGTTTTCATCATTTATATATTTGCCCATCTTTTCTTATAGTGCATCTTTATCCATCCTATTTCTTATGTCTCCTTTACATTCTATTCCTTTATCCTACTTAATTTATTTCTCTCTCTCTCCTCTAGCATCAGCTTTACTATTTCTTTTTTATTCCTATTGTCATCCTTTAATCTTTTTCTGCAACCTCCAAAGTGTACGGAACATTGAAAGTTTCACTGATTTCTTCAGGAATTCCTGCCATAGCCAGCTCCCACTTAAGAATCACTCCTGAAAACTTCTGAAGCAGAGGAAAGCAAAAGCATTTCCTGCCAAACAGGCATTTAGATGAACACTGATGGCAAGCAAGTCGTGCTCATTCATTGTAAGCACAAGAACCTTGCTTACAGAAAGCAAGAGTCAAAAATAAATTCCAATACATTTGAACGCATCAAGATGCTTATCACTTGGCAAGTTATGTTTGCTTTGGAAGAGGTTGTGGTATTGAATTGAGATGAGCACCCTTTTGCTGCTTTGAAAGCATGCTGAAATAAAAAGCAGATCAGCCAGAAACACGGCAAAGATAATGGAAGATACTACATGTGTTTTCACCAACATATCTCATAGACTTTCATGTCATAGATCACAGTCTGCCTCTGTGGGATGTGCAGAGATAGAAGAGCCCTTGTGGCTGTGCAGCTCCAGACCTGTAGGGTGCACACAGCATGACATGCTCGCCCATTCCTGCCCAGAGGTCATGCCATGGAAGCACATACTTTACACTGGGAGAGCACAGGAGGAACTCAAAAGGACCACTGAGAGTGCTTTACTCTCAAGAAAAGTTCCAAGCCACATGCAGCACCACTGAAGTCAGCAGGCAGTGCCTTTACAAATCAGACTAGTGTTCTTCCTTACTCTTTGAGCATTAATCTGCCACCCAACAAATGTCAGTTACTGAGAACAAAACCATGCCCTACAACTTCCTAATTCCAACTCCCACTTGCCAGGTGCATTGTGTGTAAGAGCTAATCCCTTTGCATTTTTCATTTGCAAAGACGGATCCCTCTGTGAGACCTACATATTTTGGTGCATTCTGAAAACACAGAATGAACAACACCAATAAAGTATGCTATTTTATTTCTGAAATATCACTTATAGCAAGTAATTCAGCTACAAGCATGTACTCAGATGCCTGAAGGTACAGCTTAAGTACTTAGAGGTACAAAACTTCCTTACTGGCTAGTAAGTCAAAAACAAACAAACAAAAAAAAAAACAAAAAAAAAAAAAAAGGAAAGGGAATAACAGCAGAAACAGAATAAGCTAGGACTCCTAGTACTGAAAAGGAAAATAATCAGCTCTCCTTTCAAAAACAAAGAAAAACAAGGGGTAACAAGGTAAAAATAACAAGGTAGGTATATTTCTGACCTTTACCATAAACTTCTATGATCGCTTATGGTAAGAAAAATGCATTGACAGCTAGCCTGTTATTTAGCAGGCTGAAATAGTTTATTTCACTGTAACTTCTAATACAAAGATTAAGACAAAAAAAGAAAAGACTACATAAACTCACAATTGACCAAGTAATACAAGTAACTTACGTGAACAGGATCCAAGATTTTGACTGCTGCTTTGCTGCCATTTTTCTTATTTAACACTTTGAAAACTTTTCCATATGTTCCTTTGCCAATGGTCTCAATTATTTCCCAGGTATCTGAAGGATCAGGAAAGCTATCAAATATTATTGTTTTCCCAGTCAACGGAAGCATCTCAAATGATGGCTCCTAGGAAAAAGAGATTACAATGATCACTCAACAAATATTAATAGTAATTCTCTTCCTACAAGTGGGAAGAGAAATAATCATTCTCTGCCTCAAATGCTAGAAATGTTTTTGCATATCGCATGCATGCACAAATAGCATAATGAACAAGAACTGCTGCACTTGAATTTCCCTTCATTTGATACTGTGGTGACTGCACAATATCAAGTGAAGGTATGTGCAGTCAACACGATACCAAATGAAGGGAAATTCAAACGATAATATGAACCAAATTCAAGTTTGAGTGAAGCCACTGGGAGCTTTCCCATGCACTTCAATAAATAAATATTGTCACTCCAGGATCTTTGGAGGGTTGGGGGAATGAGAGTCAACTTCATAAAATCCCAAAGAATCTAGATCCATTACCAAGAAGCAGGCAAGAAGTGGAAAGAAACACACCAAAAAAATCTTAAGTAGTAGCATTAGGTTCATTCAAAGTCTTACAGTGAATAATCATTACTACAAGCCCAATCTTAGCATTTGAATTATGACACAGATCTCAAAAGGCCAAGCAGATCAAAGTGTCAGATCTTCTCACAATGCTATTGTCTTCTGACAGTCAAGCACTCTCAGTCATGGAAAACGTGCATACCAATGTACATCCTTTAACAACTGGTTTACAGACTGTAAAGGAAACACCTTTACAATGACTGAATTGTATCCATCACTGACCAGGTTACACCAACACACTGTTCCATGATGGATACAATTCACCAGGACACCTGCAGCAGTCTGCTGTGTACTTGATACTGCAGCCAGAACTGGCCAAGCTCCTTGATTTTAAATACTGTGGGAACAAAATGGCCCGATTTTACCTGATACAATGAAATCTGCGTTAACACTACTCCAGGTCAAAGTAAAGATCAAGATCCAGAGACATACATCTGTCATAAGTAAATCCTCAGTTTTCCACTGCAGATGCAAAAATTGCTTCTTTCTTCTGTCCCATGGGATTCACATAGGTTTAATTCAGTCAGGACACTGACTGCAGATTCTTCCTAAGGCATTACCTTATACTCAGTCTTTATTCATGCCTTGGGAACTTCACCACTTTCAGGCAAAGCCAATTCTTCCACCAAAAAAGAACAAAAATGAGTTACAACTTTTTTTTTCTTCTTTAACTTTCTTTCTTTTGCCTTGAAAGTAGTGCTTAAATACAATCACTCTGTTGGGTTTTTTCAAATAACTTCATATATAAAAGCTAATGTAATTAGCTTCTGGACTCTGCTGTAATTAGGGGACTACATGAAACAGTAACTAAATTTGGGATGATAAAGGGATGAGGATTCATAATCCCAAATCCTTGCATTGAGGGTTTCAATCATGACAGAATTTCAAAAATTCTCTATCAGAGCTCTAGTTTTTTAAATTAAGAAAATCTGTAATTAGTGATTTTTTTTTTTTTAGTAAGAGGGAAAAAAGTAAAATGGTATCAATGGTTGCCTCCATAAGAACCGGGGCATCGAAACCATATAGAAGCCTGACTACATACAGGCTATTTTCTACAGATTATGTAATTTTCCATCAAAATCAAGAGCCTGCTGTGTCTCACATTACAGGAAAAGATAGGAGCTTCTGACTCAGGCAGTAGGAGACATGCAGTGCTGAAGGAAGAAAGATTTAATTCCTCCCTTTCAAAGATCAACACTTCTGACACAGGAACTCAAAAAGCAGCTTCACATACTTAGGCTGTGCCAGAGCCAAGCAGGGAACTCTGACACCTTGAATCTCCAAACACATGCCTAAGCAAAGGTCCACCCTGCTGCATGGGTGTTTTACACGAAGCAGAACAGTCTGAGAAGTAACATTCCAACCAGGTGCTTCAGACAGCCTCCCAGGCTTCATTAACTCCCTATACATTGACAGAATGAAGCCGAAATTCATTGACTCCTGGTATCGATTGCTTATTTGTCTGCAAGACTGGTACAATGAGAACTGTTAAAGGGCTATGGAAACATGATCCTGCAGGTGCTACTTGGCTACCAGAGAAAAAGTGTTAGAGAAATTGCCATGTGTTTTTGTTTTCTTTTGAAAATCACACCATTTGCACATCATTTAGTCTTAAGAAAAGTCACCATGTACTCAAAAAAATGCATTCACTAGCTGTCATACTTAGTTCAATAATTTAAGTGTTATTCCAGAAAAAAAATTATTCACCCTAGTTCTTTCCTTTGATTTACAGTTTCAAAATCATAATTTGAATAAATTATATGTTTCCCCACTTTCAACAAGTTTAAGAACAAGTTCCTACAGATAAATAGTTTATTTTTCACTTCTATTATTAAAAACATATTAAATAGAATGATTTCAAGTGTTCTATTCTGGATGATGGATAATGCTTTATTACATCTCAGTGAAGTTGTGAAAGCTGATGATTTAACCTCATATTTCAGCAATAAATTGGACTGCTCCTGGAATATGTCTGGATGCCCAACCAACTGGATAATTTATCATACCCTTTACCATTAAAAATTTACTTAAAAGCCACCTCAATTTATAACTTGACCCAAACCTCTAAGCTGTGAATGCACCCTTGAACCGCGAGGAAAAAAAGAACATTTTAAAATACTTCTGGTGTGTTCAGTGTGAAAGTTCACTCAGCTTTTGCTCAGATTCTGGCTAACCTGCAGGTGAGGCCTGATGGATGCTGGGCACAGTGCCAGGAAGACAAAGCAAGAGTACCAAGCAGGCAGACAGGTGGCCTGGAAGAGCTCAAGAGCCATTATGAACATTATGCACCATTAGCACCAGCAAATCTCTGTCTCCTGTTATCTTTCCTGTTGCAGTTTCCCCAGAATCTGCTCACTTACAAAAAATAGTATAGGCCAAACCTCCAAGCTGGAAGATATAAAATATCAGCTTACCCAAAAAGCTTTAGAAGCAAATCCAGCAGGAGCTGGACAGCTGAGGCCTCCCTGCTGTTGGTGTGATGAAGGGAACACTTGCACTGTGACAGAGGAGAAGAGATAAGCAACTTCTTTCCCCCAGATAGGTTTTATTTTTTGGTTTTGCTTGGAGGCGCACAAATTAAGAGTTATAGGTTATAAAGTATGAAACCTTATGCTTAAATGGTGAATAAATTAATTCCTGTGATAGACTGACCTTGGCAAAAGGGGATTGAGCCCCTCTTTGTCATGTTTGTTATAGTTCTTAATGAGCTCATTAAACAAAGTTTAAATCACAGAGTATATTGTCCTGCAAGTCTGAGAGAGCCAAACAGACTGATACAGCAATTAAATTCAGGGTATTCAAGGCAAGGAAAAAATAGATTTGGAGTTCCAAGAAAACAAGGTTGAGGGGTTTTTTTGGTTGGTTGGTTGGTTGGTTGGTCGGTAGGTGTTTTTTTTCTCTGAGAGGAGGATTTGGTGCCAGTTGTAAGAATAAATTGGGTGAGAATTCTTATGAGCCATTCCTATGTGACTTTTTGCTTCACATCAAAGATATGGACCCTACAGAGCAGACTTCAGGCCAAATATTACAGAAACCCAGAGATGACCTGTTCAGAAGCTGTGCTGGCAGACCACTGCATTCTCCATAATTTTCAGTATCTAGTCAGTTTGGAGAGGGAAGGGGAAGCTTGCTGTAGAACATAGTATACCTCCTCTGGACTACCTTACTGCTGTCAAGGCAATTCTGTGAAGTATATTTATAACACCCAAAGCTTCAGACACAAACCAATTGCCCTGTGGAGGGCTTTCTAGACAAGGCCACAGAGCATTATAGACAACACAGTCATATGGGAATAAATAATTGGTTTTGCTTCTGCCAGCTGGGTTGAAAGCACAATGGAGCCTGAATTTCACATAGATTATTATATGTTAATCAAATATTTTCACTACTCTTTCATACCACCTAATTGTGCAACTTCTTTATAAACCTTCCCCCCCCCTCCCAATAGTTTCTAAATGGACTTCCATCTCACTTGGATGAAAATACACCCATTTCCTCCACAAAGAACTAATAAAATGAGAGCCTCCTTGCTTCATGTTGTCATCTTCCTCCACACAGGGAGCCTACATGATTAGCAAAGCAGATACCTATTCACATTTAACTACAAGGAATCCAGCCTTTAGGTTCCCATCAGCATCTTCTCTCCTGGCTACCACAACTTTCTGGTCTTGAAAACTGGAACCAGGATCTCACCTACCAGGGTCTTCTGTTTTGTTGGTCCACATCACTCTCTCCTTCACATTGCAAACATTACTTATGTCTAACCAGATAGCTCCTGCACATATCCTACCCTGAAATGTGCCAGACATCTCCCCATATGTCAAAACTGGCAGATGTCAGGTGCCAAGAAAACTGGCACACATGGCAGATCAGGTCTGTTAGCTCTCTGAAGGTGACACAATGCATTCCTTCAGATTGTGAAACTTAAACCACTTCCCTAATGGATGCCAGACAAAGTAATCACCCTAACAAAAACAAAATAAACAAAAACAGACAGCTTGTTATATCAAATAAAAAACTCCATCTCACCTCACTTTTTCACCCCCTTTATTGCTTTATCCAATATCTGATTTAGAAGTTCTTTGGTCTGGCACTGATCACAAGGCACAGTGGGGCCTTCAAAAACTTAATGCAATGGCACAATCAAATCCCAAACCACATTTCTTCTTACTTCCTGAGTTATGCCACACTGACAAGTACTTAATAAGAAAGTTAAAGGCTGCCACATGGAATTGTCAAAACAAGCCAAAAAGCATGAGTCTTCAATATGCCCTTCATCGTATACTAACACCAAGCAATTTCTGGATAAATGTCCAAATAATTTGATTATTCAACAAAGAGCATGGACTGCAGCTCAGATTCTCAGCTAGAGCTATAATGACTCATTTATGCAGTATCTTAGCCATCATTCAAAGAGTAAGTTTTGCTCTGGAAATTCAAATATTACACCCATTCAAATCTGGGGGAATATCTGGCCTCTGATTTCGATGGAGATGCAACTTATCACTGAATGAGAACTATACTCAAATCTAAACTTGGTGTGAGCAGATTATCTAGTCTGGCCATTAGTTAAAAACAAGCATTTGGAGGTTTGCCGGCTGTTTTTTTACTTCATTTGTCAAAAGCTGAATGCACTTAGCATTATAATTTCACTCTACAACAACAACAAGTTTGCATAATTACATAATTTTGCTACTTTCCATATGTCTAGACGAATTATCCTCTTCAACTGCATATCAGTTTGCTAGTTTGCTTACTACTTTCCACTCTATATATTCCTCATTCTTGCAATTGTCCTTCCTGTCGGCAAGAAATCTTCCAAGGTGGGGGGAATCTTTTTAGTCCCAGCTATGGTAGATGAAGGATAAAAATCAACAACCTTCTCTAACAGTCAGTCCATGTCTTTCTCTGTTGTGAGCTTACACGTGTAAGAAAGACACAAGACATCAGTTTAGATAGGCTTCACCTAAGCTGATGTATAGAATACACTTATTGGAACCTAAGTTAGATGCTATAATTCCATTTTAGACAAAGCAATAAAAAATTGATTCACTTTACCTGGTTAGCATTTATCCTAGAATAAGACAGCTTAGTCTCCAGACACTGTTGGTTTTACTGGCTAAGTTTCCATTGCCTACAACAGGAGCCCAGTGACACAACTTCAGATGCAGGCATGTTAAGGTAAATGAATTCTATTTACTTAAGTGCTGGAAATAAAGAGTTTTAGCTTGACAACTGACAAAATTACTATCAGCTCCATACTACAGTCAGGAAAACTGCAAGGCAGACACATCTCATCCCCTGAAAGCTGTCAGGCAACTTGGACATTGTGTGGTGATGCACAGACAAAGCAAGCACCATGCAATGACATTGCCAAGCAAACTTTGAACCTACCAACCAAACCCTAAATTAATATAAATGTAGGAATAAATGGTTACATAAAGCATTTGGAGGCAAGGAGTGGTGATCAGTTTAGGCAAGTACCAGACAACATATCTCCTGGGCACAATTCAAAGTATATACATCAATCTTACAGCTGTTCCTGGAAGAAACTGATTTGATTTTGAGGCCGCTTTTAAATGTTTGCTCTGTGAAAGGCTGGGTAACTGCTTCTTCTGTGTCTAAAAACAGTTCTTTTTCTTCAGTGACTGTTATCCAGTGACAACTTTACCAACAAAGGAAGACAGCTTTCAGAGACATTTGATGCCTCTGGACTTCTTGACCTTTGTAAAACTTCTACACGCAGTAGAGAAGCAGTACTGTGTGGCATCAGTACCTGATCTCCTTCTATTGATAAATGCATATTGGGTGTCCACACTGACATTTCATCTGCTGATTATTATTCAGCTGATCTTGACACTTCGACTTGCTGCAGA
>JAHLSL010000022.1:15583856-15637750 GCA_025920805.1 Petroica traversi
CGGGAGCGCCCGGCCAGCCTGCTGGCCTGGCACGGGAGAGCCGCAGCTCGTGGCCCACGGCTGCGCTGCCCTGAGGAAACCCAGCGGACCGACCTGGCCCGCTCGAAATAATTCACATCTGCTGCACGCGAGAGGTGAATTCGCCGCAGCAGCACAACATAAGTGTAATAACGTAATAGGAGGGTGAAGTTGCAAGACAAAGTACTCAAAAGTTGGGAAATGGATGCATGTTATCAGTACAGCTCCTGTGGGGTACATGAACCAGGCTCTGATAATGCTTGTTAGGTTCTTTGCAAGATCCCTGACACAACCACTGCAGAGAAGCAGGCAAAGTCTGTCAGAACGGGGGACCATGCATCTCTGTCAGAGACTTTGGCTGTTGGGTTGACCTTGTCTCCTTTCATTTTTCTGATAATATTTGAACCTGGGTTTTGTTTTCAGACAGGACTGACATGAGATGAACTGTTTCAGAGCTATCTGTGTTCTACATATTTCACAAAAGCAGAATAAACACCAGGTAGTTCATGGATACCCTTTCTATGTTAATATATCTGTAACAGGTATGGCTGCTTATCCCATCCCGGCCATCAAAGTAATCACACAGACAAGAAACCCTATGAAATTCCTCCCTGTGGGAAAATCATCAGCAGAAACTTCCAAAACCCCAAAGTCAAGCAGCCATGAGCCAGATAGGGATAAGGGCAAGAGGCTCTTTGATTTCATTCACCCAAGCACTACTACTTTATTGTTCTACTTTATTGTATAAAAGTTGCTGACACTTTTAGACTCTGCACTGCATTATACATGTAGAAATTTATGAGGGATAGTTAAACATCCCGTATAGACTTCAGTAACTCCTTTTGTTGCTGACTGCTCTGTCCCTTCATAACTGTTCCTCTTCCCCTGGTTGAGACCCTGTAAAAATACAAAATGAGCTTCCTGGTTTTATGATCCCATTTTGCTAATTATAGTTGGAATAATAGGACTTCAGTTGTAAAAATATCCATATCTTTTAGGTTCAAATCACTACAGGAGCAACACTCTCTGAAAGCCTCCCCCTTTCTAAGCAAAGCTCTCATGACTTTTAGTTGTGCTTGGGAGTGCTTGGCATCTCTCTGCCTTTTGGCTGTGTGTCTGGTGGATGGCAAATCACATGCCAGAAAAAGGCTAGAAGCCTCTCAGTGGAAACCCAGGTACAGAAAGAAGTGTTGGGTGCTCATAGCACTTCTCCCAGGAAGAGCTTGCATGCATCCGAGACCTGGAGCAAGGAGCTGAGAAGTGATAAGACACAATCATTGGAATCAGAAAAGACAGTAACATCAGTGACTGGTTGATAAGCCCCTTCTACTTATAGCAGTTTTGTCTTAAAACTACTGCTGCACATCTTGTCTAACTTCCACTGTGCGCTGAAGGAACCATCCCTTAGCTCTGAAGACCTGAAATTCCTTATGAGCAGTCCCTCTGTCAAAGGGGCCTCAAAGGCAAAACCGTGTGATAGGGCTCAACTAAACCACTTGGAGTACCAAACACACTAATGTCTTCTGTATTAATTAATTTTTCAGGTGAACTGGTCTGTAAACTCAAAAAACTAGTATCTGTTTAATTTAGGTAATCCTGAGTTATGTATAAGTAATGTCAGCCTGTTGCTGCAGAAAGGGTACTGGTTTAAACCAGTAAAAGTCACAAAAATGTCCAAGGCCTATAGAGCTAGGCACTATAGGCACTGTTGAACCAAACAGGGAATTTATGCCCTTAGGGAATGACAGTCTGTGTATCAAACAACACTGACTATGCTGGAAAACTTAGTCATGAAATGTTTACATGACAATCAGCCTAGCCACATTCCTCCTTTGCCTTTATTTTCACTCCATGTTCTTTTTCCATCTCATCATGCCTTGGCTTTTGCCCTTCATTTTCCCAAAAAAATATTGCTTTGCTTATAACTGGGGAGCCTTTCAGATGAGATATCAAAATTCTAGAGTAAATATGGATATATGCTTTCTCTCCCTCAAAGTAAATTTGAAAGAATTAAGGACAAATATTATGTATGGATAATATCCAGAAATATATATGAAAAGATAAATGAAGTGTGATCGTCCCCATCTGTACCTGGTATGAGGTTAAGTTGCACTTTATGCCAGAAGACAGCGTCTGTACTACACTATCCTTTTAACATACTGTGATTAGATTAGTTTCAGACTTTCTCCTTCTCTTTCAACATAGTTTTTACCTTCGTTAGAAGCATTGTGGGTGCAAGTCTGAAAACTATTTTTAAAGCAGTATGAACAGACAACTTTTCAAAGCATCTTCAATATTAGAGCGCATTAAAGAGTTGCTTTTAGAATGTCTTACTCTTCATTATTAAAATACAATGGATCCAAAACAAGTAAGTAGAATGGCCACATAATTTACTCAAGAACTGATACATTCAGACTTCTACATTCTTAGAGGCGTCTAACAACAAAAAAAGGGGGGGGGAGGAGGGAGGAAGAGATGCTCTTGTGATTAAGGCACCAAATTAAGGCTATAATTTACTTAATAGAATATTTTCTACATTGTGAAAGATCATGCTACATCCAAATAAAGTCAGGATGCAGATAGGCAGGACACTGTGGACCCTCCTTACAAAAGGAGGTCCTTGGCTGCTAGGCTCCAAATCCTTGGCAGAGCTCAGCCATAGAGAGTTTGGGGACCTAAGGCATACGTTCCTGCTTTTCATGTATTTTTCTCTATATAATTGATCTTTCAATAGCATTCTGCTCAAAAGGAGGTGTTTTGATGGCTAATGAGGTACATATGCAAAAAACAATTGACACACAGAAAGATCAGCAGATATATAAATGATAACTTAAGAAAATAAACAAGCATGCTTAACTAGCAGAAGACCACCACTATAAGAATCAAAGAACTTACCTCTCTGGGGAAGTGCTTTTTGACCTCTCTGGCTGCTTAACTGAGCACAGCCTGTAGCAAATATAAGGAACTCCTCCCCTTTGGTGTTTATTACAGAGAAGCAGTACTTCCTGCAACACCTGAATAAATATCCTCTAGGAAAACCACCACAGAGTTTGTCTACATCTAGCTTAGTATTCTTTTGATCATAAATACCATCTACCATAATGAATTATCAAGGATGTCCAAAAGCATGTTATTTATTGAATGCATCATTTTCTCTAAAGCAACCCTGAGCTTTGCCAGATATTTTCTTTAGTTGATCAAAAGAGCTCCGTAACCCCTTTTGAAGGTCTTAGATGCGTGATCCTTGTAATCACATTTAAGGGGCTCGTTAGCTCAGGAGATTGTTAATAGGATACAAAACCTTTAACATCTAACCCAGATCATTGCAGATGAAAAGCTATTCAACAGCTTTTTCATGTCCCATGACCTAACTTAGTTCCTAAAGGAGAAATGTTTGTATTCCTTCAAATTTACAGAATGTGCTTTTCAGACTTTTTTTAAACTTCACATGTAATATTTGAAGAACATTTGACAAACAGGAAAATAATTTAAAAGCTCAGTGGTAATTAATAAATCCAATTAAATCTACAATCAAAAGAATTTTGAAATTTCCCACTCCAAAACTGTCTTCACAGTCTCAACAAGCCCCTAAGCACTGGTGAGATTTAGAGTAATCAAAAAGCAGGAATTGCCAGAAGGTAGGAGTGGTTTAGGAAGCTGACAGTTCTTTACTAAAATGTGCCCCTGTTGCTCCAGTCATTACACCCAGAAGCTGCCCATCCAGCACAGAAGTTTTACCTTTTAATGGTGATAGCCTAACTCGTGCTTATTAATTCATATCTAGTAGGGAGAAACATGTTACAAGTAAAATGTGCAAGTCATTTTATTGAAATTTCACAGCTGCTTCTGTTTCATTGGGTTTGAGTTGGCAAAGTTTGAGGGTTTGGCGGGTGTTGTTTTCCATCTAAGAAAGTCCTAGATTAGACACAGTTTGAACTCATGTCTTAAATTCAGTTTTTAAAAAGTGCTCTTATTTTTTTTTCAAGCAAAATATTGGGAAAAGATGCATTGGAATCTTCTACAGTTCTAAAAAATCGCAGTAGAGGAGCTCAGGGATCAAGTGATAACTGCAGGGAACTATGCTGCAAAATGTGTCTTGGCCTGGTGTCAGCAGTTACTTAGAGAGTACTCTTATCCTTTTCTTGGAACACACTGATCACTAAAATAACATTAAAGGATTTTGCTTACGTGCAGTGATGTCAACCAGTAAGAAGGTGTTGGGACATCTGAGGATTGCTGCATTCTGCATTCTTGGGGGTAATAGAAAGTGCCAGTCTTGAAAATGTGCAGGTAAAGATCTGGGGTTGTGGTACTGCCATTTCCAATAGTACACAACATATCCCTCAGTCATGAATCTGGCTAGAAAACTGTGGGATTAAAAATCTAAACTGAGCAATAAACAACACCAGTTGCGTGGTAATGTCACATGGTTCATCTTGTTAGTCATCTTATTAATATAGCAGTTCCCAAACTAACTGCTTAGACACCTCAGGTTTGGTACTTTATAGTTTTTTGCAACATCTTTTTGAATCAGTTGTATGGAGAGCCTCACTTGTATCCTGGACTAGCTGTGCCTGTCTTATGAGGTGTTATTGTGTTTCTTTACAGTTGTCATTCTTCACAGCTCTTGAAGGTTTAGGTGAGCGACAGTCTGACATTAAGTAAAATACCTATTAAACAAATACCACTATTGACAGTACTAAACACAAGTGTACTTTGGCATATAAATAGGGCTGTGAACTAGTGAGGTATAAGCAGCATCAGGGTATTGATAATTGAAGCCGTTAAATTGATTTTTGATATGTGCATCTAATTAGCATCTAGCATTCAGTCTCTTCAGTTCATTGCATTTCAGGTTGTGCTATTTAACCATTTTTTTTTAATGGGGCAGATAGAGGTCTTTTCATATCAGGTGATTAAAGAAGGCTCAGTGTTGAACAAGTGTGTTTTTACTTCTGCCTCTGAAGGGGTCACAGTGCACAAATGGAAGTGTCATCCAGCAATGATAGATGTCATTTAGTAGAATGAAATGGAGAATCTGTCTTGTCCAGTAGCCAGAGCACACACGTTTCTGTACAAAAACTAAAAACATTACAGTTTATCTAAGACCAACTTCTCTCAAGACTGTATCAGTTCCAGTAGGCCTGGCAAGAGCCACAAGGCACCAGATCCTTAATCTGTGGATTAAATGGATGTTGAGGTCACCATTCAGAAAAAATTTTGCTACTAATCCTCATAATATGTAAGGAACTATAAAATGTAACCTAAGTATTCAGCAGTAAGATAGAGAATAATGATAACCTAAGCAATTTCATGAGCTTTATTCGGTTATACCTTTTTTTAAAATAACATTTTTAAAGCAACTACCTTGATTTTAAATGGAAAATACTTGTGAGGTTTGCAAATTTGAGGCTCAAAATACTATTCTTGGACAATTTCAAGTTTGGAATATGACATAATGTCCAGAATACTTCCAATGCATAGGAGAATGTATCCGACATTCTTTGTTTTACACATTTTTCCCCTGTTTCAGATATACTAGGAGCTTGCTGTCAGTCTATTCCTTCCCTTGGAGCCAGAGGTAACAATCACATTGCCAGACTTCACGCACTTCAAAAATACACACTTCATTTATCCCATACAGTTGCAAAAAAATAAAACCTAGACAATTCCTTTTCTTTCAAGAAAAAAAAAAAAAGAGACAGACACAAAAAGCAAATGACAACATAATCTGGGAATAACCTGGAAAGCTTTTTCTGGGCTTTTTTTGCTATCATTCTGCTCATACTATTTTGAATTCCTCAGCCTCCTAATCCAGAGGCACACCACAAATGAGTCTTATAAACAGTTTTCTATTTGTGAGCCTGTCATTAATCTCTGAGGATGTTCCAAAGATAGCCCTCGGAGGATTTGGATTTGTCTTCTTTTTCTTTTTAATCCAGTTAGGGAGTATAGCAAACAGTGACACAAACAGGATTACATTTAGAAGAGTTCTGTGCCTGGTTGTGTGAGTGGCACACAGACACAGACATGCGGAGCTCTGCTTTCCTGCTCTGCAGTTTGCTTTCTTCCCAGCTGCTCCTTCTCTTCTCTTCATTGTAAACACATTTGAAAAAATATATTTATTTTGGAAAAAAATCTGATTAAAAAAAAAATAAATAAAGGAGGAGAAGGGGAGCTCTGTGCCATCCTGATTTTAAACTTTTTATCTATCTTTGTTACCACACTTGTGTCCCAGTGCTCTACTGTTAGCTGGATGTGCATTTCCAACATCCGTACTCCTGAATGATGCAACAGCCTTGTAATCCCGTCTGGTAACAGGAGCAGAACCAAATCTCCTCTGCTCCCACAGAGTACTTCCAACATTTTAGAATCAAATTGTCATTAGGATTTTGTAGGTAACAAGAACTTGTTGGAATAAAACCATGTATTTTTAAACTCTGAGGGAACTTAAAAACTGAAATGAAATACCAGTACCAGTATATTGTCCAATTCAGATTCCCTTCAAATCAAGGCAAAGAATTTAAAACAATGAAAAGCTGTTAAAGTATCAATAATTCTGTGTGCCTGGAAGTCATAATTGCATATTGATTCTGGCAGCTGGTGTGCTGAATAGTCCCAATTACTCTATCCATGATCATCTCTCTCCATCATTTGTAACTCCCTCAATTACTGCCATTATCTGCAAACTGTATCAGAAAATAATTTTGCTTCCCAGCTATTGTCCAGAATAAAATTCTTTAGGAGAAATACAGATTGACACAGACTTCGATTAGAAACATGCCTGCTTTTGAATGATTTTTAATCTCTTAAGATTTTGACACTTACATGTAGCCAGTTTTCAGTCTGTCAAATGGTGATGGACTGACTTTCTAGATTCTTAGGACTAATATAAGATATCTAGAGTGACTGGCTTTGGTATTTCATGTAAGTTCTTGTAGGTAGCAAGCGTTCATGTTTAAGAAGATACTTGATAGTATATTCTGTCAAAAACACTCACAAGATAAGCAAGATAAATTTAATAACTTCTCATGCTTTTCTGACTAGAGGCCTAGTTTTCAAATGTATCTTATCTATACTATATTATGATTTGCATTAAAATAAAAAAGTCACAGAATGCATTTTGTAAGTTTCTACATAACTTCTGCATTAGGTAGTACTGATTTTGCTGCTATATATTTATTCCTCAGATGGTTTCTGACATGGTTCAGTATGAATTGTAAACACGTAGCAACAACGTAGCAATGTAAATTATCCAGATTAGGTCTGAGGGTTTCAATAAACAAGATCTAAACTAAATGAAAAAGCTAACATTCAAAACCCCAAAGCCAACGGTCAATAAAAGTCAAGTAAAAAGTTTTCTCCTTCACATTTTCTAGATAGGAAAGAAGACTGTACTGTGTGTGTTTGTTAAATAATACACCTTTGCAAAGCTGAGGTAAACTTATCTGGCTGTTCTTTAAAACATTTAAATTGCAATTAGTATAATGGTCCAGCAGTTTCTGTGTCTAGCTGCCTTCCAGTGCCAGAGTTAGGTCTTCAGTTTGCCTTTTAAAATGTGTTTTAAAAAGGGATTGTTAAGGAAACGTGCAAAGGAGCTGTAATGGATCTAAGTATTTGTAAGTTTTTAGTCCTGAAGGTGAAAATGCTCTTTATGAAAGTGCTGTAAGGTACGGGTTGAGTGGCAAAAACTCTGTTCCTCAAACTTGCAGCCTTTGCATCTGCTAATGCTGAAAAGTCTCAGTGAAATGGATCATGCAAAGTGAAATTCAGTTTTAACCCACCCTGAATTATGAGCATCATGTAGGTGATGGGTTTTCCCTTAGAGTCCTGTGTGAATTGGACTTTGAACAGGTTTTCACACCAGAGCACAGCATCTTAAGGGGTGAGAGAGCAGGGATGAAAATGTGTGGCTGGAAGAAGAGGCAGGGCGGTTTCAGCCCCCATTACAAAGGTAGGTCTGAGAAGAACAGCTGTTTTTAAGATATGATCTGGCCTCACTCACAGGCAGTATTAAGCACAGCCTGTTCTTGACTTTGTGTCCATAGTCATATTTTCTTCATCTAAGATAATGAATATATAACATAAAATATATAATATGCAATATGCAATATATAATAATATCTATATTATATCTATTATATATATATATATAAAATAATGTTCTTTTCACCTTCGTCACCTGTCCTTACACAACTGTGAATCCACAAACACACTATTTGGAAAGACCAGACCATAAATTCTTATTCCAGATGTCAAGCCAGTAACAAATGAAGAATTATCATTAGGCATTTCATATGGAGTTTTCTTATCCCATCTCTACCTGTTACAGTGCTTCATGCACCTTTCTTTGATGCAGCTGAAATTGCACACTGTTGGAGGCCCAATCCTGGACTTGGTAGCCCACAGGTTTGGTTTACAGCTGTGAGAATTTGGTGTTTCTGCTGCAGCCTCTTGGCCTCTGAATTAGGGTGTTTTCCTACCCTGTTGTTGCCTGACACAGTCTCTTGTGGAGAGCATCCTAAGCACAAGCCAGGGCTGCTGGCTTCATCCATTTTAGCTAAAACACACTAGTTAGTCGTTGTTTTCACACACAATTGAGGCAACAGTATGATTTTTGACTTTTGATAAGCCATGCAGAGGTCAGGGCTGCTGCGTCTATCCTGTGTGCGCTGCCATCCTCAATCTGCCTGTCGAGTGCAGAAAGGTTGTTCCCGGAGATGGTTTTGTGTCCTGAGGTTCTGACTTTGATTGTGGCAGCTGCCTGACTTAGCAGGCACGGCGGGACACGGAGGGAAAGCAAATCAGAGCAGCGGGGGAGGCTGGTGCTCGCCGCCAGAGCACAGCAAGAGCAGGGCCACCCACCGCTCCCCTGCTGCCAGCTGACAATTGAGCTCGGGTTTCTACCTTCAGGTCTGCTTGAATCCGAAGAAAGGAGCCGTGTGTAGCAGAAAATTGCCTACAAACTTTCCGCAAATACAAACAATTTTGTTTTGGTTTGTTTTGGTTTTTGTTAAAAGCAGACTTCATCTTAGGAGAAATGCAAAATCTCACCTAGGAGAGTTCTGCGTGCATTTCCCACGCAGTGCAAACCTCCTGCCTGCTTTGTGAGTGCTGGAAGGCCAGTGAGCCTGATTCTATGCTCCCTGGGCCTGTCCAGCTCAAGAAGAAACTCCCAAATTTGTTATGTGAAAGCGACATGCGTTAGTTTAGTGTTCAGAATGCTACTGCATCAAGTGTGGAACAGCAAATTACTATGGTTGTGTGAGGGAGTTCACTATGGCACTGCTTTCTGACTGGGGAAGCACCTGTGTTTCTGATTATCAGATGCACCTATGAAGATTTGCATTCCTAACCCCAATGTCATTCAACATAACAGTAAAACTTATGCTGGTTTGGAATGGGCTGGGAACTGACCCTTGACAAGCAATACTTTTAAATGAAAATTAATTATTTCCCTTATTGGCTTTTTAGGCAAGACAACAATAAGGAGCAATATTTATACTTTCTGGCACTGTTTATTCCTAGATTTTTGAATATGCTGCAGTCCACCTGCACATCATCAGCCCATTGCTAAAGGAGTTGCAGTAGGCAGTAGAGATCCCCATGCTCACAGAGAGCAGGCAAGATTTCGCATTTGAATTGTGATACAAAAGACCCACTGCACAGAAGGCATCAGAGCATCTCGGATGGCTGTCTCAGAAGCAGCAAGGCGCAGGATATGATGTGTTTTGCACCTGCTATGCAACAGAGAACAATTTGCCAATTAATTCAGGTAGAAGAGATAACATGTCTTAGATTTCCCGCTCGTAATTTATTGAACAGCTAAGCCCTTGGGACTAATAAAAAGTATTTCATTCACCTGCAAGAGGTTTACAGTTTCTGGTATAAAGAAAAATACCAGCTCCCAGAATGGCAAAGTGTCATTAACTGATGCAGACTTTGCATAAAGGGTGTTTTTGGTGGACTATTTAAATAAATGTTCTACCTTACCTTCAAATTGTACTCCCTGATGGGCAAAATGATAAACAACAAGGTATATGGGTGAGCATTTACTTATTTTCTTACCACTGTTTCTTGACCAGCCATGAGAAAATAAAGTAGGAAATAGCTTTCCATCTTCCCCTTTTTTCTGGCATGTAGGTGACAGGAAGCTTTAATTTCCTAGGCATTTGTTACATAGGATTGCATCCTAGGATCTAGGTGACAAATACGAATACATAAGACTCTATGTGTTTACTTAGGAAATAACTGAAAATAACTCATAAAAGACTGACTCAGTTTCTAGTTTCTTCTTCTCTGCAGCTTCATTATACAAATTGGAAGAACAGGTAATACAATAGAAAGTCTTCTGGCTGGACAGCAAATTCCCAGAATCTTCTCACTTTCAAACTAATAAATAAATCAAATGTTCCTTATTCATGAAGATGCCAGTACCATCTTACAATGCTTACTCTGATGCCAAGTGCAGTTTAACTAAAACATAGGGCCTTTTTGTTTTTCACTTGGGGACAGAGGGCTTATTGAGGTCACCAGCTGCTCTGGAAGTGATAACATATTTCTATAAAAGGCCATTAACAAAAAAAAAAAATCAATGTTGAGTTAATATTCTTCAAAAAACTGTTTTCTTTTTAACTAGTTATAGTTTGTACCACATTTATTGAGGTCTCAGTTGGAGGACCTGTTCCAAAGCTCAGATGATTATGTATCTCCTGGTTTGTGGTCTTCTTGCAGAGTTATGCAAAGATTTATTTATCAATGTACCAGTGGAGTTATGATCACATAGACCAATGAACCACTCTCTTGCCTCTTCTTAGTAGATGCATTATCTCTTTTCCTCTCTTTTCAAAATCTTTGTCTTCAGGAATTTTGAGGACACATCCTCAGTCTGTAAAGTTTGTTTCACAATGTAGTGAGGTTCAGTCTCAGTTTTATAATGAGATTCATGACTGAAAACTTCAAACCAAACTGCAGACACGTCCATTTTTTAGTTGAAATAATTGTGCTTTCTTCTGCAGACAGGAGGCTGTATCTGCTGAGATGTGAGGTGTGTCACATATGAGATTCATCTTATAGAAAACTGAGAACTAAACAAATCCTGTTTAGTTTGCAAAGTAGCTGATCAAAATCAAAGCAAATCAAAAGGACACTACAAAAGACACCAGTTAAGACAAATCTCATATGGTGCACTGGAATAGAAGTCACCCCTGGGCAAAGCAGTGGGTTCCTTGGTGGTCTGCTCCGATGCTGGCTGGTGTTGGGTCAAGAGGCACATCTGAAGACCTCTGTCCTGCTGTCTGAAATGAGAATATTGCCAAGGGAGTGAAGCTCAGAGTGTCTCCTCGATGTTTGAGGACCTACCTTACATGGCCTAAGGATGCCTTGGAGCTCTTTCAAGAAGCTGAGGATCTCAGACCACAATCCAAGACATTTTTTGAGGAAATGAAAGGAGGGATAGCTTATAAAGGATGAGCTGTCCAACCACACTTGAAGAAGCTCTTCAGGCACTAATATAAGGTAATCATCATACATTTCTTGTCACTGCTACAGCTGCATTAAATTTATTTCTGTTTATACATTTTAACATACAAACCTGTGTTGATTTTGCCTAGCCTGGTTCTTGGTTTGGGGGGGGGGGGGGGGGGTGGGTGGAGGGATGGCTTCTTTTACCAAAACGTCTGGCCTCACTAGAGGAAGTATGAACACTTTTGAATGCCTTACAAATAATAGTTTCAAAGTGGCAGTTTGTCTTTCACTTACATCAAGTTCATTTACTATAGTTTTCAAAGCTGTAAAATATATTTTTCTTGTGATTTTTACTGAACTTTTTACTTGACTCCCCTAATTTTTCTTCTGACCTGCAATTCAAGCAGCATCCATGATGCAGTTCTTTGGCTAGACCTGAATCTTTCTGGCAAAGTAAGATCTCAGGGCTCTGAGAGTTTTGTGGTTTACCATAATCTGTGTTCTTACCCATTCTAGAACCAAGAGCAGGGCAACTTCTGGAACTAAATTCACAGACTACCTTCATTGTTTAAAACATCCAAATCAGAATTTCTAAATTTTGGCTACATAAATTCACCCACAAGCTCCCACCTGTCTTTCTGGATGTGATCTGATGCCCTACAGACAGTCCTTTTACCATTAAGAAGCGAGTGGTCGTGCATGTGGGTTCAATACCACGTCTGCAAGTTAAATGCATTCGTCTGGTTAGCCTGACTAACTCTTCTTATAAAGGTCTCAGCTACTCTGATGTGTACAGAAGAGACAGGCATTTGCAACCAGCTGGAGGCTGCAGTGGGGCGCTTCCTCTGTGGCTTTGGTCTCTTCACCTGCATCTCAGACTGGCAGGATCAAGGGCTCTGCTTTAGGAAGGAGGGAGGAGGCTGCTGCAAGGTGCTTCATCTGTCACTCAGGCTGGTAGTTCAGTAATTTATTTTCTTCCCCTTTAATCTATGTCCTATAGAAAGTCTAGAATCTTCATTTTCTTGCTTCTGCATTGGAGCTGCACTCTGTCACTATGAGCTGCTAAGATAATTTCTTTCAAACTGTAGAAATGGGAAGAGAACTTTGTAATAATTTCAGACCTATTTTGTCACATTAGCCTTGGGCTTGTATTTGCATTTGAGGCCAACCTCCCAATTTTTCTTGCTGCCCCAGTTTTGGCACTCTGTCTTGAATATGAAGTGAGCCAGGTTAGCCAAGAAACAGCAAAGCACTGAAGGATACACTTGGCTGAAGCTCAGCCCATGTCTTGACAGGGCTGATGGCCATAACCATCTTCAACAAACTCAATACTGGATTAAAAGGAAATAGCAACTTACCCACTTAAGAATACCAAAACAAAATTAATGGAAATTGTGATATTCCATGTAGAAAATGTTGTGCTTAGGCAGTGTGCAAGACAGTGCAGCATTGCAGCCAGAGACCTGGCCTAGGGAACGAGTCTGGAACATTCTTGGTGTATGTTTGTCATCAGGTAAGAAATGCCACCAGCTGTCAGAGACTGAGAGATCCATGAATGAAATCCAGAGGAAGTACAGAAGGCAAAGTGTGTAAGGATTGTCCAAGCATACCTACATTGCAGTTTGTGTTACCAGAAACTTCTCTTGAGTGAAGACTAACTAATCACATGAGTTTGGACAGTCACACACCATGGACCAGCAGTGCTGTGATGGAGCTTGAGCCGGAGTGTGCTCATTCAGCATGACTTTCCAGGTCAATGAAAAGCACAGAACAGCCATGGCCATGGCTCTGATCGTTACTACAATTTCTTTTGCTGCATCAGCTGACAACATGTATCTTCACCTGCCTGTGTGCAGTCACATGGGGCTGCAGGAAGTTAAGACCGGAGCAGTAAAGTGTATTTGACAACCAAGGCAGATATGAGATCCATATATTGAGCAATGTGAGAAATATGCATGGCAACTCTTGATGGAAATCATTAGAGGCAGAGGGCCAAACATGCTTGCTGGGTGAGAGACAATAGGCCCTGGAGTAGCTAAAAGAGCCATGATATGTCAGGAAACTAAGACGGCAGGAACTGCTATGAGACTGCCTAACAGACATCCTGCTGCCACCAAGAAAGAAAATTGGGCTGTGGAGACAAGATAGAGAAATGCATCAATGTTACAAAGAGAAGAGAGTGCTGAGCCTGCAGGAAAACCAGAAAGCATCTTTTTGATTTTTATCAGGCAATTCTTCCATCTTAACAGGAGCAGTGCAGGATCACCCAGTCAGGCTAGGACTATGAAATAGCCACCAGGGTAATAGGTTCTGTGTGACAGAATGAGCTCTTTGGTCTCTCTTTTTTGTGAATAAAAACAAGCATTTAACATTGATTGTGACACCCAGTGTTAGTATCTAATGTGCTCAGTGTCCTCCCCCTCCCATGCACAGTATTCCCCCTTTACTCCATGATCATGGATTCTTGGAAAATTAAGTAATTTATTTCAGGCAACTTACTGTTATCAAACTTTAAAAATAATTATTTTAATTGCTGTGTTAAAAGAGTCCCAAGTCAATGAGTTGCCAGGCTATTAATGGTACATTCAATGAAACTATAGGGCAGTGCCTCATCTACAAAGGATTAAACTGTCTCCCTATGGTGTCCATTCCCCCATCCCCAGAATTAACCAGCTGGCAAACAAAACTTAGGGGTTTATCAGCACTACTGTATACATTGTGCTGTCTCTGCAGGAAGGAATCCAATTATTATTTATCTCAATATCCCAAGCATAACAAAAGAGGGTTTTTAAACTAAACTTTGTATTTAAATGTACACATGTATACATCTACTGCAGGTGGATAGGAGGTGGTTTGTAACTTAGGATGGCATTAACCAAAGCAGTACCTTCTGTCCAGGAAAAATCATATATCGTGAACCATAGGAAGAAATACTCAAAAGCAGCAGAGTACCACAGAATGCTTTAAGCGAGCCTCTCTAGCACACCAAAGGACAGGAAAGCCAAGTATCAGCTTTTCATCAATGAATTAATGTGTTGTCAAAGGTCCGACCACTGCCAACGTGTCTTTGTATGGAAGAGAAACCTCAGCAGCTTTTATCTCACTCCAGGAGCACTGACTCATCTTTTCTGCCTTCATTAAATACCTACTGAACTAATCTAAACCTTCTGGAAATGTCTGTCTTCCTTAAAAGAAAGGGGTTTTCTGTATTAGTTCTGGCTGGATTTTTATGAACCAAGATAAATGAGAGTTGTTAACACACTCTTCAAGCACTTATTCAGGTTTTCAGGCTTGAAAAATCAAGCTAAGTACATCAGTAAGAAGTCTGCATTCGGCACACACAGCATCTCTGTCACTGGATCGTAATTTCTCCTCTCTGGGATTAAATTCCAATGGACCTTGTCCTGCAAGTTTCAATTAATGAAGAGAGGTATATGAAAAGATATTATTTGGTGTTAGAATGAAAGACCACATACAGGGGACCAATATGTCTCTTGATTCCTCTCAAACTTAGATTGTAATTACTTGCTGAAGTGTTAGGATATGAAGAAGTCCAGGTGGTCTGTTAGCTCTGCCTTTTCTCTAAGTGCACAGCTGAACTTTTCTTCAGTCTGCTCAAACCCCTTTCTGGAATCAAAACTCTATGACTTTAAGCAATTTTGTAAGGTCATCAAAACTTCTTTTTAACTATTGCTTGTGAAGAAAATGCTAATTTTTCTATGAGCAAGAGATTTAGTTTTCCAAATTATATCTGCATATACATGTATAGATGTTTTCTGATACTGAATTGGATTTATGTGGACAGGTTTTGGTAGTGCAGGGTGGAGAGGGGGACTGGCTCTTTTGAGAGTCTACTAAAAGCTTCCCCCATGTCTGACAGAGCCAATTCCAGCCAGCTTCAGAACAACGCTGGCCAAGGCTGAGCACATCTGCTGTGGTGGCAGTGCCGTGTGATACCATGTAAAAGAATGAAAAAAAAAAGGTTTTGCACAGATGCAGCTGTGGCCAGAGAAGAACAGAGAGAATATGTGACACAATTGATTCTGCAGACACCAAGGTCAGTGGAGAATGAGGGGAAGGAAGTGCTTCAGGCAGCAGAGCTGAGCTTCCACTATGACACGCGGTAAAGAACGTGGTGGGGCAGCTGTGCCCCTACAGCCCATGGAGGAGCCCCGTGCTGGAGCAGGTGGATGCCCAAAGGGCTGTGACCCTGTGGGAAGCCCATGCTGGAGCAGGTTTGCTGGCAGGACTTGTGGCCTCGTGGGGAGCCTAGGCTGGAGCAGTCCTTTTATGTTCACCCACAGTGAAAGGAAGGAAGACCTTTATGCATCCAGGACAGGAGTTATCAACCTGAGCATTTTAGCCCTTAAGCTGAAAGCAACAGACAGAACTTTAGGTCTCCCCTCTGGAGGAAATACTCTTAGCCTTGAACATGTGGGCAGCAGTAGGCACAGCATCTCACTCTCCCTCTAACACCTTTTCACTGCTTTCTCGTAGTGCAGCAAACACTTTTGTAGCTGAATCCTACTTTTCTCAATACTTGGCTTCCTTGCAGGGCTTTTGCATTCTCCTCAGCCTTCATGCCCCCATGTCCTGCCTGCAGGTGATTGAGAAACACCTCCATCCCCCTTGCTGGCTGCATGGCCTGAAGGGATGGCACAGTTTCCTCTTCCTTTACAGGATTCCTCAGACCAGGAGGGGAGCCATCAGGATGAAGAGCAGCCTTTCACCCGTTTAAGCCAGAGTTTCCTTAGCTATGGCAAGGGAGGTACGTGTTGGACACCAGGAAGAATTTTTTCATTGAGAAGATGGTTAAGCATTCGAATGGGATCTGCAGGGAGGTGATGGAATCACCACTCCTGGAAGTGTTCAAGAAGCAACTGGATGTGGCACTTAGTGCTATGGTTTAGTTGACGTGGTGATGTTTGATCAAAGGCTGGACTCAATGATCTTGGAGATCTTTTCCAGCCTTAATCATTTATGATTCTGAGGGGGCATGGCAAGCTGCAAAGTGCCCTATCAAACCCTCTCTGCTTTTTTTCCACTGAGTGGAAGAAAGATGAGTCAAAGCCTAAAGAACTTTTCCCATAATGAAAGGCAGCCTTGCTTTAGAAATCACTGGTGCCATTAGGAATCATTTTTCAGACAAGGACTGTCAAGGTGACAAGGTCGTTAATGGCCAGTGGTTAGCAGGGAGCAATGACATTCCTGGCCCCTTGGTGCCTGCAGCTCTGTGCAGGGAGCCCAGCTTGCCCTGGCCCAGCAGAGGGCAATCCCAGCAAAAAAGCTCAGGAATCAGTGCTGTTGCTGGGTTCCAATTTCCCTGCAGAAGTGAAAGGTTGAAAAAGTAATAGAGCCACAGCTACCCAGCTGCTTGTGCCCCCCATAACCCCTGCTGCCTACACCAGCCTGTGAGTGAGTGTGAGGTAGGAGCTGGGAGCATGGAAAATGAGGAAATGGCCACACTTCTGCATATTTTAGGTCAGCTTGTGGCCTCAGGAACTCTGCCCGCCTTTTAAAGATTTGATGGGATCAAGCCCTGCTGGAAAGAATAATTCTGAAAAGCAGCCAAATTCAGCAGACATAGGTATTAGAGAAGTATCCTGGAAGAACCATGTTACACTTTATTTATGCCTCTCTTTTTTTATACGCCTCACTTGTACAATGTCAAAACTTTTCTAGGCCTGCCTGGAAGAATATTTGAAAGTAAAAGAAAATCAGAGCGGCTTAGTAGTCAGACAGTTTCTGGGTGCTTATTTCCGCTAATAAATGAAATGACTCACTTCTTAAGCCTCCAAGTACACTGAGTTTACTTTCCCACGCACTGGCATCAGCAAACATTTTTACCGTAAAGCATATTAGCTAGTCATAAGCTTTTTTGCCCATATTTCCATGCAATGTGTGCAAACCCTGCTCATCTACCTAGGTGTTTGTTTGTTTGTTAGGCTGTTGATTAGCACTGAAAGCCAGAGATAACACAGAAATCATATAATCACTATACCATTTTTCTATATAGAACGGACCTTAAGGGTTTAGCAGTATAAACATACATGAGAGATCACTGAAAAAACCACATACCTATTTGAAGTAATGTTGCAAGAAGGCTTTTGACGTTCCCTCCATCAGCAGCACTGCTCAGTGAACGACCTAAAACAGTTGCACTACAGGAGACAAACCTGGTGGAGACAGAGTCATGGATGAATGCTGTAAGGTCTGCAGTCTCCTGGCAGCCAAAAGTGATTAACAGCAGCACAGACTCAAGTACTGTTCCTAAAAAGCTGCTGCAGGAAAGCAGGCTGGACAGGGCAGAGACAAGTCCAGGAAACACCATTAAGTGGAGATCTGTAGCATTAGGAGAGGGGTCTCTTCTAGGGCCACCCCTTGTTCCATGCGAGGAGGAAGAAATTGCCTGGGGTGTCTTGTATTGTCATACAGGCTGTCACTGTCCCACACTACCAATGGGTTCAGGAGGGAATATTCAGTGAGGTGCATCTTCTGATACTACATCTCTGACTTTTTGTCACAAGATCCACAAAACCCTCAACAAAAGAATGCATTTGGTAAATTCATGCCTTCACCCCAACTTTGGAGAAAATATATCAAAATCTAAGTATTTGAGAAATTATTTACCCCAATCCTCCTACAAATATATATGTATATTATGCATAAATATAAATATACATATACATATTTTATATATATATATACACACATATGCAAAATGCCCATATTCCATACTATTTCCCTAAGCATTACTGGTGCACTATGTCTTTTCTGTGCTCATCAATGCACAGTCAATTCAAATGTTAATGAGATTTAAGAATTCTTTAAAACTGGGTTCATGAGTAGGTACTTTGCTGGCTCATTCAGCAATACTCCTTCATTTCATAGTCAGCCTAATGTGAGTTAGAAAATCATATCAAATCATCAAGTTCATCTCATAAATCCTATAGAGAAGGAAATAATCACTAGAGAACCAATTTGATATCAGCTGACTATTGAATTAATTTGTAGAACAGGAAAGATTAGTATAAAATTTCTACTAGATGTAATTTCTGCAGAAATCAATAATATCACTAATACATTGATCATAAAAAGAAGCTTGGTTTTATAAACTCTTGCATTGTATGTTTTATTTGAAAACTTCAAAACATTTTCTCAACCAATTAAACAAATATTTTTGCTCTATGTCACAGTGGTGATATTAGGAAACACAGAGAAAAGTCTAATGCTGTCAATATATGGTGAAATGACTGTTCTGTTTTGAAATATGAATATAATACAAGCAAGCCCTTTCAAACCATTTTACTTAGGCACTGTGTATGCCATTTTGCTGAGTGCAGTGACTTTTGCTGAGGACTTAGAACTCAGCAAGAAAATATTTTGGCCACATATATAGTCATGGAAATAGGAACTAATATTTTGTCAGTTTCTATCGTTCTCTACTGTAAGAACAAGGAAAGAAAATACTGTCATTTTCTCATTTCAAGGAAAGGAATGGAAAGAACAGGTCAGAAAATACTAGGAGCAGACAGATTATTTAAAGTGTGATGATAAGGAGGTTCACAGAGAACTGCAGAGATGGATGATTTCTACTCTTGCATTTAAAAATCAGGTATTAAAATTATTATTGTATAAATAAATTGATGTTGTTCTGATACTACTGCAAAAGTGAAGACATGAGTAAAATCCCCATTTTGAGTCAATCTGTTGGGGTTTTTCATGCTAATGTTTATTTTAAAAAAATGTTCTACAAATGTATTGGGTTGCAGCCAGAATTGAAGACTGGCACCTGCCTGCCCCCTTCTCATATGGACTTGCCCTTTCCCCAGGCCAGTGTATTCATAATGCTCTTTTTTTTCTGATGTGTTCCCAGCTCCTTCATATTAATCTCAGTGGAGCATGAGACAGTGATTCTTGTCATGCCAGGCCAGAAGAATCTCCTCGCCCTCAAGCCATGTATGTCTTGTGCAATGCAGAGACCTGGTGGATGTGCTGACCCGTGGAGATGCTCTGTGTCTGAGGCTGTGCCAGTGGAGCTCAGCTGCTTTAATGCACATGGACATCTGAGGCTGAGGGGTTGGCCCTCAAGTGCTTCATGTTACTTGACAAAATACACTTTAGAAGGAAAAGAGAGATTGAATCTGCATTTATGTCTGCCTTTGATTTCTCAATTTGCCCCTCTGTGTGTCCTGGACAGACAGCCCTGCAGCAAATATGGCCTGCAGCAATAGCCCACACTGTTGGCAAACTGTGTGAGATGTGGCAGATCAAAGAACAAAGTTAATGTATGGACTGTGGTGGTAATCTGCTATGGAGAGTATCTGCTCATGGCATTTGAATTTTAAAGATATCCTGGCTCCAGGGAGCTTTTCTCTTTATACTCTTGAGTGTCCTCTCCTTTCACAAACTTTGGTCATTAGCCTCTATTTTGTCCTCCTCTTCTGAACTGTCAAATTGTCTTCAAACAAAGAAACATTAACAAAAGTTCCTCCAAGGGATTCAGCTCAGGAGAATTCAGTCCTGTATGTCTAGGGCAGAACATGTCAGTCCCAGCATGTCGGTCCTTCAGGGAGATGCCCAGCATCAGCCAGAAAAGGTCCAAACCTGCTGAGGATGATAGCTCAGAAAAGAGAATATGAGTAACATAGGAATAGTGAGTTTGGACCGTTGTAGGGAGGAAGGAGGGGCAAAACAGGTAAGTGAAATGACATGAGTGAGATCACTGGCTTTCCCATGGAGTATGGAAATATGATGGCTGATCCAGATAAAAGTTAGGAATATTAATTTAAAAAATAATCTGGGAAGCAATGTTGTGCAGAGTAAGTGATTTCAATGCTTTGAATCAATTGATGATGTCACTTTTGTTATGAACATCCTTTTTCATTGGAAGGAAACACTGGATGTTTCATACTGCCACTAAGCCTGGGAACAGTTATTGCAGCCCACTGGAACAAGCATGGAAACATTTAGGCAGAAACCTCTATTAGTTTTATGCAGTCAAATACTTAAAGTCTCTTCTAGAAGCTGGTTGACTCCCTGGTTTTCACACAGGGCTTACCCACAGGCAGTGAATCAGGCTCAGTGTTTTGCAGTTGCATTCTACCTTTGAACTTGGTCATTCTCTCATCTCTTAATCTCCTTTTCTGTAGGAACTGGCAGCCTGCCTGGCTTTAAGCAGAAGCTCTGGCAATGATTTTGCAATTTTTGTGTGTGTGGCTTTTCTTTTCTTCTTTTTTTTTTATTTTTTTATTTTTAGGGCACTGCTCAATCTTGAATTTTGAATCTCCCTACTGCTATTCAGTTGCCATGACAGATATAGGGAAGAAAATAAGCTACAGTCACTCCAGCCTGTCTCACAGACAGATGTAGTTATTCCCCAAATTCCTATCAATTGCATGATTTATTTGATTGGCATTTGGGAAAAACAACAGTGACAGCTATATATTACAGCTATCTATCGTGGCATGATGAACAGGTATTGCCAAGGATCACAGCTGATCCCTGGGACATTGCATACAAGATTCAAGGTATCTGTCCTCTGATTAGTTCTTGTGCTCTGCTTCCTCCTGCACAGAGGTGGCAGACAGAGGTCAGACACATCCAACTCACTTTTGGGCTTTCTGTCATTCATGTTCTCACTGCATGTTATAAGTTTTTGGTGACAGGTTTTTAAATGTATGTTTTAAGGCATAAGAGAAAGTCTTGAACGTCTGTGAGTTAAATTAAAATTGAGATCTTCCTTCCTGAAACCACTGGTTTTTGAGCACTAAAGCCATGGGTTTTGTTAAGGAAGTTAATTTTGTTTTCCCTTAGACATCTGGGTTCATAATACTTTCCCCAGACTATTAAAAAAGAGGAAAAAATCTTTGTCACTCTTCCAGTGTAGCTTCTGAAGGACTTTGGCACATTGCTTCTGGATAAACTCTGTCTGCTTCCTGAAATACATCCTGATTCTGATGTGGTTCCTGAGTCCATCCATCCAGTAAGGTACCTGATCCTCTTCCAGGCAGTGCAAAGGAGGATTTTCAAGGGTATGAAGAGGATCTACATCACTCCTGAAGCACCACATGAAGTACATTCTTAACAGAAATACTGAGGATGAAAATAGCATTGACTGTATGATGACAACAGTGCTTTTGACCTTGGGATTTACTTTCCTAGACTTCAATGTTCCTGCTCCTTTAAAGTGATAAAACTCTACAAAATCTTCACTATTTTTTGTTTCTCTTTTAACAGAACCAGCCACGTATGGTGGGTATAAAAGACACCTTAGGCTCACAGGAACTGGAACATCAGCCTCATAGGAAATTTTTTTTTTACTGCTAACACTTCCTTATATGGATTATTAATCAACAGCTTGAGGTTTGGGTTTGTATAGTGGAGAGATGCAGAAGTTGCTCAGTAAGAATTAGGTGGAATCCTTGTCCACTTGCAAAAGTATAAGTTTCGCTGTGATTGATCAAGATGTTGTAGAAAACTACTCCCAGAATCGGTCCACTTTTCTCCTCATCTTAAAAAGGAATACTTAAACACTTGCTTCTTGCTCCTTATTCAGGTTTCAGTCTGTAAGAGGACCTTCACTCCAATCCTTCCTTTAATGTTTTTGGGGAACAAGTCCAGGCAATACAAAGTGTCCAGATGCTGGGACTGACAGCAGGAAGCCTGTGCCCTGGTGGGGCTGGTTCTTTGAAGAAGTTTGTGTCATGTGGTGATACACGCCTTGCCAGGTGCCAGGTAACCCCAGCACAGCAGGCACAATAAAAGCTGTTATTATTGTGAAGATATGAAAGAGGGCAAGTGACACAACAGAGGAGACCATCACTGAGAAGAAGAAAACTTCAGCTGCCACCCAGAAAAGGAAGGAAATGGGCAAAGGATAACAGTGGGGTTGGAAGGTGCAGCATGAAAGGTTATTTAGAAAAGCAGGTGCTCTCAGTTGCCAGTGACTGATGCACAGGTACCAGTCAGCCCTGAGGTTTGAGAGATGTCCGATCAGGCTCCCTGGAGCTGTCTGAGGAAATCATAAGGACCAGCAGATCAGCAGGATTTGTGCACTCTGTAATAAACCAAAATTATTAAGAGCATTTTTCCTTTGAAATTTTCTAAACCTTAGTGCTGTGTCAGCTGCAGTAGGACATCACCTTCAGGTTGAGATACATCCTACCAACAAAGCAAACAATCCTCCAAAATCCCTAACTCCTAATATTAGATCTTAGATTTTTTTTTTTTGGCTATGCTAATTACAGCCAACATAAAGCTGGTCATCAATGAGAGGCAGCCTGAATGCCCCTTCTATGAAAAGGGTAAGCAGAGATCCAGCCAAATAGATTTTTGTGAAAGAAGCAGATGCAGAAGAATGCTGACATTGATAAGTCTTTATCACACACATCTGCATAGAATCATAAAATATGAAAAATGGTGAAAAAAAGAAGTCAAAGGCAAAAATTATGAGATTCATTAATCAATGATAAAGAATAGAAGGATATAAGACAAATGAAAAAGCACAGAATAATGACTTTGACACTATCACATAAGACTGGTATATTACTCCATAGTAAGCAAAAAAAAAAAGGAGGAAAGAAGAAAGAAAAGGTTCATATTAGTTAATAAACTGTGAGGATGAAATAACTGTTCTGACCACAGAAATAGGGGCTGTTACTGGTGACTGGGTGGGCAACAGTGGAAAGGTCTCGGCATGTGCGGATTTCATCAGTGATGTAATAGCCAAGAAAGACTATTATGCATACAGATATGCATTAAAGTGTTGTTCTGTAGTTTCCATAGGATAATTGTTGCCAGCATAGAGATTAAACTGAAATTATGTGTGGCTCAAAAGATTGGTGTTTCAAGAAAAAATATTAGTCAAGGCTTTGAAAAGTTGTGCAGGAGAATTACAATGAGCAAAAGGTGTGTGTCAGAGCCCTCCTACACCTGTGAAAAAGTTTCCAATGGATTGATGTTTCTGCCCAGATGACAGATTGCAAATGAAATTATGTGTTTTAAAGGCAGAAAAAGACAACCATCTTCCTTTGGTTATTATTTCCTGTATAAAGTAGCTGTGGACTTTCATTCAAGAGAACTTTTTCAGAAAAACTAGTAGTCTTAAGATTTCAAATAATTGAGAAACCACTGTTAACTTGAATTATTAATTGCCACATACCATGAAGGATGCATACAACATAAGAAGGACAGACTGCTGGAGCAAGTCTAGAGAAGGGCCACAAAGGTGATCAGAGGCTGGGAGCACCTCTCCTATGATGACAACCTGGGAGAGTTGGGGTTCTCACTGGAGGGGAGTCCCAGAATATCAAATAGCAGCCTGCAAGTACCTAGGGGGACCTATGAGGAAGCTGGAGAGGGACCTTTTACAAGGGCATGTAGTGATAGGACAACAGGGAATGGCTTTAAACTGAAGGACAGTAGGTTTAGATTATGTGTGAGGAAGAAATTCTGTACTGTAATGGTGGTGAGCACTGGACCAGGATGGCAAGGCCTCATCCAAACTGGCCTTGAACACTTCCAGGGATGGAGCATCCCCAGCCTGGTCCAGTGGAAAGTGTCTCTGATCATTGCAGGGGGGTTGAGTTAGATAATCTGTGAGGTCCTTTCCAACACAAACCATTCTATGATTCTTATCAAGTTGACTTTGTCCAGTTTTAGCTTCCCATTAATATGTTGTACTGCCTGTCTGTAATATGACATTTTGACTCAATACTTTTATTTCCTGAAAAAAATGAACCAGTGCTCATCCCCTCCATACGTTTACTGACAGGAGTCAAGTCATATTCAGTGGTATATAAAAGTTAACAAAAACATTTCTAAAATATTATGTAAACATTACAAAATGTTCCACTTGGTTGTATCTGATAACTTTGTTGACAGTGTTCAGTTCCTGGAGATAAAATAGCTTTTCTCTCTTATTTATTCTTTTTCTCTTACAAAAGTTCTCTCTCGGCCTTCTATACAGACTTTTCTAAAAGAAAAAAAATAAAAAAACAGACCAAAATAGTTTATTAGTGCATCATCTTGTCAATTTATGGTGAAAATTGCCTTTTGTCAAAGTGTTTCTGGGTGACATTTCTCTCGTCTGTAACAGTGCACTAACAAAACCTTCCTACCTAGGATGCATGCTGTGAGTACCCTTTGTGTGCAGAGAGGGTTAAGAGAGGGATGTCAAAAGTGAAGTAAACTAGGTTTCTAGTTCTCTAATGCTATTCTTTTTGGTTTTTCTGGAAACATCTTCTCCCCAGCTTGTTGCATCCATTAGAATCACAAGCAAAGAAGTCAGCAAACATCTTTGCTCACTGATTACCTTCTCTGACTCTTTAGAAACATCAAGCACAGAAATGTATTGTGATCTATTCTATTCTATTCTATTCTATTCTATTCTATTCTATTCTATTCTATTCTATTCTATTCTATTCTATTCTATTCTACTGTATTGTATTAGGGGACCATGTACCAACCTTCTCTGCCTGCCCTGTCTTGCACAGGGCACAAGGCCCTGCCATGCCCTTGAACACACCTGCCCTGCCCTCACACCCTCCCTCTGGTACCTAAGTGCTGAAACGCACCTTCCTTCACAGCCAGCACTACCCTTCTCCTTGGCATTCCCTCTTCCTTTCCCATCTCCCTACGCCCCTCCACACCTTGGTTGCTTGTTACTGAAATACCTCTTGAAATACAAGCTCTGGAACAAAAGAGAAATTTAGTCAGTTAATAACAGTACAAACATAACTAAGTGGATTAAAGTCATATATTATTCCTAATAATATTGTCTTATATATATTTGAAAAATACCTAGACCAATCAGACAAGAAAATCTGCCAGTGATATGCTTTTTGCTGGCAAGGCTACTCCTCTGTATATCTGCAGGGATTAAAGGCAATTCCAAAGAGGGGGAGTCAAGACAAATCCAATCCCTCAAATAAGAATCGCCTTGAAGGTCTAAATACCAAACAGATTTATTTAGAAGACAGCATCAGAATTAGTCTCAGAATACATAAGGAAGACCTTTCAAAAAGTGTATGAAAAACAAAATGTCTGTATTTAGATTACAGGTTAAGAATGCAGTTTATTATTCACTGTAATTTAATTGCTTTGTTACTAGGGGACACTCAGTTATACAAATGCCCCAAATCAGCTCTTTACAGGGGAAAGCAGTAAATATGATCATGCTGAAAATCCATTAGCTGCTAGATGCCCAGAAACTAGTAAAAGGAGCCACAAACCCTACTTGACACACAAGCCCCTTCTGGTTAAGGAAAGTCCTTGTTTATGTAAATACCCCTTTCTAGTAATTTGGAAGCAGCTGCTAACCACAAATGTTTTAATTGCCACTGCACTATTTCAATTACTAATTTTTGAATTGTTCCCATCTCTCTATGGACATGTTGCAAATTATTATAATTTGTTATGATGGACAGCATTAGAATGACATCTATTAGCACTTCTATAGATGAAAGACCCTCATAATGTCTGTTAGCAACCCTTGCAGGTGATGGCAATGATGGAGGGGTGGTACACCATCCTGCATCTACTGTGAGCAGTAATTCAGCCACTGGATTCAGAATAATTATTCCCTTTTCATCATTTTTCTTTCTTTCCCCCTTTTATTTCTCTCTCTTCCAGACATAAATATTGAAATGTGTAAGTAAATGCAGTCATCCTAAAATTCCAGTAGAAACATTCAGCATAATTTTAATACATTCAAAATTATTTTAAAATCTAGCATTTTTCAGACAATGAGCTCCTCATATACTAAATGCTAATTTTTGATAATTTGTTTCAAATATTGAAAGAGAACATGTTAGGATTCTAAAAGGTAGCAGGAGACCTCTTACACAGTGGGTGGCAACACGGAGTGGCATAGGAGAGAGACAGCCTCTCTACAACCTTAGTGACCCCTGCAAGCTGTGAAAATCAATAAGAGAATCAAACTAATTAAGGGGTACTGAGAAGTTTACAGAGGCTGAAAATGGAACTGAGGGATACAGCCATTGATTTATTGTCATAGCGTGTTGGCCAAATAATAGATTTATAATTCCATTGTTTGCCACTGGATTCTTATTCTTCTTTAAAGCAATCAAATAGGAGGCCCTCTTCTGATGCAGGTGCATTAGGCAATTATCCTTGTGAAAGGTGCTTTTGTTCTCCTTGCTCTCTAAAATACTTGAAGAATCACTTAGACAAAAAAACAAATGACTGAAAATGGCATATGGCTCAGTAGATGAGAGCACCATTCTCATTCCATTTCTGTGTGGGTGGAGGAAATGTAAATGCTTTTTAAGAAAACAAAATTGCAAGAAATGTGTTTCCTGCTATCACTCCTTTGCTAGTGATAAATACTTTAGAGAGCATTCTCCTGAAAGTTTTTATGGTCTTGGATCTGCACAGAGGAGGGCACCAAACTTTGCACACTTCCACATATCCTGATGCCTTTTTCCTGGTGTTATGAAAATGAATCTTGACATGGTTAAAGGGGTTGGGGGTCTTTTCCTCAGTATTTTAATCAGGATCCCGTTTGATGCATCCACTTCACCCAGGTGACAGCGGGGGCAAAATGCACACCCCCGTCAATCACACACACCAGTTATAGACTTTACACATCAGCATATCTAACAAGGGGGCCCAAAAATGGGGCTGGAGTGGGCTAAGCTCTAGTTTACAGAATCTGTCCTGCTCAGAGACCTTGGGTTCCTGAGATAGTAGGATGTTTGATCTCCCTGGCTCTGCAGTTCTGGGGTGTTTAGTCTCAGGCCTGCAGAACACTTACAAAACACTAAGCACTGAACTAAGTGAAGGATTACAAGTGTGCATTCAAATACTTGTGGATATACAGAACTGTGTAAAAGGAATATAAAGAAAAGACAAAAATCATTCTGGCATCAATCCAAGAAGTGTCACACCTCTTCCCTCAGCTGCTCCATGCTCCTGCTGTCTCACAAGACTTCTTTTTTCTTCTGTGTAGCCAAACAAGTTGGTTTCACTCTGAACCAAATGGAGCATCCAGCAGCAAAGCAGGCATGAGGCTTTTGGGACTCTCCATGTACAGTGGGAGAGGAGCAATGTCTCACTGCAGCTGTACTGGTCCAGGGCACTGCTGGCTGATGTTCAGTTCAGTAGCACTGCTACAGGGCTTCCCCTTCTCTGTGTGTTTGGCTTCACACTGCAGAAATCTGACTGCTTCCGTTTTGGTGTTAAATAGATACTCACTTGAATGAAGAGCTCCTTCCCTTGGTGTCACAGCTGTGCTGTGCAGGAGTGATAGATGCTCACAATCAGGGTATTGCAGCCAGTATGCAAGGCAGCTGCCTTAGCTGGCTTTGAAATACCACCAGATTCTGGGGAAATGTTCCAGAATTATCTCATGTTTCAACCTCTCCAGCAGCCCTCCTGGCTCCCTTTCTCATTTCTTGGACAATGGAATGATCCAGCCCAGTGCAAGTACTTTCCTTAGATTTCCACATTTCTTATGTGTAGCCATCCTTGGATCTCCAAACTTGAAGCTGCTGTGGGATACAACTGAGTAATTCAGGATCATTTGGCAAATGAGTGGCTCCCTCGTTTGCAAAACTCCCTTCCTCCACTTTGTATTTCATTAGAAAAGTCTAGTTCCACCAAAGAGGTTGACACAATTGTGTGACCCATGTCTCTCTGCCCTGTTTACTCTGGTATAAGATCAGGGGACCCTGTACCTCTGTACACCAAAATGCAATTTCTACTCTGAACTTTTTATGAACTCTGTTCCTTCTGCTGCCCTGCCTGTGTCCTTTTTCTTCCCAAACAAGATCTATTTGTGGAATGCAATTTCTGTCTTGCTAACACAAGCACAGGGAATGTCTAGAATAAAATACAACATAGATGACAATCATGGTACAGGCAAATTTAATTATTTTATCCTCCTTTAAGGGAGAGGTGCTATGAAGGCATTGGAGATCAACAGAGCTAGGATAAAGGTAAGGCTGGGTTTGGGAATAAGGAAAGAGGAACAGTGAAAGGTCCTTAACACAACTGCTCTGCTGCTGCTGCCTTGAGAAAGAGGGCAGTGAATGCTTCTGGGAAAATGTATCACAGATATTTTGAAAGTAATTCCTTCTCTGGAAGTCTTCACATCTTCCTCCCTTACTGCCAGCAGTTGCTGTGCAGGGCTGTAGGGCTCGGCACAGGCAGAGCAGGCAGCAGGGCCATGACTGGGTGACAGCCCCACAGCAGTGCAGGCTGCTGCTTACCTTGTCTTTGTGGATCCTGAAAGTTGCTCCTAAGAACATAGAAAGTTCACAAAATCAAATTGGAACTTGGGTGTGTGGAGATATCACCCTACTTAATATAGTTTTCTCTAAAAATTAACTGAGCTGCTGCAGACCCTTAAATTTTGCCAAATGCATGTAAATTCTGTATTAAGGGTCAAGAAATCACTTTCAATTACTTTGGCTATGCATGATGGAAAGTTCTGAAGATTAGTCAATCTTTGCAAACACTTTGAAGATAAAAAGTGTCAATTATATGTAACTAGTAGCAATAGATATACTCCCTTATGGTTCTCCTTTCAGAAGAGATACCTGTGCTTGAGTTAAAGCTGAGAAAGTAAAGGGGAGGGAGCCCTGCTGGACTAATTGCTATCAATTGCACTCCACTGCTTTTACAGTCAGCTGAGATTTGTTTATACATCTGTTTGCTGATTTAACTATATGACTCCCCCAAAGCCAGGCATCATCACAATAAAATTTTGATGAATTTCCCTGACAAACTTCTCCTTAAACTGTTTCTTTATCACTTACTAAAATACATTCATAAAGAGTCAATTCATTGATCCCTGTGACACTGAGGAGTTTCAGCCTTGCTAGCAGCTATGTGGCACTAATGTTATACTGAATTTGGGAAGTAACCTATTTGCATGGGAGAGCTCATTGCTCAGCTATATTCTGTAGTCTGTGGAAATTCAGCAGCATCTACTGGATGTAGAGACCCATGAGCTTTGTGCTTTCATAAGTTTTCACAAAAGAGCTAAAATAATTGCCATATACTGAGTGGTTTCACAAAGCCTTTGCCCAGCATTGGCATAATCCTATTTATAAAAAGACAAATATATTTGGTCTTTTATAACATACAAACGAACAGAAAAAAAAAAAAGTAAAATATCCCACATTCTCCCAAACACACACAAAAAGGATTAAAACCACTTATTGAAATACAGATATATTAAGAAAAATAGGGCTAGTTCTTGTTAAAGCAGTTCAGAGTTTTGGCTTTGTTCAGTGATATTTTGTATAATAGGCATAGCATATTCCTGGTGATGAACTGTTTACATTTTTTTTGCTCGATACTAATAATGGTATGCATTTTTCTAATTAAAATGGTAATAGCTATTACTTTAAAACTGTCTCAACATGACTGATGCAGTCTCATATTGGCTAATAATAGTCCTCCATTTGTTTCTCACCTATTTATATGGTACCACTTAGTGTTAGTGAAGTGTGACCCGACCAGATGTGCCTGCAGAACTGAAATGAGGGCACAGAAGCAGTGAAAGCCTTGCAAGCCCTTCAGCTAATTGACATTATTGTGTGTACAGGAGGATGCAGGGGGAACAGCAGAACAGCAGTTTGTTTCTTCACCAGATTTCCACTGCAGAGCCCCAGTCATGGCATCCTGCCGAACTGAAATGCCTTTGCCAGGGGATATTCCCTCTGCTTTAGTGTGAACTTTTCAAAGATCAAATTCTTTATTGACAAGAGGATCTTAATCTTTACTGTATTTACATGTTTTATTAGAATCCAAGGAATTGTCCTTGGTGAGATTATACAATTTTACCTTATTTGGATACAAGTTTTGAAAGACAGAGCATAAGAATGACACTTTTTCTCCTTCCACACACCCTTCCTCATTCAAAAGTCTCCTCATGGGAGAAAATGACAAGTAAGACACAATTCTTTTAAACCAGTAAAACACATAATTGTTGCTTGGGGCTTTTTTAATCTCTTAGATACACAGCTGGCCTTTATACTACAAATACTTGTGGATGCTGATGCCAAGGTCCAGAGGGATTATTCACTTCAGGCAGCATCTCCTCACAGAGGCAGTCCTCATTTCCAAGGCAGAGATGGGTCTGACACTATGCCCATGTCTCAGAACTTGGTGGTAGCACCTGGAAAACCAGTTTCTTTACTACATGCATTGCTTTGCTCCAGGTATCTAGACCAACAATGCCTCAAGGATGCCTCGCTGGGTGAACCAGCTGGGAAACTGTCTAGTTGTGTGCAGAGAAAACACGCTGTCTTTGCTCTTGCTGTGGAGCTCAGGGAAAGGAGCTCAGTCCTCAGACTGCTTTCTTTCTCCTCAAAACCTTCATATGTTTCACGTAGCAGGGACAGCAAAGGCCAGGAGCACAGCAACAACCCGTGTATGAGTGTTGGGGCCATGGAGAGGAGCTGGATTAGGCATGGGTTGGACGTGGATGGGGCAGCCTCAACAAGACAGCCCTGCAGCAATCCAGGATGAGCTGACTGCTATGCAGATGCAAAGGTGAGCAGCTGAAGCTCAGCAAACTGAGCAGTTTTGAAATCAAACCTTTTTTAAGTAGGGAAAGTTATAAACCATGAAAAAAATGTTTACACATAAGGTGTCCTTGCTGCCACCACTTGAAAATGTAAAATCTTGGGTTTCTTGTCGAAATACTTGCCCTACTTCCTCCAGCTTTTGCATGTATTATGACTGGGTAGTTAAGATAATAATGATGGGAGGCATCCTTCTCCTTTGCAATATACAACAGCAAAACCAGCAGTCTCTTTCTCCCCTTACAGTAGACTGGTCTGTTAGTTCTGTGACTCCTATCAGTTACATCTCAGTTTCTCATCTAACATCATTTTCCTGCCATGAGGAATGCGTGGATAACCTCTCTTTGTTGGCAGGAAGGGTGACATGGCAGAAGCAGTGGGTGCTGAGGGCCAGATTTCCATGCTGCCCACATTGGTGGCCACTTTGGGCAGTCTCCAAATACCCAGGGCTGATCAAAGCACCTGAGGTGTTCCTGCAGAGCCCAGCTTCTGCCCTATTTCACCCAAAAAAGAGCCTTGCAGGCTCTCAGATTACCCTGCATTATAGGTGGTGATGATTTGCTTAAACTGCAGGGTCCTGGTCAAACCGCAGTGGTGATGTGGACACACAACCACTAGCAATGGCACAGCAATGCCCCAGTCCAGGAAAAGCCTTGACTGTGATAATAATCAGCACTGGGACCTCAAGAAGCAGGAAATATCACGTCTTTTGATTCCCATGACCAGTAGTGTGACACTTTGATACAGATTTTGATTTAATAAGTTTTGAGATGTTAGCAGGATCTGGCTAATCTCTAGGACATATGGTTTAAGTCAGTTATGTAAAAAGAAAAATATTTACAACACTAGAAATGCTGAAGCATATGGAATATTATTTCTAACAACCTGAAAGAAAATGATGCTAAATAGAAGTCCTTGTCTTCTCTTTAGCAAGGCTCTTCTTAGTCTTCATTTGTTTTCCAAATGATATTATTATTCAGTAAATAGAATATGAAGCCAAGGAATTGAAATTGCTCAGTTCCTGGCAAACTTTATTCTCATCTTGCTCAATAATCATGATTATAATGATTTTATTCATAAGCCACATTAAGTTTTTTCCCTATGGTAAAATTAAATGCAATGGGAATTGAAGGATCTGTTCCTTAAATGCAAAACTAAAAGCAATACATCTTGCTCCTACATGAAGCAACTGTATTTATGCTCTGGATAGTCAATGACTGCATCAGAAATAACTATTCTGATGAACACTGGCATTCAATTCTTCCTTTTCTTTTTGTTTCATAGCAGAAGAAAATGTCAGTCTAATAAAATAGAGCATCAATGTCTTTATTTATGGAGACCCCAGAATGTCAGAAAGATTGATACTAAATTGCTGGATGCAGAGTAATCAATGCCATCTGGGAGATCAGAATCCAGAAGTCAAACATGACACTGAACAGATTGATTTGTGTCATGTTTTATTATAAATCATGTGCCATCAGCTGTTACACTTCCATCAGACTAAAGGGGGACAACTTTTTGAACTTAATTTGGTGTGAACATTTTGTTGAATTGGGGTATCCTAGAAAACCAAAAGCAGGACATAATTTGCTGAGATTTTGGTTTAGTAGAAAGTAAGTTCTTACAGTTGGAGAGAAACTCTGAAAAACAGACACCCAAAGAAAGTACCTGGGGTCTGAGGTTAGCATGCAAAATGAAAAAAGTCGCATCCTCTTAGTTCACTATTGCCTAGTGAAGGTTTATTGTTATACCAGGACACCTGAAGGAAGCAGGATAACTGCTCAAAAGACAAACAGTATTTTCCCATTGGAAGTGAAGCAGAAGATTTTTGGAGGAGTAGGACAAGCAGAGCACACTCAGTTGGGGCCTGACACAATCCTATACCTGGCAAAGGAGACAAAGAACAAGAAGTAGGAAAGGTTCCAATAGCTTAGATCAAAAATTTGCAGCCTTGGGAGATGAGTGACTGATACATTTGCAAAAGGCATTGCAATGTTTTTATTTTTGCTTGGCATTTATGAAGGGTCAGTCTTCTGGGTTTATAATTGTCACATACAGTAAACTGAGAAGATTTGAGGGAAGAAAACTTAATAATAAATCTGCTAAGGCTCTGTGAGTATAAAAGGTTCTGTAATAATAGGTGCAGCATTTACCTAAGATATCTGCCTTATTCTGGAGAAATGTTCCTGTAAAATTTATGGTTGTGATGTTCAGCAACTCACCAAACTTAAATAAGTTTGATAATGGTTGAATATTAAACATTGTCTTAGTTGAGGCTATGGCATGTCCATGACACAAGTCTTGGAGAGCAAATGTCCCCACCAGCATTTTGAAATTAAATGCACGGGACCATCGAGCATAAAGAGGGTGTATAGTCCTATCCAGGTGTTGGGGTTTAACCCCAGTCAGCAACCAGGCACACACCACTGCTCTCTCACTCCCTTACCAGGGACTGGGGAGAGAATTGAGAGGGTAAAACATTTAAAACTCTGGGGTTGATATAAAAACGCTTTGATAAGGAAAGCAAAAGATGTGTGCACAAGCAAAGAAAACAGGGAATTAATTTGCTTCTTCCCATGGGCAGGCAGGTGTTCAGCTATCCCCAGGAGAGCAGGGCCCCATCATGTGTAATGGTTATTTGGGAAGAAAAATGTCATCATTTCAAATGTGCCCCTCTTCCTCCTTCTTCCCAACAGCTTTACATACTGAGCATGATGTCATATGGTTTGGAATATCCCTTTGGTCACTTTGGGTCACCTGTCTCAGCTTTGTCTCCTCCCATCTTCCCATTCGCCCCCAACATCCTGGCCAGCATGCCCATACAGAAAAGGCCTTGGCTCTGTGTAAGCTCTGCTCAGCAGTAACAAAAACATCTCTCTATTACCAACTCTGTGTTCAGCGCAAATCTAAAACACAGCCCTGTACCAGCTGCTGTGAAGAAAATGAACTCTACCCCAGCCCAAACCAGCACACCAGGTTACCAAAACATAATAATAAAAATTTACTGGAGAGCAAAGCAATATAGCTCGACTTGCTATATTGTGTCTGCCTCAAGAATGCATATTTTCTGGAGTATGCTGAATTTTCCTAAAGTTTTGCCAGAGAGATAATTTTTTAGCATTACCTTTTGGCAGCTTGGGAAAATTGATGCTGATTTCTTTGGGTAGATTGTGACAGGGAGACTTACTGAGGCAGCACAGAAGCACGTCACCATGTCACCTGACTCTCCTATCAGTGAACACAGAGGACAAAAGCAGCTCTGGCAAGGCAGATGTAGGCCAGCCCCATCTGAAATTCATGGAGGCCAAATTTAACCTCCAGGGGCTGAAAGGCCCAGGACAGGCAAAAGAAAATGAGGGACCAAAACCATCAAAACCACATTGATCACTGAGCAGTCCTCCTAAAACAATAACTTTGTTTGCTCAGGACTCTGTCTTTTGAATATAAACCTAAGCAAATAGTGACATCTATTTCTTTAATAATTTCTCTGTCTTGTTTAAAGTGGACTAGGTTTCAAGAATCCATGTCTGTTGAGTTTATGCTGAACTTATGGCAAAAGGAAATTGTGACCAGCATTGAAACCACATTCCCCTAAATAACAGAGTTAATCACCTAATTCAAGAAGATCACTGTGGAAGCAGCACAATTAAAAGGAAAACAAGGTTTTGATTAACTGACTTTCATGTATTTGCATGCATTTGTGTATGTAGTATGTGTAAAAGCTTATGTTTATTTACACCTGGCATGCCTGTGGAGCTCCAGGTACTCCCTTGCAGGAAAGAGTATGTCCTCTTTTTTTGCCATGAATTTGAACTACAAATGGAAGAACATTAAGATTTACAAAGCTATTACAACTGACATATTAAATTTCATGGGGAAATGTATTTTAATTGATAGCCATAAAAGCAATGCAGTAAAGGTTATCTTGCAACTGTATTTGGAAATCACTTTCATAACATCACTTAATTCCTCTAGAAGATGTCTTTAATCAAAGAAACTCTCTGCTGATATTATTACATATATTTTATCTGAAAGTGACCCTATTTTGTCTTGTGACCTTATCTTATGCATGATTCATCAAGAATTGGAGCTCATTTACTTCCCACAGATCCTTTTACTTTGTACATCCTGCTTAGTTTTTCTACTCCCAAATAGACTAATGTAAGAATATAAACACTGGCTATGATCTAACAAAATCCCTGCTCAAAACAGTGCTGGCATGTAATGGTGTCCTCAAGCAGCTGACTACAAAATGTTAAAAAAATGTGTCAGAAGGCTGATTTTCTTTTCCTCCTGTTGCTGTAAAACAAAGATTTTGTAGGGGAATTGTGTGTTGACAGAAAACCAAAATGATGCAGTGTCAGTACATATAATATGAAATTGTTTTCATTATTAAAAATAAAAAAAAATAAAGACTGTGCTTTTTAACTTGCAACCCTCCTTCATGTCTCTCCCCAGCTGACAGTGGACAGGCCACATATCTCCATTAGCACAGTCTGTCCCTCTCTGCTATCAGGTATCTACAACCTGAAAAAAGGCATTGTGAGACACATCAATTTAAAAATCTCCCTAGGCTGTGTAAGAGCATCACCATTTCAGGGAAGCATAACAGCTTGGAGGGTGATTTGACTGGCAGTTGTTGTTGCTGCTTCAGTCTGTGTTTTCCTTCCTCCATATAAAACACACTCTGTTTAGTTGTGCATGGCTGTGGGGAGGCTGGGCCGTACAAGGCTGCAGGGCTGTCTGTAGGGGTGCCTGTAGGGGTGTCTGTAGGGCTGTCTGTAGGGGTATCTTAGGGGTTTCTGTGATGGTGGCTCTGAGGGTGTCTACAAATATGACACATTTTCCTTTTTTCAACATGACAGTTTCTGTATTCATTAAATAACTTACCCAGTTGCCAACAATGAACAAATGTGTGTAAGGAACTGTATCCGTATTGTTCATGAAAGCACAAGTGTTAGAACCACTTTCAAAAATGAGAAAGGTGTGAAATGAGAGCCCTGGTGATGCTTGTGTTGTTTTTCTTAAGTGCTCTTGTACAGCACCTGTCCTCCAGGTCCTGGTTGCAAGACATCAGCCTGTACCAGTGACACCTAGTTACAAATATAAGTGCAAAAACATAACAGAGGGCCAGTGAGAAAAGTTATGGGGCAAATATGGACAAAGCAAACTGCAAAAACTTGGTAAGATCAGCTAAATTCCAGCCAGTATCAATAGATCTAGACATCAACATACATGGTGTTCCCTATTTAGACACCCAAAAGTTCTTGGATGACTACTGGACAATGGGCTTGTCAAAGTAGTTCAGCTGCAAGGGAGGAAGGAAGATGGCTCTGGCTTGAACATGTTTGTTGGTTTCAAGGTACAAAAAGGAGAATAAGGGACCAAGTGATTACCAGTGGGGTCTGAGTGGTGCAGCATTATCATAGACAACCTGGAAATGGAATGAGCAGGGAGGTAATGTGGTCTGCTGATGACAGAGAGTTATTCAGAAGGAAAAAAGAACTAGGGCTGGTTGTTAAGAGCAGCAGAAGAACCTGAAAGTGACAGTGATGATGGACTGGGGAGAAAAAAAAAACAAACCAACAAACTAGGGGGTGAAATGAGGTTGAATTATTAGGTTGAATAAAGGTAAAGCACAATGAAAATTTGATTGACCTGACTTAAGCAAAAACTTGGGCTACAAGTATCACATTGAAATTGCAAGCTCAAAGTTCAGCAGTCAAAGAAATGCACCAAACATGAGGAATTATAAGAAAGGAACAGAGAACAAACAAGAGAAGATGGTTGTGCCTCGGTAGTAATGCATGATTTGAATTTGACTTGTTTAGGTAGTTCTGGTCCTCAGATTTCTGCCCACAGGGAACATAATGAAACTGGAACAAGTTTAGATGTAGGGAAATAGGATGGTTATGGATGTAATGCAAACTCCATTAAAGCTCTGTTTAATTACACTAGAATGCATTTGCTTAACAACAAATGAAAGAGTTGCTCTCTAGGAGCACAGGTGGCCTGGACAAGGTGAATGTAACAATGAGGAAAGAGTAGACGGACTTCAGATGAAAAATTCATAGGCCCAAAGCAAATCAAATAAAGGGTTTTTTTCCCCATGATGTAGAGTAAAACTGTTATTCCTTGCTGCAGAATTATGAGTTCTAAGTATCATTTCCACAGAACCAATGAGACAAATTCTACAAAGAAAAATACACTGACAAAAATGAAATATAAATTTATTTCTCTCTCAAAAGTGTCAGAGGTGTAATTTTTCAGAGGCTGGAATGGTAGAGCCAGAAGACTTTATTCCAATCTTGCCCTGAGCTTTTACTGCTCTCTAGCTGGTGGGTTCTGCTCAGGGCAAGGCCCAGAGCTGCCTGTGGTTGTGGTCTGGCCACTACCACTCCTGTCAGAAAAGTGTTGAACAATAAATACACTTTTCTACATTATTTTAATATTAATTAATTAATTTCCCCCAGTAATTATTTTAATACAAATATAAGAAAATAGCTGAAAAAGTAGTAAAGTGACAAATGTCTTGCCATGCAGTAATGGATGCTGTGGTAGTTTCTGTCCCACTAGGGTCTCTCTGGGAGATACATATCTCTATGTTTTGTCCATCTGTGGTAGGCTTGAACATTTTGACCAATGATCAGACTGACCAAACAGGGACTTTCTGTGAAGTTAATCTGCAGTGTTCAGCCTGACAAAGAGGTCAACATTGATATTTTATAACTGACCCAACTCTGCAGCTCTACTCTGCCAGTACAGAACTGATTGGAACCTGGAGGACCACCATGCTCTTATTAATTTACCAGCTAGGATAAATGAAAAATTTTTGCTTATATAAGAAAACCAAATTAAATAATTGCTGGCCTTTATGCTACTGTTTGCAGAAAGTGCACTGGGGCTTTGTTATTCTTTTGTTATTTCTTAGGATTAATTCAGATTAATCTGAAAGCTCCTGAAACCTTTACACAGTATTACAGAGATCATGCCAGTTCATCAGCAACTTTAGTCACAAGTTTTTTGACTGCATAACAAGTATATATCCTTCCCCTAACCCGTTTTAGAACTGTACTTCCAGTGAATTAGACACATAGCGGCTGAAATATTTGGAAAAGTAGAGATGTATTAGGGAGGAAAAGAAAATAAACAAAACTGAGCGCCTGCTTAGTGACTTCAGAAGGATATAATCTCCCTTTGGTCCCTGCTTAAAGGCCAGACAGCCTTGATGAAAGCACATCTGACTCAAAAGAGGATCCTGAACACTGGGAAAATCCATTGTACAGAAAGACACAAAGCATTGCAACACACCACTTGGGGGGGAAAATGCGTGGATGAAATATGAAGAAACAAGGGTTCTCCTGAGGCTGATGGTTTTACTCATCTTCTGGAAGCACATACTGTGTAGTGTATTTAGTATATATGTCATGTCACATTTGTGGGTTCAAAAATCTGACAAAAACACATCCTACTAAATTCTGATGCTCTTTTCCAGAAAATAATTTATATACTTACAATTGTTTTCTTGCTGTATGTCTTCTTTAAAGGTTTGTGCTTGACTAAAGCTTACTTCTTCAAAAACAGACATTGAGAACACAGCACTGCCAAGAAATCCTAATCAAGATTTAGAACAGCCTGTTGCTATGGAAATAGCCATGGCATCCAATATGACTTCTGCTGTGCTAAAAATAGGTTGAATGAAAAAGGAAAGCCTGGTTGAGTAAAATAAAACAACAGAGTAAGCAAATTGAATGAATTACATTTGGGTGAATTACATCAACGATTCATTAAAGGACAAAATTTAGCCTTTATTAATTATGCTTTCATTGGCTCATTTTTGCCTGCAGGCAGAGGAGCTGCCTCCCACCAGGGAGGTTGAGTGCAACAGAGAGAGATTTCTTGCCCCCACATACCCAAAACCAGTTCACAAAATACTCAGTATTTTGCTGAGTATATGTTTAGCTGGAATTTTTGTATCTACTCTCACTCAGCAATGCTGACAATAAGGGTTGAGAAATCATTACTTAAGTCTGCAAAAAATAATGCAGTTTTTGGAGAGCAAAGGCTCCCTGCTCTGGGGGACTGTGTGAATGGGGGTGGCAGTCAGGGCTACTGATTATTCTCAGGGATTGGCAGGCAGGGCCCATAAGGTCTCAGCCCCACAGAAAGCCTGCAGCATTTTATTCTACATCCCAAATGCAGCAGATGCACTGTACAGATACCATTCTTATCCCATCAAACTCCAAGGCATGGTAGTCTGCATCTCCAGCCCTCCCATCCGACAAGCCTCCTGTGCCAGTTCTGTCCTTTCAGCTCCATCACATCCCACCCAGTGACTTAATCTTGACCTTCTAATATTCAACAGCTATGCCACTTTAATTGATGCAAAAGCATCATACTGCACAGAAAAATCTGACCACAAGTTCAGGAGTAGCAAGGTCTGATTCTGAGTCTATTACAACATCAATACTTGAGACTCTTGAGCCCTTCTTTTGTTTAGTTTGATCTCTGGGTAAAAGATTACTGAAGCTGAAGATACAAATTGTCATTTGTGCCTGGAGAGTTAATGTCCTTGGAGGTGAATCAGGATGATTTGCACTTCCTTCGGGTCCTGGCTCTGGATGTTTTCAATCCCAGGTTGATCTCATCACTTTGACACTGCTCAAGAATGTGGAGTCAATTTAAAGATGAAAGCTCTGACTATGGAACAGGAGCTGAGGGGCTCGTGCCAAGCATGATGTGTAGCACATCCATTTTGGGGCTGTTCATGGGCATATGGAGATTGTGGCTACAAAGGTGACTGAATTCTTTGCGGCAGTGGCTTTACAGTACTTTTCTGTGTCTCCTGCACTTGAATATCTGATTTTAGACCTGGGCAATTATCTGACTGCTGCAAAACCTTCCTGCAAAACTATATGCTTTTGGAGAAAGAAGTGATATTTGACATACAACATGGAAAAACCCTTATTATACAGGGAGCCTAAACCTAGTGTTGGCACATAGACCTTGGAAGTCTTTTGACTATATGTTATGAATCCATATCTTAATATCCAGGTGATTCTGTGCAGCTCCTTGTAAGACATCTTGTGCCAGTGATGACTACAGTGAACCTATTTTTAAAAGCTAAAACAAAATTGCCTAGTTATCTCAACTGAAAATTTGTGCCTTTTAATTTAACCTGATATGGCCTCTGGATCAAAGAAGGAAACAAGAAGAGTTAAGTCCAATGTTGGTAGAAGGACATGCTCTAAAAGCCTGATTATCCAGACGGAACAGATAAATCTGTTACTCTTTCTCTAAATATCAACACTGCATAATTAGCAGCTGCTAAAATAATGGAAGCCAATTGAAGAAAAACATGGTATACTCTACATTCATTTATTAAATACCTTATGTTTCCAAACAGAGCTTTCCATATTTGCTGCAAAACTCTGTAGCTTCATGTTTTACACAACTGAACAAAAATGACAGCACTGAAATGAGCTATTACTATTTCCATCAGGAAGATATGGGGAACTAGTCTGTGTCTTTGAGGCGAAAATATATATTCATCAAATGGAAAAGCTTTAAAAAGCAGCACTATCTAAGATATCAGCATCCCGTCTCCCTTGGAGACAGCTAAACCCCATATTTATCTAAATTATCTTGGTAATATGACAGAGTGATTGCTCACTAATGGTCAGTAACAGTTTTCTTTGTCATTTTCCTAGTCATTACCTCCTCAGAATGAACTCCAGAATAAACTGCTGATGCATCGTGACTAGAATATAAAGCTTATCATCACAACAGAAACCATTTCTATTAAACCCACAAACCTGTACACTGGACTTCCGACATTTTCATTTACAAAAAATAATTCCCCTCTAATACAAACTCTAGAGATGTGCTCTAGATGAGCTGAGTGATATCTTATTCTTAAAACAGAGGTAAAGTAATATTTATTTTTCACAGCTGTCTTCTATTTTCTTTCTTTTCTCCTCACGGCTATTCATGCATGGGAGCCTCATTCTCTGCAAAGAGCACAGCTCAAATCAGGCTAGTTTTGTAGGTAGTGTATTTCATGGCCTGTTCAGCTGCATTTTTTTAATTTGGATGTTTAAGTCTGTTTGCCCTTTTTCAGGGGCTGGAAAGAATCACTGATTACACAGTCTGCCTGAGCCTTATTTTCCCTGCTGAGTCTGAGAAGAGCCCTCACAGAAAGCTTGTGCATGTGGCAGCTGCTTGACTCTTTCTTCTCCTCTGAAAGACTGGTGCTGACATCCATTGTCTTTATTTCAAATTAAATGGAGCTGATTTTTTGAGCTGCCAAGATGGAGGAGACAAAAAGTTTAATCAGAAGGAGCCCAAGTGCTGCCATGTGAAGCTGCCTGACTTTGACATAGTACATCAGCCTAGAAAAACAGCAATAGGGTGACCATAAAGGAGGATTGTATCTTGCCCAGTGTTACAACAAATGGATGTGTACTAATCCTTCAGGGATCCTGAAGGCCAAAGCACTGGGGAAATGCTGTGGAGCTTCTTTCTGCACTGCACAGTCTGACTTTCTTTTCTACAAGAGGGGGTTCTGTCTGTTTGATGTGCAAGTGGTCACTGGCAACATGGGTAGTCACAGAACAGAGGTACTTCATCTTGTGAGCTCTTAAATCTCTTCTAACCTTGCAAAACAGAAAATTGTACAAATAAGCTATACAAAAAGCTATCAAAACTATTTTTAAACTCTACTATAATTAGGAGTGAGGAGAGAATCACAGCACACTCTGGCTCCTAAGTAAGTGGGACCCACCTGAAAAGTCTGATATTTCTAAGTCATTAGGGCACGAGGAATCAAAGACATCAAATGTATCTTTCTCTTTTAACAGGCTACCAAGCCACATTATTTCCCTCAAAGTAAAGAAAATTCCATTTTTCTTTGCTAACCTAGCTTGACCATGGAGCTCAGGCAGGGACCATGAAGGAGTTCAGGTCAGTTTGACCATGAGCTCAGGTCAGATTGTTGGAGTTCAGGATCATGGAGTTCAGGTCATGTGCTCAGTTTAGCTAATCCACAGATGTACAGTTTGCAAAAGAAAAAGAGGGCACAGAGCTTCCTGAGGTGCCTCTCATAGCTGGTCCCCAAGAACAGGCAGTGGTTACTTTAATGCATGCAAGTTTTTCCAAAAAGTGGCATCTGATAACATCACAGATGTTCCTTCCCCCAGAGCACTGCAACCAAGAGCTCAGGGAGGAGCACCCCTGAGCTGAGCTTCTCTCCTGAGCCCCATCCCAGAGCTGTGCAATGCTCCCCTCACCAAGGTTTGGGCTTGCCTGTGACAGTGGATGATGCAAAACTTTTACTGCCAGAAGCTTTCAGGCACAACTTTCCAAGAAATGTAGATGTATTCTTTCTTTTTTAAAGGGAGGCGAAAGACGTGAACCTGAAGTCTGACCATGATTAGACTTTTCAAGACCAGGTTGCTTCATTCCTATTGCATTCCCTGGAGTCCAGTGGCGAAGATTTGCATATTTCTGTCTATGTGCAGGGAGTAGATCCTTGGCAGGCAGTGTATTCACCTGATAGGACAACAAAGGACTGGCACAGAAAGGAAGCGTTTTTCCCTGCCAAAGTGTTGGTGCATGTCTATTCAACTTCTGTTTTCTTATTTTCAAGAAGCCATCTACCATCTCAATGTAACCAGTTTCCTAGAGGGCTAAGAAACAAAAGGGTGAATCTGTTTCAGGTGCTGAATGGGCCGTGAGAATAGGACATGGAGGTTCTGTCCTGAGCCTTCTGTGTCCTGCCCCCCAGGGAGTGAGGGAGTTTCATCATCTACAGGAAGAATTCCCACTACATCCATGGATGAGCATGAACTTGTTATCTATTATTCTGAAACTAGATTGATTTTCTAGATGTAGAGTAAGAAACACAAGAGGAATCTGAGTGTGTAAGACCCAAGAGGCTGAGCTGGACAAAAGCTCAAGTGAGCTCATTATCTTATCTCCAGTGCCCAGCATTGCATGGGTATCCACATTTGGCATTTTGTGGCACAAGCTGATTCCACAGTTTCATTATGGATTCTGTAGCAAATTACCTCATCTTTTGAGACTTGCTGGAAATGTCATTTAATGTCCTTTAGGGGCTTCTAGGGAGAAACGTCATTACCTTTTCACCTTCTCTGTACATCTCTTTCCCTAGTCAAGAGTTTTAATCTGATGTTAAATGGAACATATTCCCACAGACAAGATTTGAATGTTAAATGACTAATTTGCAAATCAAGTAACTTAATGAAATGTTTTTAAATAAAGCTAATATGCCTCAGAAGAATACCTATTTTAAGATGGAGATCAGTTCAGATAGGTAAGACTATTTTCACTGTTTGATCCTTTGCTCTTGGGACAGATTAAAACACTCAAATATTTGGAAATATATATATATTGCAATAAAGAAGCAGTAAAATTATCAGCAGAGTCACCTAAGTATGTGTGGGAGAGGTAAGAGGAGGTGAGAGGAAAGGGAGTAGGAGTTTCACCTAGCATATAAAATTCCCTCCCCAAAATGCAAAAAGAAATGAATCTGTTCTATATATTTCCCATTATAGTGAGTTATTTTTGCTTCAGGCTGCCAATCATTTCTGCTGACAAAGACTCCAAACTTTCAAATATCTTGCATCATGCTATATTACATGAACTAAAATTAAACGTAACAGAGGGTTAAGAATAGATACTGAAAATTTTTGCTAAATTTATCAGCTAGAAAAGTGGCAAAGACTAATTTATAAGACAATTATTTCATTTTTCAAGGTGATTTAGTCTATCTTTCATGACTGTGTCTAAGAAATTAGCAGGCTATGTAAGCAAAATCGCTCTTTTCAAAATGTGCAGTAGATCTGCAGACAGATGTTTTGGTCCTTAAGGAGATTTTAATCCATGTTTGCACAACCCTGATCCCAAGTTTTCAGATGGCCTTGCCTGAGGGGATAAACAAGGGGAAGAAATAGGAATACATGAAAGAAATACCACTATCCCAACTTGGTGAAAGGACAAATCTCACACGAAACCAGCCCCATGCTTGGGTTATGCCCTGCTGGTGACACCAGGGTGCCACAGGGGATTATCACCCAAGAAAGAAGGCCAGGGGTACCTCAGGGCATCCCCTCTGGCAGTGAGAGCACACAGTAATCACTGCTGATCCTGTGTGGGGTGCTTCCCTTCCCAGCAAGGCTTCTGAAGTGGACAAAATATGTCCTAACGTTCAGTATTATTATTCCAGATGTATTTATAGGGAGACTGAATTTTTAGGAAGTTTTGTTATTTTGAAAACGAATGGGAGGCCTTTTTGACCTTAAATGACATGCACAATTCTCTAATCCTCTCAGAAGCAGCCTCGTCACGCCACACGAACCATTTAGAGGAACTCCAGGCCACTCTAAAATCAGGGGGCATATGATTAGCATTAAACCAAAAAGCATTTTAATCCCACTGCAAGATTAAAAGGGTGCTGAAAAACAAAGTGGTGTTCCTGTTTCCCTCTGAACAAAATACTTCATTTCATAACAACAGGAAGCTCTAGAGAAGAAACACCTGCACACTGAGTTGGATGAGCATGTGGCTGAAGGACTTTTCAGCTTTTATCCATCCAGTTATTAACTCCAGGGCAGTTGCTCCAAATCTGCATCAGTATTGCTGGGAGCAGCCCCTGGTCTCCAGCCATCAGACTTTGCTCAGTTCTCAAATGGCTTATCTGAAGCTCCCTAATAGAGAGGCTTACAAATAAGTGGCTCAGCTTGGTAAAAGCCACTTCATAAGCTGCCTGCTACAATACAAAGCTTCCTTCTTTGATTAAAAGGTACTAAATTTATGGGAAGACAGCAGTGGTACGCCTTCCTGATGCTTATTGAGAACAAACTGATTTATTATCCAATAAAAATGTGTAGATGGAGTCAAACCCTTTTTGGTTGAGCTAAAAAATATGCTTTTAGATATTTGTAAATGACAAACTGCTTCCTGGACTTAGAGACACAAACTGAGCACTTTTAAAAATCTCTGCCTACTTAAACTGTGAACATTATCCTATTTAACAGCTGCTGACCATCAACATCCTGGGCTATCTCTTGGTGCAATGGGATCAGAAGTGCTCTGAAGGGAACTATTTCTTTGCGCAGGACTGAGTGATCTGGGGTGATCAAGCTTCTATTTTTTACAATGCACAAAAATACCTGATGCTCCTAAATCCAGGCCATAGGCTGAAAATATAAGGAGGCATTACTGCCATGTTGCCATTCCTTTTTTTTATTTTATATGTTGAATTTAGTATTGAACCAAGACTGGGTAGGGATTTGCCCTGACTATCTATCAGTCTGTTCAGTATCTGTAATACATGCCATGAAAAGAAACAAAACCCAGAGTTCTGTGCTAAGATGGAGCACCTATATTTATTCTTTCATCCATTTTCTACTGTTCATGGCAAATTTCCACTCCAGCCAGTGGAAATTATAGTATATTGATGGAAGATGATTCAAAATCTTGAGAGAGAGGGGACAGAAAAATCAAAGAGAAACTTGCAGATTCAGCATCTTTATTACAATATAACAATATCAGAGTGTATATTTTCTTTTGAAGACATTCCATTAACATGTCACTTGCTTTGGATTCTTGGATTTAAGAAAAAAGCTGTTAACCAGCACTTGATGGAAAATGTGCAGCAGGAGAGCCTGGTGCTATGGTAACAGAGCTGCGTGCCCGTGTGAGCTGCACTGAAGCAGGAACCATCAAACACTGGCTCTGCTCCCATCCAGTTCAGCTGGAAGAGCCACTGCCATTTCCAGCATCATGGAATCTCTCCTTTTGTTTCTATGTCAGTGCAGGATAGTCTTTCTCCAGATAATTTCCCTCCAAGGTAAGATTTTTAAGGGTGCATGCATATAAATGATGTCAGTCAAATAGACTTATTTGGAGACACCTTTGCTCAGGGTTGAACACCCCAATACCTACTTCTGCATCTTAGATTTACTCATGGTTCTATTACCCTACTTTGCAAATCATCCATTAAATACAAGGAACTAAATGTGTGTTTGCCAAAGATCTGGAAACGATAGACACACTTTGCCTTGTATTTACCAAGCAGCCACTGGCCTCACATTTGTCTGCATTTCTGAGGTCTGATTTCAGACAGCAGAGTAGGTGTGTGCAGGCAGATAGCAATTCCTTCATATTAAACTTCAATGACCATTATTAATTTCTGAAAATGTAACATGCTGACTGTGTGCATAAAAGTGCTGGTGGGATCAGGGTCCAGGGGTGATTGAAAAGGGGCATCTTCTAAACAGCCTCAAAATCCCTAAGGAGATTGTCTGACTTGAACTGTAAACCTCTGCAATCATTTCTTAATCTACACTTACTTTCAGACTCTTGGATGGTTTTATTGATATCAAACAAACAAACAGACTGAAGTTGCTAATTTTAAATTGATTGCAAATGCAGCAGTGCGACTAATTATGCCTAATATCATACCTCAATAAATGGGTCACAGCAGAGAAGGGAAGGGTATCTGGCAGCTCTGTGTTCCTAGGGTATGTGTGAGGGAGACTTAATCTTCACTTTAGCGAAGCTGAGGCCAGAGGTCCAGCAGAGGTGAGCAGGGGATAAAGCACAGCTATAGCACACCTTGTTAAAGAGAAACAGCCTCATGATTTAAAAATTGTTCTATAGTAAGCCTGCTTTTATCTTTCACCAGACAAGACAACAGTGCTCATTTTTCCCCTTTAAAAGAAAAATGGAGACTGCAAATAGCACTGTGTCCCTTAAAAAAATGAAGGCACAAATATTTAACAGATGTACTGAACAGCACTTCAGGAAAGACCTCCAAGTATGTGGAAATCAGCCTCAGTCTCAGTGTGGTGTTGGAGACAGCTGAGAAACAGGATTCATCTCTCTCAGAGAACTTTTTGAAAGGAAATTGCTCTCTGTTTGCAAATTGCTTCTCAAAAAGTTGTGCCCAGAAGTGCATACAGTTGTAGTGCTCAGGGTGTTATGGCAGCATTTTCCTCACTGCTCAGGTGAGGCATAACTTGTGAGCAAGTGTTTATGCATTTAATATGCAGCAAGTATCAATGCAGAGTGCAGAACAATAATAATATATTGCTCATGGAAATTCCTTCAAGTGTTTTTGAATGTTACTAGATCCTGGTGGGACTTGATAAAAGTTAAGCAAGAGCACAGAGTATATCAAGAAGTGGGCCCATGTCATGATAAGAGCATTACAAGATATCTTGAAGATATTAATAATGGCTTTCACCCTGCCCATGTTTACGGCAAGGTGCTACCCACACTGTCCTGTTCTCTCTCTGGTTTGCTCCAGCATGGCTCAGGAGCCTTTGCTCTCCTGGCTCTGAGGAGCAGAAACCCCGAGGGGTCACTGTGGGGAGGAGCATGGAGCCACTTCAAAAAGTCACTGAGAGACAGAGCAGCTGAAAGCAAACTCCCATCAGTCAAATCTGTGATGTGCAGGTCTAAAAATAACCTTGCACAGTCTGTGAGAGGTGGCAGCCCAATGCAGCCTCCAGCTTGCCTTTGCTCAATGTGCCCTCACAAGGTACAGAGCAGCTGCAGAGGATCAGGCCAGAGTGAGCCTGCCTGTGCCCCCACCAGGAAAACAAGCAGCCACTGGAAAATGAAGGCAGACCTTGTGCGTGATGGTGTGCTGGTTCAGTGCAAATAGCTGTCCAGGCAGCAGCTAAGACAAATCAATACCTGTAATAAGGCTCATCATGCTCCAATAACTGCTGCAATCTGCATAGGAAGGCCCATGCTGGATGAAGGGGAAATGTGTGTTCCTGAGGGAGAAGGCACTTAAGAGCAAATTCTCATTAAATGAAAATTATTTGCTGATGAAAGATTAAGCTAGCTGACAACTGGACAAAAGATGGGTGTATGGCAGGGAAAGAGCACATAATGTTTTCTAATAGATTCATCTGGGGTTTGTGGTGGTGATAATCAATGTGCGCTGCACAAAAACCTGCAGCTTTGCTTCCAAGCACAGCTACTTTTTAATTCCTATTTAAGAATTTTCCTACTATTCCTACAGAAGAAAGCCAAGACACATCTATCAGAAAATAGCTGGAGAGACTATTTTTATATCTTTAATTAAATATTATAAAGAAGTACATTTCTGAGGGAAAAAAAAGTGTTGATATAATAGTGTGGGGCTTTTTTCCCAAATGTGTGGTTAGGCTGTTAGAGATAAGAGCATTTATGATTTTCCATATAGATCTGATGAAACAGCTTCTTCATTTACATTTCAAAGAAGGAATCGGATGGGTAAATTATGCAAGAAAAGAAAATAAGACAGAAGCAAAAGAAAGAAATCAAAGTGAGAGGAGCATCATACAGCTACAAATACCTTCTGGAAAGAACAGTGTTCACAGCTCAATGTAGCTTCACACCTGACAAACGATAAACAAATTTTGACCATTTTACTCTGGGAACAAGAGCATGCATTATGGTTCAGGGATGAGGGGGAGGATTTCAAATGCTTTTGTTACTGAGTATTGGCTTCACATCACTAGTTAATGGCTCTTTAGATGTGCCCCGGCAAGTAACTCTTCCTCGACAAAGCCGAGGCGTGGTACACCATGCAGACAGAGCCTGGCTCCCATCATGGAAGCCGGATCTGATGTCCCTCGGGATGCTGCTGCCGATGTCTCTGGCACTGAGCTCCCGCACCCAGCGGGACTCGGCGCCGGGACTGCCGGGGATACTGGCACAGAGAAAAGATTTGCGCTCCCACCGCTCGCTCTGGCCACAAGGCATTAACTGGAGCCCAGGGTGGGGAGGGTGTCTCTCTCCGACGCCCTGCCTCCTGCCACCTGATCTCCCAGCCATCCAGCCCTTCCCTCCCTTTCCAGCCGGGGCTCGCTGGCTCTCGCCTGCTGCGGGCTGGAAGGGGACAGCGTGGCCGAGACAGAGTGAGTACAATGATTTAAATGGAGCGAGTTGGACAGTTGTCAATGGAAAGGAAATTAGTTGGAATCTAAATCTAACTCAAAGAAACTGCCCAGATTACTGACACTGTAAATTGGATTAAAATTAAATCCTACGGGAAGATCGATGGGAAGCGATAAGCAAGTAAGTCAAAATGACAGCAGAAAGAGGCAGACGCTCCCTGAGAGCTTATTCAAGAGAACCAGTCAAAAGTAAAAAAAAGAAATTTAATTGAGCCAATCCGAATCTAAATGGTAGAAAAATAAAGGGAAATTGGAAGAGATTAAAGAGACAGCCCAAGGAAAATATTTTAAAGAAGGTTATAAATCAGTACACAAAACAGAAAATGGGAGAGAAATTAAAGAAAGGGAAAGGCAATTTTAATTATGTCTTAAAGTAAGTGAAATTAAGTGCCTGGGAGTAGGTTTTTTATAAGATGTATTTGTTTACATGGAAGTAGACTTTAATTGACATGGAGATGTTTTTCTGAAAACTGGCTGCTTTCTTTTTACCTGTATGTGCTGTTACAAAGCCTCTGAAAGGAATGTGTACTCCCTCCATTCTCTGAAAAAACACCTTTTTTTTTCTCTCTCTCTTTTCTTTGACAGGTTCATCCCTGACAGAGGAGCTGCTCAACGCTGTGGCAGCTGGAGCTGCCTGGGTCCTGCCTCCCATAAGGGGCAGGGCACAGGGAGCTGTCCCAGGGTGAAAGGCTTTACCTTTCCTTGGCTATACCTACAGTACCACTGGATGTCACTGTTGTTTCATAAAAGACAAAAATCTTACTGCGATCTTTTTGACAGATAATGTTTAGCACATAAATATATACATGTATTTATGTTCTCTTTCCCACAACTTGTCTGCACAAGGATTGAATTAGAGAAAGTCAGTGCAACCTCCTGACTCTCAATCGCATTTTTTATGACTATTTTTATAGCCACTGTGTTTAAGGGTCCTTTTGTGGTACTCTAAGAGGCTTCTATTCCATAAAGGATTGCTTTCTGCTGTGGTAGATGTAGAGTGTAGCAGAGCTGCCACAATAAATTTCAATTGTTTTGGTATTTCTTTTCTTCCATTTGTTTTATTTCCAGGGAAATATTGCAACTCACCTCGGCTGGACTGATTGCAGCTGTGTTGGGATGGAGGTGTGAGCTGCCTGTGGAGCAGCAGCCTCTGGTGCTGTCTGTGTGGAGCCCAGAGAGCTGGGCACTGCCAGGGCAGTGCTGCCCATAAATCAGGATTACCCTGGAGGTGTCTGCTTCCCTCCACTGTTACAGTGAGCCGAGACTGCCCCTAAATCTCCTGTACCTCCTGTACTAAGAGTCAGTGAGAAACTCAGACCCTATTCCTTACAGAGGGAAAAGCTCTTTTTTCTTCCCCTTTGGTTGCCTGGGGTGGTATTTAGCTGGCCAAATGAAGACAAATAACTCTCTTTAGAGTCAGTGAAGAGGAACAGGCAATTCCAGGAAAGTGATTCATCCTATCTGAAAGAACACTTGTAACAGACAGGTGAGGTAGGTAAAGGCTTTTAGGTAGCTATTTCTGCCAAGCAACACTGCAGAAACCTTCAGTGACCAGTCACACAAGAAGATTCCTACCCATTTTTCCTGATATAGGCACTTCTGCAACAGGGTTTTTGTTAACCAGTATGCAAACCTTTTCTACATAAACTCCACTCAATTATTAATCATCTTTGAGGCAACTCTGTTCATATTTCCCTAATGCTGAACACTCCAGAAAAGGCACACGATGCCCAGTGACTCACTCCAGACTGCTCATCAGGAGCTCTGCTCTCTCCACCCAGGGACTGAGAATGAGTCAAGAGAGCCCTCGACAGCCCTGCTGAAACACACCAGGAGCTGACCCAACAATTGGCAGTAAGGACAGTGGCACTGCTGAGCCCCACAAGGCTTCTGGTGCCATTTCATAATAAGTGCTGCAGCTTACATGAAAAAAAAAATAAATTCTGTTGGTGCCAACTACATAGACCTCAGTTTCAGTCCCAAGCTCCCAGAGGTTTATCTGGTACACTAAGGACAATAAAACTGTTGTTATGTATGACAGGACATGAAATGCAATGCTGAGAAACTCCTATTTGCGTGACAATAGTTGAGCTCTGTAAACTGCTCTCCCTCTCACACCCATTTCAAGCACCAGTGTTACAGACTTCTCTAGGACATCATCGACCTTCCCCAGCACGACTGGTCCATGCAATGAGATAGGAGCTGATTTCTGTACAGAAGCAGAGTATGAGAGTCCAGCTCCTCTTAAGAAGGTCAGGCAAGTCAGAATGGAGTAAATAAGGAGAATAAGAAATTTCTGACAGTTGCCTCTGTCACTTAATGGGAGAAAATGAAAAGAAGAGACAAAGATTGGGCATAAGTGCCTAATTATTCCAGTGAGGAGTTAACATATTTGGGGCTAAAGGTCATGAATGCAGATTGGCCTAAGAGATTTGCCAATTTTAATTAAAAATTATGCTAAAACAACAAGGAGGAATAATGCGTGCTGTGCAAATTGAACAGGAGACTCTTAAGTCCTGGCTGTTTCTAGCAGCACTCTTTTAATTTTGTATCCATAAATAAAGGAGTGTGGAAAGACTGCTGTCATTTAATACAGCGCAGCAAAATGCCTGAATCATGCAAAGTTAGTTTCAGGGAATAGAAATAATAAAACATTTCTAAAAATAAGGCTTTCTAGGGTAACTGCTCAGAGTGGGGCTCCCCTGGGGTATAAGAGGCGATTCCTCCACTTCTCCACGGCACAAACCTCTGCCACCACCTGGGACTTTGGGCTACTGTCTCCTGCAGAGACAAAGGCAGGAAACTTGTCCACCCGGTGTGTGCACAGGCACGCTAGCTGCATCTTCTAGGTCTTATTTTGATGGCCACCAGGAGGTTTGTACCCGCCAGGCAGCCTCGGGCACTCCTTGGAGGTGCGCAGTGCTCCAGCCCATGTTCCCACAGCCGCGGGCTTCCAGCTCACCCTGCTCGCCATCGGGGCTGCCGTGGAGCCGGGGCTGCTGCGCTGCCTGCGCGGCCACAGCCCGGTACCTGACAGGCAGAGCTGCAGTCACATCGTGAGTGTAGAATGGGGCAGCCTGCAGAGTGCCCAGAGGGACGTGCGAGGTGTGGGGCAGGCTGAGATTCCCCCCCGCCGCCTCCTCCAGTGCTGCGGTGCCCCGGGAGTGCAGGGAGCTGAGGAACATCCCTGTGCCCTCACTTCTTCCCCAGCTCCGGGGCTCCTCAGGGCAGAGGGCAACACTAAAAATACCAGTTTTCCCATCTTTGTCATTGTATGAATTTCCCCCTAATTTGTTGCCATTATTCCCATCGCTCAAAAAGTGACTAGCGATTTCCAGAAGACGGAACACGCCTGATCCTTCTCTCGTGTGTTTGCTCCCCAAGCTGTTTCACGGTACGCGTTCCCGTGGCAGCCGAGGGGAGCGAATCCGCTTCACGCTCGGGGCTCGGGCGCTTGGCGATTGTCACGGGCTGGGAGCCGGGAGCCGGGAGCCCTTGTTCCTTCGCGCTCCGCAGCACAGGGAGGCTGGGAGCAGACCCGAGGCCGTGGCTGAGCCCTGCGCGGGGGCTCGGCCGACGAGAGAGCTCCTCCTCGCGGCTCCGGATGGGGAGCCCCATTCCCGCTGCGAGCGCTTCGAGGCGGAGAAGCGGCACCCGGGAGCGGGGAGCTGACAGCATCCTGTGCGGCATCCTTTTAGAAAGCTTTTTGCGTTTGTGGTTATCTCCGCGAGTCATATGTATGCAAATTAAACACGGCTGGTAGCCGCTAAATAGGTATTTCTTGCCAAAAATATCTTCTCTCTGGGGTCTCCACCTTCTCGCGTTCGCAAACTGCATCAGATGCCGTATAAGACATCCTCCAAAATGTGCTGGCACTCATATCAGCATCAGGCAAGAAGTTCCCATCCCTCCCCACTTTTTTCTCTTTAATCTTCCCTCCCGCATGATTTTAGGTTTTTACTTTTACATTTCTAAGCAATTAATTTTTTGGCTCCCATGTAGGATCAACAGGTGTGGAATGACTGATACGCTCCATCTGGTTGCTGCTGATAAGGTAATCCTGGGAGTTGAGGGCAATATCTCCAATAAGCTTAAACCGCAGCAGCCTAATCTATTTGCAAGAGAGAACAAGCCCTGCAGCCAATATTGTTATTTCACGGGAACAACTGGGCACAGACAGCACTTTCACAGGAGAGGTAGGAGGGGTTTTGCCCTCCTATTTTTCCCTTGGGAGTGATGATTCACTCGGTATCCCCTCTTAGAAAAAGGAAAAGCTTTGCTTTGAAATATGCCCCCCCCCAAACTCATGATTTCTGAATCAAATCACCGCCTTGCTCCTTTACGTCCCACTCATGTGTCCTTCTTTAATCTTCCCCAAGGCAATGGGAAAAGATGACTGTTGGCTTTGGGTTGATGATAAATACTATTTTCTGTAATTTCCATAAAACTACGATAGCTGTTGCGTTCTGATGTGGGGTGTGATGAGAGCGACGGGGAGTGCTTGGGGTGCCCTCTGCAGATGAAGGGCTCTGTCATCTCGGCTCAGGTTCGGGTTTGTGGTGACAGGGAGAGTCACCACAGGCTCACTAAGAGCCGCGTCGCCTCCCCAGCGGAGCTATCCCGGTCTAAGGCACGAACCACGCAGTGTCGCGCCGGCAGCACCGCAAAGCTACGCCTGCGCCTTTCCTGGCGCCCTTTTCCAGGGATTTCAGCCAACAGCTTAGGGGTTTATTTATCGATGATTTCTGTCCTTAGCTTTCACTGTGTGCTTACCCTGTTCAAATACCTCCTCTCGTTTTCCCCGAGCCCAGCCCGTGCCGCGGGGTCAGCCGAGCCGAGCCGAGCCGAGCCGCCCCGCCGACGGCAGCCAGAC
>JAHLSL010000022.1:15638150-15650887 GCA_025920805.1 Petroica traversi
GCAGAGAGAGCAAGTGGGGAAGGAGGGAACTTCAATAATGACCTGGAAGAGTTTACATGATGCTCACATACATGCCTTTTGGGACAAGCACAGGACACAGAGGTGATGGGAGGGGTCTGTGTGCTGTCAACCCATCTCAGAATTAATGAATGAATAAAACCAAAATTCTGATTACTTTTGCACCTGGGTAGTTTCACTGGTGTTAATTACATAGTGGAAATGGAGGATCCATGTAAGCAAGATTCAAATCAGTCACTGATATTTAGCTCTGCTTCAGGTCCTTTCTTTAGTGTTGCTTCTGTCGAAGTGAAGAATGAAACAAAGAGGGAAAAACCTAAATAGTGATTAATGAAGAACAGTTCTTATTTAATCACAGCTTTCAATTCAGACTTTATAATTTAAACTTCAGCAATTGTCTTCAAAATTTTGGCATCTGCTCATCTCAGCCTACACACTATCTTTGAACTAACAGCACAGCTTATCTTTGCAATTAAGCATTCAATGTAGCAACAAATCTTCAATTTGGTGTGAGTCACTCAGCTGCTAAATCAAACAATGTGTCACTAAACAAACCAGTTTCCTCCTGACCTCATAGGATGATAATAATGACTTGTGAAACCATCTTGAGATTTCCTTGGTATAATTTGCTGGTTCTTTCTGACACATTCCTTTTCATAAATATAAATGGGTTCTGCATTAGAAACAAACAATTGAGAGTTGTTATTATCATGGAAATGCAAAAAACTTACCTCAAAACCAGCTGCTAAAAAAGCAAAATAATTTTCTGTAAGTAAGAGCTGAAAGTACAGGATAAGCCAAAGTTGCAACTGCATCAGCCTTGGTGAATGGGTGGGGATCTGGGCTCCTGTTATGGGGGTGGGCAGTGCTGGCTGGACAGGGTGGGCACTCCCCATGCCTCCATTTGCCAGACATACCAGACTGCTCTGCATCACAAGTGTTCATATGTGCAGTCAGTTAATAGAAGTAATCCGTAATCTTCATCTCAGCGTAGTCAAGATGACATTTGGGGCCATAAAGTACCTAGACAGTGCATTTCTGCACTCGGCCAGAGGACAGCAATGCTGGGGTTATTGTGATGTGCAGTCCCAGAGCGGGCTGGGCTCCCTAAATTGACACCACTATTTCATACAGAGGAAATCTCAGAGAATCTGGATTTGGAATCATGGTGGATGCAGGTGATTGCTTTCATTGGCAACACTGCCTCTTTGCAGGATAGATGACATGCACCACCAAAAAGGCAACCACTTAGAGAGACCCTGAAAGGATGACAAACCTCATTTGTTTTGCTTACGTGAAAACATTTAAAAGTTTGATTTTGCCAACCTTCACTTTAATTTTACCATTGACTTCACCAGCTTCACTTTAGCAGCCCAGGCTTTTCTGGAACAGGGTCCCCTCCCAGTCATTCTGAGCCTGGAAATGCTGTAAAGTTTCTGAATCATCTCATTAACAGAAAATAAGAAAATGAACTGACTCCCTTTACAGTGGAAGCATGATAGGTATTTTCAATTTTTTAAATACAGACAGCTCTTGCATTGAGTTTTCATGTTTGTCTTCACAACTGCAGTGATTCTTTAAAAGGTGAAAGCTGAGATATTTGTCTATCCTACATCTCCAAGTAGGAGCATTCTGCACGTCATGGCAAAGAAAGGTCACACAGCTGTAGCACTGCTCATGCCATGATGCATAGTCCTAAGGAAGTGGTGCTACATGGATCACACCTCTCCCAGACATTTCAAAGAGATGACAGAAAGGCAGTTCCCTCTAAATTCATGTCAATATTATCAGTAGAAAAAACCCTAATTTCATCCTACCCCCTTCAGCCAAAATCAGTTCAACCATTATACATAGCAGGTTTGAGTTGAGAACGTGTTCCAAGCTTCCCTGTGTCCTCTCCCAGGCCACCACCCTGGTGTGGAACAGGGAATCATGAGCATGTGGGTGGCTGGGCAGTGCACACCCTGCCACAAAAGTCACATCCTAGTTCAGGTTTTCTCCATCCCTGCACATGTTTTCTCCACCATCTCCTGAATGCTCCCTGGTGGGAGAGCCAGCCTTGGGAATTTAGGGATTCATCAGCAGAGATTCTTCATTAGACCCTATGTACTCCTAAAGAGACACAGCTTTGTGAGGACACTGCCTCTGTGTGTCCCACCTCTGATATGCACTTTATGATTTACCTGCTGAGCAAAATAGAGTGGCAGGGAGATTTCCTGGCAGAGTTATGGCTTAGGCACAGGGCAGGCCCAATGCAAGTGAGCCTTCAAAGCAGTCCTTCAGAAGAAAAGTGGGTCAGACCTTGCAGCTTAAGTCCTCTGGGACTTTGACTTTAATTAAAGTGTGAGATATCAGCACTCCCCTCACCCAGACATACAGCAGAGGGGATGTGCTGCTATTCCTGCTTACAGATTCAAACCCCCAGGGTGGGAGCTGCCCTTCCCTGGCTGCCTGCCTCAGGTCACACAGAAACTGCTCTTGTGAACCTGTTCTACTGATGCCCAAAGGACATGGCAGGTGGAATGACACAAAAAGGGCTTTCCTTCACACTGCTGACCAGGAGAAGCTTCCCAGAGGGAAATGCCATGTTATCTGTGCAGCTTTACCTCCACAAAGTCCTTGACTTTGGCAGTGCATGATCCTGGGAGGTCCCTGTGGAAGCCACCAGACCTCTGCAGAACAGTCTCTTCAAGCAGAAACAGATATTTCACCACAAATTTCCATGGCAGCTATGTAATAGATTGACTCTTAACAAGCAATGTTGTAAAGTGTCTGAGGGCAGTAAAATGCTGACAGGGAGATGTGTGGGATGCTGGAGCTGGTGGCAGGAATTGGGAACTGATGTCACAGTGAGTGGTGAGCTAATAGATTACCTCATTTTCACATTTACGGGAGATGGATATGGCAGCCTGAAGGAAAATAATTTGAACTGCTCTGTGCAATTTATTTTAACTTCTTATCGAGTCAATACTGCATTTTGCTCAGCCTGACAGAGTTAGTACAATTTTATGTGTCTGTTTATAAAGTGTTCAACCTGTGCCAACTCTCACACGTTTTTCAGCTTTCCTTTAGTATTTTGTGTTCTTCTAAAATCTCAGTTCCTGGAGATAAGGGGCATTCTTGCCATTTAGGTTTCTGCTTTATTTTATAAATTTTAGCCAAAATTTTTTTTTTTACATTCTCAACTGCAATATTTGTATTTCATTCTCATAATTTGGAGAATGACACTATATGTTGCAATACTTAACTTTCAAAATATTTATTGATGCTACAGAAAGGACTGAAATGCTCAAATGTTTTGATTTACATGCCAAGTATGAGTTTTATGTTCTAGGTGGCATATACAGCCTTGTGCAAGTGTTAGTCTGTTTCTAACTAATCTGTACTAAGCAACTGCCATACCATTGGTAACTTTCCCTCCTTTGGAGTTTTTAATTATCCTAAAGTTCTGCTCATTTGGAAAGCATCCATTAAGTCCAGTCAGCATTTGAATAAAGCTAAAAAACCTGAGAGTACCTTCAAGTAAACCAATAATTTACTATTATTATTTCTTACTCAGAGTGAAATGAAGTTTTCAGGAAATCATGACCAGCCTGCAGAAGTAACAGAATGGGAATCCAAAACTTACAATGCTTGTATTATTAGGTAATTGTGAGTTACCCTGTGCTGTAAGTGCTCCTGTGCTGCCCGTGCCCCAGGGAACATGACCATGGCTTTTGGGCAGTGTCACTCTAACAGCTCTGCTGGGTGCTGCAGCAGATGCAACTGGTCTTTCAAACCTCACAGTTCCCATCTCTTCCCCAGCTGGAGGGGAAAGGGAGTTGGCCCTTCATGAGTGGTTATAACTGCAGTTGGCTCTGCTTTCCTCCCTTTGCATCCATAAGCCTGAAGCAAAATGCCCTGGATATGGTGGACAGATAGAAGCTGCTTAAATATCAGCTGCCTACTGTAAGAAGAGGAGGTTTGCTGAGCTTCGTGTGATTATCACCAATTTCACTGTTCAGAAATCCAACCCCAAGTGTACAATGTGACCAAGCTCTGACAGGTTTGCTGTGATACACCTTGGCCAGAGAGTAAATGTGTAAATGCTATCAGAACAGTGACAGCACACCAGCAAGGGCAGTGCTTACACACCTGTTGGTGGAGTACGAGAAGGAAACCAAAATGCATCACAAATCTATATTGTAGATTTGCAAGGCACCCATGCTCACAGGTGGCACAGTTCAGGACATTGAATCACTCAGATTGAATACCCATAAGGATAAGCAAATTGGTGATTACAACACCTGATTTAGACTGTCACCATGCCACATGTCCTAGAACATTTAGTCACCTACTTTGCATTTGTACAGAGATGCACCAATTTTAGAAACAAACATTTAAGGTGGAGCTTTTTAGTTATTATTTTTAAATGAGGCACAGCACAGCAGACAGTATTTGTGTTTGGGGCTTTGACACAGCCTCTCAAATGGGAAAGCTAACAAGGCTGGCTCCATCGTAGTGGTAGCATAAAACATATTTAAGACATGAGATAGAATTTAATATCTTGGGGGGCTACTTTAAAAATATGATCTAACAGCCAGCTAGTCTATTTTGCAGCTGGGATCACTTACACTCGCTTGGCAACAGTGTTATGGCCATGCTGGCATCTCCTCAGCGTAGCAGCCTGCCTTAATTTCACTTTTTTCTGTAGCCTTTTGATGAGAAAACCAATTGCAGTTTGGGCTGTGAGTGCAGGAGCATCAAGGAGAAGGTCAGCCAAGGAGAAGGGCTCATCCTGTTGTCTTCTGACAGTCATGCACCATCTGGGAGTAGGTTAGTGTGCACTGTATGCATGGAATCCCAATGTCAGGTGAAGCAATCATGATCTGACTTTGCTGGGCAAGTTCTCTCGATTTCCTTGATGCAGAAATAAACTGCTTTATTTATTCTTAGTTTGAGAGAAAATAAAGAAGCCTCGCAGCTCGAAGAAGAGTTTCCTCATCTTTTTTCGTGTTACATTAAGCTGTTTCAGTTATCCTCTCCTAAATTTATGTGTAGCTCTGTAATTAAGCTGAAAGTCAGTGGCTTGGTTGTCTTTGACTGCCTGGGCCTTTGCACGTGGTAGAATTCATCATGAGAGCAATCCATACCTACACACACATATATCAGCTAGCTAAGCATGTAACCTGCCTTACAGCAGAAGAAGTCAATGATGTTGGTGAAACATCGGGTGTGACTGAGGCTGTCTCAGATTTGGTTTCCCTTATATCCCTGTCAGGCTCCAAGGGCTGGACTGCCCACAGCCGTGTTTGTTGGTTGGGAATCTGGCCATGGGACTGGGCCAGGCACCTCTGCTCCCCCTCATCCTGATGCAGCTGACATTAGTGGAGCCCAGATCTCACTGGCTGCAGCTACATTTGGATATCTCAGACAGGAGCAGAATCCCACTGTGGATGATTCTGTGGACGTAGAGTTCTCCCTCCTCTGGAAATCTTGCAGGGCCTGGATTTCACAAACCCTGGACTGTTGTGCCTCCCTCCACCTGGGACTGTAACAGGCCAGCCCCCCCCTGAGGACCGAGGCACTTCTGGACATCCCTGCTAACTCCCCTGTCTCAGTGGGGGCTTCTGGCATTGGTTAAATGAAGCCTTTGTGCTTGCTGGAGGCTGCATCTGAGCCCCAAGTGCAGTTATTTTTGAACTGAGCACATCCATGACTGGCTGGGTAGCTTTAGCATTTTGCAAGACAAATCATATGCTGAAAATAACTGGTTATTAGAATGATTTAAATATTAAACAGAGAAAACGCTGCTTAAGCAAAATGATATAATTTTCAGTCTTTTACTGAACTTTGCCATCTGCTGTGGTGCTTTCACAGGGAGTCACCCCTCTGCCTCCTGGCTTTTGTAGAATATTACGTATTTTTAGAAGCCTTCAAAAACTGTGTAATTATCATTGTTTTCTGTTTCCCTGATATGTGTTTAGCTCTTTTGTCAGTAACCAACTGGCAGTGAAGTGGCCAGGACTCATTTCTAAGTACTCCAAAGTAAAGCACTCGATTGATCCCAGTTGGATCTCTGGCACCCAGGGAAGCCTGCAGTGCCCTGTCTGTATCACAGCAGGACAGAGGTGCTCCCTCACCAGCAAAGGGCTCCCAGTGTGCACACACCATGGGCCTGCTGCTGCTCATCCCAGGAGCACCAGTGACTTACTGTACTGGTGTGCTGTAATGGCATGAATACCTGGCTGGCTCTGAGAAGACATGTAAAACAGAAATGTTTTCTCCAAAAAGCCTCTAAGAGTTGTACCTGATGGCAGGCAGCTTCCAATATGCTTGACCTTATACCTGGGATGAGTGACAGCTTTCAGGGCAATTTATATGTACTGCCAGACTAGGCAAAGTGCCTCCTAGCTAATTTGGTTTATTCTATCAGTAAATTTGCCTACACTCCTGAGGAAGTAATGCCGAGCTGGCCAGACTGGCTTTCTGCATGACAAATCTCAATCCATATACTACCTCTCTGCTTGTGACTGTTCAGAACAGCCAATTTAGGAAGATATGGTGGTGTTAATTTCTCAGGGGCCATGCTAAGTTTTCAAAGGAAGCAAAATGTCTATATAATGTTGTCATTGACTGAATTCCAGTTTTGGATTAGGGAGGCAACCAATGGAGCAATTTCACTGCTTGTCTATTACAGAATGCCACTGGAGGGCAACCTGCAAATTGTAATTTGTGCTGAGTGATGGTAATAGAAGTGCAAATGATCATCCATAAATAGGGACTGTAGATATCATAAATGTCCTCTCCATGTGTACTGATTTTGGCTGGGATGGAGTTTATTTCCTGTGTAGCAGCCCGGATGGTGCTTGTGACCACAACAGTGTTGATAATTCATCAATGTTTTGTTTGTTTCTTAATAGAGCTTGCAAAAATGCATACTTTCTATACCTGCTCTTTTTGTCATGCTCCTCCCTCAGCAAGTGTGCTGGCAGTGGCCAAGATGCTGGGCAGGGACAGACTGGGACAAGTGACCCTAACTGACCAGAGGGGTATCCCATATGGAATTACATGGCCCTCAGCAATAAAACCTGGAGGTTAAAAAGAAGAAAGGGGGGTATTTGGTGCTTTCCTTCCAAAATAATCATTACATGGGATGGAGCCCTGCTTCCCTGAAATGAGAAATTTTGACTCTGGTATCTAGGTATCAGATGCAGGAATTGCTGGTCTGATAGAAAAGGAGCTCTGTATCTCAGAAGAATGCACTCACAAGGGTTTGTTTTTCAAACAAAGCAAAACTTTTCATCTTGATCTACATCTATACCCCAAAAAGATTAAGTCAGAAAAAGCACAAAGCTTGAGCTCTTTAAGCCTGCTGGACAGGTTTCTGTGCTGGGGTACGAGTGAGCTCAAGCAGCACTGCCAAATGTTTGTACAGTGGCTTCTGACACATCGTGATCTACTTGATTCTGTGTCTTTCAAAGTCATTGCTTTGCAGTGTCAAAGCTATTTCTTTACATTGCCACCAGTGAGTTAGCTCCTGTGAAAAAGCCAGAGAGCTGGATTTGATGGGGATTGTAGAAAACACAGAACTGGCTGTTTTCCTTCAAATCCCTGGCAGCACTGACTCTGCCAATTGGCAAAGTGGGCAGCTGTAGCAGGAGGAATGGCCAGAGCCCCATCCCCTCCCATGGCCACACAGCCTCCTCTGCCTTCCTTCCTCACTCTGCCCCTGCTCTTGGATACAGGGTTATTTGTGCTTTCTCAAATATTAGGATGGATCTTTGACTGGATCAAAATGTGAATGATTGCATCTTTTTGAGGAAGTCTACTTTCTGATGGGCCTAGTGTTATTCTTTTCAGAAATTAAAAACATAGAAATAAAATAGAGTCAGCAAAGAGTATTCATGTACTGCTATTGTTACAGGAATACTGTAGCCTGTTTTAAGTAATATTAGGGAAAAGGCAGGAAATTTTCTAGAGTCTTGAACTTTAGGATGTTGTCTGCATCTGTCCAGTCATTCTTGGTATTTCTGCTTGTGTCCATGGCTGTGCCTGTGCAGTTCTCTGTCTGTCTCTGAGATTTCTCTTGTCTAATTTAGGAAAATTAAAATGCAAATATTTCAACTGAAATAATTATCTCAGTGAAAAATCAGTGTCTCAAAGCAGCCCTTAAAAGAGGCAGTTCACTCCCACCTAAGGCAGGCACTTGCAGAGGACAGGTAGATAATCCCTCACCACAGGACCTTCCTGTTTGAGGTGCCACTCACTACCTAGATGAGATTTTCTCTCTCCTCCATGGCTTTCTCTGCTGACCCATAGACAAGGAAAACATCCTCCCCCTGCAAAAAAAAGGAACTTGAACCTCTGTTTTAGTTCCTAAAGAGTGGCTCTGGGGAGGACAGGAGGGAGGCAGGGTTGCCCACTGGCCCCCCTTGGCTGCTGGGAGCCCCTTGGCTGCAATGGCACCTCGGGGTGTGAGCCCAGAGCCACAGCATGTCTGGGGACCTGGCAGAGGCTTTGTCATTTTGAATGTTTTGATAGCAGCGGGAGGCAAAACAACATTCCTGCAGGGTGGGAGGAGGTGGAAGATGTGCTTCCAAACACGTTGTCATCACCTCATGGGAGTGATGTCCACCTGTGATGACAAGAGTGAATGAGGCAAGTTCACATGTTATTGTGACAAAACCATGTCAAGTTTAGCCAGACCTTCTAAACTAGAATTTTTTGCTATTTGAGCCCTGTGTTGTCTCCACTACTGAAATAGGAAGGAGCAGAAGATGGCACCTCAGATCTGGATCAGAAATACTTCAAATTTCAATTATAAACTAAAGGGGTGCCAGGGAGATGCAGCAGCTGCCAAAGCAGAGCTGGCCCTGGCATCCACATCCCTTCCCCTGGCAGATGCTCTGTGATGCTCTCCCATGTCAGGGCAGAGAGAAAGCCTGCACTGGGCACCCAGCTGCTCTTTGCTACCCAGCACTTGTGCCAGAGCACAACTTGTTTTACTCACTGCTCACCCCATGGACAAATGGAGACTGGTTTTAGGGAGCACCTCACACCCTCCTGGGCAGTCACACACATCTCCAGTGCTTGCCCTGTCACATAACTTTGTAGCTGTCATGTTGAGGAGGTTTAGTGGCCTATTAAAATTGTTATATTCCAAGTATTCTTGTTTGGCATCTGAATTTATGATTAATTCAGGTGAAATATGAAGTTAAGAAATTGGGTTTTGGATTATTCTCAATCTGGCCTCTTACTGAACTCTCAGCTGAATGTCTCTCAGTGAAAGCTTTCTTTCAACTCAGTGAAAGATTCTGTGATCTGCCTTGGCAACACCTTATTAGAATGCCAAGAACAAGATCAACAGCTGTGCTGTGATTTCCATTTCTGTGCTGTAAGTGAAGGGCATTTGCTCACTCCAGCCCTCCTGCCACCACACATTGGACTTCTGAAGGTCCCTTCCAGCCTAAATGAGGCTCTGATTTTATGGCTCCTTAAGCACAGGCTTCCATACACAGCTCTGCAGCTTGAGCTGAATTACACATAATGAGGGCATTTGTTAAAAAACATGTCCTTTAAGGGCATGTCAGTGCTTTCAGTTTCTTTCCATAGACCTTTCCTATGGAAAGATCTCACAATCTTTATTCTAGTCACATAAAAGATTTGTGCACATCTTTTTCTGAGATGAGTGAAGAGGCATTCTTTATGAAAAAGGAGGAGCAACTCTTAACATGTTTCCTCTTTTGTATATTGAAATTAACCCTAATTAGTATTTCACATTTATTTTATTTTATCCTTATATTGCCTTCTAAATCACATGTGCATGGAAAATTTAGGGATCTTTGCCACTCTCAGTATCTCATTTCTTCCTTTCCAGAAATGAACATATCTTGGTATTTCCATTGCTCTTTCCCCACTGTAAGAAAATAACTAATGCAATTTTAACCACATTTCAGTGCCTCTTTTTCATTATATGGTTTACAACAACTTAAGGTTAGGAGGCAATTTTTTGCAGAGAGTCACTTTCACCAAAGGAGGCAGAATTGGGATGCTTAGAACATTTTGTTTTGCAACAAAGCAGATTCAATTATGACTATGATGGTAGACTGAAGGAAAATGAATATTCCTCATACATTTTCTGTGGAAACCCACCTTTGGAGGTGACTGAATGAGCCTGTCCTACGCCCATTTCTCTCCTTCAAAGCATGAAATGCACATTGCCTCCTTCTCTTTGCTCGAAGATGAAAACTTGAAGCTCTAGAAAATAGCATCTCCTAATCATCTGGAACCCCACTGAACTCTCTGGTTCCTTTTGCCTTCCTGAAGGGGCCAAAATTGGACTTCTCTGTCACTTCCCATGCTATTCCCATTCACAATGAGGTTTAGTTCCTCCTTGTGCACAGCTCAGCAGGCAGCACCCCTGCAGCTCTGCCAGGACCACCCTTGCCACCCAAACATGCCCATCTCCATTTTATATAGCATTAAAAACATTCTCATTTTTCTAATTTCATAGCAAGTGCATGTTTTGAAAATGAGGCATAAAGAGGATGTAATAGCCATGAGAGAAACAGCTGCCACTAAGAAAAACAGGTTAAATTTCAAATATGAACAAAATGTGTGTGACTCTCAGGGTTTCAGCTGTGGGAAGGAGCAATGGCTGCTCCTCTGCTCTCCTGTGCTGTTGTTTCTGCAGTGAGTGAACAAAAAAATTCTTTAAAGCCTTCATTTTTTTAAGTCCTTTGTGCACAAATTTTGCAGGGTGACTCCCAGCTCTCGTAGGTGGAGCCCTGCTGAATAACTGCTCACCTTGTAGAAGCTGTCACTTATAAAATGTTCTAGTGAATCTTCCTTTGATCATAATGTTTTCAGTGACACTCTCTTTGCAGTAGCTGCTACATACACGGATCATCTTAAAGAATACCTTTTTAGGTCTATTTTATGCTTTTAAAGTATGGAGAAAGAAGGTGGCTCCAAATTTTACAGTATTTACACTGTGGCACGTGGCCACATTGCCTCTGTTAGTTTCTACTCTCCTGCTGTTATTTTCCTCTTTGGCTGCTATCAGGAATAGGGCTGAAGTTTTTCTAGGACTCTGGGAAGTTTTCCTCACTTATTCAGGGGCAATTTTCCATTTGCAGTTTTTGTCTCCTGCTCACCTGCCATCCCTGCAGCAAGGGAAAGGCACAGCCACCTGCGCGACCTGAGGGGATTTTGGGGGCCCAGGCAAGGTCTGGCAGCTCAATGCCATCAGCATCCTGGCATCAGAAGTTTGGCTATTTATTTAAAATGAAATCCTCCATTTTTCAATCCTAAATTTGTGCTCACTAACTTGTAGGCTAAATGCCCTCTTGGAGGATAAGTATGGGAATAATAAGGACCTGGTGTGTCCCAGCTGTTACATCCCCACTGTTTCTGCTCTACTTTTCCTTCCTTTACAAAGACCACCTTCTGCTTTTATGATGAGAGACTCCAGAGCTACACATGATGCTCAGGTAGATGCTGCTCCTTTTCACTCTGCATCCACTCTTGTTTGAGAAGATGATTTTATGGGGGTGGAAAATGTGATGCCCATACCTTAGACAGACTTGGTTAGAAAGTCCCATTGGAGGATGCCAACTGCCTACAACCAATGTGACTTTATGTCTGTTTGCATCTTGAATGTTAAACTTTTTTTTTGCAGTCATTCTTTACTTGCAGGTTTTCAGAAAGCACCAGAACTTGAGCTATAGATGCTGTGGTTTTGTTTTGTATGAAGAACCCACGGAGCTGTTCACAGGAGCAAAAGAAGAATATTTTAAACCCCCACTTTGTTTTCTGCCCTGTTCTTTATCCTTTGCTGTCCAGTGCTTGCAAACCCAGAAATGTGGGGACTTGCTCTTCCCTGCCATGGCTGTTCATGGGGGGGCTGCCCCACGGGTGTGACACAGCTCTCTGCTCCAGGGCTGCTCTCTGCTCCAGGGTGCTCTCAGTGCCTGTGCCCTCCCTCTGCAGCCTGGGCCAAGGGCAGCCCCTGGGAAGGAAACTCGCACACCCATCACCCAAATCCGAGGTGTAAAACAGCTTTCCTGGCAGCACAGGCAGTTCATTTTCTTCTAGTTACCAAATGCTACCTGGAAATAACTGAGCAATACGGTAAAGAGGAGAGGCATAAATACTGCATAGGATCCTTATATATTCACTTACTTACTTTGTATCTCTTTTCTCTTATTTTATAACCAAAGGAAATTTTCCTTCCACAGCCATCTTTTACTTTGTGTTGCAATAGACTTTGAAACCACTTGGGGGAACTTTTCCCATTGCAGTTAATTACAGATAAAAGACTGTATTTTCAAAAATACCTACTGATCTGACTCAGCTGCTTTTATGAGCACTGCATATCACAGAAATCCAGCAGATTTCACTAAGAAATGTCAAATACTTAGGGCTTTTGCAGATAAAGCATTTTTTAGATTTAGATTTGGTATAGTTTGGGAAAGTTTGAGTTAGAGTGAATGCCTAATTAAGCATTGAACTGGCACTGAAAGACTTCTTTTGAAGTCTTGAACTGTATCGTGACCTACACAAATGGGGAAATGGCATTTGGTTGCGAAATAGGACATGGCGGTGCTGTGAGCAGTTAATGTCACGCTAGAAATTGCTCGGCACAAATCAGTGTAAATCTGGTATGGATTTTCCCGCTTACAGCTCCTTTCTGTAGGAGTTTCCTTGGGGCGCTCCTGGGCAGGAGGCGGGAGCGG